>OY856187.1:120538334-121279406 GCA_963693315.1 Diogma glabrata
AAATGTCTTCAATAGATTTTTTTAGATCTTAGAAATTGAGAGAGTGTTGAAACTCTGTGTGCGACTGTGACACCAGGTTTGATTTCAGTACCATGGAAAATCAGTGATCCTTTAAATAAACAAATAATAAAAAATAAAGAAATTAATAAAACTTTTTTTCTTTCTTTCAGACAAACATATAACTCGTTCGGTTGAGGTTTCTATTAACTTTATAAAATCTTTAATCAATCCGGAACAATAAAAAAAAACTGGATCATAATGTTTCTGCCATGAAAAGTCATTTTCTTTTCTTGAAATAATAACAACATTATATATACTTTAATGAAAATCTATGAAAATTTATAGCAGAAAATAAAAAAAAGTTATTAGTGTTTTGTGGAAACTGTTTTTATTAAAATTTACGGCAAATTGTAATTTATTATTAAAAATGAAAAATAAATTATTTCAAATTTTATTATTTTTAAAATTATTAAACATAATTTTATGTAAAAATTTAAAAATTAATATTAATAACAATAATTATGATAAATTAATTAATATAGATGATAACATTAGTTTGATATGGAATATTAAATCGGATAAAATTTATTTCGAGTTAATTTTACAAGGACATGGTTACTTAGGATTAGGATTCGCCGATGAAAAGGATTTTATAAAATTTGAAAATATCGATTTATGTTTTGGATATATTGATGATAGTGGAGAAGGTGTTATACAGGTGAGTTGTTTTTTTAATTTCTATAGTTTAAATATTGATGTAAATCTGATAAATGTCACCTGTGAAATTTTTGATTAATTTAAATTAAGAAAGTCGTTCATCTTTAGGGACACCTTTTTTTAATTTTGATGGTAAAGTTAGCATCGGATGGAGAAGACAACCAAGATGTTAGCAGCTTATCTTGTCAGTAATAATTAATTAGTACTATAAACTTCTAGGCTCATATAGTGTAGACAATTAGTTGACAGTTTTCATATAAAAATTTTATTCCTGTTCGTATTCTCTCTATATTCTCTTATTTTATTAATAAAGTAGAACAAACTAATTGTTGTTCATCCAATGTGGAACAGCACTGACACAAACACCTTTCGTGATTGTGCAAACATAGAGATTTTCATTCATTGTTTCATTCACAGATCATTCACAGAGCAAGCAAACGCAACCTCGAGATGATCTAAAAATGTTCCATATATCATTCCTAAGTAAATTTATGCCTCAACCTGCAGACGAATATTTTGTACATCATTCGTATTTTTCTGCTATATAATTTGGCTTTACCGGGACTTTTCTTATAATTCGTTGTTGAAACTCACTGGATCTTGAAATAGAATACGGGGTCTTGTAAACAAACACAGATCTGTTTCTTAACGAACAACGGCCTGTTACCATGATATCAGAACCACTATCCAAGCACCCTTGGTAATGTTACATCTGCTATTTGCACGTCAATATTTGTGGTGATTAATATTTAAAATTGGGACTTTTTTTTTATTAATTTTGGGTTTTTTGTTTCTTAAAATTTTTGTCTGTCTGCCAAACAGTACAAAATATAGGTGCGACATGATTGTAGGAAATATTGTTGATGGCTGCTTAATTTCGACTGAACGTGATAGAGCTTTGGGTTGCTATTGGCACTCGTTCCCGCCACGCAAGGAGCTTACTGTCCACCTGCTCTAAATTGTTTTAGAGATAACTTGGTTTAACTTTATAACATTTTGCTTTACATAGAGCAATTATAATTCACTGTGAAAATGATGTTACTCAAATATTGAAAGGAATTCAGTCAATAAATAAGATTTTAATTGCTTGTCATTGACTAAGGTGAGATTTGTTGGTACACAAAATATATAGAAAATGTGACTTTGCAATACGAGTTTTGCGAATAGGCTTCATTACCACAATCCAATAAAATGATCTAGAAAATTTATTATGATGATCATTTGCTGTGGTATTATTTGCGCAAAAAATTCGTATTATCCGCGATGCACTTCAACTTACTTGTGATGTTAATCCACTTCCTAAACATTTAAATTTGCGTTTGACTTCCACTTCGCAGCACAATCTGGGAGCTTAAAGTACAAAAAGATGAGCTCTAGACGCGAGATCGATAAAGAAACTCTTTACCATCTCCCATAGTTGTTTGGGTTCCATCCACTCTAGATTACATTATTTTCAGTTCCTTTGCAGAACAAATAATACCACAACTTTCGCTTCAAGTTATACTGGACCTCTTTATTTAGCCGCTAGATATTCCACTTCATTACATTAAACATTTGTTAGGCTAGAATTAACTTCTAAACTATAACGGATAAACGGGTTTCCAACCCTCATAGTATTTTTAAAAGTAGTCTTCCTATATCAGTGTTATTAGCGTTACACTGAAAATAGACACACCCACGTAGTCGTAGAGATTGTGGAAAATTATATTGTCTACTTGCTCTCATGAAAATAGTTTTCTCTTGAATGTTTTGATCCAGCGTATGTGGCTTTATACGCATGTGGGTTACGGTAAAGTTTTGTTTCGGAACCATTGGCGTCTACTCGGCCCTGATCTCCAAAAATTTCTTTTAAAGTTATCTCAGTCGGTACCAACATTTCTCTAATACTACGCTGGAAAATTTTTAATTGACTTTAACACTCGTTCAGTTAAATGGTTTGACCGTCTCACCGATAGCAGAGGTCACAAGTTAGAAAATTTCTTTTTTCGTTTTGAACATACATGGGAACCTAAGAACGTTTGCACTCAATGGTGAATCCTCCGTGGATGTCACCATTATGTCAAAAGTATGGTAAAGCGTATTAAAAACGGGATGGATCTGCAGCGACTACCGTGCTATCTCATTTGAGATAACCGTTGAACAAAACTGTTATGCTAACGTCTCTCGGGTTGAAAACGATAATAATTTCAATAATAATGCTACAAACTGGGCAATACTTACTCTTAGTATCAACCCTAATATTAAGCGCATGGAAACACAAGCTGAAGAGATTGATTGCTTTTCAGACTTGGAATCAGTTATGTCCACCTTTAATGATGTCATACTAAAGACCTGTGAGGACCATACCACATAAATCTAAATGTATACAATAGATTATGATTAGAATAAAATTCAGTGGCGATATTTTATAATGCAACTAAAATGATCTATTGCACCCCCCGCACTACTCCCTGGTGAATAACAAGTTAGAGAACCTCCTCCAATCCAGCTTCCTTTAAGAACTTCAGGATATGGAGAGGGTTAAGTTTATGCAGGTCACGATCGTCAATATAATACTACTCCAGATGAAACTTTCTCGTGTAGATCAAGGTTCCACAATCTTTGAGAAGATGGGTTGGGGTCTCTTTTTCCAAAATATAGAACCATCATTTGTCTCTCTGTTTCTTAGTTTACAGTATCCTGTAAGAATCTCTGTCAGTATTTCTACGTTGTTCCTATTCAACCTAGAGCAGATTACTGCTCTCTTTTGATTGTACGATCCAATCAACTCCTTGGATTGTCTTAGACCCACGGGCTTTTTCCAAGTTTTGAGACCAATCCGTCGTTACTTCTTTTCTCATCCTTTCGTGGTGGGACTTCGTCCCCAGTCCGAGGGTCAAAGGGTGCCGTGCCGACAAAAAATGTTAAACTACCTCGCCTTGCTAATATGTCGACTTTTTCATTACCTACGATACCCGCATAACCAAGTGTCCAGTAGACTGTTACTTTGTTACTATTCCCAAGCTTATGTAGCTTGCTCACACAGTCTCCCACAATTTTGGATGTTGTGGCTTATGAGGTTAACGTATTGACTGCTGCTTGGCTGTCTGACAAGATGGCAATTTTCTTATTCTTATGTTTGATGCCTAAGCGAAAGTTTGCGCATCGTTTGATTGCACATATCTCAATCTGGAAGCTGGAGTAGGTGCCGATGAGCTCAATATTTGGTTTTTGGTCTAAATGCGCCTTCCTTGGCTTTTATCCAGCCGCGTACCATTTAATAATATCTTTACCCTTATGGTTCGTGGTAGATACACTGCTCCATTCTGATTTTTTGCACAACTGCGATCTATGTATTCCTATTGAAATTGAACTGCTTTATCATTCTGTCTTAAAGAATCTCCAGCAAGAAATTATTCCTTGAAAGACTTTTTCGATATTTAGACTTTATGATCTTTCC
Organism: Diogma glabrata; assembly: GCA_963693315.1. Lineage (NCBI taxonomy): Eukaryota > Metazoa > Arthropoda > Insecta > Diptera > Cylindrotomidae > Diogma > Diogma glabrata. The sequence continues at coordinate 120,542,491 of OY856187.1, forward strand.
CTTACCCATACTCTGCATGTCTTTGTATGGTTTCCCTGGTTACGCCTCTTGTCTGAAAGTGAAATGGAACCAGTCTTAACAACATCTTCATTGACGCGGTAGGATATGTGCTATTTGCCCCCATTATGTAGATACAGGTTAGCCTCTGCAACAGGTTAGCATATAATTTTGTCTGCCCAGCGTTAGGCTGACAGAGAGGGTTCATTTAAGAGTCCAGTTCTTTATGAACTGTCCTACGTTGGTACTTCCTACCGTTTATTACAACAATTCCTGCCTTGCCCTTATGAAAAAGGTGGGTGTGTTCTTACCGCTAAAAACGCTAAGGTTTTTTTTTAATTAAAGAACAGAAACACACCTCCCTGGTTTGTATCCATGCTTGGGCATGTCTTGTTTTATGCATTTGCATCATAAGAGGCCACCCTTTCTTATTGGATCACTCTACAACCCCTTTACCTCTGTAGGTGGTATCAGTGTCCTATCTCCTGCACAGTATTCTGATGCTTTCGCTACCTGGCGGCCAATACCATCGAGTGTGATGATAGTTGTATGGCAACCAAGTCGTTAGTAAGAAAATCTGAAAGACAAATATAATATTGTTTTTCCTAATAATAATGCACACTCTAGAGTCTAGATGAGTATGCATTAATATCCCATACTATCTTCGCCTTGCTGTCTGCAAGGCCCTGCATCTCATTTTTGTGGATCCAGGGTTCTGGTATCAGCGTAAGCCCTAATTGTTCTTAGCGAATGTTTAATCTACCACAAATATCCCGAAACTTTCATTAGATGTTTTCGGAGAGCAGTGTATCTGCTCCTTCATTCATCAACAACCTCTACTCCTACTCGGTTTCTCTCAATAAGGCTGTTTTTACCTTGTCTTCAATCAGTGCAGTCAGGAGTGTGCCTGAGCTCTTATCTCGGTTACCCGATTGCTTCCAATCTTTGGCGAATAAGCCTGCGTTTTACCTTTCTAGCAGTGTGAGAGATCTCTCCATGCTCTGCTCAGCACTTCGTGGAATAAAGACGGTAATCTTGTAAGGAATCGGAATATAATATACCTATTTAGTAACAAGTGAATGTTTACTGACTTTCACTTTATATTAAACAGACACGAGCCCTTTTACCGTCTGTTCTTCGTCACACTCCATGACCAGATCACATGACCAGATTTGAATTGAATTCCTCCAAAACCCGATCCAATGATCAGCACATCCTATCCTGCCCTGCCTTGATTAACCGCAGCTCTTCTGCGCTAAGAATCGTCTTGGGATAAGCGTCATCCAGGATAGTCACCTAATTGCCTTAATTACACCAACAAAGTGGTGCTTGGTCTGAGATTGAGAGTGGCTAACGGTCGTGATGGGTGGCAATCCAAGGCTTTTTTCTGTGGTGTCGTGGACTCTCTTGTCCACTGCACATGTTTTTCTGGGACGGTTGGGCCCTTCTCTTTTCGTTTTTGAGTCATCCGTAAACATCTACTCAGCGAAGTATGTACCACCTGGTACCAGCACCTATTACTCCCCGTCGCAGTGGATCGACCAGTCTTTCAGGCTGGTCTTAAGGTGATAGAAATGGAACTGAGTTATATTGCTCTCGGCTACAGCTGTGTAACTTGCCACCGGTAGGTACATTCACATCATCAGTATTCCGAAGAGACTCGCACCTGCGCCTATCACTTGTACCTGCTTACCCCTTCAACCCGGTGACGTTCTGCCTTTTAAATTTGTTTGTGTTTTTTTATAAAAATTTTCCATACTGTTTCCACGATTTAGGTCGACAAGTCAGAGCGCTGGTTAACTTGGGAAGGCAAAATACACCTCGAGGTTACTTCATTAACAGGTGATTCCGTTCACAACTGAAATATTAAAATTGATCCCAAGCATGGACGATCATGGGCATGGCACGAATCGCATGATACCTTGATCCAGCCAATTTGTTAATCATTTTACTCAGAAAAAACACGTAGACTCGGAGGTGTTAGTATTACGGAGCAAATGTGTGCAAACAAAAGGGGCAAACTTGTGGACTAATGATCTTAGTTACCTCAAAAGTGAGGTTAACGTTTTAAAAAGTAAATATTAGTTGGAAAAGGATCCAGATCTGAAGTTGTCTATCATTTTTCATGTAATGTGCCCCTTTAAGCGTTAGCTGAAATAACCGATATTTATAGAATAGACTTTGGAACGTAATCTTTGTAGACTGTGGAACTATAGGAACTATAATCATTCGATAGAAAGAAGAGTAGTAGTTTTTAGGCTATAATACACATCAACGCAGCTAATCAATAGTAAATGTAACTGAATTGTATTAAAACTGTTGATTGTTGGTTATTTAATCAGGTTTATCAAAACTGTAATTGATTATATGGTTCAGAAATGACCTCACCAAATGGCGTGATGGCTTCACCAAACTTTTTCGTGTTAACTCGTATCGACTTGAATTTAAACAAACTTGTCTAACCTTTCTCTACCATTAAAAAGTAAAACAATAAATTTAACTACTGTGTGATAACATTTATCAACAAAATTTCCACAAACAAAAAATGAAAACTCAATTTAATATTTCCTTGTCTTGTTGTCTCATGCCACAGTCTATTGTACCCAACTCAAATTTCGTACCTAAAACAAAACAAATCAATATTTACTCAACATTCAAATCAGTTAACATAACATAATAATTGATGGAAAACTAATATTGTCATTAATTTTTTTTATTTTAATATAAATAAATAATAATAACAAAAGTAATGCAAATTACTATAATAGTTTTTCCTTGTTCTACATGCAATTTCGATATTAAAAAAAAATATATTACAATAACAAACGACTCCCAGTCTCTTAGTGGGAGTTAGAATTTTTCATTTCTTGATTTTTTCAAGAATAATAAAATGTATATATAAAAAATTTGTTTTCTTTCAACAGAAAATAGAATTTCCTTCTATTATTATCTTTTTTATGTAACGTTAGTTGTTTTTCTATCAGAAACAAACAACTTGACATCGAAAAAAATAGAAAACATTGTGTTTTATTCAAAAAAAAAAGCTTTAGATAAAGCTCTGACGTCTTTGTCATTGCTTTCATCGTTTATTTAAAAATTAAATGAAGAAATGATGTTTAAAAATCTGTAAAAGTTGTTTGCCACAAGTCACTTTTGTTGAAGAGGATTTCAACAACAATAAAAACTTCATACAACGAAATAATTCCTATACCCGACCAACTAACCTTGTTTTAATTTTTAATTAATTTTTTGACGTCTTGTTTTTTGTCCCTCCTACAAAATCGATATTACTTCCATTCTTAATTAAGAGGCGATGAATAAATTTTACTAAAACGAGAAACAATCAATAACAGTAATTTAAGAATATACAAAAAAAAGTATGCAAAGAAGAGAAACTGTTAATTAAATTTTTTTTTAATTAAAATAAAAAAAAATTTCAATATTTTCATTTTTCTTCTCGGATTCTGTGAAAAGGGTTGATTGATTCAATTAAATTATTATTAATATAATATCGTGCTTTTAATAAAAAAACGTGCATATCATTCAGATTTTGTTGAAGGAAAATTAGAACAAAAAATTAATATTTGTAATAAAAAATGAAAAAAAAAAAAATTAAAGAAAATATATATTTTTAATGAGGGTGTTCGCGTTTCTTTTCACAAGATTTGTCATAAGTTTAATTAAAAAAATAAATTGAGTGTGCCCCATCTGATAAACATTTTTCACACTTCAATATTTTTTTTAATTTCCGTTGGAATGTCTTTTTTTCTGTGATTTTTTTTTGCTGATTATATTTGATGTAGGAAAAAAATTAAAAATCAAATACAGTAACAGTCTGGGCTATTCGAAATGTTTTGGGATAAATGCACAAAAATTTTCTAAGAAAAATAAATGGAAATTTAGTTAGTAACAGAGTAAACATAAATATAAAAGAGAAGAAATTTTAGTTAACTCACAGAAGGTAACCAGTAGTGTTTTGATTCTTAAGATTGAAACCTTTTAGATTATTTAACGGAGAAGTTTATGTCGTTTATGGTTATATTAAAGTAACACTGAATAAAATTTACTTTGATTCGTTACTAAATGTGGGGACGGTCTACCGTACGAGAAAATATTTCTAGCCGGGCTTAAGTAAACAATTGCCATTACTGAGTCATAGTATGACCGAATACCTAATTTTGGTTTTTTGCATATTAAAAACTTAATAGCTAACTATATAAATTACTAAAATTAGATGTTGAGTTATATTTTTTGTATTATTAGTAATATGGTTTTCCAAGTAATTTTATCGTGGGTTGTGGATTTTCGGGAGAACTTTTATGGTTTGTCAAAATAATAAACAAAATTAATATTATATTTTTTTATTTCTAAATTTGTTTATTCATTCAACGAGATGGATAAATTTGCATAATATTAGAAATTATCTATTAGAGAATAAATTCAAAGTTACATTAAGATGTTATGTTTCAATTTAAGAAGACGGCCAACATTACAATTAGCAGTTGAAGAAAAATTCAGAATAACATTACGATATTACGGTTCATTTTGTGGGGACGGCTGTCATTACCTGCAAAACTGTCACTTGCCGGGCATAGAATTGGCTTATCACAAATAAACAATAAGGAGTAGTTTAAAATCAGGTCTAGTAGAACTAAACGAATGGGATTGAAATTTAAATTGATCGTCAGCTTACTGGGTCTAGATTTTTCAGGTGGTGAACAAATTTAACTCAATAAACATACATACATAGTTTAAGATTTTAATAAGTTATACTGGTTACAGCCTCAAAAACCTTAATATTAGATTCATGAAATTTGTTATAAAAACTTATTCTCGTTATTTTGCTATTTCACGACATTTTGAGACATAATGGACGACGAAAATACAAAAACTCGAGCCGAGTTCAAGAAATTTAATCTAAATTATCAGAGCGCGAAAAGTTCTGAAAAGTTTTTAAACCAAATTGGACAAAGTGGGAGGTGGGTGTCGTTTAGAAAACTGCTTATTAAAAACTTCAATAACTTAAATTCCAATTTACAGTAATTCCATTTAGATAAAAGTCGGTTTTATTTAACATATTTTTTAAATTATTTAATAAAGACAAATGCTATCCTGGGGTTAAGTTTATCATTATTCAACATGAGGAACACTGATCAATTATTTTTGGTGAAATATTAATGTTATCGCTTGTAGTCATAAATAAAAATTAAGTAACTTATTTGTTAAAGGAACGATTGGTTACGATCTTGAATTTCTGTTTTAATCTAAGTTATAAAGGCGAAATGAATATATGAAATTCTTTGTTCACAATTTATTTTCGTTATGCCTTCAGAGTAGTTCAATAAATTTATTTGTACCCAATAAGAAATCAAGTTGCATCATAAACCGTGAAAATGAACTACGATAGCGGAAATAGTCGGGTGTGTTCAGTGGCTAAATGACTATAAATACAAGTGGCGCCCAAAATAGTACTCATTTATTCCACATCACATATTAACACGGTGATATTTTTTGTGTTGGTTACTCTTTGACTTTTTGACTGTCATTTTATTTTGCTTTTGATAGTTTTCAAAAGCGTCTCTGAATTAACGGTACCCAGCATTGCAAGATAAAAACGAATTAGTTGATTCGAATGACAATCCACAATCGTTTGAAGTCTTTTGCTTTCGCCAGAGACTTCAATACAACAGCTTCCATACAAATTTTTAAACTCATGCGTGCGATGTAGTCCTTTCAACTTTTTTCTGTTGGGCTTGAAATTCAGCTGAGTTCTGAGTGAAGTTTAGAATTTAGATTCATAAGCTTCATTGCTCTCATACTGTCAGTGCTATATGAGATTAGAGCTTGTTGCAGATATTTCGTTTTGTCACGCAAATTTTTTTCAATTAATTTAAATGAGTAAGTTAAGTTCTAGTGAAGTATAATCAAAAGTACATAAATAAAAGAAAAAGATTGCATTCTTGAATCTTGAGGACTGCCGACATAAGTAGAAACTCAAAACTGTAAAATAGTTCTGTTTTTACCGTCTAAATACAACAAAATCTTTACTTATTTTACCACACTTACACACTGTTATTAACTGCGAAAAACATCAAATTCAATCGAAAAGAAAAAACCTAAAGCAAAAGAATGATAAAATTTTTCCTAATATATTATCATTAATTTTGACAACACTTAGGTTATTCGTACCATTAGATCGAGAGCCCGCGACGGCCAGACCTTCGTTATTTTATAAAAGCTAAAAGTTTTTATGCGCATACCCCCTACTCAGGTAGGAACGATTATCGACATATGAAGTTTGTATCATGGTGGCTTTGGCAGGGAGCAGGTAACATAGGGGCCTCCAAAGTTTCGTTAAAGTATAAAAGGTAATTTTTTTATATATTCTTCGGGATAGTATTAGAAGTCACGTCACCCATTGTCAGACACTTACTATCGTGGTAGCTCCTTGCCACACACCCTTAAACTTTAACAAATTGATAATGTTAAAGGGTGTCTGGCAGGGGGTTATCACGATAGTAAGTGTCTGGCAATGGGTGACGTGACTTCTACTACTATCCCGAAGAATATATAAAAAAATTACCTTTTATACTTTAACGAAACTTTGAAGGCCCCTCTGTTACCTGCTCCCTACCAAAGCCAGCATGATTCAAACTTCATATGTCGCTTATCGTTCCTACCTCAGTAGGGGGTATGCGCAGAGAAACTTTCAGCTTTCATAAAATAACGAAGGTCTGGCCGTCGCGGGCTCTTAGTCTATATCAATTGCGTTTCTTTATTAAAAAGATATAGAAAAACACACAAATCAAATACGATAAAAACAATTATTCGTATTTATTTTAGATTTTTGAGATCAATTAAAATCAAGTTAGTAAAGAAGTAATTGGAATTTTTTCAATTCAAAGGTATGGTTTGAAGTTTTTCAGAAAAAAACTCCAATTCACATTTTTCGGGTTTCGGATGGGATTCGAACCTACCCTTTACTTAAAAATACAACAAAATCTTTGCTTACTTTACTTACTATCACGCTGTTATAAACAGAAAAAAAAATCAAATTTAATAAAAAAGAAAAAAAAGCATATGATAAATCAATAAAATGAGAATAAGAAATAAGAAAATAACAACTGATTACAATTTATCTCACTCTCTTTTAATATTTATTTTATATTTAATATTTATTTAGCATAACGATTACTCGAATATATAAATTTTTCCCCATACAAAATCGCTCTATGCATCTAAAGAAGTTTTCACTTCAAAAACTAGAAAAAATGTTTTCAAAAAGTCGATCAAGTGATTTTCAAAAAAAAAATACGATTACTATAATAGTTTAAAAAACCATCAATTTGAACATGACTTTATTTGATTAAAATTTTTGAATAAAACTAGTTGGCACATTTTAAGAGGAGAATAAACGTTTCGTTACAACTTGCGGGGATCATTTATTTACCCACAATAGATGAAACCTCCAACCGGCCTTCTTAGCATTAAAAGTCATAGGCGCAAAACAATGCCACAAGTAAATCTGTTCGTGAACCTGGAACGAAGTTCTATTTTAGAAACAATTTGGTTGATTTGGTGAAAATTGATTAAAATTACTTTTCAAAAATCTAAAGTTTTATTTTATGGAAAAAATGTTCTAGATTTTAATGAAAATACGTACAAGTGTCAAAAAATATATAGTACTTAACCTGATGTTATAACTTCTAGGTATATTGAGCACTTGAAGGCAGATAACCGTTTCGCACTATAGTATTTTCATTCGTTTTTCACTTTCCTGATCAAATCACCTTCGATGTCAAATATTGGCATATTTAACCCTCTCAGTTCACCACCTTATGTTAATTTGCTACATTTGTTATTAGTCCCAGTTGTTGTTATCAAATAAATTTAAAAAAACAAATGAGTTTACAACTTTCAAGACTTATAACCATAAGTGTTTGATTAATTTTTCATCCATTACATCAATTTTAGAATTCGTGTTTTAACTTGAAAATACAACATCGTATGTTGATTCTTCATCATTTTAGAAATATTAACAAAAAAAAAACACAAGGTGTGCTACCTACAAAAACAACAATCACTATTTAAAAAATGAAGCTAAAACGAAACCGTTTCTTTGCTTAATTCTATCAATCAATCAAAGCCTACCAAAACAACAACAATAAATATCAACCCCACAAACAAATCCACCTTTAAATATATACTAAATCATTTCAAGCCAACAAAATGAATGAGCATCATTATCATTATAACAGTTTTTCTGGTTGTTTATCACTATTTCCACCTCACATATCCTAATCCACATACATAAATTGAAATAATTTAGAAATTTGCCGGGAAAACATGAAAATAAATAAGTTAAAAGTTGCCTGTTTTCTTCTGTTTTTTTTGGCCGAATCAATAAGAGATGTTTTCAGTTGTTTTTTTTTGTAGACTCTACTTTGCATTATTTCGCGAAGAGATTTTCTTCTTATCTTGTTTGAATTTTTTTTTTGACAATAACACACAAAAAGGAAAAGAAAACGCTTAAAGAAAATGTTGGCAATTTTTTTATATTATATTCTTGGATTTTTTCATATGTAAGTCGAATTACACGTTTTCTTTTATTCAAAGAATGAAAATGACAAAATAAGAAATATTGTTTAAGATTTTGTAAAAGAAAATGGGGTTTTAAAATTTTCTTTCATTTTTTTTTATAACTTTGAAGGTGAGTATTTGAAAGTGGTTGTTTTCAACTAAAAAAATGGAAAAAAATCAAATCCCATATCGTAACAATTTTCAGTATTTTTCTTTCAAAGTGTTTATCTGTCTGTGTGTTGTTTTTTTTCTATTAAATATATGAGTTTTTCTTAAACTCATTGAGAAAAAAAATACGAAAACCTAAGAGATTCCCATGAGAACAGAAAAATCTAAAACAGTTTTGTTTGAAATAAATAGGAAATCGAAAAAGAAGAATAAAATTATTGTTATGCTGATAAAGCTTTTTTTAGACTTTTTTCATTCGTTTTCTTAGTATGGGATTTTCATTCAATTTGTTTTCTGTATTTGAATTCTAAAGAGAGTTAAGAGACAGCAAAAAAATAAGCATTTTCTTGTACTATGTTGGTGTAGAAAATGAATTTTGTTTTCCTTGATTTTGTACGATTGAATGAAAAGCTAAATATTGTTTATTCTTTGATTGAAAGATTGAATTTGTTTTTTTGATGTTTCCAATGACAATTGGTATTAGTTGGTATCTTGGGAGTAATGGATGGTTCGATCTGTAATATCATTGTTTAATTTTTAAAAAATGTTTCTTTTACGATGCATATTGGAATGAGTTGATATACGGGTTGATATAATTGGTGTGACCAATTGAATTGATTTTCACGAAAAGTTGTAGTGAAGAGCTTCTTCGTGGCATAGCAGGTCGCGCACCTGGATGAGATTTATTTAGCCCCAAGCTAGCTTTAGCCTATGGGGTCGAGAAAGGAATCCTGCTGCTCCATAACAAATAACAGTGTTGTACGCGTATTACGAAACCATATAAACGGATAGAACAAAAAACACAAGTGAAATGAGTAGACTCTGGCGACCCCTTTATGTGAAAGAACCACGATCACCACGTCCAACCCCCACCATTCACAGCACACATTCACACGTTCTCACACCTCATACACTCACATACACACACACCTATACACAGACACACACACAACGGCCGATTATTCATATAAATGCATAACTTAAATGCGTAACCCACAAATAAATGCGTAACCCACAATTATGAAGTAGTTTATGTAAATAGAGATGAAAATATAAGTTAAAATTTTATTTGTAGAGTTAGCTTCGCACAGTTTAGCCCAAAACAAAAAAAAACGGTTGGCCCAGCAATGTTCATGCTAACGATGGGAATTATATCATTAATGCTATGTCAATTTCATTTTTAAATTTATTTGTCAGCTTATAAAAATGAAAATCATGCTCGGATAAAGTATAACAAATCGTATATGGAACCAGAAATATTGTAAATGTAATAACAATATTATAGATTGCTCTTATATGTTTCACTTCTCGCATATCCGGCAACATTGAATTCCTTTCGATGTACTGACGATCGACCAATTTACGTTCAAGAACCGACTTCTTTAATTTATCCTGTTTGTTATTCTTGATTTTATTTTCACTATTAATCGCTTTATAATTCGCATCGAATAAAATTAATTTTTCTAAGTCCGTCGTTTCGGGTTTATCACATAATTGTTGACTGTTTATGTTTACTTTTGCTAATAAATTATTGACATTTTTTTGTAGAAGCTGCATTTTTTTCCGTTAAACTTCCATTATCATTATTTGTGCTATCAGGAACCTGGTAACGGAAATAACATAATCCTGTTATCAACTCAAAACACATATTTAATCTCACCATTAGTTATCATTTCCTTTTTTGTCCTTCATATTTTCCAACAATTGATTATTGCTAATAAATGACTAAATCACATAAAATAATGCACTAATTAAAATTTGAATAAAAAAAAAACATATAAATATTATGTATGCTAATTTACAACCTGCAGATTTATTTACGGAAAGAAACAATAATCAAGGCTTTCATTATAGGTTCATTCACTCACACATACATATCCCGTGCATACACGCACATGTACACGCACTCACGCACCCATTCTTACATACATACAAACCCTCACATATATATATTAAAAATGACTAACCCCATAGCTTGTCCAGATCCCACTCCCGTAGTTCAGTTTAGTCGCTCATCCTCATCCAGTTCATAGATTGGTAAGTTCGGCAATCCGCATCACGACGACGTTGTAAAAATCCAACAATCCAACTTGTTGATGATCGCAGTGATTTTCTTCTTTTTCTTTCTTGCCGGAAATGTATCGAAATACTCAGCAGGTATGCTGATGACAACGTATAACCACACCCAAAAAACAATGGCTACCCCGGAAATGTTTCTAGCTAGTCAGCACACGGGATGCAATCGTAGCATGCGGTAAGGTATCTGATGTAAATTATAATTTACCTTCCCGACTTATTCACTGGGTCTCTGCACCCTAATGCAAGGGTTAAGACAGAAATATCATAAAGATTCGGGTATAGATATAAGTATTACTGCATTATCACATCTATTTGAAACATTATCTCAACAAGCAATTTATATAATTTATATCAGATTTTTATTAGGTAACAGTTTTTTTGGTTAAATTTTGTCTTATTTTTCACATATATTGGTAACTTAAAATATCACAGGGTTTAAATAATTTTTTGTTAAGATTACAACTATTATTTATCACAGTTCAAAAAAATACAGCTATTATCACAGCTTTTCGCATTATTTTTACAAAAAAATACAATTAATATTTACCATTATATTATAATTTAGTCTATGGTTTAGTTTCATCGGTTTTTTTATTATTATTAAGTAAAATATTACACAAAAAAAAATTCCACGTATAGACGTCAATCAAAGCAAAAACCAAAAACCAGCTGTCTACTTGTTAGACATAAAGTCGAATAAAAATTTCTGGTTTTGTTTGTTTACAGTACAAACCAACATATATGATTTTTTTACAGAGATTTGTAAGGTTGATTTTAATTTTGCTAACACGGCACAAACAGATAAATTCTTACTAAATTTGCACTACGCGAATTGGTACTTATAAAAAAATTGAACTAATTGAACTAAAATAAAATTTGAATTTAATTAAAATTTTCACTACTTAATTTTAATGAGGAAAAACGTGAATTCAAAATAGATTCCGTAATTTTGATATTCACGAGAATAATGATCAAAACCATAACAGACAGAAGCCATCTGGCGCATTCTATTTATAGTAGAAAAATGGTAGCATTAACTGGTAGCTTGTTTTCATAACTGAAAACCCACTAAGGAATCGGTACAACTAACTTGTATCAAAAAAAAATTGGAAAAGAATTATAAAAAAATTATTGATTACGAAACGATTGTAAGAATTATATATGGAAATAGCGCGATTACGAATTAATGATATTGCACAACTGTTCCATGATAACTTTAAACGGAAACTATTGTAGATGACGATTACGGATTGAGTATAAGAAACTATGTTTAAAGAAAAAACAAAACGAAAATAACTAGGAAAGTTTCTGTTAATGTAAATGTAATGCGTGTGGGAAAGTGGTTTGACTTTTCAATTACGAAGTTTGAATTACACTTCATTACAAAGTGAGAAGTGATCACCAATAAGTTTGCTCAATGTATAAGAAGAATATATAAAAAGTTTTTGTTTTAACGATATTAAATATCAAATATTTTTAAGGTCTACTTGTAGATTCAGTTCCACCATATATAACCTCTGAAATTGGTAGTGAGTATTCGCACTGTTTTTTTAAAATCCCTTAAACCTCTTCAATTAAATATGAAATAGTTTAGAAATTTTATCAGCTTATACATCAGCTTATCCATCACATCTATGGAAAGTTGCAATAAATACACGAAATAAATCGTGATATAATTATCAGTCCCACTCATCCTAATGCGGTATGATCCTAAATTCAATAGTTCTTAGCCCTACTTACTGTCCTTACTTTTTTCTAATTTCTCAGCCTTTTGGATTTCCAAGTCTAGACCATCTTAATTGTTTTTAGTCGCCTTAGGTGCAAAGTTACTGCTAATTAATTCCAGGTGCTAATTAATTCCAATCATAGTCATGAAAACGTGTTTTAAAATATTGATAAAAAATCGGAGTTCGGGCTTTTCTAGAATTTATCAGAAGAGTCATTTATTTGTATAGAAAAACACTTGATATAACTAAATGAGAAAGTATAAATTTTAAGTTTTGTTTCGTTTCGCACAATAAAATTTTTTTTTTTAAGTTTTTAGTTTTAGTTCGAAATTGTGTTTTCATAAATTACAACATCAACCAAAAAAATTTGTCGATACGCAAACAGCATAAATGCTAAATTATGTTATAAAAAGAAATAAATTTGACAAAAGATTTTTAAAGTGTTTCCTTTAAAAACTGGATCACCCGAAAGATTTCTAGAAATTTTAACTTTGGATGAGTTTGAAATCGAATTTCAAAAGAACGGCTCACCAGATATCAACGGTTTTATATGTCTTTGAAAGGTTGAAATATCGACAAAAATACTACGAATACAAAGTTTTTGCTTACACTGTTAAAAACATTAAAAAATAAAATTATTAAAGATGGCGTTGATGTCGTATACAGCTTTTGAATTTTTTATTCATAATATGAAAGTTTAAGCCTTACCTTAAACAGTTCTAATAATACCAAAAAGTCCAGGTAAAGTAAAAGATACGTGATTATTAGAAATATTTAAAGTGTTTAGTTTGACAACAGGATGGTCCGAAAAATTTCTGGAAATTCAAATGCAGAATAAATAAGAAATCAAATTGCAAGAGATTTTTAAAATTTTATTTTCGATAAAATCAAAAATTTAAACATTTTCAAAATTCTAAAAATATCCTAACAATTCTTACAAAATCAATAGAAACTTTTTTCAAAATTCTAAAAATATTGCAAAAATTATAATGAAATCAAAAATTTAAACTTTTTCAAAATTCTAAAAATATTTCAAAAATTCTTACGAAATCAAAAATTGTGAACCTTTCTCAAAATTCTAAAAATGTTTATAAAATTCAAAATTGTCAAATTCAAAAATTTTTTGACAAAGTTCACACTTTACTTTACAACGTGTCAAAATTTTAAGAAAGCTTTAAGACATTGATTTTAAAAGATAAGCCTGCAATGCTGATAAGAAAAATTTTAATTTTACAATTATAATTTTTGACCAGAGATTCACGTTTTTAAAAATTAATATCTTTAGAATGAAATCAAAATTTTTTTTTAAATTTGGGCATGTTGTAAAGAAAGGTTTGAATTTTCATATTGCGAAAAAAAAAAAAATTTCAAAAATGATTTGACCTACGCCATCAACGCCATCTTTAAAAATTTTATTTCATATAGTATTTTTAATAGTGTAAGTAAAAACCTTGCTGTGTATAGGCCAGTCAATAACCTTTTCAACACACATAAGACCGTTGAAATCGGGTGACCCTTTCTCTTTTACTTTGGTTTCAAAGTTAATCTGAATTTGAATTTACAGAAAATTTTCGAACCACTCTGTTCTCAAATTAAAGACTTAAATTTTTTTCTAAGAGAACATGTATTTTTTTAATTCGATAAATCATATTTGATATGATTTATATGAAGTCGATCTAAAATGGTCGTGTTCAGCATCGGTTATCCTGTTCACGAATTTCATCTACTGAAGTTTATCTTCAGTGCCTTAAGACTTATATTTTGACTACCCATAAAGGTTAATCTTAATTTATTAAAGTCTTTAAAATGGCTATCTAATGTCAAGTATTGACTTGTAAATTGCAAACGGAGGTTGTTTTGTTTTCGTACAGACTAGACTGTCTGTTTTCCGGCCGATCGGACGTTGAAATCGCAAAAAATAATGACACCATTTGAATATTTTTTTTAAATTTTTTGACATAATGGGATAAGTTAAAAAGCGTTTTAAAAATTATACACTGTAAAGGAGGACTACCGAATAACAGTTTATTTCAATTTTTAATAACTTTAAGTCCTGTCCATTCGATTTTGATCAAACTCGATTATATAGGCTTAAAGAGTAAAGTGTCGTTTGCCATAGTTCTAAAAATATATGTGGAGTAAAATAGAAGAGAGGGAGGGAGATTCCTGAACGAAAATTTATTGGAAAATGCCATTACACTAAGTCTGTCATCATTTGATTAGACAAAAAACAAAATTGGAACAAAGTATAAAGTTTGACAAAGTGTAGAGAGGGTGAGCTCACTCAAACAAATATCTATTTGAAACTTCATTAAATCATATCGTTTGATTGTGATGGTACATCGAATTTTACTGTTGGTGCCCATAGTTCTGAAAGATTTTGGACAAAATAACACATAAAAGAGGAGGTGGTGGTTATTCCAAACAGTTGATTATTTGAATTTTCAATAACTTTAAACTCGGTCATTCGATTCGATACATAAGCATGTTGTGAGACGGTCCTCCCGGAAGTGTCAGATTTACTTCGCTTATAATTATAAATAATTGTGTATGTTTTTAGAAGCAAGTGGGTCAAGAAGTTCTTGGAAATTTCGAATAATGCTATACTATATTACTATAGGTAAAAAGAACATGAGATGGAAGTACGACTGACACAGAATATCTTGCCCACAGGACAGGACGAAAGGAGGCAATCTGCCTGACTTTATTCGTCCTGAGAATCATACAAAAGCAAAAAAATGGGAGTTGGGCTCAAACCCAAAGCCCGAGATCAATACTCTTAGGCTCTATAGATTAATCTAACCGGGCCAGACAATTTACATAAAGAGAACAATTTAACGAAAATAAGGACAAACAAAAAAACATAAGGAGCTAAAAAATGTACCCAACAACATATCTTAGAAAATCTTGAGGAGGACATAAAAAAACCATTGCAATAGGTGGCAGCAAGCTAATTACTAACAACAACAAAATCGAAAGTAAAACAAACAATTTAACAAGCAAATATAATATACAAAGGGGCTGTTCGAAGGCGGTTTCGATAAAAATAACGGATGACCAGTAGAGATAGGTGGTTTGGCTATGGCTTAGGAAGCTAAGAGTCAACAATTTCCTGCTCACTGCTTCCTGGCAAGCCAAGGACACCACAAAAACACCCTGTGTTGAGTATAAGAGGTTAGTGTAGTTATATAGAGAACGTCAGTCTGTTTGGGCCGAACCACAGGCGATCCTTATTCCTGTTATCGTCGACTGGTCTGCGTCTTTCGTACCCTAAAATAGACTACCCTCTAACGAATAAAATTTTCTCAGACCATGGCAGTTGGAGAACTTAAGCGTAACATTTGGTGGTCCTCACCCCATTGAGAACCCGTGAACATGGTGAAATAACCACTATGGGATGACCTAGGTGGTAATCCATCAGGGGTCACCAAGATCCGGGCCCCATCATTTCACCACTCACAACCCTCTTGCAGCAATCGAGAGGTTTCACCCAACTAAAGTACGCGGAAGATTGTAAACCCTGTTAAGAATACGTATGAACGCCTTGCCTACCTTTGCGATTATAAATAAAATCTCAGACATATATGCTGTTGGTGTGTCAAGGACTTACGATTCTGCCTTTCATCCCTCGAACAACAACCCAAAAACAAACACACACAAAATTATCCAAAACACAAAGTATTGTCTACGCATCAGAACTTACAAGGATCTTACCTTTCTCTCACCAAACAAAACTAACAAACAAAATAAAAAAATTGTCTGGACATCAGAACTTACAAGACATCTTGTCTTCCGCTCACAGAACAACACCTAAACATTAAAAAAACCAGAGTTAAAAAACATCTTCCCATCTACTCTTACTCTTAATCCTAAAAGAATTTTGATTTTCCTTCCTTCATATCTTCATTCTTTTACGATTGAATAGTGAGTTACAAAAATATTTTGTACAAGAATTGTGAATTCTCTTCATTCTCTTTGAATTGTGAATAAATATACTTCATTGTATAAAGACTTATTCGTCACAACCAAAAATACTTACTCTCGCTCAATCATAAATTTAAATTTTCCAAAAGTAATCGATTTTTTTTGCTGTTAAAAATGTAATACTTATTTCATTCTTCTATATCGGACGTATTCTATGTATACTATTTATTTATAATTTACATCCTCAAATCTAAATAAAACAAAAACAGAGAAGAGTAGGAATAGGCAAAACAGTTTAAAAAAAAGGCTCACGGTATTGAGATTAAATTTGTTATTTAAACGAAGATCGATCATAAGCGAAAGAATAAAAGAGGAGAGTAAAAGAGGAATAAGTTTTATGAATTTTAATTAACTCACTCCTTATGGAATGAATATATAAATTTAAAGAGCGAGTTTTGTATCAGAAAAAAACTCACACATCGAATCGCAAATGTTATCTGCGTGCCAGGACTTATATTATTGTGTTTTGAGATTCAGTTTTATTCTGTGGGTAAAAAGAAAAATCCTTGTAAGTCCTGATGCGCAGACAATTTTTGAGTTTATTTGTTAGTTTTGTTGTGTAATACAGGTAAAGATAATGGGGATTGGAAGTTCGACTGACATCGAATATCTTGCCCATTACAGTTAATGCAATTCCGCACATAAGCTTTCAGTGTCATTTCTATTAAATTATTTATATTTTGTTTTTATTACTGTAATAGTTTTTAATCCATGTAAAAATCCATGGATTAAAAACTATTACTTTTTAATCTTTGTAAAGTGGTGAAACTAGGTGTATAAGCTAGAAATTTTGGACAAACCAAATATTTATGAACAAAACTATAAACAAATACGCCTTATCAGTTTTTTTCCAAACACTATATTTGAACACCTTGACACAGGAAATATTTATATTATCTATTTTTGATACGTTTAAATAACATCTTGCAAAAAAGAGCAATGGTCACAAGTGAAACTTAACATCCCGGCAGTTTTTTTGTAACGATTTCTCCTATCGCGTGCTAAACCGATTCTGAAATGATTATTTGATATTCGCAACAATATTTTTTTTTTTAAAGAAAAGCTTAAATAATTCTGCTTGCCGCTTTCAATTGGTGTAGTAAGTAGAATGTTCAAAATCATCATATTTGATAAATAGCTAATGTTGCAGCAGTTATTTGCAAGTCTTTTAAGTACGATTAGGAGAAATTGTACTCCCCGTTTCGAAACACAAAACGTTAAAGTTGTTCGAATTTTTTTTCGATTGCGAATGAAAACAAATAAAAATGCATTTTTGTAATCTCAAAAGCCAAAAGAAAAACATAAACTTCTTTGCTATTAAAAATATTTATTCCATTTATTTTACCCGAAAAAACCCGTCCATAAAACTTTCTCGATCCCATCGAAGAAAAGTCATTTAAGTAACAAAAAGGATAAAAAAATAACAAATTCCAATAAATTTTACAACTTAACGAATAAAGACTGAACAAAAAAGCTTGTCGCAGGTGCTTCTAATTTGCATAATTTTCTTTTAAAATTTTATTGTTTTTCGTTTTTTTATATATATTTATCCAAATAAAATGGTTTAGGAAATAGAAATTGTTAACGAAAAACTTTGATTTTCTTTTTGTTAAGTTGGGTTTTTTTTTTAAATTCGATTTACTTTTAATTTTTTTTTCTGGTCATGTTCTGTGCATTCTAAATTGTTGGAGGAAAACGGATATTAGTTTGTTTTTTGTTTTGTTTTTTTAAGCTACATTAAATGTAATGTAAATGTAATGACTGTTTTTATGTTTGAATATATATACTGCCTTCTTTGTGTTCAATGTTATAATACGATATGTATAGTTTCGAAGACCTTTAATCCATAATTTTTGGAATCTTCGTTAATTTTTAGAATAATAACCAACAATTAATACAAGCATTTTTTCCCCTAATTTTGATACAGTCTTAAACTTTCACAAGTAGTTAGATATAAAATAAGCTTCAATTTAGTTTAAAAAAAGGTGCAGCGCTATCTTTTCTTATGTTACACCGTTTTTTTTCTTATGTTAAAAATTATTTCAAATTATTATTATTATTATTATTACCGTTAAAAATTATTTCAAAAAATTAACAGTGTACATTTTTAAAAACTTTGTTCTAATACCTATACCCTGTGAAGACCACTGGTCGAAAAAAAAAAAATCTAAGAGAACTTTTATTTTTTATTTATGAGAGCCTATCTATAAACAAAAAATAATCAAAATTAAAAGGGGTCAAGTCAAAATTTCCCAAAAATTTGCTGAACTTGTGTGAAATTTGCTGATGTAGTTATTTACACGTCACAGTCCTCTCAGACGAATGGAAACATTTTATTTATTTTTCTTTTACTCTTTGTAGTCTTTAAATTGTACTCCGGTCTAAATCCGGTTTAAATTGTAGTCTTTAGACTGTAGTCCAGTCCTCAAATTTCAGTACCATGCAGCCCGTTATCTCACCATTAGCATCGGTCGGTTGAAACTGAGGTCTCCCTAGAAAACGTCGTGTGAAGCCATATTGTACTTGTTTTTATTATATGAACCAACCCCTCTGCAGTAATGGTCACAATAATTCCAAAATTATAGGCACGTGGGCAAAATCACCATCATTAGTGACTACGACTATACGTTTTTCAGCCAATTACGGAGAGAATAAGTGGTTCGCAAAATATCTCATTATAAAGTGTTTATATCTCCTCAGCTGATAATCGTAGAAATGTCATAGGTGTCACGGTTGTCATAGATTTCACGGGTGTCATACTCATTATGGGTATCACGGATGTCACGATTGATATGGGTGATGCGGGTATAATGGATGTCTCGTGTGACACAAGTGTGTCGTGTGTGATGGTTTTCATAGATGATAAGGTTGTCATGGATGGCAATGATATCTCGACTGGCATAAGCGACGCTCATGAAACGGTTGCCATGACCCTCACGGTTGTCATGGATGTCACAGGTTTCAAGCTGTAATGGGTGTCACGGATGTCATGAGTGTCGCGGTTGTCATAGGCAGAACAGTTGTCATGGGTGGAAAGCTTGTCATGGACGTAACGAGTATCAGAGGGGTCATGGATATCACGGGTGTTACGTTTGTCATGGTTGCGACATGTGTTACGAATGGCATTGGTGTCAAGATTGCTGCAATTATAATGGGTGTCGTGGTTGTCACAGGTGGTAATGGTCTCACGACTGGCATGGGTGTCACGGCTGTTATGGGTGTCATGGGCTTCAACAAGTGTCTCCGGTTGTTATAGATGTCATGGATTTTATCGAATATCACGACTGTCGGTCTTGACGTTAATCATGGTTATCATGGGTGGCACGGGTGTAATGGGTGATATGGGTTTCAGTTGTTACGGTTGTCACGGATGTCATGGTTGTCACCTGGTGATACTTGTTGATTTGCTGTTGTTGACGCAACCTTTGTCTTGTTTTTTTCTAAAGAATATATTTTACTAACCAATAAATCCTATCACATATGAAATATGACAGACCAATATTTTGTGATCGGCTAGAGAAAATAAAAATAAAACAAAAACTACAACCAAACTGATCTTTCCATGCGAGAAAAAAATTTGCTCTTTTTCAGTTTGTTGATGGCAGATTTCACTTCTTCCATCGTTGGGAAGGGACAAAAATCTTTTCACTTGACGGAGCAATAACTCGAGTTGTATGAAAGAGGGATAGCCATTTTTCAGCTAGCACATAACCTTCATTTGTTGTACATTCGTTGCTTCCGATTTTGATTGCTGTGGATCTTGATGAAAATCTTTTGTCAGATGCAAAACGTAGGTGTCACTGGTGGCATGGTTCTCTCAGTTGTCTCGAATGTCATGATTGTTATTGGTGTCACGGTACTAACGCTTGTCAAGGATGTCATTGGTGTTTGGGTGTCATGGTTGTCATGGTTGTCATGAATGTCATGGTTGTCACGGTCGTTATGTGTGGCATGGATTTTATATGGGTCACAGTTGTCATGAGTATAACGGTTGTCTCGTTTCTCATGGGTACCACGGTTGCGATGGCTGTATCATGGGTGTCATGGCTGTCATGGGTATCGCGAGAGACACGCTTGTAACGGGTGATGTGACTGTCATAAAAGTCATGGGTGTCACGATTGTCATAGGTGTACGTATACCATGTGTGTCTTTTGTGCAATGGGTGTTATGGGTGTCACGATTGTATGAAGAAATTTCGAATAACAGGCTTAAGGAGTTTCTTGAGATACAACTCTTTTTGCCATGATCTAGTATATTTGATTTATTTTTTGCTATTTTTTACGTATACTTCCCGAGGAATATCTCCTAAAAGAGGGATGAATATGTTTCTTCTTTTGACGAAGTGTGTCTTGGATAATCTGTCCTTACTAATGCTTGACACAATGTGATGTCACTCTACACATTGTCTGATTATACCAACCTGTTTGCCATTTAGACATATTGATGCTAAGCGATTGTTTGAAGAAGTGGATGGTTCTAATGCGTAGTTAGGAGTCAAGGGAGTCTGCCATATATCTGTCTTTTTTTGCCTTCTTACTGAACTACAGTATTGTTTCTCTAAACTTTTTTCCTTTAGTGGGATCAGAAAGCCTCTACAAAGATATGCTGACATCTGATTCTGGCTATTCTGGTGTTTTATATTCATTCACAGAGGTCGTTATCGGTTTTGTTGTTGTTTTTTGTATATGTTTATGTTTTTTGTGCATTTTTGATCCTCACGTGTTGATAGTTGTACCTTAAATCACCTGATGAGTTTTCATTGATTGAGTGATCGCATAACTTCTCACTCGTGTCAATAAAATAATCTGTTTTTTCGAATCTTCCACACATAGGGAAATCGTTTTTGAGAAACATGTCTCAATGGAAACATCTAACACCTCTATATATTTTCAATAAAAAACGAACGAAATACAAAATTTTAACTCTTTCCTCATCAACCGAAGATAAAATTTTCTAGTTGATTTCGTTTTATTTTTTGTCCTGGTAACCAACGAAATAAATCTTAAATACAAAAACTGAATTTCTTCACAATTTTTTGTGTGTTTATTTGAGAGGAAAAATATGATTTTCTCAAATTGAAATTGTTTGAGCTTTCAAAATATCTTTTCGAATATGTATTTTGTTTGATGAAGTGGAAACATTTTTTTTGTTTGTGTAATAGAAACATTCAAGAAAATAGTTTTATGTCAAACAGTAATAAATTGTATGATATGATTTAACTAACGAACTGATTTTTCTTGGTAAAACTTTGAATTTGATAATTTAATTCCTATATGGTAAGCTCCTTTCTCTTGTTCAATTACAATTCTGTATTTTATTTTGAATCAATCACCATTATTTTATCACGCTTTCAAATATTACCTAACAACCTATCTGACATCCTACAAATTACGTCTTTTGTAATGCCAATTTTCAATTTTATTGAACAAAAACAACAACAAAACAGCTCACCTTGATTTATATTTTCAATTCAGGATATGATTGATAATTCTACGAGGGAAATAATAATAATAAAAAAAATTACTAACGAAAAGCACACCATGTGATTTGATTTTTGAATTATGAACAGAAAAATACAATAACAAAAAAATTCAATTTCACGGTTTCTTACATTCCAAGTAAAAAAAAAATATTATAACTGTGCTCTACTACAATTCACGTAGAATTACGTTTTCCTGATTAGATTTGATGTGTTTGACGAAAGTTTCGAAAGCTAAAATTGTTAGTGAAAATAAAATAGAGTTAAGATATTCCATTTTGATTCCGGATTTATGCTGTTATGATTTGTGGTTTTCACTATGATTTCTGAATTTATTTATACAGCAAAAAAAATCTACGGATTCTATTTGGTTGACGTGGTTTTTAATTTGTTGAAAAATTACAATATAAACACAAGTTGAATTATGTTATACTAAAATCTCATGTATTGTGTTTCGGTGAGCTTTTTAACTTTAAACAATAAAAGCGCAATTTTATTGTTTTTTTTTCTCTCTCTGAAAATTATGAAAGAACCGCAATTTTTTTTTTTTGTTTAAATGAAAGCTTCAAAATTTTCCAAATGAATAATAAATATATAAATTTATAAAAGATTTCAACCATTTTATAGATGTTAACAATGTAAATTTGTTTGTTCCTGTTTTAGGGTTTTAAAAATTGAAAATTTTGGTTTATCAAAATTGAAACATTTATGGTTGATGATATAAAAATAAATGTTATTGTTGCTTGATTAATTTTTATTTTTCAAATTTGGTATTTAAATTTATATTTAAAGCTTTAAGAAAAAGAATAATTCTGCCGTTCCTGTTCCACTTTTTTCCACTTTTTTCCCCTTTTTCTTCATAAACAATATTTTGATCTTCAACTTTTGTAATATTCTATTTTGAAATGCTAACATCCTGAAAAATAGAATAAACTGAAACCAAAAATCTTTATTTAACTTTTTTTCTCTATTAAAAAAGTATATAACTAAATTATACAACAAGAAAAGCTTTAAAGAATAAAAATATAACTTTCAAGTTATTTAAAATAAAAAGAGAGAAAAAAAGCACACAAAAGCTTTTTCGTTATAGTTTAATTTTTTTTTATTTGATCAAATTAAAAAGTTTTCAATTTTTTAAAATTATATATTTTTGTATTAATTTTTTTTTCTTTCGTTTTCGTTTTTCTTTCTTGTTCATATTATAAGATTTTTATTTTGATTAAAGAAAATAAAAAATTTAATGCAAATTTTTTTTTGATGATGTGATTTTATAGCTATTTATGTACCAAGGGCGTTATGTAGGTTATTACGCCCGGAAAGCGACGTAATCTAGCCCGAGGGCCTTTGGCCCGAGGGATGGATGTCGCTTGATGGGCGTAATACCCAATAACGCCAGTGGTGCATACAAGATTTTATGCTTCACTTAATAAGCTAAAAACTAAGAAAGAATTTAATTTGTTAGTCTATATTGCTATGCAAAAAAATACAAATGTATCCCAGTATGCCAAGAAAATAAATATTTTGAAGTTTAAATTAATTATTTGTTGTTTGTGCGTTGCTATAAACAAATTGTCCCAAATTTTGTAGCGTAGTTTGCCATGAGAAAAAACAGTGTGAAGTTTCAAATAATTATTCATCAGAACTCTGAATTAGTCCTAAACAATAATGGATTTGCAATCGCCAGAGTTTATTAAGCAAAATGCTCAAAAAGCAACGGAATCTTTATTGCCAATTAAATCCAAACAACAATATGATAAAGATTACGGGATTTTTCGTTCATGGAAATCAAGAAATAAAGTACAGGCAGTGAATGAAAATGTGTTGTTAGCATACTTTCAAGAATTGGTAATTCTAATTTGTTTATACATTTTAATAAGTAAATTTATTAATTCAATTTTTTATTTAGTCTGAAAAGTATACCCCGAATTCACAATACTCCATTTTAAAATCTACCCTTACAGTTTACGAAAAAATTGATATTTCAAAATATAACCAATTGCTTTCGTTTTTAAAAACAAAATCAAGAGGTTATACGCCAAAAAAATCTCAAGTTTTAACCGGCAATCAGGTTATGGCTTTCATAAAAGATGCTCCGGATGACGTTTATCTGTTGAATAAGGTAGTTTTGGTTATGGGAGTCTTTGGAGGCTTAAGAAGAGACGAAATGGTAAAAATGACAGTTGAGGATGTAACTGATAAAGGTTCCGTTTTGATTGTAAAAGTGCCAGAAACTAAAACAGGTACGTCAAAAGGCTTTACAATCATGGATGAAGAAGAAATGGGTGCTCTGAAAATAGTCCGACAATATATGAATTTAAGGCCAAATAAAACAAATGGGACACGTTTTTTTCTTACATATAGAAACAGAAAGTGTACAATGCAACCAGTTGGAAAAAATACGATAGGCAGTGTTCTTAAAATAAGTTCTTAAAACTAGAAAACCCTCACCAGTTTACTGGTCATTGTTTGAGACGCACTTCGTCTACTCTCTTAATTGAGGGGGGTGCGTCTTTCGAAACTCTTAAATTGTACGGCAAATGGAAGAGTGACACTGTAGCACAAGGCTACATAGAAGAAAGCATCACTTCGAAAAATAGAATTTCCAACATGATTGCAAGTGCTGTAGGTTCATCTGAAGGAGAAACAAGTGCTATTTCTAGTTTTGAAATCATCTCGAATGTTCAAGAAAAACCATCAACATCATCAACCTACCCCATATCAAATAAAATGATAACTGTATCGGACAATCTTTCCAGTAAATCTGTTGATTTTTCTGGCAAGTTTGAAAATTGCCATTTTTACTTCGAAAAGTAACATTCTGTATTGAAAATTTTGATTTAATTTGAATAAAAATTATTAATTAATAAACATTTTTTAAAACTTTTTAAATTAAAAGCAAAAATACAATTTACGACAAAAACAAACTGTCTAGTATGCCATGAGGATAAACATTTTGAAGTTTAAAATATTATTTTAGTATATTAAGAGCGGGCGTTATGAATTCATAATGCCCTCTCATAACGCCCCGGTTTTTATGGATGCGTTTATATATCGCGTATCCAAGACTTTATAATAACATTATATGCATGTGAAGCATAAATAATATTTATTGAACTCGA
The DNA here is from genome assembly GCA_963693315.1 of Diogma glabrata. Taxonomy (NCBI): domain Eukaryota; kingdom Metazoa; phylum Arthropoda; class Insecta; order Diptera; family Cylindrotomidae; genus Diogma; species Diogma glabrata. The sequence goes on from OY856187.1 coordinate 120,567,625, forward strand.
ACTAAATGTAAATGAAAGGTTCTGATCAATTAAAACTTTTCGCTACCCAAAGGAATATCTGTATCACCTTACTAGTATATATGTCAAAGACTCAACAAAAGATAATACAAAAATGAAAGAAAAAGAGTATAACGAACGATAAGAATTATATCGATTGCGTAGAATTCACCGCAGATGTCAGAAGTCACTTCAAGGACAATTGCTTCGTAACGGTTTGTGTAGCAAACATGCTGAATTTGTTTCCGATGTGGATATTTTCTCCACTTAAAAATGCAGTTCTAGATAAATTCGGCATCATATCGATAGTTATAGCATTTAGCACAATTAGCTGAATCTGGAATGTAGAATGAATAGAGAATAAATGAAGAATAATGTGACTGGCCGATATCGCATTTGTACAAATTTGCGCAATTAATCGAATATGCAACATGATTTTGATTTGTTGCTGTTAAGTTGACATTCAAAGTTTTTCTTTTTTAATATGTTCTTTATTGAATATCAATTTTGAATGTATCAGCAATTGTAGACTTCTTAGTTTTCATTATCTTTGGATTGTGTAAAAATTATTAGTCCGGATTGTGTAAAACTTATTTTACTACGGTCTGAAAGATCTAAGTATTACATTCATAAGCTAAAAGTGAAATTCTTACCCCCACTTTTTTTGGCATTTCTCGACGTTTTAGGACCTACTGATTCTAAAAAAGCAAAAAAAAAAATATATGTCTATCTGCCGGCCGGCAGGTCACAACCTACGAAATCTAGAAAACCACTAGACGGATTTCAAATTTTTTTCTTTCAAAAAATAGGTACACTCAATGGAAAGAGCCGAAAAGACGATGTGTTCGATAACTGTACCGAAAGTGTGTCAAAAAAATTGTCAAGTGTGTCAAAACAAGGAAATTTGCATATCTTTTGCTTAAAAAACTTTCATTTGAATTTGGAGAAATCTTGATGGTCGGGATTGGTATGTGAGACCAAAATCTAGATTATTGCATTATAAGTTTGTCAAAAAAATGTTGTCAAGTGTGTCAAAAGAAAGATTTTTATTTATTTGTTTACCCAATTTTTTAGAAAAAAATAAAATTAATTATTTGTTTGGCATGAAATTTTATTATTATTATTGAGATTTATGGCATTATAAACTTGTCAAAAAAATGTTGTCAAGTCTGTCAAAAGAAAGATTTTTATTTATATTGTGACCCAATTTTTTAGGAAAAAATAAAATTAATTATTTGTTTGACATGCAATTTTATTATTATTATAGAGAATTATGGCATTATAAGTTTGTCAAGCAAGCCTTGAATCGATAAGACAAAAATTTCAATAAAAATTTTTAAAAATATAAAAATATTTTGTGAATTTTAATTAATTTGAATTCTTTTTAAGTACCGTGTGGCGTTCGGATAAGAATAAGGCCACGGGCAACACCACCTGACGTCAAAGGCACCAAAGGGTACGCCGACCCACCCACTAAAAATATTTTTGTGAATTTTAAATAATTTTAATTCTTTTTAAGTGCCGTGTGGCGCTCGGATAAGAATAAGGCCACGGGCAGTACCACCTGACCTATAAGGCGCCTAAGGGTACGCCAACCCACTCCCGGTTAAAAAAGCAACCTCTATCAAGTGCCAACGGCCTACGGGGCGGATGTGCGAAAAGAGGAGGGCAATCTCTTGTCCTGAAAATGAGAAACTGTTTTCAAAGGCGGATAAACCGGTATAACTGGAGAGGCAATGAGAAACTACTGCATTAAAGATCTATATGGATATCACTAGCAACAGCAACTCATGATGGATGCTTCGAATGTAAAAAACTCCAGACGTAAAATAGCCCCCAATCGGATATCCGGGAGGGGACTACACAAGAAGCTTTTATCACTCAAACGAAATTAAAGAACAAAAAGAGATCAAAGAATATAAAGCACATAGGAACCTGGAATGTTAACACCTTACTACAAGCAGGAAAACTCGAGAATCTTAAAATGGAAATGGATAAACAAAAATTAAGTATACTTGGAATCTTAGAAATGAGATGGCCGGGCATAGTTACAGAATAATATATTCAGGAACAGAAGAAGGAAGAACAGGAATAGAGTGACAGGTCACATACAACACAGCGATCGCATAATGTTCGTAAAGCTGAATACAAAACCTAATGATAGTATCATAATACAAGTGTATATGCCCACATCAAACGCAGAAGATGAAGAAATAGACAAACTGTATGACGAATTAAACAATTTGATTGATAAAACCAAAGGAGAAGACAATGTAATCGTCCTAGGAGATGTGAATGCAAATGTTGGTGAAGGAAAAGAAGGGAATAATGTTGGACAGTATGGGTTTGAAAGCAGAAATGAGAGAGGTGATAGATTAATTGAATTTTGCTCTAGAAATAATTTTATGATTACCAACAAGCATTTCAAGCATCATAAAAGAAGACACCTGGAAAACCCCGGGAGACACCAGAAGAATGCAGTTGGACTACATCTTAATAAAAGAAAGGTTTAAAAACCAAGCCAACAATTGCAGAAGCTATCCAGGAGCTGATATTGGTAGTGACCACAACCCAGTTATAATGACTTGTGTACCCAAATTCAATAAGCTAACAAAAAAAAATCGAGATGTATTGACCTAGGACAACTTAAAACATAAAGAACAGAAGAATAATTTGAGAAGAGAACAGACAAAATACTAGAGGAAAATAGCACCAATATGACACACGCCATTGAAGACATATGGAACAAAGTTAAAGAAGGAATATTCAAGGCTGCTGAAGAAGTCTTAAAGAAAAAACATCAGAACAAGACAAAGACATGGCTAAGCGATGAGGTGGTAAAACTGATTGATGAAAGGAAAAGTATAAAAACGCAAAAATTGATCAAGAAAAACAAGAATTTAGACGATTGATAAACGAAGTAATCAGAAAATGCAGAATAGACAAGGAAAATTACCTGAAAGAGATCTGCGAGGAGATTTATATTGAACTCAAAGTTAGACAGAGCATATCCCAGGTAACAATTTCGCCTAAATTTTTTAAATTATTCCAACTTAACTTGAGAAAACATTGTGTAAGACCATATTATTCAAGTTTTACCTAAAAAAAGCTTGTAAAAGACTAGATTCACTAAGTTTCTTAAATAATTCCTTAAGTAAAGCTTAATTCAATAATAAATATTTAGGGCATGTTCAAGCAAATGTTACTCAAGTATAATTACCTTTTATAAGGTTTTATTCACATATAACTTTTAAGGTAGTATTCAAGATGTTTTTACTCAAGAATTCTATCCCTTATATAAACCTTTAATAAAGGTACAACTTTTAGGAAGAATCCAAGAAGATTCTTACCCAAGGATAGTTCCTTGTATACGACTTTATTTATGTATAATAATTTTAGTAGTATTCAACAAAACTGTTACTCAAGTAATATTTCTTATATACGGCTGTTTTCAATGAATATTAAAAGATTTACAACAAATCGATCTGTCAATATTTTTGACAGTTCGTTGTTTGATTCGCGATTGTGTGTTTTTTTATTAAATCACTTATCGATGCGTTTAAAAAGTTAACAAACCTTCAAGAACTTTAACAAACTATTATTGATTAATACAAACGATTATTTCAAAATAGTAGAGATATTTTCGTCAATGGAAATTTGCAATTGCCATTATTCCGCAACAATTTAATCAAACGTTTCTGATGATGGTTTATATATTGATTGAGATTTACCATTTTTGATGATGGTTTATATAATGATTTGAGTTGGTCAACAAATAAATAAACTGATGATAATTTGTCATACAATTCGTTTTTGTATTAAATGTATGTAATCGCCATATTGTGCGCAATTCGCTTGGGAAAAAAATTATAACAAAACTTGCAACAGATTGCAACAGATTGCAACTGACTTATGGAAAATATAACGTAGAACGTTTATTTAATATTATCATTTAACATTTATTTATTAACCAGCCAAATTGTGCAACTGATCGTAATGCCAACCACAGCATACTATACCCCTTACGAGGCTTGAGTAATACTTTTATTCTGTATTGAATAACGTTTTATTCCTGTCGTGGAAATTGATTTAATGAACGAGTGCGTAAGGGTAAACGATGAGGAAGTCGTTATCGGGCCTGTGTTCGATTCCTGCCAGGCGCGTTTTTATTTATGGATTTTATTTTCCTTTTCCTTTTTTTATTTTATTTTTATTCTTTAATCATTTTTAATCGTACAGTTGAATGGAAACACATGCGTAGATATCGTATATGAATACGCAAAATTATTTTCATTTCGAGATTGTCCTCAATCATAACCAATATTATATTTAACAAAAACCCATATATTCTCATTTTAGGAAACCATTAGTACACTTTTATATGCATTCCTAATCAAATGTTTGAATAAAAATTAATTCATAGTCGTGGTAGTGGTCCGAAGCTTGAAATTTGTACACATAATTTGTTAAACAATAGTGATTAAGTTTCAATTTTCATTATGACAGCTGCTAAATAGAGAAGTGGATAGCGTACGGTCCTGGAGAATCAAAGGTTATGAGTTCGATCCCCGCTACAGGCGTTTGTAAAGATGCGAAATGTGTAAAATATATTGTAATTTCCGATAAAAGATTAACTCAATAGCAGCAATATACAAAAAAAAAAGGAGTTTAATGCGCCAATTAGCCAAAATAACTAAAGGAAAGAATCACCAATTTTTTTTTCAGTGGCATCGCTTCTTGAATAGGCACTGAGTAATTCTCTTGAGTAAAGATTTACTCAAGCACTTTATTCAAGTAATTTTGACAGTATTTGAATAAGCCTTGAATAACAACTTTTGTAAAACTTTATTCAAACACTTATATAAAACATGTATAAAGCATTATATATGTCTTCTTGAATAAAGAATATTTTTTCATACGCCTTTTCTCCTTGAGAAGAGCTTGTATAAAACTTTTCTCATGCATAGTTCAAGAATTTTAAATTTCCCCTTCCATTTTAAATTCCTCTTTTAAAGCTTTACTCAATGATTACCTAGGTTAAATTGTTACCTGGGATGGAATGGTGAAACAATTCTTTGGAGAAAATAAAAATAAAACATATGCAATAAAAGATGACAGAGGTGAAGTAATGTATGAAGAAAAATAAATAGCAAAAAAATGGAAAGAATATCTCGAAAAAATCAAAAAACTCTATGGAGACGAAAACAGTTTTGAAGTGCTAGAAAAAGAAGATGAACTCGATCAAGAGAATATAGGAGACCCAATTTTAAAAGAAGAATTTGAAAAAGCTCTAACAGAATTAAAGAATAAAAAAGCACCTGGTATTGATGATATACAAGCTGAACTACTAAAAAATTGCGGAGAGGAAACAAAGTCCATACTCTATCAAATGACTTGTAAAATATATGATGAAGGAGAGATACCTGATGGTTTCACCAAGTGTCTTATAATTCCGATTCCAAAAAAGGCAGCGCACAAAACTGTGATCAGTTTAGAACTTTGAAATATCATGCCTCTAAAATACTCACATGAATAGTGCTGAAAAGGATGGAAAAAAAGATTGAAAATACTTTGACAGATGACCAATTCGGATTCAGGAGGGGGATGGGAACGAGAGAGGCAATAATAAGTCTAAGATAAGTAATAAAAAAAGGAACAGAAAAGGAAAAGCTAATTATATATCATTTGTGGATCTGGAAAAAGCATTTGATAACGTAAAATGGAACATAATGTTCAGAATGTTAAAAAGAATTGAAGTGACATACAAAGACAGGAGAATAATTCACAGTTTATACAAAAAGGAGATAGGAGTTGTAAAATGTGGAGAAACCAAAGAAGAAATGGAAATTAAAAAGGGTATAAGACAAGACTGCTCATTATCTCCACACCTTTTCAATTTATATGTACAGGAGGTAATTAAAAATTATAGAAACGAGAGGAGAGTTGGCATCAACATCCATGGAGAAACAATAGACATGTTAAGGTTTGCAGATGACATTGCCATTATAACCGAGAATGAAATAGACCTGAGAGTTATTCTAGAGAATATGAACAGAATATTGAGTAACGAATATAATATGAAAATAAACAAGAAGAAATCAAAGATCCTAGTCTGCCCCCAGAATACAGAACCCATCAGAACAAACGAGATTAAAATTGATGTAAAATACTTGACATATAAATATCTAGGGAGCATAATAACAGAAGACGGAACCTGCAAAAGATAAATAAAAAGCAGAATAGCTCAAGCCAAACAAGCATTTAATAAAAAGAAAAGTTTGTTTACATTAAGAAACACAGATTTAAATATAAGAAGAAGGCTGGTTAAAACCTATGTATGGAGTGTTGGACTATATGGAAGCGAAACCTGGACAATAAGAAAGGAAGAAGAAAATATATTGCGAGCTTTCGAGGTTTGGTGTTTGCGAAGGATATTGAAAATAAGTTGGATAGATCACGTAACAAATGACGAAGTATTCAGAAGAATTGGAGAAGAAAGAAGTTTACTAGAACATTTGAAAAAGAGAAGACTGAAATTCGTAGGACATACCTTAAGACACAATGGGCTAATGCCAAGAGTGATAGAAGGCATGATAGAGGGAAAAAACACAAGAGGCAGGCCGCCCCTAGAATACATCAAACAAATTCAAAAAGATGTAAATGCAATATCCTATCATGATCTGAAGAGGAAAGCAGAGAATCGAGATGAATGGAGAATCGCTTTAAACCAGCCGAATGGCTGCTGACGCCAAAAAAAGGTTTGTCAAAAAAATGTTGTCAAGTTTGTCAAAAGAAAGATTTTTATTTATTTTTTTACCCAATTTTTTGGAAAAAAATAAAATTAATTATTTGTTTGACAAGAAATTTTATTATCATTATTGAGAATTATGGCATTATAAGTTTGTCAAAAAAATTTTGTCAAGTGTGTCAAAAAAATAATTTCATTTATTTTTTTAGATAATTTTTTGGAAAAAAAAATGTAGCTGTTTACGTAAATATAATTGAACATGGAAATTTTTGAATTTGTTTTACTTTTTGAAATATTATTAAAATTTTGAAAAAGTTTCAATTTTTTATTTTTTAAGAATTTTTGGAATATTTTTAGAATTTGAAAAATTTTAAATTTTTAATTTTATTCTAATTTTTATAATTTTGGAAAAAGTTACAATTTTTGATTTTGTTGTAATTTATGCAATATTTTTAGAATTTTTAATAAACGTTTTAATCGAGCCGGGCACTGATGAGGTAGGTTCGAATCCCGACCGAAACACGAAACATGTGAAGTGGAGTTTTTTTCTGAGAAACTTCAAACCATACCTTTGAATTGAAAATGTTCCAATAACTTCTTTACTTACTTGAGTTTAATTGATCTCAAAAATTCAAAATTAATTTAAATTCCCTTAATGTAGTCTAATGTTAATACATGTAGGACTTCAAATTGACCAAGTGTCAGCCATTGACTTCACATTGATTGACAATCAATAATGACTATACAATCGTGACTTAGGATGTTAATTAGAATAGAAATGTTCGCCATTCTATGAATTTATACAAAGTATTGTCTAGAAATTTAATGCAACAAATCCCATACAATGTAAAAACATTTCCATAATATGGAGTCTAATGACAGTGGAAAAATTCAACTTAAGTAAAAATAAATAAGTGATGAAGAAGTTTCAACTTTAAAATTGTCATCACCTGAATGGCGTAATCGATAGCGTGTCTGCCCAAAGATTCGAGCCGGGCACTGACGAGGTAGGTTCGAATCCCAACCGAAACACGAAAAATGTGAAGTGGAGTTTTTTTCTGAGAAACTTCAAACCATACCTTTGAATTGAAAATATTCCAATTACTTCTTTACTTACTTGAGTTTTATTGATCTCAAAAAATTCAAAATTAAGTTTTAATCTTTGATTTGGTAATAATTTTTGAAATATTTTTAGAATGTTGTTTGAAAAAAGTTTGATTTTAATTTTTACAATATTTTTAGAATTTTGAAAAAAATATGAATTGGTGATTTTGAAATATTTTCTCGAAACGCTGGAGAGGTTTTTGAGTAGTTTGCTGATTGTATAATCTTTTCACTAAATTATGTTAATACATGATCTGTTATAATTTTCCGACGACGTAATGATGTTGCGTATAAGTTTTGTAATACATATCTAAACAGAGATAAAAAATACATGTACTTTAACAGCTATGTTTGATATACATCGCTGCTCAAAACTAAAAACCATGTTCTCATAAAAGTTTTTTGCAAAAACTATATCAAAATCCTTAACCCAAATCGGTCTTGATATCTCAGAGCCTTGAGATTCCTTCCATATTTTTTTTTATTGACAATGTGACTGCGGTGGAATCTTTTGACATTCTATCCAGATTTTATCCAAGAATAAATATCATTTGATAGTCATAGATTAATTTTGGTTTTGTAAATTATGAAATTAAGTAAATTAAAGTTTTATGAATTACATGACACTCATAGTCAATATTTTTGCACCAAGTTCACATTTTTCTAATAGGAGTACAGACTTTTGTAATGTCTCTAGCTACCACTGCTATCAATTAATATATAGTGCTGTGATATGTTGCAAAGTTGAAGATATTATTTGGATTGCTTGATCCCAAGGTAAAGGTGACTCAATTGAAACGTACAATTGTTCCAAAGTTTGAACTAAACCAGGAATAAATTGATATTTCTCTTTTAAAACAAACCTTGTACCTTAGCAACCAAATTTTGCAGTTGTGATACCAAAAGATTGGACAACCAACTATAGTAAAAAGCACCACAGTGTCATGATTGACCTGAAAAGGCCGGGCGTGTAATAATATAATATTGGTAGAATAATCAGCCAAACACTGATTTACAGTTTATGTAATCTGATTTCTTATAAAACGAAATTATTTTATATTCAGATGTAGTTCAACGCCATTTGTGCTAAAAGGTCGAATGGTTATTAAAGTTAGCAACACCAATTCGTAAATTTAAGTAATTATGAATAAGTCTGTAAGCCAAGAAATTAGTTAAAAATTATTGAAAATTTAATCTTAATTTAACAAAAATTTTAATAAATTATCTTAATACCAAAACACAAAAAATATATAATGGATTCAAATTACAACAGCGAAAGATCCTACAATCAAAAAAAATAATAAAAATGAAAATAAGCTTTTTTTATGTCAACAAAACATTCTCTCTGTTTCCTTTACATTCTGATTGATATGGATCAGAAACGCAACATTAGCAAATATCTACTTCAATTTATATTGACGTTTTTCTTATTATGGTTATTAGATCACTTTTAGTTGTAGTAACAAATGTTAGTTCTCACCAATAACAAAAACAAAATTAGCCATTAGTTTACAGAAGGTGTTAATTTGTTCAATTTAGCTCCATTATTATCGAACATTAACAATAGAAAAGTAGATAAAAACTTCAAAGCGATTTGTTGTTATATTATCTATCGTATGCGAATGGTGAAAACTGGGAATGATGTTGGTTAAAGAATAGTAAATTTAAAAATGGTTTTCCTTAATTGCAGATAACGATAAGTGGTTGAAAAGATTAATAGAGCTTTCAGTAATTTGTTATGTGAAAAATGGTTTTCGATAATAATCAATATCTACTTGGTGTGATGAAAAATATCACATACAATTAGTTTGTGCTTTCATTAACTCATTAAAAGCATTCATAATACGCTTAAAGTATTAAAATATTCTAAAAGTGGAAATTTTTCCCACCACACTCATCACTAACTAGAACGCATCGTTCAAATTCATACTCCAACAAACCCCAAAAAATGTGGTTACTATTTTTCACCTTATTCGCTTATACAATAGAACTTTTCGTAATAAAACAAAACCAACATTATTTAAAAAAAAAAAAAAATAACCAAAAAAAAAGACAATTTACTACGAATCCATTTCAAATTTCAAAAAATGAAAATAAACGAACAAGAAAATTACAACACGAATCTTAAATTAAACATACAAAATAATTTAGACAAGAAAATCTGGGAAAAACAGAAGTGAACAGTTTTTCCTTTAAGCGTTTTTTTGTTTTGAATTTTCTTTATCTAAAAAATTATGATTTCTCAAATTTATTTTTGCTCTCAATGGTAACATTCGATTATGTTATCTTCTTTCTATTTTCTATTTTTTTTTTAGCTCAGAAAAAAAGGAAAACACAATCCAAATGTAAAACAATCAAATTTACAATTTTTCTTCGTTTGTTTGCACTTGGGAAAGCGCAAAATAAGTTTTTTTTTTTTATATAAAAACAAAAAAAAAATAATAAAACAATGAAAATCTTTCAATTTATTAAACAAATATTGTGAATTTTTCTTTAGGGTTTTTTTTCCCGACTTTATCGCTGATTTTTCTTTTTGTTGTTTGTTTTTTGTTATTTTTTCTCACCGAAAAATTATTTATCAAAACAACGAAAGAATAAAAATCGAGAAGATGAAACCAGCTTGTTACTGAAAATGTGTTAGAAGAACTTATATGGTGGTGGTGGGTGATGGAAGTAAAATAGGCCAGGTGTGTGTATTTTATTGTTAGATGGGTGGCAAAGCAAATTATTTTTACACTTTTTGTATTTTTTGTCAAGTAACTGAATTTGTCAATATGCATATCTTTTGAGGGTGAATTCAAGTGTCAAATTTTTTAAGTAGGAATTAATATCTCTTTCAACTTAAGAAGCTAATTAGCCTTTTATTTTGTTTAAGTTCTGGTTAAAATAGATGAGCTTTTGCATTAGTTGTTGAGACACAATCTTTTTTTTCTGTATACAAGTTTCTCATTCGGAAAATAAAATAACGAACGGTTCCTTAGAAACCGTTCGTTTTCATTTCCTAACTAGAAATCGAAAGTAAAACATGGTCAAACAGTTCAACTACATTCTAGATTTTATTTAAATGAGTATTTCCTATATCCGAAAGACAATGTTAATTCGGTCTGAAAGATTTGCGTTCTTGAGCCAAAAGTGAAATTCTTACCCCTACTTTGTTGGCATTTCTCGACGTTTTAGGACCTACTGATGCTAAAAAGCAAATAAAATGTATATCTGTCTGCCGGCCGGTTATTACCTACATAATCTAGAAAACCGCTGGAGGGATTTCAAAAAACTTTTTTTTTGTAAAACTAGATTATAAGTTTGTGACTAGATTATAATTTTGTCAAAAAAATTATTGTCAATTGTGTCAAAAGAATGATTTTCCTTTAATTTTTAACAAATTTTTGTGAAAAAAATAAAATTAATTATTTGTATGACATGAAATGTCATTGAACATGAAATTGGACATAGAAATTTTTAATTTTATTATTATTTTTGAAATATTTTTGGAATTTTGAAAAAAAGTTTGTATATTTTATTTTGTTATAATTTTTGCGATATTTTTAGATTATTATATTTTTAGAATTTTGGAAATAGTTTGTGTTTTCGGAATATTTTTAGAATTTTGAAAAAGTTTGTATTTATGATTTTATTATAATTTTTGGAATTTTGAAAAAAGTTTGTATTTTTGATTTTGTTATAATTTTTGCAATATTTTTAGAATTTTGGAAAAAGTTTGAATTTTCGGAATATTATCAGAATTCTGGAAAAAAAATTTCAATTTTTGATTTTGTAATATTTAGAATATTTTTAGAATTTTGAAAATTTTTTTTTTGATTTTTAATAATCTTTGCCATATTTTAAGAATTTTGAAAAAGTTTCAGTTCTTGATTTTGTCATAATTTTTGGAATATTTTAAGAATTTTGGAAAAGATTTCAATTATTTAGAATTCGAAGCTTTACGTCATCAGTTCCATGATTCGAATCCTTTGGCAGACGTGCTAGCCAACAACCCCGATGATACATTTGATTCAATTTTTAATTTTAAAATCAGACTAAGAAGGACACTAGATTTGAAGGGCCGGTGCCTTTCCAATGCACATAAAACTGTTGATATCGGGTGAGCTATTCATTGCAATTTGATTTCTAAGTGACCCTGAATTTCTGGCAGTCTTATGGGCCACCCTGTACTCTAAACAAAGCACTTATTAAAACCACGTATTTTTTAGTTCACGTGTACTTTTTGTTTGCCTAATATTAAGTTGATAGTTCAAAGTCGTTCGTTCAAATAAAGAATGTCATCCAAAGTAAACTTGTTTTATCTGAGGTGCACATTTTCGAACATGAATAGAACTTTCATATTGTGGAAAAAAGTTGAAAAAACGATTGATCCACGACATCAGTGCCATCTTTAAAAACCGCATTTCTTAATGCTTTAACAGTGTAAGTCCAGTCAATTACCTTACCAATACATATAACACCGTTGATATAGGGCTAACAGTTCTCCTGCAGTTTTATTTCAAAGTTGCCCATAGAATTTGTATCCCTAGAAATATTCTCACATTAAACACTTTAAAATTTTTCTAAACCAACACATATTTTTTAACTCGACTATCCAACTTGTTTGCTAAGTATTAAATTAGATGAAAACCATGGAAACCTATATATTGAGGCTATGATTAAGATCGCCAAAAGAGCTATACTTTGTAAACTTTTATTAAACTTTAGATCGTTTATCCTTTGTTACCCAGGTACATGTGTTTCATTCTCATTTAAGAAATTTGATTGATTGTATTCACATTGTATATATCACACCTTATAGGATATATTTGCCAACCAAGTACAACAATAAACATGGAAATAAAATAGGACACAGTTCCACATAGAATATTAAAAAACAGATTGCTTGTGATTGACACAAATATTAGCATAACACAGAAACGTCTCTTTACAACCAAATAAAATAAACTCAATTCCCCACTAAACAGGATGGGTAGATAAACACAAAAAAAACAAATAAACCATCTCCTAGGCTGAACAGAAATGGTAACAATTTTGCGATTCTAAAATAAAAACCAAAAAAAAATTATTCAAATCACAAAATATTATTGAACCTGGGTAGATGGGTAGCTTTCATATAAAATTCTTGTTTTTTAGTATTTCATTGACTTTCTAAACAACCCAAAAAAAAAACATCTAAAACAACAGAGCACAAACATGAAGAATTACACCACAAAATATAAAAGGAATAACAAATATAAAAATTTGTGCTTTTGTTTGTTTTTGTGAGGGGGGATGGTGGTGGAGTGAAGCTAAAAGCACACATAAAATACATAAATAAACTTTTTTATTTATATTTTTTTGTTTTATTTTTACAAATAATTTTTCATGTTCAACAAGGAAGATTATTTATTCGTTTAGAAAAACAACCTAAAAATGATTGTGTAATCAATTTTTTTTTTTGAATTTGGTTTGCTATCGAAGTGTAATAATTTGATTTATTTATTTTTTTTTTTCAATTGTTGATGTTCTGATTTTTTCTACGATCTGCGTATTACATTCCCTTTATTTATCAATCATTCTTATATGATTTCGTAATTCAACTATATTGACCATCAATTAGCAACCAACCCACACTTTCTAATAATATTAAAGTTATAAGATTTCATCTTAACAACTTTGTCCAAAATAACATTCAAAAATATTTTAATTAAAATTAAAATTATGTAAATATAAAATCCACACATAAAATTAATATAAATCTTCTTTTGAATACATATTTTTTAATTCGTATTGCTTAAGGTTGTGTAACAAATAAACGTGATTTCATTTTGTTTTAATTAAAAAATAACAAAAATTTTTCACAGCAAAATATGGTGTGGCGCTCCGCCATTTATACCACAAACAAAATATTCGTTTGAAATTTTTTATTATCAATTAAGTTTTTGTTATGTTGAACCAACATCACATCACCATCAGTGTTTCATACAATAAAAGAAATTATAAAATTAGTAAGAAAAACAACCTTTCTTAAAGAAAATTGTGCACATCAACAATCAACAGTGTGTTGTTTGAAAAAACAAAATGGTGACAAATTTTTAATCTGGGTGAAACTTAATTGTCATTCTTTGGTGAGGTGGCAAAAATAAATGTCATTTTTAAAAAATGAGTTAATTATAAGCATTTATTTCATATAAGATGATAGAGTAAGCTTAATTTTTTTGGATTTCCTTTGAATTTCTCTTTAAAAGAAAAACAATAGCTATGTTGTGTTGCAATCGGCAACTTTTTAATGTCCTCTACACTTATGGAAGTGTTTCTATTGGAGTGATTTATTCATTCATGCATTTCACCCTTTGAAGATAGGGAAACAAACTTGTGTAGTGTATTGTCATCGACGAAACTATTTATTGCGGTACTGATGATTTTCAACATTCGTTGATATGATTTATAAATAGAGAGGCCTAACTGAGTCTTGAGGTACACCAGCGTTACTTAATTTAGGCTCAGAAGAAAAGACATCGATGGATACCAAAATGTATTGGTCGTTGAGAAAGTTTTAAATCAATTTTACGACTGTGTGGTAAAATCCATAAGCAATGAACTTGTTGATCAGGGTCCAAAATCATACAAATGTTTTTAAGATATGCAATGCGATAACGATAATGTACGTTTCTGTTTAAGTAATGCGGCCTAAAAGTTTATTGTGCTTACTCTGGTAGTTATCTTAGTCAGTCGTCATCGATGATCCACAAAACTGTTTGTTTCACAATTACTGTTATTTTTTACAATCTATGAAATGGCTTTTATTGAAATTATTGAGCTCAATTAAAGCTTCGTCTAGTGTTAGCGAAACTCCATAGTCTTCACATCAAATAAAAATCATCATATCAAAGTATTTTCCTAATTTTTTATGACAACAGGTGGTTGTCTGTTTGACGGTTGAGTCAAATGGCCAAATGTTTTGACGGACTTTTATATTAATAGAAACTTTGTATGAAACATAGTAAGATAAAATGAAAAAGAATATTGGTTCAGCATCAGGGAATCTCAAGGACTTGGGAAGGGACTTTGAAAGTCTCAAACATTCTCATTATCGAACAAATAAAAACAATGATAAGATAGAATCAAAAAAAATTAAATGTTGTCTAATATATAAAAATAAAATAAAAACAAAAAAAAGTTCCAAATTAATAAAAAAATTAAACGAAATAAAAAAAAAGTACAGTTAATTCAGTAATATTCCCGCTGCTTCACAATACCAATGTCAAGTTTATTGAGTGTTACTTTACAAATTCTTAATCATATCACCTTTTCCGCTATGCGATTTATATATCTATTCGTTGCCAATCGTTGCTGCACTTTCCATTTTAATTAGCATCATCATTAGCAATCATGAGCGTTTGAATATAAATTTTATTCCTTTCAACCATTTCATTATTTGGTTTGAGTTTGTATATTGGATTCATGATTATGTGAAGTTTTCGCATTCTTGATATAGAAGAAGGCCAAACCGGACTTCGCCCGTTACCATAACCGGTTACGTTCACTTTAGTTATTTTTATTTATTTTTCGTTCCAAAGTCTTACTTTACCACATTTGGCGCCGAAACAAGGACCTACCCTCCCAGTGAACTTACAGTCCCAGCCTGTTGTATCACTTTGATTAAAGGGAAACAACTGTTTGGATTCGACCGGTAAGATAAAACACATTGCTTTCTTCTGAACATGACCATGATAGCATGCAGTGTTGAAGTCCGAATTGTTTAATTGGCCTTACATAAGATGATTTCAGCAACTAATAACCATCGCCATAGAGAACACACGCTTCCTTGTGAACAACCTTTAGAAGTCGTAACATTCATTGAAGAATCATTCATTGTTGACACTGTTCATTGTTGAATCAAACATTCATTGTTGACTCTAAGACCTTAAAAATCCACGGTTGGATGTGTGTATATAAATTTATCTTTTTCATATCTGGGGAAGGTAAGTTATAACTCGCTTTGTGAGATATGTAAGGATGGTTCTCAATGTTTTTCAGTAAAATTTGAAAAATAATTCTACCTCGTCGTATTGACTGTGAATATTGTGTTGATTTAATGAGCTCTCAAACTTTTAGTTTGGGTATCTAAAAGGTGCACATTTTCATTGTTTTATTCTACAGTACTCAATGTGTTGAGCCCGACAAAGTGGGTTATAGTAATGTATCTAAGGTCTGATTGTTATTCATGGTGAACATACCACTTGGTTTGCTGATTGAACCTATAAGCAGCAGGAAGACTTAACGAACACGTATATCGTGTTGCATTACTCATTCCAGCTACTCCTTTTAGATTGTCCGACTTATTTGTTTTCTTTATTTTGTGCCATTAATTGTTCTAGCAAATTGTTTGCTATTTTAACTCTGTTAAACAGTTTGGGAATATTTTTTCTCTGCCTCTTCAAGTTACCATTCCACCAGAGTACATCTCTGTATGTTTAAGGTTGAGTTATTGGACTGATAAGATTTTATGCTTCGGGGATTATTGCTTGTAAATTGTTTACTGTGTGATCAAATATAGAAGTTTCCTTCTGAAACATGTCCTTCTGAGAGGTCAAGGACCTCGTTTCTACATTTGCAAACGTAGGCTTTGTTTACAATAAACATATACCCGAGCAGAAATTTGGTAAAGCTCAAATAGGGCCCTGATCAGGTTTGCTCTATTTCGATTGGGGCCTGTTCATGAGTGTAACGCTTTTCCCCGATAATGCCATTATTGGGATAGTTGAATCAGGCTCTGATGAAGTTCACTATAAATAATTAACAGGGTTGATAAATCAGGCAAAATTTCTACAGTCCGAAATAGTTTGTTTGCTCGTTGACCTAGAGCGAACTGATAAGCAAGACATAGAACGTGTGCTGTTTGAATTGGTATACGATGATGATCAGGCATAATTTTAGAGATAATGCACTTTCGAGCTCCTGAAATTTTGAAATGGTTTGGAAAAGTATCGCTCGCATTACTAGTTGTTATATTTTCATTCAATAGGGAAGTACAGTGACCCCCCCAAAAGAGCTCAATGCTGTTGGTTACACTAGACGACAGTCAGTCTCAAAACTTCTGTGTTTCGAGCGTTCCCTTGACCATGCAGCCTTTAGCACACCTGTGTCACCACAACTTGGATTAAAACAGAGAAATAGAATGGAAATTGTTATAAAGACGGAGTGGGTTGAAATGTTTTTGGTTTGCAACGTGAAAGCGTACAGATTGTATAGGCTTATCATGCTATTTAATACCCACGGTACCTTCTGGTAGCTAAAGCTCACACCGTCAACTCCAAAATATGTACTCTATCGTTAACTGTTTGAACTAGATTGCCTGTATGTGATTAAATACATTTAACTATCCATATTCGAGTGTTTATCTATGACTGTTGTTTAGCTATTGCGATTGTTTACATTACTGCAGTTGCAGTCAACTGTTCAAAGTGAAGTGTTTATATTCCATTCTTTTTTTATGTGGAGTATTTATAGTCCACTCTCTGTCTTAAGTGAATTTTCTACAGATATCTGTTTTAGTCAGATGTTGATTTGTATCGATAAACTGGTGTTGGTCTTGATGGATGAATTGATTGATAAACATGGTGTCTTAACGACAACGGTTTTTAGTAGACCTTCCATATTTGAATACCAACATTTAATATGAGCCGCCGTAGTGCATCTTGTAAAACTGAAACACTAGTCGACTATTTATCGACCTAGTCGACTGCGCATATTTGTCTTCTCTAATCGACGGTTTATGATTGTTTTAATATCTGTCCAGTTTTTGTCAACTATTTATAGTCGAATTTCGTTAATTAATTTTTATATAGTCAACCGTCTATCATCGACATTTTGTGTATAAAAAATTTGGTGCATTTTAGAAAGCAAACGCAATATTATTGATAAAAAAGTGTAATGGGCCAGATATTCAGTGTCAGTAGTACTTCCATACCTCGTTGTCTTCATCTCTAGTAATATACAATAGCATTATTCGAAAATGTATTTATACATTTTCAAAAACATTTCAACCCACTTGTTGTAAAAGACAATTATTTTAAATATGTCGTGAATTTCTAAAATAGTACATCTGACACTTCCAGGAAGCCAGTATACAATTCTTTTTTATTTTCTATTTTTTCCGCCTAATTATGGAAAACTAAAAGAATTAGTAAAATACGAAATAAACAATTTGTTAATAAAATATATGCTGACGATTTTGTTTTTCTTTCGTGTGACATTGGAATTTCTTTTTTCTTTTAACCGACTCTCGGACTCGAGTTGTTTTAACAGTTAGTTGGGATTGGGATAGTGAGTTCGCGAGTCAGGATTAGCAAGTGGAGTGGTTTGAGTGATTTAAATGTGAAATGCTGGATTTATTTATTAAATGTAATATGAAAATAATATCACAATTTTTTCCATTAAACTAATGTTTTAATTTTTAGAACAGTTTGTAGTGTTTGGCAGATTTTATTTATTTTTTACAAACATTTGATTTTGTTTAGAATCTGTGAGAGAACAAAAAATATTTGTCAGGGCTAGTTACAGTAATAAATACAAAATATTCTTAATAGATAGTAACTCTGTCGAGCGGCCGTAAAATGGTTAATTTACAGGTATTTTTCCGGTTGTAACTTAATAACAAGTGAAACTGGTGCATTGTCATCGAAAATAAGAGACATTTAAAAGTAGGATAATTATCGGTTAGAAAATTTTGCCCACAAAAACCTCAACAGATTAAGGCTGAAAAGAAAAGCTTTTATACAAGCAATTATAGGTATATTGTTGATAACCACAAATCATGAAACAAGTACAAACACAATCCCATTAAACCTCCAACTCATTAATTATTTCACATCTATGAACGAAATAACCTCCTCAAAAAAACTATAGCATTATAATCCTTAATAAATAGTTTATGTCTATTCAATTTAAACGTATGACATTGTATTGACTTAATAAATAATTTGTGTTTCATGAATTCTCTATTTCAACCCTTTTATTATTTTTGACATATTTGTTGAAAATTTTATGTCATGTATATTCCTTGAAATGTTTTAAGAAATTGTGATGGTATTTCTTATATTTCACAGATTTAGATATGATAATGACTCAATTCGTATATGTTACTCGTATATGCTCCTACTGATTTCAGATTCATGAATAGTGTTTGTTGTACAAAAAATGAAATAGTCATCTTGATGAGATTCATATGAAAATATGCGGGTTGAGTTATTAAAGTGATTGTTGAACTTGGAGTAATTTAGTAAAAACATTTTTTAGTTTTGAATATTTGAAAGATAAAAGCGAAATGTGTATATACCATGTAAACGTAGACAATTTTCATTATGAAATTCTTTTCGATAGTAAGGTTTTTTTCGAATACCAGGTGTTAAGCTGTCGTAGATTGCAATATAAGTTATACCACTGGCTAATTTTAACAAGAAATTTAACACATAGTAAGGACATTAGCGTTTCCAACAACATTCCGTAGACATTCACGATAAATAACATTGAGTCAATGAAATTGCTCATTAATTCTAATTGTTCAATAATTGCTGTTTATTGATATAACGAACAGTTTTATTGGATTTCTTCTTTAGTGTAAAACCTTGGCAAAAGAGTTTATTTTTAATATTTACTTTAAGGATACTATTAAACAGAATTAAAAAATTTTACACTTCATTATTGATTTAATTTTAAAATTTCATGAAGTTTGCCAGTGGAACAAAATATTTCAATATTGGAATAAATTTTTCTCTCATTCTTTTTATTTAAATCATCAGCATTATGATTAGTTATATCATTATGTAATTGTCTCTTTGCCAGATACAGATGAAAACTCTTCATAAAAATGTCATGTTATGTTATATGTTATGTTATGTTATGTTATGTTATGTTATGTTATGTTATGTTATGTTATGTTATGTTATGTTATGTTATGTTATGTTATGTTATGTTATGTTATGTTATGTTATGTTATGTTATGTTATGTTATGTTATGTTATGTTATGTTATGTTATGTTATGTTATGTTATGTTATGTTATGTTATGTTATGTTATGTTATGTTATGTTATGTTATGTTATGTTATGTTATGTTATGTTATGTTATGTTATGTTATGTTATGTTATGTTATGTTATGTTATGTTATGTTATGTTATGTAATGTTATGTTATGTTATGTTATGTTATGTTATGTTATGTTATGTTATGTTATGTTATGTTATGTTATGTTATGTTATGTTATGTTATGTTATGCTGTGTTATGTTATGTTATGTTATGTTATGTTATATTATGTTATGTTATGTTATGTTATGTTATGTTATGTTATGTTATGTTATGTTATGTTATGTTATGTTATGTTATGTTATGTTATGTTATGTTATGTTATGTTATGTTATGTTATGTTATGTTATGTTATGTTATGTTATGTTATGTTATGTTATGTTATGTTATGTTATGTTATGTTATGTTATGTTATGTTATGTTATGTTATGTTATGTTATGTTATGTTATGTTATGTTATGTTTTGTTGTGGTATGTTACGCTATGTTATGTTATGTTATCTAATGGTTTGTTATGTTATTTAATGTTATATTATCTTAATCTCAGTTTTTAGTAAAAAAAACCTTTATTGCAATCGAAAAAAGAAATCAATTTTAACCATTACATCCCTAACATTGCATTTAAAAAAAATTTAATTAACAAATTTAATCGTATATTTAATTTTTTTTATTCCTATTTTTCCTTACCAGAAATATTAAAATATATTTTTTTATAATTTAATCCCAGCTTTTAAATTAAAAAAAAATACATAGAAATCCATTTTCAACTTGATAAAATATTTAAAATAAAAAAAAATTTCAAAAAAATTTGTTGGAGTGGAAATTATTGATTTTCTTTTTTTGCCTGCAACTGGGTTTTTCGGTTAGCGGTAAACTTAGAAAAGAATGAATTTTACGTAATTATCTTTTATTCTAAATTTCTTCTGACTTTAGAAATGGCTGCAATTTAAATATTTTAAGTCGTTAAACTCCAAAATTAGTAATTTTTTTAAGTGTCAATTAAAAAAAGTTTTCTTGTTATATCAAGTTTGATAGGGTGCGAAATTGTCAGTTGTTCTAGAAGAAAAGAAATAAGTGTCTATATACAAACAACTTCTTAACATACCGTTAAAACAAAAGTTTACTGTCAGGTTCTTGTGTTTTGTTTTTTTTTTGTCTAGCGAAAAGATGATGAAGAAAATTCGTCCTTTTCCCATCCCTCCATATATAACAAAACGGTCGTGCTTTGAATTTATTTAAATCTTTTTTAAATTTTTTATTTCTATTACATTAATTTTTCCAATTTTTTGAACTAGAAATATTACAAAAAAAAAGCGTCAACTAATTCGTGAAAAACTTGTGTTTTTTCGACAAAATAAAATTATCGTAAAAGATGTCGTCGTGTTTAGAATTCAAGAAACGTAAAAATTTTGTTTCAAACTTCCTTTTGTTGATTACCTAACTAACATACTTTTAAATTTTTCTATACTTATTTTTAAGGAAAATGTGTCAAGCAGCTGGAATTTCAATCATTTTTTTTGGTGGAAATTTATTTGTTAATCCTCTCTAAAATTCTTAATGAATATTTAAAAGGATCATGTTCCATTAGTTAGACTAAATTTTATTTACAGAAATCTGTGTGAAGTGATATATCAGTTGGTATTGTTGTTTGCACACAGACACATCCACAGACTTAAATCAAATATTATTTAATTAATGAAAAATATCAATATATCTCTTCTAACATATTTTGTTTCTTTTATTTAATTTCAGGTAATATCCTCAAATATGTACATTATACAATCAATAGACACACAGTTCACCGAATACATTCTTGTATTGACTTTTTATATTAAGGTAAAAAAGGAAACTAATTAGACTAATTGATTTTATATATATTAATTGCTATAGAAATCGTCGTCAGAAATATATCATACAGTTTTCCAATTTTCTTTATTTCCAATTTAACCAAACCAAAAATATTCATTTCAAATTGAGTTTTGCTTTTTGATTGCGTGTGACAGAAAAGCAAATTGTTGTTGTGTTGTCGAGGTTCATAATCCATACATAATAAAATATTTAATTGTCAGAAAAATGTTAAGCAAATATAAAATCGGAAAAAGGAAAATTAAGAAATGAAAGGAAAACTGAAAATGATTTCAAGTATTGTAAACTTATTTGTGTTTGTTTTCCTTTTTTCATTTTAATTGAAGGTTTTATGATCCTAATGGATTTTGTTTGTTTTTTTCAAAGGTAAGTTATTAAAAAAAATTAAAAAATTTTATTTTAAAACTTGGTTTGACATTGAACTTATAACTTCAAAGTAAACCTTTGAATGCTTTGTCTCATAAATAAAATTTTACAAACGGAGGTAAATTAATGTTTAGTCAGCCAATCAATTACAGAGGAGATAGAGAGTTGAAAGAGTTTTTAGTTCATGAACTAAAGCTGTGTGACATACAACTTTTTTACCATGAACAAATCCATTCGGTTTGGTTTCTTCTCACCTGCTGGAAAATCCTGAGAAACCATCCCGGTGACCAGAAATTTGGTTGTGAATTAGTGCTGTTTGCTTTTATCATTAAAATAAAAATTTAAATGTCATATATGTCATAGATTATTCTGTCTTGCGGGTACATTTCTCAAGGCCTTGAGAAGCTGCGCAGTATTGATGTTAAAAAAAAGAAGCAAGAATACGATTGTAGTATAGTTCTAGCGAATAAAATCATTAATATTATTCAGTTTTATTTTAATCACTTTTCCTTTTATTTTATTCACTAAAAATTTCATCTAACTATACTATATCACTGCTAGATTATGACTTACTTGTGTCACGACCATTGGTGTTGTTCTTAATTTAAAACAAACTATATCTATGTTATATTTTAAACTAAACTAAATTGTCGCCAACTCGACCGTCTTTATCCTACTCGAAAGAATCGCAATTGCAAACTTTTTAATTTTATTTATTTGCCTGCTCAATCATAGATGGCGCAGTTTTTATTCGATCTTCCTATTAGATAAAATTACTCATTTTTCTAATTCGTGTTATTATGTTTTTGTTATTTTTCGGTATCTATTTAGATGGTTTGTATTTTTTTAGAAAATAATTTTCTCCAAAGATTATTTCCCAAAATGACGTACTCTTAATACATTTATTTACAATATTATTATTATATCGAAAACCAATTATTCTTGATTCAAAAATGTTAAGGAGGTATGAATGAGCCATTTTTGGATACTAGGGAAGCACTGCTTCCATGTAAAGCATGTTCCAATTTTTTAAGATATCTAGTTCTTTGTAGTAGAGGTTTTATAAAATATGATTAAATATTATTTATAGAAATTAAAGATATTTAGCAATTACTAACTAGAAAAAAAATCAGTTTCTGATAAGTTGGAAACATTTTCTTTTTAAAGCAAAATTCTTGATCATGTGATGTACTATCTTGCTCAATGATAAAAACCCAGATAAAGGGGTTTTTTCACACCCTCCTATTCCTGTTCTATAGGATTACAAGTTGGCAAAAACCAAATATGTCATATAATTTAAACCAATGATTTTCAATAGCCGCCAGAGTAATGGCTTAAGTGCTTCTAAATCTGATTAAAAATTTAAAAAATCGTCTATCAAAACAAGATGATTTGAGAAAGTGATATGGTTTACCAATACTCGACGTTTGTTGGCTTATTCGGGTGCTAAATGTTCTTTTCCTTTTATATTAAAGATCCTTCCCGTACGTCCAATATATTTAAAAGAACAATTTGATTTCTAATGTTCATATTTTTATCTAGTATCCATTTTAGATCTAATGTTTATATTTTTATGATGAATTAAAGTTTTGTTTGTTATTGAACAGAGGTTTTATGAAAGCATTACTACGCGATACTATTTGATGGTAAAATTAATGGGATTGGTACTTAATTTTCTAAGCAATGCGTGCGTTTCTTGTATGAGCTTATATTCTAAATTTAATCAGTGTTGGTGGTCACTACACTATTTATAATTCTTAATCAATGTAAGTCTATTGAATTAAAATTCCAACACCGATAGTTTAAAAATCCATTCCTATCGGGCATGCAGATATGATCTCAATTAACTGTAGTGATTCCAATCCATTGCCAAAATCTAAGATCTAAGAAATTGTAATGGACACTGTCCATTCCTGGTAGTGGAATAACTATCAAGAACTTCAGATGAGTTGCGTGCCATGAGATATTTTTTGTCGCACTATCGCAGTCTGTGAATTCTAGAATATCTTCTCTCAGCCTAGAACAAATGCTGAATTGCAGTCAAACGATAAAGAAGAAGATGGACTCAAATGAACCAAAAATATTAACTATGATTATTAACTGGAGCTGGAGGGACCAAGATCATCACACACTCCACTCTAACTACGAATAATACATCTACAACTTAAATGTTCAACTCACCCTATTATTGACCGTTGATCCAATTCTTCACCTCTCAGAGATTCAGCCTTTCATACTGAATAAACTAATAATTAATATTACAAAACAACCAATCGTTATGCCCATGGTCCAGACGATTGTTGAATATGATTAACAAAAAATATTCAACAACAATATTCAAAAGGTTTAATTATTTTCGGTTTTTACATTTAATTATTTTCGAATTTTAAGGTTTTTTAAGGTTTTTACATTTAATTATTTTTGAAAACTATCATTCTTTACATAACCAAACTTTTCTTTACACTAAAATGTTCATTCCTTTATATCTTAAGGTATTTTTTCTTTTCACAACCAAAACTTTTCTTTATAGTTGAAAGGCAATTTTTCAAAACAACTGACCACTCAGACTACTAAATCAACTCAACTCCTCAAGAATTTAAAAACTATAGAACTATGTAAAAAAATCAAAATCCGTACCGCAAAAACTTCATTCCCACGATAGACATTAATTTGGTTGCATTTTTCTTTTTATCGTTTGTTTAATGTGAAAGAAACACGAGAAAATTGTGTTAAACTAGTAACAGACAAAGAGGTGTTAAATGATAAATGTACTTAGGAATTTAATAAAATTGAAAACGGACGGGATGAGAAGTCTTTGAAAATATGGATGAATACATTGTTGAAAACTGTGGATAGTATATTACTATCTACGAGGAATCAAGGACCAGTACATATGTCATAATGTTTGATTACAATTATTTCAGGGAGAACTACCGCGTAACAAATTTGGATGCTGTGTAATATCATTGCAAGAAAATTATTGTCAGAACCTAGAAATAAAAAAAAGATTTCATTACCTGAATAACAATATGGGTTTTATATAATTCAAAACTAAATTATAAAAACCTAATGTTATTTATTTGTTGACTTATATTATTGAATATAATGAACAACATTCAATAAAACTAGTTTATTCTTTTGATAAATTAATTGTTTTTCCTAGTTAATAATTGTTAAATTTGTTTAATTTCTATAAATAATATTTAATGATATTTCATAAAACGTCTACAACAAATCAATAGATAACTTAAAAATTTTGACATGCTCTACAGGGAAGCGGTGCTTCCCTAGCATCCAAAATCGGCTCACTAATACCACATTTGTGTCTGTTTTTAACAGAATACATAGTAGATTTATAAAAATATTATCATAGTGTCGTTTAAAACTGTAATTATAGGTAGGGTACGTGGACGAGTAACGAACTCGAAATATAATATATAACACGAGAAGATAATTTGCCTTTAATGAACGGAACGGTTTGTTGAAAGACCTCATTATGCTTTCGAATTGAAAAAAGGTTTCTCATTCTTTTAATGTTTATTGGATTAAATTATGGATTACTAGGAATCGCCCAGTGGCCGAAATTCGCAAATAGAAATTGTAAATAAACCTCCCAACTAAATAGCTACAACACATTATTTAAGAGTTTAATTAATTGATAAAGATTGATTTTGAATTGTAAAACAAATAACTTGAGAAAAAAAAAACAAAATAACCGAACAAAAAACTCAAAAAACACAATTATCACATTTTTGCCATTTTTTCTGAAAAATCGTCCAAATTCAAAAAAAGTAATTTACATCTACTACTCAAGACCTTTCCTGCGATAAACATATTGCCACACTTTTGATGGAGCAAATATTTTAAAATTGTACCGCAAAAATATTGCTTACGTGTTTATATATAGATATAGATTGATTTTGAATTAAGAAACAAATAACTTGATAAAAAACAAAATAACCGAACAAAAAACTCAAAAAACAAAACTATCACATTTTTGCCATTTTTTCTGAAAAAATCACCAAAATTCAAAAAAAGCATTTTTTGGCACATCTACTACTCAAGACCTTTCCTACGATATACATATTGCCACACTTTTGATGGAGCAAATATTTTAAAATTGTACCGCAAAAATATTACCTTCGTATGTATATGAGCAATTTCACACAAGTTCAGCAAATTTTTGGGAAATTTTGACTTGACCACTTTTAATTTTGATTATTTTTTGTTTATAGATAGTCTTTCATAAATAAGAAATACACGTTCTCTTAGAAATTTCTTTTTCGACCATGGGCCTACACAGGGTGCCCCTCAATTTTTTGTTATTTTGTGATGTGAGTGCATTTTGACGAGCGATTGTAGAAAAACTACTCAATCGATTTTCATAAATGATATGTCGTTGAATTACAAATAAACGATTGTCATATTATCATAAATGATTGTCGTTGAAGAACAAAGTTTTTAAAAATGTACATTGTTAATTTTTTGAAATAATTTTTAACGGTGTAACATAAGAAAAAAACGGTCTAACATAAGAATAGATGGCGCTAAACCTTTTTTTTTAAACTAAATTGAATCTTATTTTATATCTAACAACTTGTGAAAGTTTAGGACATGCGTTGGTTTTTGTTTTAAAGATAAAATTCGTTGTGCAAATGACTGTCGGGAATCAGTTTTTTTTGTTCTGAAGGAGAATTATAAAAATGGCGTTATAAACTAAGAGATTTTTTTTTTATGTTAAATATCAAATATTTTATTATTAAATGAACTTTTTAAAATATTATAAAAGTTATGTATGTACAATAAAGAAAATATGAGCAATTTCAGTCAAGTTCAACAAAATTTTGCAACATTTTGACTCGACCCTTTTTAATTTGGTTTATTTTTAGCCTTTGATAAATGAAAAATACGACTTCTGGTAGAATTTTTTTTCCACCAGGGTCCTTCGCTGGGTGCCCTTGAATTTTTGTAAGTTTATTATGTAGAGTTCGTTTTGGCGAACGACTGTAGAAAAACTGCTTAATTAATTTTCATAAATGATATGTCGTTGAATAGGTGTTAAAAAGAAATTTTTGAAATTCTACATTGTCAGATTTTACTTCAACAACTGGAAGAAAGATTACTAAATGATTTTGACGTTAAAGGAATCCTTCAAGTCAAATATCAACAATGGAATATTATATAATCGATGCAATTTTGATACTTTAATAGAAACTGTAGAAGAATTTATGAAAAGATTTATTTACCTTTTATAAAATTTTGATACCACACAACTTTATAACAAAACAGCAATCTATAATTCTTGAGGAAAGAAAAAAAAAATTAGAATCAGGAGAGTGCTTCGTTTAAAGGGATTTTTCTGAAAACTACACCTTCATAATTCAGGATTTGGCTCAAGGTTATCATCATAATAATTCATAAGCTATTATTCATCCATTTGTCATTTATTTTAAAAGTGCCGCAAGTTAATATATACAGCACCAAAGTTTTCAACTCATTTCGGATATAAATGATCACAACAGTACTACAGTCTATCTTTTCATTACAAAACTTATTGAATTCATCAGAACGCATATGAATTCTTATATTAGGAAAATAATTTATAACACCGACGGTTCACCTTCTTAATACAAAAATAAAAATAACCTAATTGACTTATGCCACCATAAAAAAGACTTTAAGGTTGATGCAGAATGGCATTTTCATGCTACCAGCCATGGAAAGGGACCTTGTGATGGAATTGGTGGTACACTGAAGCGTGTTGCACACCGTTATAGTATAGGGAGCAAGGATATTATTGATACACCAAAAAAACTTTTCGAATGGGCTTTAAAATTGGAATCTACCATGAACTTTGGATACGCCGATAAAAATGAATATCAATTAACAAAAGAAAAATTACAAAATCGATATAAAAATGCGATTACTATAAGTGGAACTCAAAAATTTCATTCTTTTGTACCATTGAATACTAAGACAATAATTGCAAAAATGTTTTCCAACTCAGAAGAAACTTTTAAATGTAAAATAAGTAAATAATTTTTAATAACTATATTTATTTTCTTTAACCTACATATATAATTTGTATGATATTTTAAAAAGTTTATTCAATAATAAAATATTTGTAATTTAATGTTAAAATACAATCTTTTACTTTATGATTCCATAATAACATAATACGAACATAATACTTCTCCAGTCAAAAGTTCCTAAATATATTTAGTTATTTATACGGCTTTTTTGTTTGCAGTCGAGACTGTCAAAACCTTTTTCATAAGAGTGACAAGTGATTACTAAAAGTGATAAATAAACATTTCATTTTTTTATGCCATCTAATACAAAGAAAATAATTGCCGAAGTGTTTTCCTATTCAAAAGAAACTTCTGTTTGTAAAATAAGTAAATCATTTTTAAAAATTGTATTTATTTTATTTATTGTACTACATATATAATTTTTATAAAATTTTAAAAAGTTTATCTAATAATAAAATATTTGATATTTAACATAAAAAAATCTCTTAGCTTATAACGCCATTTTTATAATTTTCCTTCAGAACAAAAAAAACTGATTCCCGACAGTCATATACAAAACGAGTTTTATCTTTAAAACAAAAAATAACGCATGTCCCAAACTTTCACAAGTTGTTAGATATAAAATAAGCTTCAATTTAGTTTAAAAAAAAAGGTGTAGCGCCATCTATTCTTATGTTAGACCGTTTTTTTCTTATGTTACACCGTTAAAAGTTATTTCAAAAAATTAACAGCTTCCATTTTTAAAAACTTTGTTCTAATACCTATTCAACGACATATCATTTATGGCCTCCTTTCCCCCTGTCCTGTAACGGCCGGGATATATTATGACAATTGTACTTTTAATTTTTATCTTCTTTGTCAATAGAAATATATACTTTAATCATTATTAAAACATGTTTATCGTAAATATGGGTTATATCTGTCAGTGGGAGACCACCACCTCTTGCCCGAAATCCGTTGAAGCATTTCACTATAAAATTCTTTAAAAGATTATGGGCAGGGAATAGGGGTCTCCCATTGACAGAGAATACCCCATATACATTTTCAAAACCTTTCAAACCCACTAGTTTGAGAGTGATATTGGTTGATATTGGTAGTACAGAAATTCGTTTTGCAGCAACATTTTAGTATGCTTACTACTAGTCGTCTTATATTTGGCTTCTTACAAAAATTTCAATTCTTTATTTGTTTGCTCATTCTTATTAATTGTTTTGTTTAGCCTGATTGCTCGCAGTTTGGATGCAGTGCATAAGACATTGTTTCTCTGGATTTCACACTTTTTCTCACATTTTTTTTCTTATGTCTCTACTCCTCTCGTCCTGCCCTGTAATGGCCGGGATATATTATGACAATTGTACTTTAAATTTCCATCTTGTTTATCAATAGTAATAAACTTTAAGCATTATTCAACCGTGAAAATGGTTTTTATTCGGTGTAAACATGAAGTTGGAGTTTTTTCATCGTTGAGGAGTTGTTTTCGTTGTAGATGAACCCGTGGAGGTGTTTCATTTAAAAAATTTTACTAGCTTTGTACTTTTTACTCTGATTCAGTTACCTTTTCGAAATTTTAAAATTTGTTTTAAATATTTGATTTGATTTTCTGTATCTATTAAGCCAGTCTTCATAGGGGAAACGCTGTCAAGTGAATCATATTTTTATAAAGTCTTGAACCGTAAAAAATTAACTGTGATTTTTTTTAAGGACTTACAGCTGAATAATAAGTCAAATTTCGATTTGCAATAAAGTCCTGGATATATAAAAAGAACTAATTTAACTGCCCATTACATTTTTACGATTACAATAAAAACATATGTTGTTCCTGTTTCAAACATAATAATTAATGATCTGAAAACCTAAAGGAACAAAATAAATTACAATTTTACAGTATTTTTCGTTTATTTGTTCTGATTTCGATTAAATTTTCCTATTAAAATCCCATTAAACGAACAATATGGTTCCAATGAATTGGCTATGGGATTTATGGAACGCACCAATTTTCTGTTTCATTCGTTTTCTAATTACATTCCTTTTGTTTCTTTTTATTTTAACTATGATCTAGATAAATTCATACATAAATTGTCTATTTGATTTACTCGAATTTGTTAGATCTAAATGAATATCTAAGGGAGTTATTTATACAAAAATGAATTATGTATAATGGTGTAGTCGACCAACCAACAACCCTTGTGATACTTATAATTTAATGAAATATAGTTTTTTTCTCTTCACATCAAATTACGTTCAAGAAATATGTGTTGCAATTCTTATCCAATATCCTTATCCTCAAGAAAAAAAAAATTAATTCTAGCTTTAGGGTTGTAACCACAAAATTCATTCATTTATTCGTACCAACTTAATCTCGAAATAGAATCGAAATTATGTGTAAAAAAAAAATTGTTATTTAAATGGGGAAACAAAAATATTACGTGATGCAATGGGAAATGATTTGTTAATTGATAAATGTGTTTAAATCACGTAAACTATTTTTGTTTTGTTTGTGCAAAAATTTTCTTAATTGGATTTTAATCACAAAAATGGAAATGGAAAACATATTTTTTTTTCTCATTTGTTGTTGTTATTTTTCTTGAATTAGTTTTAAGTTTTATATTTTTGAAAAACGTCAAAGGGTGGTTTGTTGCTGGCACAGTTTTTCAGGTTAATATTATAATTGGAAACATTTCAATTAAAAATAAATAGCGTGAAACAATATTATGTAATTTTGTTAGATTTAAGGGGATTTCAATTAAAGTTGAGTTTAGTTAAATGGAACTTGTTTATTATAGGTTAAATTGCTAAATCGATTTTGAAAGAATTGCAAGAGTAACATATTCTTGTGAAATATTTTCCGTTTTAAAATGAAAAATGATGATGCAGAATTCGTTCAAGCAATTAATCTTTAATATTTTTTACAATTTATTTCAATTATATTAAAGGATTCCAAAAATGCATTGCATCTTTTATTTTTTGATGTGTCATTTTATGACCATTATATATGAAATCAAAAAAGTAGCTCTGCTCGAGACATATGTTCTTCAAATTTTTTTTGCAATGATTCGTAATTTGAGGGTTGGTCACTCAAATATGGTTCCAAATACCATATATTTAATTAAACCACTGAGTAATACTTTTCGTTATTATCATGTCACGATCGTACTGCATGTTGAATAAATCAAACAGAAGATTATGCTGTTCAAAGATTCATAATGAGTTTGCAGTTTAGAAATCAAAAGAAATGCATATAATGATATAAGCACAACAAGTAAGGGAAATTACATGGCAAATTTTTTTTCTGACAGATTGATATAGACAAAAAGGGCGTGGTTTACTCTAATTTATTTTACTTATAATTAAAATGCACCCAACTTTTAGAAGATAATAAATAATTTTATGGTATTTCAATAACATTTTTATATTTGAAATCGACCCTAACAAAATTTAAAAAAAGTCTACTGTTTTGTAAGTTACCTTTTCCTTTATCACCTAAAATCGTTAAATAATATTTTCGTTTTAGAAAATTCTATTCTATTCAAACAAACAATATAATACCAGAAATTCAACTTTTTATCAACTTCAAAACATTCAACCAAAGTAAGAATAAAAAAATTTCAGACAATTGAAATTTAAAAAGAATTGAAATTTAATAACTAGACAATGACGTTTCACAAAAATTTGTATAAATACGAAAGCAATTTCATCCCCTTTGCAATATTAATTTAATTTCACGATAATTCAACAAACACTGAATGTTTTTCGTATACATGTTGAAAAAAATGAAAATTATAAACTATTCAATTCAGATCAGCACCTTTATAGCTCTAAAATTTATACTCAAAATAAATAAGGAAAATTATTTTAATAGAAAATTTAATTTATTACTTTCATCAGTCAACAGACAATAACAGAAATAACGTTTTTTTTGTGAAGTAAGAATAGGTGGAATTTTTTTTCAACTATAGATTGCACTGGCACATCAAATCGTTTGTTCTAATTTACTTACAAAATCAAGGTCAAGGGAGCTAACTATTAAATTAGGTGTACTGATAAAAATTAAACGAAACTCAATGCCAAAACAAAGCTGCCAGTTTCACTGGTTATTTAATGCAATTTTTATAAAGTTGATATTATTAGCTGTGTTTGTTTGTCTAACGGTTGCTTCCAATTTCCACATTTTCTTATAATTTCACTTTGTTTTTCAAGAAATAACAAAAATCCAACGTAATGAAGGACATCAGCCAAATCAATGATCCCTTCGGAACGGATCGTTAATTTGCACTGATCGATTTAAGTGTTGGACATCGTTCATCGTTCATC
This sequence comes from Diogma glabrata, assembly GCA_963693315.1. Taxonomy (NCBI): domain Eukaryota; kingdom Metazoa; phylum Arthropoda; class Insecta; order Diptera; family Cylindrotomidae; genus Diogma; species Diogma glabrata. The sequence goes on from OY856187.1 coordinate 120,600,119, forward strand.
GTTCGCAAAAAACGTTAATATTTAAGTGAAAATAAAGGGATAAATCGTTCTCTATTTTATAAGCAATAATTTTTCAAGAACGAACCAGTTTTAGTTTTAGATCGGACATTTTTTAAGAGATAGTTCGTTTCAAGCAAAACAAGTTTTCGGTTCTCTTTCTTATTAGGGTTCCGTTTTTTATACGGAACACTATTGGTGAGAGTAAAACGAGTTTTTCACATTATATCGATTATCTCGTAAACTATAAATGCTATGGACTTGAAATTTGAGGTGCGTATAAAACTAATCTGCTCGCATGAAATGACGGATACAAATAAAACTAAAGTGGTTTTCGTTTGGTTTACAGGGGTACGATGTGAGACCTTGGAGAAAATATATTTTTTTATAGATTCAAGTAGGGTATCATATGAAAGGGCTTCATTTCAGTATTCCTTAAAAATTTATTTTGGAATTTTACACCTCACCATTTTTTGTATAATTTGGAATAATGACGTTTTTTTCGTGTTTTCTTACCTCAATTAGCTCCGAACCTAACTGATCGAAAATTTTCAAATGTATTTGGAATGATAGAAAAATTAGTACGTTTTTAATGAAAAATATAAAAAAGTGTCATATTCTCATACTTAGATTTATTAAGAAAGAAAAATTTGTAAAAATTCACAGAGTTAGGAAATTCGGTAAATTTTGTATGAAAACTTTAGCGAGGTCTCAATAATTATATTTCTGTGTGTTTAGAGGACCGGCGTAAAGAGGGTAAAAAAAAAATTTTTTTGACCCAAGCGAGGGGGTGTCATTTGAAAGAACACCTAATTTAGAATTTGTTGCAATTTTTTTTAGAATTTTGCGGTGCACAGTTTTTGAGTTATGGACAAAAAAGTGAAAAATCCAGACCGTTCCCCCCCTACGTTGCGACACTGATTGACAGAAAAACTTGAAAAAATTCCCAGAGCTAGGAAATTTAGTAAATTTTGTATGAAAATCATAGAGAGGTCTCAAATAATTATATTTCTGTGCGTTTAGGGGACCGGGGTAAAGAGCGTAAAAGAAAATCTTTTTGGACCCAAGCGAGTGAGATGTCATTTAAAAGAGCACCTAATTTATAAATCATTGCAATTTTTTTTAGAATTTTTGATGTAAAGTTTTTGAGTTATTATCAAAAAAGTGCAAATTTCAGATCGTTTCGCTCCCTACGTTTCGACGATGATTGACAGAAAAATTTGAAAAAATTCGCAGAGACAGGATAATTTGTAAATTTTGAATGAAAATCATAGCAAAGTCTCAAATAACTATATTTCTGTGTGTTTAGGGGATGAGTGTGGGGAGAGTAAAAAACCACTTTTGACCCAAGCGAATGGGTCAATGAATGTCATATGAAGGAGCACTTAATTTAAGAAACTTTACAATTTTTTTATAACTTAGCGTTGCACAGTTTTTGTGTTATTGGAAAAAAATATTTTTAGTATGTAGCCTCTTTGCCCCCCCCCCCTAAATTTCAACACTTGATTGACCGAAAAAATAATCAAATTTAAACCATTTACAAGCTGGTGAATCTTTCTTGAGTTACCATAAACATCTATGGATGAGATTTAACCTAATGTAACATTTTTTGAGTTATTTTTGATCAATGTGGATTTGATTGTAATTTACTATTGACATTTACGATTAAACATTAATTATTTTGTTATGCGTCTATGGTCTGGAAATATAAGGACATTACAACACAACTTTTTGTCAATAGTTTTTGATATTGTGATCTTTTACATTCACGGAACCCTTGACGAGCGAATTTTATTCGCACTTGTCTGACTTTTTTATATTGATCTATTTTTTGATTTATTTTTCTATTTCATTTAGAATAAGTAATTTTTTTTAAAATTATTAACTGTGTGAGTTGCTGTTTGAGTACTTTGTAATCTGTTTAGATATAGTTGATATATTTCTAAGAGAACATTTTTGTGCGAAGTTATTGAATTGAATGATAAAAAATTTAAAAAATTTTGTTATTTTGTTATCCATAAAAAAGCTTCATTAATACACCATAGATTAGTGACCGACGAATGATGTTTCTTTTGCTAACTGAACGATCAGCGTTTGTTCACTGAAGTGAACTGAAGTGACCGTTCACGACCGAAAATCACTAATCCAAAGAGCAAAAAACTTTTACAATTAAGAAAGTGAAAATTGAAATTAAATTGACACCTAAAAATAATAAGAAAATGATATTTGAATCTCGATTTGTAAATTCAAAAATAGTTTTGAAGTTATATTTTTAAATTTGTTCATGCTATTATTGCTATAACTCTACGGTTGTCTATTCTTAGATAACTTATTCTCCATTTTCAAAAAATGTATCACAGATTACCTGAAAAAAAGATTGTCACTCCTAGAGATTTTAATAGGAGGAGTTGATGAAATGCATATCAACAAAAACCAATTAGCTGAATTAATTAATGCGGACAACTTTTTGGGTCCTTTTCAAAATAATGCTATTCAAATTTGTGTTGAACACTGATCTTAATAACACACAAAGAAAATTATGTCAAGAAATAATATCATTCAAAAATTAGCAGGAACAACATAGGGAGCATCTGCAAACGGATTAAGAACATCTGCAATGGCTCTTGTTTATTCATCGGCCGAATACTGTGCTCAAGTTTGGTTAAACAGCGCTCATGCAAAAAAAATCGATGTACAATTAAACACCCCAATACTTATTATCTCTAAGGCAATTCGACCTACACCAGTCGAATGGCTTCCTGTTTTATGTAATATTGAACCACCGGACTTACGACGATTACAGGCTTTATTAAAAGAATACGATAAGATCATGAACAATCCGATTCTTCCAGCATATCAGGATTTTATGGCACCAAATGTTCAACGATTAAAATCACGTAAACCACCAGCACTTTTCGCAGAAAATCTGAAATCTCTTAATTTTAACAAAAATGGATCTTGGTATAACGAATGGACATCTTTCAAGTCAAATAACACCTTATTACTGGACATAATAGACCCAAATATTAAACTGGCTGGCTTTGAAATTTCACGTAATCTGTGGGTTAAATTGAATAGAATCCGAACACTAAATGGAAAGTGTGCTGATGCTTTTTACAAGTGGGGAGTAACAACATCACCATCCTGCGATTGTGGAGCCCCAAGACAAACTATTCAACACATTGTCTCCGAATGCAGATTACGTGCTTATCAAGGACCTTTGACGGATTTCTTAGAAGTTACTCCGGATCAAAAACATTGACGTTGAGATTTGATGTTTATTGTAATTTTTGTTTTTTTAGTGCGGTTTACTTTACGCTTTTCCCAATATTCCATACCGTTAAACCATACGCTAAATAAAATCTTAATTGTGCTATTACTATCAGAAACATTAGGGGAGCTGCGAGCCATGCGAGGTTTAGTTCCGACTAGCTTCAATCTTGCGGATTCAAGAACATCAAAGTCAATATTATAAACACCAGACAATGGTTGTACGTAGTTTTTATTCGTAGTACAATTTTTTTATTCTGTTTAATCATAGCTTAGTACTTAATGTTTTTGTAACACACTAAATTTTTACTACTATCTAATATTATATTTTAAGGTTATCTTAAAATACATACTTCATTTAGTCATTTCTCAAAATTTTATATTCTATATCAGAGTTAGAAGCCGATAATCAAAAGAATTCCTTAAAAAAAACGCGCTATTTTTCTGGAATGACGAACTGGTGATTATTACGCGTAATTGTAATAATATAATCCAGTTGTTGGAGCAAAATACAGCTAAATTTACACAAGCTAAATTATGATATAGGGAGTACAAAATGCTAGCACACAATACAACAATAGAGTTTTTTTTAAATCGTGAACTATATTACTTATTAGTAATATTGGAGAGTTCGAATCACATTACAATACTAGTGATACTAAAAGTTTTAAAAGTATTGTCATAAGAACTACTAACACGCTGTATTGTAATTATATAACCTATATTTTTCCGGTGAAGCTGTCCCTATAAAAATGCAGTGACTTTTAAGCAAGGACATACGATCAATGTATTTATTTAATTTTACATACATTTTGCTGGATTACAAATGAAAGAATTTTGTATCTCACTATAAACTTTTATTAAATTTTCCTTAATTTGGTTTAACTGAACCATAAAATTTGAAAAAAAAAAAATTAAAATAACATTCGCGAAGTGCCTGTTCAATATCTATTGTCCCAGTATATATGAAAAAAATACGAACAAAATCGCGAGGATGAAATGAAAAAGAAACAACCATTGAATCGATTGTGTATCATGGAGAGAAACAATCGATAAGAAACCATATCGACAATATCGAATCCGTAAATGCGGGTGAAGTTATTTCAGATACAACTGCTTCGTAACGATAGTGATCTCATTGATCAACAGTGCTCGATTAAAATCGCAGCCATTCAATCTCAAATATTTTCTTTATTTTATATGTACATTAAACTGGTTTAAAATTTTATAATTCATTAGACTAAGATTTTGAATACATATATACTATTAAAGATTTTTGTGATTAAGTAAACTAAAACATTCAATGCTAACGTATTTAGGGTATGAAAAAACAGTCAAATATATGTTCATAGAGCGAAACTCAGGCTAAAAAATAGACTAGAGTTGAAAAGTGAATAACAAACAGAAATTTCTGACTTAAGTAGGTAAATAATGATGAAAATTTCAACTTCAAAATACCAAATGGCTCGATGGCATAGTCAATAGCATATATTCCAAAGGATTCGAATCATCGCACTGATGATGTAGGTTCGAATCCCGACCAAAACACGTATTAAATAAATTGAGTTTTTCGCTGAGAAAATTCCGTAACATATTTTCCAATTGAAATAAATCCATACTTTTTCCATAGCTATGTAAGTTTAATTGCTCACAAAAATCGTTAATAGCACATGCTTACAAATTTTGAACATTTTTTGGTTCCCTGAATAAAACCCAAATTTTCTTATGGATTTTGACCTGTTGATCACAAATATCATATTCAATTTTTTACGCTAGCTCTTGTTTTTGTGATATTTGCTATAAAACACAAATTTTGGTGCAGTTTGCACTAAGTTATTTTAGTTTTCCCATAAAAGTCAAATCTCAAAACTTGGAAAAAAAATCTTTTTCCAAGAGCGATTTGAATTCTGCAACATAATTGATTTATATATGAGTTTTTATGTAGATTTTTGAACTAAAACTAAGAGCTTTTTAAGTTTTCTTTATTTTAAACGCGTTTATGCATTTTTTCTTCCATATGTGCCGCATTGTAAATAATAAGTTCAGTCGTTCTCAAACATCAGTTAGAAATTATTTTAAAATAGTCTAGGGTAAAGTCAAATTTATTTAAATAGCGTTGTGAAGACATTTCAAGTGTAAAACAAGTCCAAACTCATACAGCTAAAAAATTACACCATTTATAAGAACAACATACCTTCATTACTTGGGCATATAATTGAATGAAGATAAACCGTGAATGCCAAAACATAGTTAGGTCAAATTAGTACTTTTAAGATGGTAAAACGAAGAAAATTTTCGTTTGACGTTTTAACGTTGTGTTACGACCAGCTTTTGTTAGTGGGAGCCCAAGAGTTAAATGATCGATTTAAAGTTTTAATTGTGTCATCGCACAAATTTGTACTTTAAATTATTATTTAAAGTACCAAAACGATAAACAGCATTTTTGCTTTTTTATCAAGAAGAATATTTGTATTTGTCTGTATATTTTGTATATTTTGAATTATGCGGATGGAAGAAAATTTTTCGCCGTACGGAAATTTGGTGTTGAGTTTGAAAAAAATGTTTGTCAAACATATCATCAAATAAATTTCAATAAATATTTTAACATATAATTTGGTTTTTTAGTTATAAAAAAGAGCTAACAAAACGTTCTGCTGTTCCAAATTTTGAGTTTTGACTTTTTTTTTGGAAAACTTGAATAACTAGGCTTTAATAGGCTCTAATAAATTAACAAAATGTATATTTCATTGTTTGTTCTAAAAGAATGGCGTTGAATATGAGTCACACACAAAGATAAGATGGATCTTTGACGAAATTTTGAAATTTTCGTTGGAAGCTCAGACTTTGTTCAGCCTCCATTCTTATATGTTCATTTTCCTCAATTGAAACGAAAATGAAATCAATGATTTTTGTCAGTATCTATTTACCCTTAAACCACGAATTTAAGCAACTGCACAGTGTTCAACTTATATAAAAAATGCAGCAAAATTGACGCTAATAACTATAATCTAATAGATTATTTGGAGGTGTCACGAATTACTTGAAAAATACTATACGGTTTTCTGAGAACCAAGAAGTCATGCAAACATGTTATCTTCTAGTTTAGTAGCTTTCAGTAAGTTGTGCTTTCTTTTGATTTTTATGATTAGGTACTGAATTTTTATGGTTTCAAAATATTACTTCGGTCTGAAAGACCTAAGTATTACATTCATGAGCTCAAAGTGAAATTCTTACCCCCACTTTTTTTGACATTTCTCGACGTTTTAGGACCTCCTGATTCTAAAAAAGCAAAAAAAAAAAATGTATGTCTGTCTGTCGGCCGGCCGTCATCACCTACGCTGCAGGGAAAACTACTAGAGGGATTTCAAAAATTTTTTCTTCTAAAAATAGGTATACTCAAGGGACAGGTCCTAAAGGACGCTGTGATCGCTAACTGTACCGAAAGTGTGTCAAAAAAATCATTAAGTGTGTCAAAACAAGGAAATTTTCATATTTTTTTAAAAAACGTTCATTTTAAGTGATTACGAGTAGGAACATTGAATTTGGAGAAATCTTGATGGTCGGGATTGGTATGTGAGATCAAAAACTAGATTATTGCATTATAAGTTTGTCAAAAAAATGTTGTCAAGTGTGTCAAAAGAAAGATTTTTATTTATTTTTTTACCTAATTTTTTGGAAAAAATATAAAATTAATTGTTTGTTTGAAATGCAGTTTTATTATTATTATTGAGAATTATGGCATTATAAGTTTGTCAAAAAAGTGTTGTCAAGTGTGTCAAAAGAAAGATTTTTATTTTTTTTTACCCAATTTTTTGGAAATAAAGTTGTTTGTTTGAAATGAAATTTTATTATTATTATTGAGAATTATGGCATTATAAGTTTGTCAAAAAATGTTGTCAAGTGTGTCAAAAGAAAGGTTTTTATTTATTTTTTACCCAATTTTTTTAGAAAAAAATAAAATTAATAGTTCGTATGACATGATATTTTATTATTATTATAGAGAATTATGGCATTATAAGTTTGTCAAAAAATGATTTCATTTAATTTTTTAGCCAATATTTTGGGAAAAAAAATGTAGCTGTTTTTATGACGTAAATGTAATTTAAAATGAAATTGGACATCGAAATTTTTGAATTTGTTGTAGTTTTTGAAATATTTTTGGAATTTTGAAAAAGTTTGTATTTTTGATTTTGTAATAATTTTTGCAATATTTTTAGAATTTCGGAAAAAGTTTTAATTTTTTATTTTGTAAGAATTTTTGAAATATTTTTAGAATTTTGAAAAATTTTTAATTTTTGATATTATTATAATTTTTGGAATTTTGAAAAAAGTTTGAATTTTTGATTTTGTAATAATTTTTGCAATATGTTTAGAATTTTGGAAAAAGTTTCAATTTTTAAGAATATTATTGGAATTTAGAAAATATTTAAATATTTGATTTTATTCTATTATTTGGAATATTTTTGGAATTGTGAAAAAGTTTGATTTTATTTAATTTAACAATATTTTTGGAATTTTGATTATAATTTTCCGGCAACGTATTGATGTTTCGTGTTAGTTTTGTAATAAATTTTTAAACAGAGATAAGAAACTTGTACTTCAACAAAGAGTTATGTTTGATGTACATCGCTGCCCAAAACTAAAAACCATGTCCTCATAAAAGTTTTTTGCCTAAAACTATATCAAAATCCTTAACCCAGACCGAAGTCTTGATATCTCAGAGCTGTGAGATTTCAGCCCTCCATATTTTTAATATTAATTTTTATAAAAACAATAAATAACTTTTGTTCGCATGATGTGATTCCGATAGTTTATTCAATAAATTTTTGTAATTCTTGAATTGAATATATTTCTGTGTAAGTTTTTATAAAGTGAAATCATTGGATTAAATAATCCACTTCAAGTTTTTCGATTGTTATTAGGGTGATGGTTATCGATTATTTTTGAAACATGATCAAATAAAGTAATATAAAGTAGCTAATTGACCAAATTTAACCCTTGTCAAAACGCTTCTCTATTCAATGAACGTTAAGATTTGAGCTTTCGTCATCGTAACAAGTGAAGAAGAGGTTTCCGTTAAACAACTAGTAAATTGTTTGCGGCTTGTTAAATGCCTTCATTATGAAATATGTTAGTAAAGATTTGAGTAATGAAAATGATACTAGATGATACTCATGTAAGTATCTTAGTTTTCAATAATTCTAGCTAGATTTTTGTCTTAAATATATTTTTTAAAAGTTAGATTTGTTTAATATCTTATAGCCAGGTTTACATGGTCAATACAAAAAAATTATAAAATTCAGCGTTAGTTGACTGGAAATAGTAATTTTCTTAGAATGAGCTTTATTTAAGGTTTGCAATTTTCGATAGATGGAAAGATACAGTTTTATTTTTATAAATTTGTTTCCAACTGACATATATTAATCAGGTGCCGCGTACTTTAAGTCACATTCTTATAGTTCAATTGAATTGTGAGAATCAAAAAATAAAAATTTGAAAAAATCAGTATCAAAACTTTTTGACGGTTGGCCTAGCACAGGCACAGTACGGAGTGGCACAGCTTTGCTTTTAAAACGCAGTAGCTGTAACTATTGTATTGAACTAGCTTTTGTGAAAATTATGGGCAAAGTGTTAGTAAAACTTATTGTTAGGCATATGTTTTTCTAATTTATTCCATCTCACGATGTATATTTGTTTGGTTATGTTATGATTCAACGAAATCAGTTTATTTTTTAATTTATCCAAATCATGTGAATTGCAATATTTGGTTATACTTGGTTATATACGCCAAGTACGAACCAGTTCTTTTCAACAAAAATTCAGCTAATGGGTTGATCTGTAAAAACTTTTTTATTCAAACATTACAAACTTAAATTATCAACGTTGAAGTTGGAAACTCCACCCATTTTTATATGTCAATTGCTATTTACTCATGCGTTAGAAAATGTTTAGATGCTTAGATGTTTAAAAGAGTATTAGTTCAATACACAAATTAACATAATGACCGTTTTAAGACAAATCTATTTGCTGTACTCCCTTTACTGGCTATCGATCTCGTTGAAGCGTTTATTCTTTTCCATATCTAACATATCTAAAATAGAAATCGTGATTTTCCCTTGTTCTATTTCTATATAGGTCGTCGTTAAAAACACTTTGAATAATTTGGTCTTGCGAACAAAAGAGTTTATCTGGCTTAAGAAGGATGGTTTGATGTGATGAAATAAATCATGCTACCATACAGGGAGTTGAAAGGACTGGGGCTAAAACTTTTGTTCTATAATTTGATATATCATATTTCATTCATTTTTTGGGAATTAGCTGGACAATGACCAACATCTGGATAAATGCCAGGTTCATAAGATTTGTAGAATTTTGAAAATAATTTTAATTTCGCAGATTTAATATTGAACAGTCCAGGAGCTTTGTTGATCTTCAACCCCTTAAAAGTTTTGTTTTTGACAATTTTGTGTTTGATAGTTATTTCATATTAACTGTAAATATGTTTACCTGTTACGTTTTAGAAAATTTGTTGTGAACCTTGTGAAGACACGTAACGTTATTCATATAATTTGGAAATTTTTGTTACTGACGTCCACAATATTGGTTAGAAGATCAAACAAATTGCATTTATGTTTGTTTGAGAAAGTATAGTAAAAAGTTGTTGTAAAAATAGAAATTATCACGTAAGCTAGCTCAAAACTTAGCAACTGTTTATATGCTGCACTCTCATGAATGTACGCACATACGCCTTGATGGAAATACAAAACTAAATGTTATGCTATTGCAGCAGATAGACGTGATACATCTCATGTTCAAGATGATGTTGCACGCTGCAACGACTGGAATTAAATCCACAAATTTTTTAAATTGGAGGGTATCCAGCAGGCTCCGCCCTCCCCTCTATACCCTGTTACGTAATTCGAACCTTTATACGAAATTATAATATTACTTTACACCGGAAAGCTCAAAAAAATATATGAATACTGTAATATTACACCGGTACACTGAATTTATAACAAACAAACTGATTACACTTGGAAATCTCTTATATTATAAATAACAGAATTAATAATTTAACAAAACTATTAATTGGACAGAAACTAATCCGTTCCTCCACAAAAAAGCAATACATATTGAAGTCACTGCACGAAAATTTCATAAACGGACTTGACGATTAATTTTTGCAAATAGAATTAGACAATTTTGTGTTTAACAAATCATACGGTAACAACATCATGAACTTCTTCAATTAATTTTTGTTTTTCATCATCATCAAAGATCATGTACCATTTGGCGATGACGTGTTTTCCTTCATAAAATTATAAATTTATTTTCAAAACTGATAACATTACACTTGCTTATCAAATGAATTTTATTTCTTCAATGTAAAACATATTTCGTTTACATATTTTAATAGATGCAATTGAGGTTTTGACATTTTATTAAATTCACAACCATAAAAAAAACCTTTTCAATATTAACACAGTAATTGAAATGAAAAGCAAATTTATTTTCTTTTTAGTTTTAAAATAACATTTTTGAAATAAATAACAACATTAAAAACTCTAAAGTAAGCTATATCACAACTCAGTCTTCACTGAGTTTAATTTTATTTCAATTTACATAACTTACTGATTGATTTAAAAATTATAAACTAACCGCCGATCCAAACGATATGGTCGTTTTTATATCATTATCATCGATCTTCTGTTTCATTTTCCATCAAGTAATTCTCCTGTTTTTCAAATTAAAAAAAAATCATCTTGCAAAACTTGAAATTAAGTTTATTTAAATCATCCAAAAAATGTTTAAATGTTCAAATGTACAGTGGTACAGATAAACGCCATAATTGAAGAAAATTAATAAAATTATTATTGAATTTGAAAACTACTATTTTTAGAGTAAAAATTGAAAACAGTCCGACATTACAACCCCGCACGCCAACACCCATAATCCAACTTCTTCTAATCTATTCTGTATGCACCTTCTGCTCAACTAATTTTACAAAAATACATGTGAGGTGTACTATAAATATTTATACGACATATATTTCGAAATGTTTCGTTAGGCAAATTCAATCACAAATAGATCGAAATAATAATAAAAAGAAAATACTGAAAAGCAGCTTTTGTTTTTCCCTATTTTATTTTCAGAAAATGGAACTATGCAAAAATAAAAATGGTAAACAAATATTATATGATTTTTAGCACGGCCTATAAATAATTAATTTTCTGAAATATATGGAAATTACATAAGTTTGAACAAAACGGCTAAAAGACAATAGCAATAATTTTAAAAAATTACATTATCGACAAATTTAAAATTTAAATGCCGTAAATAAAATTTTTATGAAAAAAATGGTATAATTTTTATGTTATATAAAAATTTGTTTTTTATATAACATAAAAATTATAACTTTTTATTCATAAAAATTTTATTTACCGCTTTTAAATTTTAAATTTATCGATAATGTAATTTTTTAAAATTATTAATAATAAACAATAACAATAAAAATAAATATAGGGTCCGCGTTCAACCCTGGACCTTTCTCACAAACCTCTACGTCGATAATGACAACGAAATGTTGTACTGAGTATTTTGAGCTTCTTTTTATTAAATTTATTTAAATTATTAAATTTATAATAATGTATATTATAACATAAACTGTTTTTGCATCCAAAATATCAAAAGCTTTCAACGTACATTCTTAAAATTACTATTCAATATTTAAAAATTACTATTCAATATTTGATTAAAAAAAATTTTCATTAAAAAACAAACAAAAATATTGAAAAAAAAGATATTCATTCCATCTTAAACAAATTAAAACAAATAGTACAACGATCATCAACAGAAAATAGAAAAAATGAAAATATGAAAAAAGAAAACAACAACAAAAGGTATAAAAACAGAATAGCATTTCTAACATTTCTTCTGAAAAACTGAAGAAAATATTGTAGATGTCATAAAAATCTCCTGAATGCATTCTAAATTTTATTTTGTATTGTCGTCACACTGTGCAAAAACCTTAAAAACTACATTATCGATAAATTTAAATAAATTTAAAAAATTGTCCGCAGTATTTTAAAATTTGTATATGTTTTAGAGTAAGATTTTACCTTTGCTTATAGGAAAGAAAAAATTTGAAACTGGTTAACCTTCGACTTTAGCTGCATTTTTGAAAAATTTAGTACAACATATTTTTCACCGCGTAAAAACAAAAAATGTTTGCGAATTTTTTTCCAAAAGTCTATTTAATTACTTTTCATACAAAAAAAACTCTTTGACATCGATAAAGCCAATTGCTCCCAATTGAATTTTAAAGTTACCTTGGATCACATTTTCTTCAAAACTAAGGTTGACCCATGACCTGAAATTTTTTCTAAGAATTGTATTTTTTTATTTTTTGAGTACTTGAGTGTTCAACTCAAGCCATGGCCATATTTATGGACAGTCATCCAAATCACAATTTCCATCACTAGTAGATATGACCGCACAACGGTACCTGTGCTTTGCAAATGAGTGGTTAGAAAATATTTCTTGTTATTGAGTAGTTTTATACTTACGTAAAATATTGTAATAATCTAAATAATATTATAGTTTCTTACAAAAAAATTTAGACCGAATACAAAAAAAAATGTTTTGAATCGCTAGTGGTTGTACACGACCTAGTCTTTTGATAGAGATAGCTGTCATGTCAAAATTCGTTCTATATTATGTGAACTATTCCATCCAAAAACCAAAAATAATACAATTAATATAAAAACAAAAACTTATCAAAACCTAAACTTAATGAGAATTTAACTCTTCGTTATTCTGATAATCACGTTCATCAATAATACTTGGTGCTTGACCTGCTCAAATAACAACTCAGTCTTAATTCCAATTACATATAAAGTCCCAAGAATAATTAACATCAGTATAACTCACTACGTCATATGGTTGTTCATAAGTTCTATTTGTATTGCGCTCTTTAAGTCTTCACTTAGTAACTTAGGAACCTTAACAAAACTGTTTTTGATTTACCAAAACTTTCTCTTTTTATATTAAATTCACCTGTTGACACAATCTATTCTTTTCCTATTTTTATTTCTTTTAAAATTAGTCAAAACAAGTGATTTTGCACAAATGAAAATAATTGTCGGTGTTTTGCCACTGAAAACCACCGGGCTACTGGTCCACAAAAACCAAAAGGCTATTTGGGCTCATTTTTCAATAAAAAAATTCAAATGCTCGAAAAAAAAATTCAGAAAACGTTTGTGTTCCCTGTAATTGGACTTCTTCCCTAACCCTCGATTTAAAAATCGTGCAAAAATCTGCCGGCGAAGAAAATTTTAAAGAGAAAAAAAATTATATTCTGATATGTGCGGTTTATCCAACAGATGCGGAACTCGTTATAGATAAGCACAATCAATGGAATTTTCGGTTGAACATTGAGGTCACTATTTATATTACAATTATCAGGGAAAGATAAAAGTGGCGTTGATTCAGCTCTTAAACATTACCCAACTAGCATTCTACCTCTTTTAAAACAGTAAAAAGTCTCACCGAAACTAGTTTCCCCACATTCATAGTTTTTTCTAAGTGTGCGACTCGGAGACTCTCCAGAATTTGGTATGGTCTTTTGTAAGCAGTTATGCAAGCTGCTTTAAATTTCTGGATATCACAAGTTTTAGCTTCGTAAAGTGCTTCTAATAGATCGTTTTAGCTATTAAAATACGTGACAAACATTAAGATTCGAACTCTGGTCCTTCGATCGTTTGTCTTGCACGCTATCCAATCGGTTAATTCAAATGTAAAGAAGAAACTAAATATGTTTTATAATAGTAACAATAGCAATTCTATAAAACTTTCATAAGACTTCCATAGCATATAGTTTTTTAATTAGGATGTAGAAAAGATAGTATTATTCAGGGGCTTACTCTTTATATAAACATGTTTGTGGCATGTAACTTCAATAGGTTTTTTAACGATGAAGTCATAATCTGAGATTTACATTCTTAAAAAATTTTGTATCTTTTTAATAGACGATCTATAAAAGAATATTGACAAATTTTTTTTCTATAAGTTTTATTTATTCAAAGGTTTTAGGTATAGTTACATCAGTGGGTTAAATTTTCATTGACCTTTAGCGTACTTACAGCATTATTTGAACAAATTATTTTTTTTTTTGAATAAAAGGCATTGTAATTGGATATCCAATAGGGGTCACAACAACATGCGTACTAAGGTGCTGATGAACGCAGTTATTTTATAAGAATGTTATATTATTATAAAAAAATAACAATACAAGCAATAATTTATCACACCATCCATTTGCTGTAATTTATTTTAATAGAGTGACGAAATTGTAAAACTCTGTACCCTATCAGTTATTCTTGACGAGTTCAGCACTCAGAAATATAAAGAAAATTTGTTTATCATTACTTATAAAACTTAGCCAAATAATTTTTAAATTTTCTCTATTCCACTCTAGTTGATTCTAGTTGACTTGATGTTTTTGGCCATTTCAAGACTCTAAATAAAAAGTATTTTATACTTCGCAAAATCTGTCTAAATAAAACATTAAAAAACCAAAAACTGCCGAGTGCACAATAACTTTTTAATAAGCTCATAGAGTTGAGACAATAGAATCATTAGTTTCCATCAGTATAGTATATTATTAATTTTCGCAAAACAATATCGGTAAAACTTCAAAAGTCTTGATATTAAAGCAATTTTAAGACTATAACAGCTGTTGTTCTATATAAGATCTGTAAACAGTTATAACCGAAACTACTTCAATCCAAATGACAACTATAACTTCTTTAACCTTTTTTCGGAAGCTTTATCTATAGTTGTGTAGATAAGTTTCGATAAAGCTTCTAATATTAAAAATAGAAATATTTTAGAAGCTTTCACTCCAGTGGTGGGGAGATTTCTGTGGAAGTTCTATCGAAACTTTATAGAAGTTAAATTTGACTAGCTTCCACTAAAAGCTCTACCGACGCTTTATTAAAGCTATACAAAATAATACAAAATTAAGAAGTATAAGTTTGCTATCTGGCTACTAAATTTGGATTTCAAACGCTCTAACGGTTGCTTTGTTACTTTAATCCATCACCTTCAATATTTATTTACTAGTTCTATTACTAACTAGTTTTCATAGACTTTTAGCTTCTGAGACGCATATGACCAATTTGCTATTTTGAAGATTTGTGTACTCGTCGGCATCAAATCAAATCAACTTATCGCCTCTTTCCAATGAAGCCTTGCATTTGAAGCCTTACACTATCCAAATTTTTGTTGTCCTTGTAAACAACTTATTAAAACAAACATATATTGTTCCATCGAATGAACTCATATAGTAGATAAATATGTCACAAACATCAATTTTGTTATAACATGAAAAAGGATTTAAACAAACAACCACCCAAAAAACAAATAAAATTATGTAACGGAAACCTATATTTGGAACGGGAAATATTTAACTTTGGTTTAATTAGTTGTACAATGAATTCCATTAAGAAATGAAAAGTTCGTGAAATTTGTAAAGTTCATCGTTAGTTCAAATCTATTCAACATACATACATACATACATAAATATATTAAAACCAAAACAATACTTTTATTAGCTAAAATATATTTCTAGAATCCAAAAGCTTTCGTTACATACATGAAAAGCTATCACCAACAATAACATTAGTTATATAGAAGAACAACAAGAAGAAAATATTTACTTTTCTGGTCGAAAAAATAACAAAAAGAAAAACTGTTCTCCAATACATATTTGTGATAATTTTCGAAAAGTTATTTTCTCGACTATGGAAAAATGTTTGTTTTGTTTGTTGAAACATTATGCTGATGACATTAAATGGGATGACCCTTCTTGTTTTTTGTTTAGATTTTCATTGCTTTTCTTCCGTTCTTTGTTTTTTGTTGTCTTTTTGAGGAAGTGAAAATTGATATGTAAGGTCAAATCAGAATATTAATTTCGATGGTTATCAAAATTTTTGTTATAAACAGAATATGTAAATTTTCATATAGAAAAAAATTAACATGGAAATTAGTTTTTCGTTTATTAGATTTTGAATGAGAGATATAAAAGTTTATGCTGCAATTAGAATATTGAAATTTGAATATGACCTAGTTTACACGACTATAAACATAACGTAAACATAACCGATGGAAATTTGATGCGAATGAGAGCTACTGGTATTGATTGAAATTATGCGTAGTTCATAACTCAAGGAAAATTTATTTCAATTAAACATAATTGATTAATTGAATTGAATTAATTTTAAATGGGTGATTGATTTATGGTTATATTAATTGATTTAAAATAGAAAATATCAGAGATTGAAAAAGGTTTGTGTAAGGTATACCATACTATTGGTACTTGACAATAATCTAATATAATATTCTATAATCTGATTTTTTTTTCAAACACAATATCCATAAATGGTCTGATTAACATAATCTTGTGCTTGTTCTGTTATTGTGCTTTTGGCTTTTATAGTTTGCAAAGTCTTTTACCGTTGATCTGTGAGTGATATGCTTGTGTGAACTTTGATCGTATTAAAAATAGAACAACTCTAGACAGTCAATTATCTGCAATTTTTTAATTTTTCTATATATGGGTATGGTTTCGGTATGGTTTTAAAGACGAAAAAGAAGCATATTTTTGAGATTTTTTTGCGGTGACATGAGTAATATAATTTTATTAAATTTAATTACATATTATTGTACAACTTTTGAAGTATGTCAAAAAAAATTTTCAATGAAAAATATTGATAAATAAGCCGGTGAAGTTGAATCTCCAGAGGCGCCTTGAAAAAAGTGGTTTTGCGGTGAACATCATAGCTCGTTACCGGATCAGTTGAATCAACAAAATTGATATGCATTTTAAAGGTGATGTATTTCTCGAGGTAATCAGGAAGAGTTTTTTTTTCTATTTTTTGCAGCACTTGGAAGTGAAAAACGCGATTTTAGCTCAAAAAATCGCGGTTAATTTGTTATTAAAAGATAGAAAAAAAGCTCTTCCTGATTACCTGTTGATTTATGTGAAGAAGTAATGTTCAAATTTTCAAAAGGATCGGTTCAGTAGATTTTGAGTTCTAATGTTCACGAACTTCAAAAATGACGTTTTCGGGAAAATCAGGTATCACGGCCAGTCGTTTGAAACACTGTCACTCCGTTAGTTTTACTCGGATTGACCTAAAATTTGTACACAATATTCTCGACATATTGTTCATTCAGAAAAAAAAAATAAAAAAAATAAAAAAAAAATGCAAAAAAAATAATTTCAAAACTATACCATATCGTTTGAAACGCTGTAACTCCGTTAGTTTTACTCGGATTGACTTAAAATTTGTACACATTATTCTCGACATATTGTTCACTAAGAAAAAAAATTAAAAAAAAAATGCAAAATAAACAATTTAAAACCATGAGTCGTGAGTTCACTCCTTTAATGTTTTAAAAAACTAAAAATTGATTACGATTGTAATTTAACAAATATTTCTTAATAATAATATTTGTAAATTTGAGTTAATTATTTAAAATTTTATTTCATTCAAAAATTTAATTTTTAAATAAAATAAATTTTATTAAAATTTTATTAAAAATAAAATATGCAATTTTTATTTAATTTTCTGTTATTTAAAAATTGTTTAAATTTTAAAAAATTGTTTCGCAATTTTATTATATTATTTAAATAAAATATGCTGAATTAAGTTAGAGATTGCAAATTTTGAAAAATTTTTTTATTGAAATTTAAATTCGGTTAAATTTAATGTTGATTAAGAAGTTGTTCACAAT
This sequence comes from Diogma glabrata, assembly GCA_963693315.1. Classification (NCBI taxonomy): domain Eukaryota; kingdom Metazoa; phylum Arthropoda; class Insecta; order Diptera; family Cylindrotomidae; genus Diogma; species Diogma glabrata. The sequence goes on from OY856187.1 coordinate 120,618,185, forward strand.
ATTTGGTAATGTTAATTTTGATGTTTTTTGGAGGAAATCTAAGTACATAGTTTCTTTACCACATTGCCTCCCCCGTATGTAAAAAGTTTTTGTTCATCGTTGGCAAAATTGCAAACAAAAATTTTAAATGTAGGAGCTAGCGAAGCACACGAATTTGATCAAATTATTTGGAGTTTTATTTGCTTATTTAGGTTTTATGGGAGTTGTCTCTTATTTTACGTTTTAAATAAAAATAATTATCATTACAGTGCTATCATCATTAATAATTATCAGTGACCAAAGTTACTTTGGTAATTAGTTATGTAATTTTAAAGGATATTGTTCTCAATTATTTTGTTTTTTTATAAATTGTCACTATACTGTAAAAACAATTGTATTTATTATTTTTAGACTAATCTAATAGTAGGACGGCCAGATAAGCTCTTTGACTTTGTTGTTTTAATTTTGTAGGAACATTTTTTTCTTCTATACAAGGGAAACCATTTGCACAGATATGGATGTTTTATCCAGTGAGAATTTACCTTCCCCAAGATTAAGTCCTCGTTTAGTTCTTATAAAATTGTGTTCCAGTTCATATGATTTTAATTTTAGATCTGTCAAATAGTCTTCTAAGTCGGTTTCGCTGTTTAAAGTGTAATTATTAAGTTTTTTTCGTTTAGTTTGGGGCAAATTGTTTTAATGAGCCTGTCACAAGCTTCTACAAATTCGAATGAATCGCTGAAGTTTCCTATGTTGACCGGTATTACGACCTTCCATGTACTCCAAAAGCTTGCAATTTTAAGTTTTATTTTTTTGTGTTCCATATAGCAAAATGCTATCTTTGCAGTAATACTACACTACTTACATCACAATATCGAATATATGTCCTACCTAGAATTCTCCCCGTATTTATTATTGTAATGTTTTACATTTGATTTTACTGCGGTGTTCGTAGCAACTGATGTCATGTTGAGCTACTGCGATAAAAGTGGGTTAATCTTGGTGAAATATTCAATACCGTTCAATCTTTTTATCTATGGATTATCTATTGCTTCGACTAATCGTTGTTTAAAGTGGTTATAATAATTCACTATACAAACGAACTGTTATGTCGTGTTGCGGATAAAGGTTTCAAAATTTTTGAAGATGCGTTTTGAAGATTTTTTATTGACTTCGTACTCGCTTAGATGGGTGAAAGTTTTCTCCAAAATGCTGTATATCTTCCAAGTCAAAACGATTGGCTATAAAAGCATTATATGTATAGACAAAGATAAAATTCAGTTCTTTGTTCAACAATCTGAAAGTGTTTTAGCTATTTTGTAATTCAGCATTGGAATTGACGATAGACTTTGACCAAGCTTAATTTTATGAAGATATTGCATCATGCTAATTGTAAGAAAACTTTTTGTTTTTTTGTGAGCTATATGTCAAGGAACAACTGATCTGGAAAACATAAAGATGACAAAGTCTTAATTTTTCTATTTGTTAAAATTAAACCTTCAAACTTCTTTTGGTCTAAACTTCTGAGACTAATAGACGGAAATTTTCCATTAGATACAAATGCTGCATATTCCTAGAATAATAAAAAAATTTCAAGATGGTGGCGAATTGATTTACCCTCAACGATTAATAGTTTAGGGTGGGTTGTTGGTAGTTAAAGTTGCGTGAGGGAATATCTAAAGATGAGTTTTATCTTCTTTTTTAATAGGATTTGCTTGTAATACTTTGAGAAAAATGAGCCCTTATATAAACCGGTAGACATATTTTTTCTGTGCTATATATGTTCTATATAGGAACGTAGGCTGCCAACAAGTGACACTTGAAGACTTTAATTTAATCGAATAGTTTTGTATGGGCCTGATCAGGCCATAGTTTCTTTTCCAATTTATCAACTATATTTAGTTGATTGTCGGTTAATTGGAAAACCGGTGTGTTGGTGACTGTTAATGTTTTACTTAAAAACATTTTCACCTAGATGTGAGTCGGAGCCGGCTCCTCCGAGTTCGTGACAAGCGTGCTAACCACTAGACCACTCACATACCGGCCATATAAACCGGTTAACGTTTACTAACATAAAAATATGTTTAAATGTACATCGGAGTCTGAGACGTTAGCATCTGTTAATGTATTTATGGGATGGATTATTATTATCATGTTTAAAATTTGAATGAGATATCCAAGCCACCCAACTTTAGTAAAAGTCAGCAACTAGCAAAAGGAACCGAGTAGTTTATTCTCCACGATACTTGATGACGCTAAGGCTTAATTAATTAGCTACGAAAATGTTAGGAAGTGGTTATTTATCATTAACAGTGACCATATAGTGATCGAAAATCAACACCTGACCTCCATTTTTTGTTTCAAATTGCGCCAGGTTTCTTTGGCACCATTCAAATAGGCGAGAACCATGAACTAAATGAAGGTCGAATGATTTTCTTTAACAATTTGTCTATTTCGATTTTAAATTCCGGCTTTGAAATGATAACTTCGGACAATAAATAACTTCCATGCACGGGTAAGAAAAAAATCAGCAATGACCCATACAGAGCAGTAACCAAGTATCGGCAATCATGACTGTGCAATTAACATAATTTTACTGGCTCACAAATTGAAAAATTAAAGAACAAAAAAATTGAATTTAAAATAATACGATATGCCACACGATGACCAAAAAAAGAAACAATTTATTTGGTTATTTCTATCAACCGTAGATCGGCTGATTCATGGTTTGGCATGGAATGGTCCAATAACAAAAGCAACTGTTTATCATACATGAGCCAGTACTATGGCTCAACAACATCTAGACTAGCGAAATTTCCAGAAGTCAAAGCATTCTAGACTACCCGAAAGCCGCATCATCGTTGCTTCGATTTCGGACAAACTTTACGATCAGTATTGTTATAACTGGTGGTCCAAAGTGACTCGAGTGCCTAATGCATAAGTGCCTGACTTATACATTTGCATTTTGAGTCTAACTACTGTTCTTACTCTTTTAACTCTTGAACTTCAAGTATCAGATTGCCTTTTCTGTGGTGGAGACTTTAACTTTACCAAAAGTGCACACTAACTTTTGAAAATTACCCCAAAAGTTTTAAAAATTTAATAAAGACAAATTTTAAAAATGGTAATAAAATCTGTAGGAAATGTCTTTTTTGGTATAATCAAATACTGTATGGTTTTGTAAAAACACTATCGAAAAACCGTAACACTTCGCTTTTTGCATAGATGTGCATATTGGGGGTCACCATATCGACGGCTACAAAGAATTTACGTCTAACTACATTTTCTAAACATTGAAAGGAAGCTCACAAATCAATTTATTGCAATTTTAAACAAGCTTTAACAAAAAATTACTATTAATAAATAAAAATAAATAGTTTTTTGTTTGATTTATTGATAAAACAATTTTATTTTTAAGTTTTTTTTTAGAATCACAATAAAATAGTTTATTGCGCATCCTTTCAGTTTTTCCAAAATATAGTTACAGGTAAATGATTTGGAACCGTCGATATGTGAATGCTTATATTTAAATTTAATATTTACCGAATAATGAACGGACCTTAATAATTATCACTTCCAGTCAATCGGTATGGGGTTACTTGGAATAGGTGCGAAGTTAGTTAAAAAATTAATATCAACTATACAGTCGTAAAAGTAGATTTTGATTTTGCTTCTTTTTCCACACAGTAGTTGCGGTTTGACTTATTTTATACTCGAAGCGCCTCCTATATTCATTTAATTTAGTCTCAGTCAATTAACTCGCCTCTTCACCAATCATATTTTATCTACGTGTCTTAGATTAAATCACATTTATGTTGTTTTTGTTAAAATTATCTTTTTTGTTAAAAATTTCAATCTTGCTGTCATTATTTCAACAAAAATAACAATAACAACAACAACAACAACAGCCAAACAAAAAGAAGTTAAAATAACATTAATTTGTGTCTCGTTGTTAATTTTTCATTCTTCTTGTAATATTTTTTTTTTTCGTTCCTCGAAACTTTCGTAATTTTTGTTCCTTATACAAAAATATTATAATTTTCTGTCGCCACAAATGAAACGAAGGCTGAGAGATAAATAAGAAAATATTTCTTCTTCTTTAAGTTATTTGTGTTATTTTGTTTTTTTTTGGTTTCAGAATAAAGAAATAAATCGCGAATTAATTATAAATCTTTTGTGTTATTTTTTCGTACATACACAATTATTATGAGAGACGTAAAGTAGTAAAAATATAACTTGACAGTAACGAGGTGCAATAACAGGGAAAATTAAACATGAATTTTAATTCGTTGACTGTTTATTCAGGTTGTTTTTTTTGTTCTTTGTTATATCTTTTTTTTTTAATGGTTGTTTTACGTTTGTTACACCAACCTACGCACAACTACTTTTTGACTTTATTCTTGTTTTTTGTTTATGGTATTTATAAAATTTTAATTAGATGACATGATCAGTTTGTGTAGCGATAGATTTTATGTAAATATGTCTACATGATCGTTTAATTTTGGTTTGATTAAATAAAATTAATTGTATAGAGAGCCAGTGGATTTTGGTTGATTAAGTCATGGCATATATATTTGAATTATCTTTCCATTGACAATCGATTTGATTATCAACGAGACCACCTGTAACTGTTTACACTAACACCAGCATGGATTTTATTACGAGGAGTTAAAACAGTGGATATCGAAAACCAATATCAAAGGTTGTACAATTCAACCACCAAATATTGATAAAACTTAAATCAACAGGTGTAACACATTAACTGTGCCAACTGTTTCGAAACAACAACAATAACTGAATTCAATCAATCAATTTAGACATTAATCTTCTACATTAACAAACATTTGTTGTGGAAACAAAATTCATATTCCTCAATAAAATCGACAATATAGTTAACATTTTCAAATATTTATTAATTTGATCGTTAACGATAAAAACCTCCCATCATCAGATCATCACTGGCATAATATCAAAATAATGATATAGAAATATTCTAAATAACATTCATTAATCATTACACTGAGCTAAACCCACCAAGAAATAATTTCTATGTAACGTAGAAAAAAAAATTATTTTCAAAATTTAAATTACAAACCAATTTAAGAATTGTAATGAATATTATTGGTTTCTATCTAGATATGAAATGAATTCTTTTTTTAACTTAATTTATTTTTCTTGAATACCTTAAACACATAAAAAAATAGAAAAACAAACAAACTCATAAAATCTACTATTAACCAGAAGAAAAAAAAATTCAATCAATGTTGAAATTGATAGTTAGAGATCTTGGTAGAATTTAGTTTTTAATAGAAAATAAAAAAAAATACATTTACATAAACGTTAATTAATTACTTCATTTAAATATCTTGAAAATTTTTATGTTTTGCTTATGTTGTTAAATTGTTTGTTTGTTGGTGAGATGAAAACATTAGTATAAACAATTTTTACGTCATTCGATTTTGTTTATGGTTTAAGGAACGCTTAGAGATATACTGGATCAGTATATAAATATGAAAGTTCATTGATGTATATATAAATATTTAAAAATTTTATTGTGATGTTACTTACATGTGCAATCCTAGTTAAATATCTGCCACAAAGTATTAGCAGAAATCAATAGAAGGCAAACCAGCGTTTGTGACTAAATGACTTAGTCTTAAGTCTGTGAGTTCTATTCATGATCGATATATCACAGAATGCATACAGTCTTTAGAATTCATACGTCTATGTCGTAATCTAACAAGAATAATTCTACAACAAACACTACAATTTCTAAATTCAAATAACAAAAATTTATAAAACCCATTTTTGGAAACGAATTTAAACTTTAAAAAGCACGAAATCGAACTAAAAAGTAAAAAATAAAATTTGTATTGACACAACGTTATGTTGCAAAAAAACACACGTACAAACCATCTGTCTTTTTTGATTATATTTTCTTTCAAATTGTAAGAAGAAGAAAAATTTTATAATTGTATATGACAAATCTTAACGCAGATGCAATTACATTTCATTTTTGACTTAGTATTTTTGATAAAAATGTAAACAATTTTCCGTGTCCGTTTTTTACATAAAATATAAGTGAGTGGCGCAGTTAATATAGAAAAGGAACAAATATATGCACAATGTATTTAAGTATAGTTGATGATACAATTTTAACACACAATATTGATTTTACATATGTGAGCATATATATTTTATGTTTAAAAATTTGTTAGTGTAATCACTGTTCACAATTTATAGTTCTTACTATACATAACAATTTTCAACCCAATCTTGTAAATTATAAACTGTTGAACGTGACTTATGCTTTTACTGTTGCGTGACATATGCTTTTATTTTTCCTTATTTTATTTACTAAAAAGGAAACTACGCCAAATAATGATGGAACACAAATATTAAATGAATCTTAGCACACCTGTCAAATAAACAATTAATTTTCTTATTAATATTGAAATTATATAAGTTAAACAAAACGCCTAAAAGACATTCAATAATTTAAAAAAAAACTACATTATCGATAAATTTAAAATTTAAATGCCGTAAATGGAATTTTTATAAATGAAAAGGAATAATTTTTATGTTATATAAAACAAAATAATAAACAAAAACAATTAAAAATAAATAAAGGGTCCGCGTTGAACCTCGGACCTTTCTCACTACCCTCTACGTCGATAATGACAATGAAATTTTATGCTAAGTATTTTGAACTTCATTTAAATCTATTAAAATTATTATAAATATATTAAAATGTACATTATAACACAAACTCTTTTTTGCATCAAAAATAAGTTTAGTTTTCAACGTGCTTTTCTGTGCTGTTATGCTTCTTCTATAGAACAATTTTCTGGTTCTGATTCCTGGCGCAATATACCTTTGATTAATTTAACTTGGTCAACCAATTAATTGTAATGAAGATTTAATCTTGTAATTTACAACCTTATTATAAATACCATTTGCCAACTTTAATATTTAATGTATAAATTATTCCTAAAAAAATAGAATCTTCTATGAATCTTTCGAAATTCCAATTTTTTTTCATCATGCATGTTACATATCTTGTGATTAAAGAAAGAGACTTCTTTTTCCGAACTGCATACAAATGCAATAGTTTGACGGAATCCATAGTCTCAGGTGGTTTCAGTCCACAGTGGTTTAAAAAAGCGTTCATCAACACCTTAGAGCGCAAGTTGTGGTGTGACTTGGGTCTTAAAAGGTATGTATGTGTTGTTGTGACACATATTGTAACCCCATAACACAACACTTTTTATTTAAAAAAAAAAAAATTGAACATCAAAAAAAATTTTAAAATTTACTGTTCAATGTTTTATTTAAAAAAATTTAATTCAATTCAAAAATATTGAGAAAAGATATTCATTCTTTCATAAAAAAGAAATTTAAACAACAATCACCAACAGAAAATAGGAAAAAAGAAAACAACAACAAAAAGTATAAAAAAACAATAGCAACGACAAATTTCTTCTAAAAAACTGAAGAAAATAATGTAGATGTCGTAAAAATCCCCTGAATGCATTCTAAATTTTACTTCGTATATTGTCGTCACACTGTGCTAAAAAGACAATAGCAATTTAACCTAAAAAACTACATTGTCGATATATTTTGAAAAAGAAAGAGAAAAAAGAAATTTTTAGCACTGCCTGTCAAAAAATTAATTATTTTTCATGTTAATATCGAAATGATTATAATTTGAACGAAACGGAAAAACGAGATTTTTACAATTTTTATGCATTTATGATAAAAAACAAAATTTTTATTTTATTTAAAAAAAGATTTAAAACTTATTGCGCCTCAGTTGACCTCAGAACCCAAATTGCAATTTGTGCGTTACGCATAAAACGAAAGAAATTAGCAAAATAAAAAAATTTGGAGGAAGAACCAAGTTTTTCTTTTCATTTCTTTGTTCGATAATAGTATATTTTCCTACAAGAGATGAAAACATTTGTTCACGAGACGCGCTAGCGGCGAGTGAGACATATTTACGAACGAAAAACGTTTTTATCTCGCGTAGGAAATGCAATTTTTTCTATGATACTAATATATAATCGATATTTACTATAAATTATAAAGTTATAAATCGACAACAAAACATTCAAAATTCATATTCTATTTTTTCATGGTTACGTTGTTTAAAATACTTTGTAAAATTATATGAAAAACCATAGCAACTATAGTTTGTTATTTTTTTACACTAGTGAGTTTACTTTTCGCATAGAAAAAGATATTTTTTATCACTCACACGAAAAGTAATGTTTTACGGATTACGTTTAATTCCTTAAATATCAAAACAGTTTGGATAATTTTTATATGAGCTTACTGTCGCCAGTACCAGTTGTTAGTATTACGCGTATAGTATTACGCAATGTTCACCGATATTCATTTCAGTAATGTGAACAAGCATGTAGGGATTGACATTCAGTTCAAATTGGTATGAATTTTGTTCTCATAAAATCATATTTTTTTTAGTTTTGAACTAAATTAATTTATTTAAAATAATTTGTCGTTATGGTTTTTTCGTTATGGTTATTGCTTTTTATCGCATTTCGCCTAGAGTCGCCGATACATATACTCCCCCATTTGATATTTTGCCGATTCAAAATTAACATGATCATGTTTGATTTTTGTTTGTGGCGTCTGTCGAGATCTTTACGCATGATGAAGTGGGTCTGATTGAATTGCCTTTAAAAAATAAGTATAAAGGTCTACATGTTACTTTGCATTCTTTCAATGAGCTCAAAAGTTTAAAAGAAGTGTTCATTGTAGAAGAGTCAACCAAAAATTAACCATAGACTTTTAAAAATTGACCAAACACTAATTCGGCAGGTGTGTATCGTGGCCCGTGGGTCAAGTATTTGCTGTGGCAGTTCAGTGCTTCAATGAACAATGATTTAAAATAGCGATGAAAGCGTTCAACAAGACCGTTTCCTTTTGGATTGCAAATTTGTAGCTTTTATAAGATCCTAGAAGCATCGTGAGCTTTTATTATATATAATTATTATATATATTATATATATTATATATAACACTTACACGTGTTAATTCCCTTTTTTACTTCATTGATAAACCATTATACGCAATCGTAAACTCAAACAATCTGAAAGGTGCAGTTATAGCTGTTTTGTGGGTATCCTTATCTAGCCTGGCACTAAGAATTAGTGTTAGTCAATAGTCACCTTAAATATGAAATTTGTAAACAAATTTACATCTTGTTAACTGTAAAGAAAAATATTATACCTTGGGGATTGGATACCTATTCGTAACATTGGTATGCGTTTAGCTTTAGTATCCGTGGTATCAACATGGTAGCCAGTCTGTATTCTTTTTTTGAACCGTGTGAGTAAACTGGAGGATTAACAGTATGACATGTATGACATGTTCTACCATATGTTCAAATTTGGTCTTTGCAGCTTTCATTTTCACTATCACTTTATTTCACTTTCTATCACTAAGCGTTGTCTCACTGTGTAATATTGATTGGGTCTCAATTTATGAGAATGTGAGTTGAGCAACTTGCGTGACTTGGTCGACTACAGGAAAAATGTCTGGAAGATGTTTAGGGAAGTCATCATTTTATTCTGATTGAGCAGAAGTTAATGGTATGTTAATTCACGTGATGATGGTTAAAGTTGAATTTTAATCTCAAAATTATTTTTATTCTGATGACTTTAAGTGTATTATTTACCAATTGTACAAGTTTTAATGTTCACAAACATTGCTGTGATACAAGGAATATACAAATACAAATAGCATTTGGTTTTTTGACGATCAAGAGGTTATAAAGAAATAAAATCGCAAACGCCGGGCTGTCAAGTTAAAATTTTCTTTTGTTCAAGAAAGAAAAATGTATAATGGTGAATACATTTTTACATAATATCTGTTTTGGATTCATGGACGTCTTGTGTAATATTGTTTGTGTTGATTATAGGTACGACATTCAGATTACTTTCGTGTTATTTCTTGATAATAATATCGGATGTTCGACAGCCCTTATAGGTAAAATTATAGGTAATAGCTATCGATATATTTAACAGTCAGCCATTTATTCGTATGACTGTTATTTAAGGATAGATTGGAAGAAATCAAGTAAAAAACTAGGCGAAACGTTCAAAATTTTAGGTAAATTTTATAAATTTTTTGTAAATATATAGTTTGTGAAATTTATTAAAAATATTACGAATTAAAAAAAATAGTCAAATGCAACTATGCTATTGCAACCATGCTACCATATGAAAGGATTAGTTTTTGTTTATTTTCTTTATTTTTGATCTATGGGTGTGACAATTCCTCGTACTCCAGTCCCTGCTATTGACATACGTGTTTAAATGAGATACCACATACTGACAATTGCAGTGAATATTGGCACTAGACTATGTGATTTTATGTAAATGTGATTTTATATAAAATTATGTGTGAAAGAAGTTTTTTAGTGAAAATAATGAAAACAGACACAAAAAACAAACGGGCGTTTTAAATAATTTTAGGGATATAAAAAATTATTGCATTATTTTAATATTTTTGGTTCGTCTTATTTAATGACCGTATACTGATATGCGTGCGTGGTGTTGTTTGGGGTTGATGTTGACAGTTTTTCTAAAAAACTAGACCCTACCTGTTACCATTTTATATTATTTTATTTTCAAGAATTGGCGGATGTTATATTTTATTATATGATAGAATTTATTGCTTTGTTATCCATTCTTTAAAAAAAACAAAAAAAACCAAACTAAGAAGTGAATTTATTCCATCAACACCTATGAACGTATATTGTTGTGAAACCTTGGTCAAAAAGTTTTTATTTATTGTTATTGTACACATATTGTAATTTCTACTACACGACACATTTTACTAAGAAAAATTGTGACATGTTTAAGGCATAATCCTATATTACGTTTGACTGCCAAAAAATAATTCTTATACCCACTTTCCTCGAGCGTTACTCCTCTTCGCTTAAGAGCTCTTCTGCACTGTATTTTTCTTCTTCAAGCAATTTCATGTGATTTTTAACAAATGACATTTTCAAACATGAGCCAGCCCATATATCAATGAATGAAAGTGGATGTCGCTCTGAATCTTATCGCGTATCAAACAAATTTCGCAAAATGTACTTCAAAATTTTGTCACCATTTTATTTCTTTATTACAATGTTAATACGTGCTCTGTTGAAAGTAGATTAAATAATAACTAATTTAGTGTGACAAGTTACAATAACAATTACTTTTAAATTTGGTTTTCAACTGATTCCAGTAAATACCATTACTCTTTATTACTATATACTTTATATTCAGCTAACTTTACTGAAATTGTTTGTTTACTTATATAGTAGTACATTAATATCTAGAACGATAATTTATGTAATTTGTAATTTATTGATGTGTTCATTTTTCATAAAAATAGCACATATATATCTAAGTGATTTCAATTGCTTTATTGTATTGTCTTTCTGGTTTGATTTGAAAAACGAAAGCTTATGTATAATCATTAAAGCTTCGTGTTTGATAATCGTATAACAATAATTGTTTTAATAAAAATAATTTCTTCGTCGTTTTTGTTTGATATAATGTGTAAAATAGCTTGAAATAAATACTGGTAATACCATTATTGCTATTTTTTATATGATACTGATTGAGGAGGATATCTATATATTTATAATTCAACCAATTGACGACGAGGTAATCGGTTAATTTGTAAGTAAAAGTAATAAGACACCAATTTTATTTCTGACCAAGAATTATCGAAATGTCATCCGAATAACATAAAACCCTAGATTGTAATAAATGTATTATATATAATTTAAAACCGATTTATTATAGTAAAAGATCTAAAAGACTAGATAGAACACCCAGGTTTTGTTATTTTCTCTACAAAATAAATTAATTAAAATGGTTTAAGTTATCAATTTTATGTTATCATATAAATCTTTTATTGTTTGTGATAAAAACGGTTAATTGTTAAAGACAAATATTTTGTTATCATAATTTTCTCATTTTTATGGAAAATTTGACATATTTATTATTATAAATAATGGGAAATAGTGGGTGGAAATTTGTTAAGAGGGATACTATTGATAGATTTATTGATTTATTTTTAATCTTATAATAAATTTGTTGGCAAGAAAATAAATATGTTAAATCAAAAAATAATATGACAATTAATGATCATAATTTTTATAATCAAACGTTACACCCTAAATTTTGTTGTTTATTAATTTTACTAGAAAAGTTATAAAAATATAACAGTTTTGTTTATAATTTTAACGTGAACAAATTGCCGGAGAGAATTGGAATGAAACCAAACCACAATAACGAATCACTTTATTATTTTAAATTTCTATATGCAATTTACACCGAACATAACAACTACCTCTTCTCCATTTTATTATGTCATAATCGATCATTTATTCAATTAAAAATCCATCGAAGCGAACATTAAATTTTAAATTATATTAAAACATCACAAATCTTTCTGATACGATCGTCTAACGATCACTTTAAATCTTGATAACCAAAATATTTCACCTTCCTATACGTTTTTTTTCGATTTAAATTATAATATTATTATGCCTTTGCGCGGTCTTTTAATAGCCCAAACATACAATGGGAACAAGAGGGAAATAAATTTTGTTTGTAACATAAAAGTAGATAAACCTCTAATTAGATCTCATTTTTTGTTTTTTTTTTTTTTGTTATTGGAATTCGAAAATTAGATATCCATTTGATTTATATCTATTAGATATCGACAATAAAGAAAACATATATGTAATATATAAGTTTTAGGGATAAACGTTAGAATTCAAATAGAACAAGTGTTTTCGATTAAGTTATTTTTGATTGTTTGTAATGTTGTTGTTGTATGTCATTTAATTAAAAATAAAATTATTTTCTTTTTTTTATTTTTGGAAAATATTTCGATCACAATAACATATATTTTAGGAGTGGCAAAACTATTTAATAATAGTTTAAAATAGATTGATGGCGCTTTTATTACCAATTTAAAACTTTTTTTTGTCTATTTTTCAGATAATAAAATTGTCAACAGATACAAATAAAAATAATTTATTGTTATATTTGTTCTTAAATTAGTAATATTGTAATGTTATTGGTGGATGCGATATTAGTAAAATTAATTATTTTAATGGATTTTTTTTGTTTGATATAATAGGATATTAAAAACAAAGTGGTAATCGGGAATTGAATTTGTGATTTATTAATATATTACCAGATTTATTTTATAAAAATTGAACTAGTGAAACCAGAGAGGGACTTAACACTTGAGAAGCGGTAGCAAAATAATATTCATTACAATAATGCTTAGAAGCAGAAAAATCTTTTTTGATAAATATTGACTTATAAGTTAAAATAAAACCCACGCTACCTATCATTCCTACAACTTTTTGTCTAAAAATATCTTTTGCGATCAAAAAAATACATTTATTTTAGAATTTAGACTAAGCCTGTGATGTGAAAAAGTAATGATAATTAATTTGAGTAGGTTTAAACCATATGAAAATAAGCATAGCCGTCTTTCTTCTTTTGTAATTTTTAAAGTTTTAGGCAAATTTTTACTACCTTATCCGCCACACTATGTGTGCTCTTTAATTAATTCTTTAATTAATGTGCTCTTTAATTTAATTCTCAAACGTTTGTTGATTTTTTAATGAACTTTACCGCCAAATACACATTATATGAGTATTAAACTCCAAATGCGATAACTTTTTAAAAATAAATTTTGATTGCCATTGCAAGCCAATTTTTTTAAAACTCTTATTTCAAAAGGACGTTATATTTGGCATCCCTTGTCGGGACATTAACTAGAAAGACGAACGAAGCATAGTTAAAAAAGATTTTTTTATGATGTGTTGCGTAATTCAATCAATTTTTGATGTTGAATTTTAATTTAATCAGGAATTTTGACTGACTTTCAATTTATTGGCAAACAGGTTATGGATGGTTATTATGGCTTTAATGAAAATTTCTTTGACTTGACGAAAAATTGATTTTGGGTGTTCTGATATCAACTGCAGCTGGTTTACCAATTGGAAAGTCAACACTTAAACAAATGGGTGTTAGTTAAATAAAATCTAGAAAATCTATACACTTCTCTGGAATCGGTACTGCCTTAGGTTTAATTAGTTTGGATAAATTTTAAAACTTATTATCCCTTTTTTCATTTTAATTACAATGTTTGGGTTCTGTATCTTGCTACTTCTCCCTGTACCCTATTCTTCTTTTTAAACTATCAATCGTTTTTGCTCTTATTCTTCCTTTCCTAGTCTGGCCTTATACAGCCCTCTCTTTCACATTTCTCAATAAAAATACTATTCTTAGTACATGACAAAGTCAGCTTGTTTTTTTTCACATTTCTTCCATTATCGTTTTCTTTTCTCAAAATCTTTCTAACACCTTATCATTTCTAGCCCTGTCTATCCATTTGATATTCAACATCTTTTGATACATTCAAATTTCTATCATCTCTATCTTTATTTTTCTTTATCACACTTGATATTTCGTATAATATGTATAATATACTCCATTCAAAACTGTTACCAATTCCTTTCCTTAAACCTAAACTCAGATTACTTTACAATAGCGCTAGTTCACCTTTGTATAAACTTGCTTTACCATACCAATCTTTGCCCTAATCTCTTCCCCACTCCCCCAATCCTATATTTTGTCGGCACTTGTATCACTTTTTTGGTCCAGTCTTTCTCCTTTCGATTAGACCTCCATTTCTTTTCTTTTTCAACTTTCATAACCATTGTCTTTTTCTGATTTTGTTATAAGCCCAATGTTCTTTCCATATTTTCCAATTTATTCAACATTTCTTTCAAATCATATGTGGTCTCTGTAAACAGCACCATGCCATCCGCAAAACTTAAACATTCCACTTTTCTTACTCCTATATTTACCCCGAATTTTCCTTGCCAGCCTTCGACTGCCATCTTCTCTGCATACATGTTGGAAAGAGACAAAAATCCTGTTTAACTCTTTTTCCGATCTCCACCGATTCTTGTCGTTTTTTCTTTACCTCTATATATATAAATTGTGTATCAGTCTTTTATCTCTCCAGTTCACTCTTTTGTCTTTTAATATTTCAAATCGTTTTTTCCCATAAAACGCAGTGAAATACATTCTCCACATCTACGAAACAAACGTCTATCGTTTTGCCGCTCTCCAATTTGTCCTCACAACAACAAGCAGCATCTCTTGTCTCTCGAACCTATCACTCGACTTCTAAATCCGAAGTTTTCCTCTTTTATATTTTACATATATGCATTTTACCTGCAAATCTTCTATTAAGAATCCTCAACAAGATCTTTGCTGTATGCACAATCCAGCTAATTGTCCGATCTTTTCACACTCCTTTGTACCTTTTTTATTTGCTAGTCCCCTTCTTTGTTGCATTGTCCCACTCTGAAAAATACTACTACGTACTGCTGTTGGTGCCATCAATGTATTTTTATTCTCTACCAAGCACTTCCACATCTTCACCGGTTTCTCATTAACTCTTGCAGCCTTTCTTTTCTTCATTCCTTTAATTGTAGCTAATGTTTCATCCTCTAGTATGCTTTTTCCCTTATAATCCTTGTCTACTTCCTCCATTTTTATCCTAAGTGATTTGTCGTTAGTTTCGTACAAATTTTCCAATTAGTCTTTTCACCTTTCTAACACTCTTTCTTCTTTCAAAACCTTTTCTTATAAGTTCTCCATGTTTTCCACATTCACCTCCCGGTGCACTTTCAAATACTAATCTTTTATCTTTTTGTAAGCTAAATCATTCTTTTCTCTCCTTTGTAAGTTTTCTATTTCTTTTCCTTTCTTCTTTATACCATATTTTTATAGCTCTGTCTTATTTTATGTTTATCCCCATCTTCATTTTATTCCACTTCTCATCTAATTTTTCTTCTGTTAATCTCTTTAATGTCTTTTTTACATTTTACTACTAAATCCTTTTCTATCCAGTGCTTTCAGCTTCTCTACATATATTCCATTAATTAATACAAAAATTAGTCTTTACTCTACTCATTCTTAGTATCAGCTCTGTTGCTAGCAACACATAATCGCTGTGTATGTCAGCTTCTGGTGACCGTCGTACTTTTTTCACCATATCTGTCTTTCTTCTGCCATCATAAATTCAATATGTCTTCTATAGCTATAATCTGCTTCAATCCATGTATACAGTTTTCTCTTTCGGTTCTTAAACCACGTGTTGGTAGCAAACATTCTTTTTTTTATCAAAATTCAATTCCTCGATCTTCCCTCTCATTCCCATATCCCAGTCCCATTGCCCAATCTCCATTAGTCTTGCCCTTACCCACGTTGTTCGAATCACCTATAGCTATCTTGCAGCAGTCTTTGCCTTCTTCCTCAAAGTGTTTCTTTTTTCTTCCTGCAAAATTCTGGCGTTTCCTTAAACTAAATAGCCATCACTCTATCACATTTATATTTTTTCTCTTTTCAGATACTTCTCAATTTCTTTGACCACCATTATACCAACTCCATTGCTTTCCCTTTTCTGTACTAAAATAGAACTTTTCCTTTTCACACTTCACTTCTCCTTGCTCTTCTCATCTCACTTTACCTACTCCAATAAGATTTAATTTGTTCTTCAACATTTTGCTATTAAAATTTTCCAATTTTCTTCGTTCAGTAAACTTATCACATCCCAAGTTCTTATCTTTGCCTTCCTTTCATCATATGCTGCTGCATGATATGCTCCTTTTGCACGTACACATGGAATGGATCTTTTAAGGATCTTTAAAGTGATGCTTTTCCCTTGCCTTCTATTTTCTATGTCGCTGACCTTGATATTTTCTTTCGTCCTTAAAAGAGATTTTTCTTTCCTAAGACAAGAAGGTGCCCTAACTCCGCCACATGCTTACCCACCCGTCGAAGAAGTCGATGCTACTTTGTAGTGAGGTTGAATTTATCTTGGCCGTCTGTTATGTGTCCTTTGTGTTATCTTTTAGGATAGACAGTGCTACCCCAGCTCTATTTTACCCTGGGCCCGGTCCGAGTAGAATAATCCTGAACACGTCAGTTTAGTTTCCAAAGTCAAGTTCTTTCAAATCTAAAGCGTTATAATACCACACAAAACCAAAAGTAGCTTTAAATTGTGTTGAAGCCTTTGTTTTTAATTGAATGAGGATTAAATTATAATCAGAACCACTTAAAAGTTCTGATACTGTAAACTGTACCAAGCATGGATCATTTGTCAACAAAATAAAGTAAGTAGCTATTTTGTCCAGGTATACTAGGAATACCAGGAATACCAGCAAACAACCCATTCTGTTGTAATCAACACTGTATATGCTTATAAGTCACTATAAGGAACATTAAAAGAATTGCGTGCCTGGAGATTTAAATTTCCCGTCTGGCTGCAGTCTGTGAGTTCGATTTTTTCTTTTCCTCAGCCCAGTATAAATTCAGAACTGCATGCAAACTTTCATAAGAAAACGAGCAAAGAACAGGGACCTTGATGACCCTAAAAGTCGTGGGAATCAAGACCATCACTCACACTACATCAAATATAATTATTACAATTAAAATAGTGAGCATATAATATAACAAAACAACAAATCGTTGCGCCAATGGTTCAAGCGATTGTTGAACCCCGCATCAGCTTCAATAAAATCAAATCAATGTAATAAAAACCTCATTGCTTCAAAATCACAGACGCATGTTGAATTTGAATAGTAAATCAATATAATAATATTCGTTGCATCGAAACACAGGCGATTGTTGAACAAAAATGATATCAATAAATCGTTGCACCTTAGAGGATGATTGTTGAATGATGTGTCCAAATTAATTATTGTTGCGCCAGAAATAGGTGATAGTTCTTAACTCAATATTTTTAAACTCAACTCTCAAACAAAATAATAAACCTGATTTTAGTTTCATTACCCATTTCTTTTTGTTTTGTTTGAAAATTTACTGTTTTACGTTACTTACAGATAACAAATCAAAGAATTTTAATAAC
The DNA here is from genome assembly GCA_963693315.1 of Diogma glabrata. Classification (NCBI taxonomy): domain Eukaryota; kingdom Metazoa; phylum Arthropoda; class Insecta; order Diptera; family Cylindrotomidae; genus Diogma; species Diogma glabrata. The sequence goes on from OY856187.1 coordinate 120,636,161, forward strand.
AGTTAGGCCTTGGTACATAGGCTTGGTACATAGACTTAGGCCTTGGTACATAACACTTAAACTTGGTCTATCTACTTAAAAAAAACACATTTGTTTTTTTTGGATAGAAATTAAAGAACGACTCATTAATTCATAAAAATAGGATGAAGTGTCTCAAATTACAAACACAAACAAATTTTTCCTTATTTATATTATGTTGGAATATATTATATTAATGCATTTGGACTAATAATTTTTATAAATTTTAATTTATTCAATTCTTAAGCACATCCACGATAAGCATCGGATCGGTAAAATATCTTTTCAACGCTTCGTAACACTGTTTACCAAGTTCGTCTGTTTTAGAACTGTATGTGAGCCAATCTTTATTGTGAATACTAAAATCTCCATCAACTATGAATGTTTATTTGAATGGATATAGCGTTTTCTTCAGCTGCATAGGTCATCAAGTCTTTGTATAGATACCCACATCAAATCTTTTCTGGCTATTGGTTTTGTACAACTGCCGTTATATTCAACAATTACCATTGTCACAATTGATAATGACAGAGGAGGTTAGAATTTAATATTCCAAACAAAAAAGATTTCCACTGCAAACCTACACAACATTTAAACACTTTCTTAACAACAGGTGCCATAATTGTTCAAAATATCTTTCCACAATAATCTATCGTGTCAATATTTAATTTATATAAAATTTAATTGAATCGGTTTTCTAACTTGTCACATAGTATTCAACAGAATCATAACAAAATGTGCGTCGTTATATTCTGCCTATATTCATTTCTTTAATTTTCCGCTTTCGTCATTTAAATTGAAACCAAACAATATAAGGAAAAAAATTCTTTTAAATAAAACTCAAAATCAATTATGCGATTGCCATTTTCATATCTTTATTATTTGCAAGAAAGAAGGTTGAATTCTATTGTATTCCTTTTTATCATTGTTACGCAGCCAGTTTAAAGAATGTTTTGTTGTGACCAAAAAAAATTATTCTTGGAAGAATTAAAGTAGGTTTGATGTTTACGTTAATCGAAAAAAAAATTGCTTTATCTGAAATAGGTAATAAACCATATTAATCAGAACCAAGCCTAAGTAAGCCTAAAAAGGTCAAAAGTCATGAAGATAATCAAAATTTTGTTATAAATTCTAAAACCAAGTTTAAGAATTTTCTTTCAATTACAAGATGGTGTTTGCGATTTAAAAACAAAAAATCTTCTAAAAACAATTCATCCCTTAGAGTTTGTTGAAGCAAAAAATTAAAAAAAAAATGCAAAACATAAGAAGAAACATGAAAAATAAAATGTTTAAGAAGAAATTATATGCAAAACTTTTCAACTTATTACAGCACAATTTTACCCTTGTGGATGTAATTTTATGTTGAAGTTATACAACAGAAGTTTTAATATAATCGTTTTACTCGTAAGACAAAAAAAATGCTATAAATGTTCTATGCATTGTAAAATTCATCAGTTGAAATCCTACGATGGGGGAACAAGATTCAATAAAATCTTGAAATTGCTTAACTTAAGTAATTATTGTTATCGATTTATGAGCATGAGTTGAGAAATTTGTTTGAAATTGTAGCACATTGAAAACTAAAATTGGTCATTGTATAACGAACAAAAATGATATTGGATTTAATAAACGAATTTAAATGGTTCAGTGAGAAAACAACAAAAATGTTTAATAGAAAACGAGTATTTGATGCTAAAATATTCAATGATTGAAAAGAATGAAATAAAAATTTTAGGTAGCACATCTTTTGGAAACCAATTTTTTTAGTATTCAACTCACTTATTGTTTCGCAACTACTGGCAAACAAGAATATTCAAAAGTTTTAAAAACTCCAACGCTGGATTGTAGAATTTCCAGTATTACCATAGTGTCCAAAATAATAAACAAATATTTCTATTAAATAACTCTTAAAACTTTATTTACAATTAAAAAATAGCTTTACTTATATTTACACGGTCTCATGTTGACGATACTGTGTTTCGTTTACAATTAAATTTTACTTAAAACAATTTCGAGTTTAACTGTTTACATTTTCGCAGTCTAATTTGAACTATATTAGCACTATCGCAAAATCTCGTTCTGCAAAAGGAATTCCTTAAATACAATTGAAAACTCTTCCAAAAGAAACTAGTAATAAATCACAATTTATCAAATTTTTCAAATATTATTTTTAGTTATTTTAAAAATCTAAGCTGGCTATCCTTTTATATAACAATAATTTTGTACATGTGTATAATAACTATATAATTTTATTTACTTAAACTGCTGATTCATATTACATACAAGTATGCAAGGCTCAAGTTTATAAATTATATTTAATTTTATGATATTTAGTAAACAACAATTCTACCCAATTTCTCGAATATTCCAGGTAAATTCAAAATTTCTTTACAAAGAAAACTCGAGAAATTTTGAAAATAATCGACGTCATTATTTTGCATGTATTTTGTTTAATGTTTTTATTCGACCTGTTTTCTTGGAAACAGTAGTCATTAGCATGTATGGTGAACAAATAAGTTCTTAACAAAAATTGGCGATACAAAATAGGTAATTCAAAAATCGAAAACACAAGAATCTTTATACTTTTTAATGAGATTTACTCAGAAAGTTTTCTCGCATCTTTGCCTGGATTGTTCTCACTCGTTAATATTTTCAATAATATTGTGACGATTATGGAAGACGATAGAACACAACAACAATACCCGTGTTCCTTTTAGGTAAACTGGCTACCCGAACCGAATTTTAAATGGAACGACTTAAATGTGAGGTGTATTAGATTTTTGATCTACTACAACTCAAATTCTTTCTTACCACACGTTTCCGACATTTTTTTTTGACAAAAAATTGTTTTGACAATTTTGAAAAACAATATTGCTAAACAACGTAAAAGAAAATTATTAGTTTGACAAAATGTTAAGTTTAAATTTTATTTTGAGTTTGTTAAATTTAAGAAAATTAATTAAATATTAAAAAATTTCTGAAAATTAAAATTATGATTCATGCAAAATATAAACAATTACAGAAAGCTGGACAGAAATATGACATTTAGGCTAGAAAATTCTAAATTTATATAAGCATTTGGGCAAACATATTTGAAATTATTCTCTAAACTGACAAAAACTCTGGCGGTGAATAGAAGCGTAATTGTCACGTAGCTTTACCATCATTTGATATGGTTAACTTGAAAACGAAATTTAGTACAAAAGTAAAGGAAAATGTGGTAAATGGAATACACTTAATAGAACATCCTTCGAGAAAATACTCGTTAGAGAAAATAGTTCTACAAAAGAAATATAAAAATCAATAAAACCAAATCAACGTAACCAAAGTAAAGTAAATCTATTAGAGAATAGGTATAAATCAACAAATTAAAAAGAGTAGATTTCACACCTAGGTGTCAATATTTGAAGACGATTGCGATAGAAAAAGTATAAATTTTAGCAGTGATATAGGCGAGTTAAAATTAGCAGCGTTATAAGTAGAAAGAAAAAGAATTATAAGTGGTGAAATATTAAGAGGAAAAGTAATTGGAGAAATATTTTTATTGTAAAATCTTGAACGAATAAAATAATAACGTTTAGAAAATCCATTGTGTTTTAAATTTCCTGATTTAGTGATCGAACTAAATAATTGTAACTCGGCTAAGAAACGTTACAATATTGTTTTAATATTGTATGGCTTCGTTTCAACAACGAAAACAAAGCGCTTCTCACTAACATGTATGCTTAAATTGTGAACCATTTTCTCAATGTAGATAAATGCCACTGACATATCAGTCTACCCAAATATCAATACAAATAAATCTAACTTATTTCAATAAAATCCCCCTCGCAACGACTTATATAGTTGATTTCAGTAAATCTACTACTATTAATCCATCATCAAATCTCATCTAATTAACTTCAAATTTGTCTTTCTTTTTTCTTAAAAATAAATTAAGAATTTCTAAATTTGGATATGGATTTTAGAATTACATACAAAAAAGTGTTGTTATTATTTTTTTTTGTTGTTATTTGTTTCCTAAAACAACAAAATTCATATTTTCTTAAGATGTCGTCTCGTCGTGAAATTACTGAGATACAAGTTTAAAAAAAACAAAGAATATTGAAAAATATTTTAAGAAGGGAAAAGAATTTGTTTTTTGTATTAAAATTACAGATAGTTTAAATAAATATTGATCCTGAAATAGATTTAGAATCGTAATTAGTGTGAGGATGATTAGATGTTTTTGTAATTTACGATATATAGATGTAACGGAATTAGAGTTTGGGTTTTTTTCCGAGGGTCGGAATAGGATTAGTTAAAGCTATCTGACGCTTAGCATACGTTGGATAAGTTTTTTGTATTATTTTTAAGATAACATTTGATTTGCTTAAGCCACAATATTCTATAAATATTGAACGTAAAAACGGTTGCAATCTAGATGAAAAACCAATATTTGACTTATATTGTCGGTTGTGTAGATTCTAAAATATAATAAAACAGGCATCTCATAGGATAAAATTTTTGTTTATTTTACCAAATTGTTTTAAAAATATTTATATTATTGATTTAATTTTAAATTTAATTAAAAATGTCTTATTCATTGATGCATGCTCCTTGTTTGTACAAAACTGACGTATTCTACTGTAGCATGATATAAAAAATTTAACTTTGACAACCAATTTTAATTAGATTTGATTAGATTAGAAAGGGATGGATATTTGATATAACCCTAACAAGTTTTAGCTATAGAAAGTTTTTGTTAACACTACGTTTGTTTTGTAAATAGTAAAAACCACATTGTAATTATCACAAAATTTTTGTCAATTTTATAAAAATTTAGAAAGACTCAATCAATTTGTTTATAAGTATAACAGAAATACGTCGAAAAACTGACTGAAAGCGGCAGCGAAAGCAAATTTGTAAATATCTTCCAAATAAAATTTTCTAAATTACCACCCAGGAATGTTAAGTAAAAAGCACTTGGTTTTCGAAGAAATAAAACTAAAACTTTTATTTTATAAAAATATAATAGTACATTATATACCGAGGTGATAAAGTAAATTTTCTACATTGAGGTGGATATTAATAACGAATTAAGCACCGAAATGGAGAAAATTTTCTTCACCGAGGTTTATTTACTATTTTTTTCCTACTTGATATAAAAAATGCACTAAAACCTAAAACTCTTAATTATTCACAAAATAAAATGTCAATTAATAAGCAGATGGTGAATAAATAAAAATGTTGATTTGGTGAAACATTGTTTATCATATCATTGGATTGCGTATTGGATATTTATTATTCAGGGCTGCTTAGTTAGAAATTTATTTTCAATGAATTTTCTTTAAACTATATAAAAATCACATATGCTTTGCATTAAAAAATATAGCATTTATTTATTTTTGACATGAAATTGAAAATCTATTCAGATTAAAAATAAACAACTAAACTAAATTTCAACAGAATTCTGTTTAACACGAATTAAAATTTCAAATAAACTAACCTATAGTTGCAAAGAAGTTTTTGCATTCATTCATTATTTATTATTATTAAAATAAGATCAAAACGCTTATTATTTTTTAATTTATTATTATTATTTTAGGAAGAAACTAAAAAAATTCAAAGATGAACTCATTTAACAAACGAACAAAAATTATATTTTCATTATTTACGAAGGTGCTACAATAGATATTAATAGGTGTGGGGAATAATTATTAGTAACCATAGCTGAGAAAAGTAACTTTTTTGTAACACATGCGTAAAAAATATTCAATTTTGTACTAGAATAGAATAAAAGAAAAAACTACTTTTCCGCACATATGACCACAAAATATTTTGTAAGTCTGGACCGTTACGCCGCCTGCATGTGAGATTTGTAGTTAAATCTATCCATATATCTATCTATATATTATATTTTTATAGCACTAAAATATCAAAATAATAATTTAAATGTCTTACCATATAGTAAAAATAACTTAAACACATTGCATCATTTGAATTGCAAGAAAAAACAATTCATTTAGGTTTTCAAAGTTCACAATTTTGACAGATTATTTGGTGGGGTACTATATGTTGATATGTTGTTAGTTCGAATTTAATGTTTATATTTTCAAGCTCGAATAATTTAAACTATTACAACAAAGATGGCGCACTTTAATTATTTAAAAAGCTTAAATTTGTTTATAACTTTGTTAAATAAATGATTAAATGAACAATTAAATAAATATTTATAAATTTTACGCACTTGTTACAAAAAATAGTGTGTATTACTAGTGCGAATGCGTTTTCCAAACGCGAGTTATTTGCCTCACTCCTTGCGGTCGTGCGGCAAACTAACTCTTATTTGGAAAACGCATTCACACTAGTAATACAATCTACGATTGTCTTGGGTTTTTGGGTAAATAATTGAAATTTCTCATGCAAGTAGTAAAAAAAAGAATTTATTATTGATTATTAAGTTGAATAATTGATGGATAAACCGAATTAAACAATTTCTGAGAGACTAATTAAATACCTTTTTCAAAAAATGTTATTTGGTAATTTAGCAATTTAAAACATGTTATGAGTGTGTGTGTGTGTAAATACGTATATAAACATGTTTAATTTTATAATAATATAAATTTAATAAAAATATTTAGATGTCAGTGGTTTGTAACAATTTAAATTTATGTAGATTCTGAACACTGACATCATAATTTTTTTGGTTGATTATACAAAGGTTTGGAGCCGAGTTTCATCTCTTGACGTTTTAATTGTATATGACACTCATTCTTTTTTATAACTATGGTTAAGATTTTTCTGTAAAATTGTTACCATAAATCTTAAGACTTTTAATAAAAATATGCTATAGCACATAGCAATATGAAAATATAAATTGAGAAGTTCTGTTTACGGTATAAACATACACTGATTATAAAAGTCACAAGTATTATAATATTTGTACTTTTCTAAAATTTTCGTTACCTGCTTAGGCCAGTTTTAGCTGACAGTGTGTATGTGTGTGGATGTGTTAGTTTCATAATTTTCAGAACAAAAATTATCCAATCCTTTTTTACGAACGCATGAGTCGCTTAAAATATTTACTTTCACAATCGACAAATGAAAAGCTAGAATTACGGCCATTGATTTTAAAATCGATTTGCTGTCAATTTTGTTACATTCCGATGAATTTGCCCTAAAGGCATTTAAAAAAAATGTCCATCGTCATTTTAAACAATTAGTATAGTTATCCCCATATCTTTATTTCTTCCATTTTCCTCATCTCCTTCCTTTATAGTTACCATGTCAACTTTGGATATTCAAAGAGTCTGAATAATGAATATTTCATATTTAGTGTGCTAAAAATGTCTAACTAATTAGTAAAAAAATTAAGTACAACATTCGTTGAATAACTTCTGACTTAGGTAGTTACCTTGTGTGTTAGTCAGCCAATTTAAATTAAAAAATCAGTCTAAGGCTTGTTTTGATTACTAAAGTTACAGGTAAAACTTAGCCCGAAATTTTATTGCAAAGTATAAATAAAAATAGGCGAAGACACTAGACGACAGACAGTCTATTCTCCACTTTGAACTAAAAAACAAATAGACTTTATTTTTTAAGAATACCAAGAAGTAAAATTTTTACAAAATATTTTGTAGATTTTACTGATGAATATTTATACAGGGTGTAGTACGAATTGATTTATGCTTAATTTTTTTTCTTAAGATGTAATTTGTTTTGCCAACCAGATCTGATTTTTGATGGAGGGAATTTTAGTATTAGTTCGTTTTAGTATTAGTTCGTTTAATTTAGTAAATTAAATTCCATAAACTGCATTCTTTGGATACCACTGTATTGTTTGTTCGAACTAATGTGAATACATATACTTCATCTGTTCGTGAACGATTTACGAGAATCTTAGCATTAGGTTTTTGAAAGACTTACAATAATTAGGAATCCCATTTTTTGGTTTATCAACCTCGGTAAAATTATTAATGACAGTAATTAGAAGTAAAAAAAATCTATCTTTAAATCTGTAAAAAATTCATTTGCTTGCAAATATTTCTTAATAAAATTATTATTTTTTTCCATTTTTATTTTAATTTAATCTTTTTGTTATAAAATAATACATATTCATAACCTATAATAACTTAAATTATTTTATTTATTTCTAGGTGAGAAACAAACAAAGAGTTGAAGAATATTTAAGGACCTAAATTTGGAATATAAGATCATGACCTAAGAAACAACCCAACAAACATTGTGGCGCCCCAATGCTAGCACAATGCGTTCACGTGCGTCATGGCATGTTGTCACTTGGACGTCCAATTGCATCCGCATATTACTATCATAGTGTCATCATAGCGTGAAAGCAGATGTGGTAGCAAAATGTACGCATTTGCTATTTATTTTGTGGACATTATGACACTATGCGAAATGCATAACGTGTTTCACTTCGTTTTTTATTATATATATGTTGGTAGTAATAATAAAAAACAAAGTGAAACGAATTTTATTTAATGATGATGATAAGAATAATAAATTCAAAGAATAAAAATGGAGAGTAAAAAAATAGTTTGATATTTTTTTAAATGACTGGTTTCATTTAACTGTTTATAAGATATAATATGACTTTCGTAATAATAAATTGACAATTTTTATTTTATTTTCATCTAAAATTATGTGCGAAAGAAATTATTTTGTGAAAGTAAAGAAAAAATACAAAAAAAAAACAAACGGGCTCTTCAAATAATTAGTTTTAGTGACTCAAAAAAAATTATTATATATTTTTTTGTTTGTCATTTCTCATGTCGGTTTACTGATATTTAAATTTATTTTTATGTAATATCAAGAAAATTGTAGAAAATTAGTAATATTTTTTATATTTAAGCCAAATATTTAATTTTTTTGAATTTTGATATTTTTTCATTTAAATTGTATCATTAAAATAATGGCGAAATAATGGACGCCTAAATAACAAATGCAATCACACACATACATTTTCATTTTACAACTTCGAAATACGTCCGCAATCTTCATTTGTCGCAATGACGTTACCAATCCACACAATGTGGGCACGTGCGTCATGACATGTTCTCATTTGGACGTCAAAGTGCATCCGCATGTGGTTATCATAGTGCCGTTATTTTGTAACGATACGGAGTTGCAAAAAAATGTATGCACAGCAAGCGCAAAGATACGGCATAAAGGGTTAGCACGCCATGGCAATTCCATGACACACGCGGTGTTTGCTAGGAATTGAGAACACTTGAAATTAAGATAAGTTTTAAGGTTTTTTTTGATATTAAAATTATTTTTTTAAGAATCTTTATTATAATTTAAAATTTTTTTTTAATTTAGTTGATTTGTGTACGTAGACTTAGTTTAATGGTATCCAATTTTATATTCAATTGGAATTTGAATTCGGAAAATTGTTAATTAATTATTTGTTTTCTGTAATTAATTCACTAAGTAGGCCTTTATATATTTTAAGGTGTAGCTAAAACGATAGATGGGTTAAATGCAATCGATCACCATAACCAGTTTTTAGCGTGAATACACATCTATCAAATCATATTTTTTTGTTTCTTTTACTCTCTGAAAAATCGAAATGTCTTCCCAGTTAGGCATGACAACTTTTCCATATGAACTATTTTTAAATTTACAGTAAAAATATCCCACAACAAAAAAATAATACGATACCCAACGTTTTTTTTTGTTCATAAAATAAAGAGAAACAGTTTTATTTTTGATTTTGTTATAACCAAACATAGTTTTTTAAATTTCATGAATGAAAAATAAATTTGCAAATAATGAAAAAGTTTGACAGCAAATTTTCGTAATATAAGAATAATTACAAAACTTGAATATTTGTTTAGTCAGTTAGATTACTATTGCTTACTATTTATTTCTAAATTAGAAGAAAAGATTTAATATTTTTTGGAATTTTAAATTTATAATTTAATAAAAGAATTGTGGTAGTAAATACAAACATTGAAAAAAAAATCAAAATGGAGAAAAAAAAATTATTTTGACAGATTTGCTATCACGATTTTGTTCGTCTCTCTTCTCTATGGTTAAATGAGTATCTTAAAGCCAGATTTATAGTTGTGGCAGACATTTTTCGATCGAGGCTCTAAAACACGTCATTCTTCATCAAATCAAAGAAAAATAATATTATTTAACGTTTAGATTACAGATTTTTAAAATGTTTTTGTTTATTTGTTGAACCTATCAAAAGGACTGAAAAACGAAAATTTTAGAAACTGGAAAAAGAAGATTTTCTGGACTTTTCGTTTTTGAATTACTGATTGTAAAAACTTGTCCTACACTTTTACGCCTTTAAATCTGGTTAAAACAAAATCGCAAATACAACTATTTGACCTGCAGTTAAATCTTTTTCAGAGTTAATATGGTCATCACTTTTCTCGATTTGATATAAAGGAGTGTGTTGTAATTAGGAGAATTTGCATAAAATATATAGTAAAGTTTTAACTGCTTTGCATCATTGTTTTCATTGTACATCTCCCAATCGCTACCAATTGCTTATAATTTATTTGATCAATTAGCTCAACCTAAATGTGTTTTATCCATTCAAAACTACCTGCATTATATTAGGGTTTAGATCTAGGGTGAATTTGTCTCTCCCAATCATTGAAAGGGGCTGAATCAAGCAACCAGATCTGGTTCTGGTCAAAAATATTACGCCTCTACTATCCACGCCAGATCAGATCAGTTCCTATCTTGAAATTTTATCAAATGGAATAGAGATCCCTAATAAGGAAATCATAAATAATTTCTGATAGAGGCCGGCTGTGAATACCTTAATAGGGATGGACTTACTTTGCCGTAAACCAGCCTGGATCGTACTAGAGCATATCTGATTAAAATGCTAGTCGGGCGTTTATTCCTAGTCTGATTTTCGGATGAGATGTATAGACTACGTAGGTCCTGATTTACTTTTACAAGTCAATATGTAATTCCTCGGTCTGTTCACAAAAAAGAAGAATTTGGGTTTTAAAATTTGATAAATTCAATTAAATTCGCAAAAATTGAACCTTTTGTACTTAAAAAATTGTGTGAAATGTGCATTAATTGGGCATGTTACGAAATTCCACTGCACAAAATTGTGCATAATACATGTCATGCACATGTTGTGCACTATGCGGTGCACATGTCGTAAATCGTCTTAGCACATATGTATGTGCACACAAACGTTGGCCACATGTTTTACAAATAACAAATGTAGAAAAATTAAATTTATTTGATTAAAAAAAAATAATAAACAAAAATTAAAAAAAATGTAGAGTGAAAAAAGAGTTTAACATTTTCTAAAATGACCGGTTTCATTTAACTTTTTATGCGGTAATATGACTTTCTTAATATTGATGAATTTTATTTTATTTTCATCTAAAATTATGTGCGAAAAAAATTTTTTGTGAAGGTTAATCAGAAAATTCACAAAAAAAAACGGGTACTTTAAAGAATTAATTTCAGTGACTCCAAAAAATTATTATATTTATTCAATATTTTATGTTTGTCCTCTTTGGATGTCAGATTACTAATATTTAAATTTATTTTTTTATATTATTAAAAAAATTGTGGAAAATTAATATTATGTTTATGTAAGCCAAATATTTAAATTTTTTGATATCTGATTTCTTTTGACTTAAATTCTATCGCTCAAAAAATAGCAGAAAAATAGACGCCGAATTTACAAATGCAATCACACACATACATTTTCATGTAATGAAGTTACCAAAAATATTCATCTAGGAAAGAATTATAAGTCATAACGTATTAGAAGATCCTAGTCTTAGAAGTCATTTATCAAATGTTTTTTTTATGCCTGAAAGTTCTATGCACATTTTGTAGACATGTTAACATGATTTAAAACTGTCAAATTAAAACAAATAGGTATGACGTTTGCACTCAAATACTTTTAAACTTCAACTTAATATAAAATATACACTATAATATACTTTTATTCTCTTCCATTTAATTATATCAGCTTTATTTGTATGTTTTTTCGATAATAATAGTATGTATTATTGTATTGTTTTCTAACCTATAGCCTAATGAACTTAACCTATTGCCTAATGAACATTTTATTCAATTGGTATGATTCCAATTGGTCAAATTGTTTTGATTTCATTAAAATTATTTTCAAATTATAATCACAATTGCTTTGATAAGTTTTGTTCAAAAATCAAATTTTGAGTAAGGGCAATGATACATGTAAAAGAAATATCTTTCAGACATAAAAAATTTCGCATTTAATTGGTTGAGGGGCGGTAAAATTTTTTAAATTTCAAAAAAATATTTTTGACTGAAAGACAGAAAAAATATCTGTAAGATAAAAAAACATAACCTAAAAAGATATTTTTTGCGTGACAGTTAAAACTGATTAACTGAAAAATTGATTTTAAAAGTAAGTTTTACCAATAATCAATTGCAATTAACTTAATTTGATGATTTAGCTACAATTAAAATAATTTGTTTACTTATTAGGCGATAATCGCAACAAAAAAATACAAATTTGGTCCAATGTGAAAATGCCTAAATCTATATGAATAAGTAAACAAATTATTTTAATTGTAATTAAATAATCAAATTAAGTTAATTGTAATTGATTATTGGTAAAACTTACTTTTAAAATCAATTTTCCAGTTAATCAGTTTAAACTGTCAACCAAAAAATATCTTTTTAGGTTATGTTTTTTTATCTTACAGATATTTTTTCTGTCTTTCAGTCAAAATTATTTTTTTGAAATTTAAAAAATGTTACCGCCCCTCAACCAATTAAATGCGAAATTTTTTATGTCTGAAAGATATTTCTTTTACATGTATCATTGCCCTAATTCTCTTATTTCGTTTAGTTGAACTTGGTTGATTGTATGAGAAGGGCGTTTTTTATCATCAGGGTTTTTTTATTAAGAAATTTGATTTATCAATTAAAACAATATAGATTTATTGTTTTAATTGAATTAAATGTTTTTATTTTTTATAATACACAATTCTTTTTTATAATAAAATCTTTGTCAGAGAATAAAGTATTGTAATCGATTCGTGAATAATGAATTTTATTCTCTCGCAAATTAAAATTCTCGCTCGTGCCTCGCTCAAATTTTAAACTTTTGCTTGAGAATAAACTACTTCATTATTCACTCATTGATTAAACTACTAATAATACACTATAATATTTTAAAAAAAACTTAGAAATTAGTTAAATAAAAAAGTGCATGAAATGTGAGTGTATGCACATTGGCACCATGCACAGAATGTTTGTCGGGTAATTTATAACTACAAAATTTTTCTTTTCTGTCATCATTCTCCCAACATCATTTCCATTGGTGAAACTCAAAACCATTCTGAGTGTTTGCATCCTTCAATGACTTGTTCTTAAATACATTCAATTTAACCCATTGTCATTCAATTTATGTCAATTGATGTCTTTACGAAACCGGATGAAGAGAAATCAATGATATCAATTTGATTGGAAAGAAAAACCAATGCAGTGCTCCAAATTTGACGGCACCTAAATACGCTTCTTTCTTCATTTATTTGTATAGGACACATAAAAAATTGAAATATCGTTGGAAATATTCGATTATCAAGTTGGAGATAAAAAACCGCTGTAATTTGCTGGATTTTAGAATGATTTTATTTTGATAATTAAACCCACGTGAAGTCGGTTAGTTGAAGTTACATTTATTATCTAGAAAAATATTATATTGTCGAGTGATTCCTTGATCAGCAGCTTAGAAAATTTCAAACCATCTTAAACCATTATACCAAATTCAATCAAATACTGTTGTGACGTCTAAAGCGTTCACTTATGTTGCATCACTTTTATTAATTTTTCTATTATAGCTATTATTTCTGTTATGAATTGATTGTTGATCTTTGGTTGATTTTTTTTGTTAATCAAAACGGAAACCATTTATAAAAATTTGCCAGTCATAAATTATTTTCACCAAAGACAGAAAATACATCTCTACTTAATTTTTAGCCCTTAACTTATGTTATTTGTTAGCTATTTGATTAGTCACTAATCCGTTTTATGCCGTTTATGCTCCATGTAGGCACGTTGCCGAGTTGAAAAGCTTTTTATATTCTATAGATTCATTCACAACAGCGGTATAATTACCATGCCAGCCAAATTTAGAATTCCATCAATAAAAATTTAAGCATAATAAAAACCTACTTAAAATAAAGGCTTTAACTACCTTCCAAAACAATTCAGACTTGACCATATATCTGTACCTAGTATGATTTAAAGCTTTATTCCGGTTTTCTTACAAATCTTCAAATTTCACAACTAAAACAATTGTCTATAACTCATCTATTAGAGCAAGAGCCCGCGATGGTCAGACCTTCGTTATTTTACTTTTACATTTACTATCGTGGTAACCCCCTGCCAGACACCCTTAAATTTTAACAAATTGATCAAGTTTAAGGGTGTTTGGCAGAGGATTGCCACTATCTAATACTATCCCGAAGAATATATAAACAAATTACCTTTTATACTTTCACGAAACTTTGGAGGCCCCTTTGTTACCTGCTCCCTGCCAAAGCCATCATGATCCAAACTTCATATGTCACTCATCGTTCCTACCTGAGTAGGGGGTTTGTGCAGAAAAACTTTCAGCTTTTATAAAATAACGAAAGTCTGGCCGTCGCGGGCTCTTAGTCTATATACTTTTATTTTCACAACCTTCATAATTTTCAATAAAAATTATTATTGATAAGATAACTTTTAAATTCAAACCAGTTCGGCTTTTTTGTTACTAAATACCAATACCCCCTAAGATATCGACGGTCTAGAAATGCATTTAATCGACAAAAACATAAACGAAACAACGAATTGACTCCCAAAAAAAACTAATGGTTTAAATATTTTTTCACACATTACAAAAAATCTCACTATAAAATACGATAAATTGTTAAAAAGAATTTTGCATTTGTTTATGCATAGCTAGTCAAAACCAAAGATGGAAAATATTTGAAAATTATTTAAAAAATATGTTTAAACAATTATATTTGGAATTCGTGATATTGAGATGAAGAAATCAAACAAAACTCTATGTGGTGGCCCGAATTTCTTACTGTCACATAAAGGCTGTGTCTTTAATCTAAGAACTAGACTTTTTGTAGTGTACATTATCGTGGTGGCACTACAAGGCATGCCACTAAGTTTTCTTTGTTGGCACCAAGTAATTTATTGTTGATTAATACGAAGTAGTTTATGGTCATGAACTTTAAACTCAATTTTCACAGTAGTGGCAATGAACCGTTCGGAGAGATAGTTTTCATTAATCCGAAACGTGAATAAATTTATTTTAATATTTTTATAAATTAATCGAGGTTTAAATAGAATTTATATGATTTTTAAAGACCCAATAACTGCCGTGATTCAATCTGAATCTATACCCCAACAAACAAGATTTTATGTTGATAAGATGATTTTTATCTTAATCCTTACAAAGCAATGCTAAAAAGTCAGTTCTACTTTCTAGAATTAAATTTAAACTATTTGGTAGGTTCCGAAAAGCCTTTGTGAATTAAAATCTTAAGAACATTCTTCTGTTAAATTAAATTCAAAATCTTGGTCAATCTAAAATAATAAAAAGGTACATTGTAAGGCATTCTACTAGAATTTAAAACTAATTTCCAGTAAAATAAAAATAAAAATTCTTAATCCCCAAACACGCTGAAAGAAAACTGAAAAATTATGTGCCTACAGAAATTTGTCGGTTTCATTTACCCATTTGCCATGTGCTTTGGTAATACCTTTTACAAAAGCCAAATAAATTTGAGTTTTAATGTGAAAATAAACAAAATCCAAATCACTAATAAATTTAAACAAAAATTTAATCCAAAACCATTACTCAAAAGTTTTGTGAAAATAAACAGAGAAAAACTTTTGCCTATTTTACCTTTTTTCCAACAAAAAACAAATGTTTATTTTTTTTTGTTTCTACGATGCTACCCTCATTCCATCAATTTTGTAAGTGTGATATAAACGTACCCATAAACTCATAGTCGAATATAATATTTGTCTATTTTGTATTCTATGTATATATATATATCTCTTCAGACCAGAATATCGTAGCACCACACCATCCTTTTAAGGCTCCCTAGGAAAATAAAATAACATTATTAAAATTATGACATTTTGTCTCTCTTGAGTGTAATAAAACCAAAAAGTTCTATATATATATTTTTTTTTTATTAAAGTTATGTTATGTGAAACTGAAAATTGGAGTATTTTTTGTTAGTTTTCAGTTCAGTGTATTTTTTGTAGACTTTTAAACTATGTTGAAGTTTAATACACTTTTTTGGAGCAAACACGAACGAATAAAATTAAAAATGAAACTTTATCTGAATGTAAAAAAAAAATTGAAATAAAAAATATTAATACAAAAAAAAAACTATGTTAAAAACTTGTTTTAATTAAATAATTTGTTGGTTGAAAAATTACCAAAACATATTTAACAAATAGAGAGAAAAAAAAATTAAATTAAATTTTCAGAAAATGTGTTAAGCTTGAAATTAGTTGTTTTCCGAAACAAATGGAACAAAATAAAAAAACAACTTGTCACAATTAGAGATAGTTGAATACTTTTTTTTATTGTCAGTCTTAGACATAAATTCCCTAAAGGTGATACGGTTCGATTAATGTCGAAGAAGATATTTTTCTGTTTTACGATATAGAAAGAAAAAAAAACAAATCAACTATGACAACGATTAAATTAAACAGATGTATGGTTCGTTGATTGATGATAAATTTTCTTGATTTAATTGAATTGTTATAGGTGAAAATGGAATAATTTAAATTTAATTTCCTGTTCTAGTGACATTTCCTTTGGATGATTTCAATTTTTCTTTTAATTTTACACTTTCGATGATTTAGAATTGATTTGTTAAATGATTAATCGGAAGGTTCGATATTACGTTTTTAACTATTTTTCTTTAAAGTTGAAGGAGTGAAAAAGATATGATATTATTTAGCCTCTCATTACGTATCTGGAGTTAAGTGCAAATCTTTTATGGATGGATGATAAACGACAACATACTATTAAAGAACACACCCAGAATTTTAGGTTGTTCAATTGTAGATATTGTGTCGGTTGTGTGCCTTTTACGCTTCCATTTTGTCAAAGGAGTTGCTGTTTAGCAATGACAGTTACCGAAGCAGATAACAAGCATAGAAGGCTATTTCTACTTTTGTCAGTTGTTGAGGTAGGCTTGATATATACAAATACACTAATGCCAAAGACAGCACTCATTCTTGTGGTACGCACATTGAATCAATTTTTAGTATTTTCATATTTTCGTGTTAAATTCTACATATGTTTAGCGGTGTCTTAGTAAAGCTCAAAAGTCAATTTTTCTCAATTATTTTTTCGGTATTCTATAAGGAACACTATTGGTGAGAGCAAAACAGCCCGATCAGAAATTAGTTATGGAAAGGCTGAATACAGTCAGGGTTTGATTAGGGGCAGAAAAGACAAGCCCTATTAGGGCAATCTGATGTGGCTCTGTTCCGAGCCTGAATTAAAATATTCTGTTAGGGTTAACTTTAATTGAATATATCCGGCCATGATTTGGTTATTCATATTTGACCTTTAGCTGGGCCTGATACGAAATATTTTTCTAAAATTTTGCAAATTTGATCATGTCCTGATCTACTTTTCCCAATCGGGGCTTGATTGAGCAAAAGCGTTACACTCATGATCAGGACCCAATCGAACTAGAGCAATCCCTAGAAAAAGGGAGAGAAAAGGGAGGGGAAGAAAAAAAATTTAACTGGTTAGCCAATATAGAAAAATAATTCAATAATTTTAAGACAGATTTTTTATTTTATTATTTTTTCATTTCTTAAATTTGATTTTCAAAAATACTAAAATTTAAAGAAAATATAATATTTATCATACATGCTTGATTTGTTAACTGTGAGTATCTTAAAGTTTTCAAAAATTATTGCCCAGATAAATTTCATAAAATTTAAAAAATTAAAAGTTTGGTGAGAAACCGTCACATACCAGAAGAATGAGAAATAATTTCCAAGCGTAAGATGTAATGAAGAGCTTTCTCATTGGCGAACCAATGAGAATGGCATAGCAGGATGCGTACCTAGAGTTATTTAACGCCGTAACGACTAAGGCTCAGTCATCGTGGATTTGATAGATTGTTAACTGCTGCTTCAACACAAATACAGAAATGTACGCAAATTACGTGAATAAACAGAAGTGGAAACAAAACGAATGGAAAAATGAATCTCTGGCGACCCCTTTTGCGAAAGAACCACTATCAGCGCGTCCAACCCCCATCATCAATCCCATACGCCCACACACTCACGCTTCATACATGCTAACATTGACCCACACACTCAGACTGCGAAGCAAGACAATTAAGCTCAAAGACCCACAGCAAGTACCGCAAATGGTAGTAATCAAACATAAGTTGTATTGCTGTCATCCGATCAATATGATACAGCTTGTACACCACTGCCATTGCTGGTAAACCGAGAATCAAATCTTAGAGCACGGGAGAACGTCACACGCTACATTGAAAGTCTTTATTATTTATTTCCCTTTTTCTTTATTAATAACATTTTCAAAAATGTTTGAAACCATACGAAATTACCAAAGAAAATTATTTACAGCTCCAAAAAAAAGTTATAATTTTATTTGTAAGTTAAATAAATATTTCCAAACCAATTTAATTAAAAGTAGTTTACAGTTGGTTAATGTATAATACGGTTAATAAATATAAAACATGACAAGAATTTATTTGTTTGGTTTTCATCTTATTGGGGATTGATTTTTAATTACTTAAAAATATAAATTAATAAATTTAGGTAATAAAATTTAATATAGTAAAAAGGAAATGTATTTGGAAAACTAAGTATTACCTCGGAGCACACATATTTTGCTTATAATCATTTCCAATTTAGACTGAATGTGTCTCGCTACACGCATCGCCAGCTCACACACGACAAAAAAAACACATTTCAAATATTTTCATCCATTAATGGGCAATGCAAAGAAATAAAATAATTTTCTGAACTTAATTTCAATTTCACTAACAATTTGTACAACAACATTAAGATTTTTTTTCTTTTTTGTATAATTTAACTAAACCAATTAAACAATTGCACTATCATTAACAAAGAAAATGAACTATTTACACTAAAAACAAATTTATCAAGTACATCCATTTTGAGTAACATCACGAGACCAACATTAGTGACACAAGAAATAAGAAACAAAAGATCGTATGGTCATCTCTTATATAGTAATTTTAATATCGAAAATTCGACAAAGTTTTTTTTTGAAGGGAAATTTATAGAATGTTAGTACATTTTCCGTCTAAAAAAGAACTGTTTGTTATTTTGTAATACATAATATTGTAAGATGATTTCACGAAATAAGCTATTTCCAACGCATCGGGAAGAAACATGAATATGTTAGAATGGATCAAACGTAAGTTCAACCGATTTTATGATGTCTATGTATTATGAAATAATAGCTTACAACCGTATTACAGTAAAATTTAGATTAAATTGATAAAAATGCCTATATAAGAAATATAATACGTTTTGAAAACAATTGCTAAACTGATGGTAGGATAATAATTGTTAGACAATAAAACGATTGGACAAATATGCACAGCGGTTTGAGGTTTGAAAACATTTAGAGCAATTACGGTTAGTGTCCGGAGAATTCAAATTTATGTAGTATGGTGAAGTAATGCTGGTGAAAACGCAGTGTGAGTCAATAATAGGATGTTGTAAAGGGAATACTATGGTTAATTGTTTTATGCTAAGAACAAATTTGTGTCACGGAAGCTATATGAAAATAGGACTATAGATTGTGAATGAACGAGAAACTATTATGAACTATGCGTGGTAAGCAAAATTGTGTTTTATGAGAAGATAGACATTACGTAAATCTGAAACCTTACTGCTCTACGTTATCATACTCCAGTCTACATAACAAAGATTAATTTAAACATTAATTAATTTTCAAAACCAAAAATTGATTTTAAAATATTTCAAAATGATGATGTTTCAAAGAAATAATAAATGTTAGTAATCATTCGAAGAAGAAGAGCCTTATCATTATCCCAAATGAAAATGAAATGTTTTTTTTAAAATAATATTGATGAGAAGATATTGAAATGATCAAACTATATGAATAAATAATTTTAGAATGGTCGAATTAAAAACCAGTTTAACAGAGTCACATTAGACAGTTGCTAAACGACAGTGAAAAGATCAAACATCTACGATATTTAACTAACTTGACTGGAAAGCAAAAATTTTTTAAAATCATTAAAACAATTATCAGTTGTAATTTCAAGGGCAGTGATAATTCGAAATAATTGTTTGCCAAAACTTTCAAAAGCAAGTATATTGATAAAAGCACGAGGCTGTAGGCCGAAGTCTTTTATCAATACCTGCTTTAGTGCTCTATTGGTGACAATCGCTGTAAATTAGTTTTAATAGCACCAAGAAGTGATTTAAGATGTCTAAATACCTTGTAATTTTGACACGCTATATATTGATGCGCCATAAGTTTAATATATTTTTGAATAAATGGAAATAACGTCTTTGGTTAATAATTTGGTTGAATCTGGTCTGATGTTCAAACAAACTAAGTTTTTTAAAGAAAAAAATAGTTTTACAAACATACTTGATTTGCTAACTGTGTGATTATTATAAAGTTTACAAAAATTATTGCCGAAATGAATTTCATAAAAATCAATAAATAAATGTTTGGTGAGAAACCACCTGCACATGTGCAATAATTGTGCATGTTACAGGATCTCCACAAATAAACAAAAGGGTATATATTTAAAAAATTAAAAAATCTAAAAAGTCTCTTTAACATTTTCTAAAATAGCTGGTTTCATTCAACTTTTTATAAAAAAAATACTTTCGTTTATTGATTTTAAATTTAATATTAAACTGATTAATTTTATCTTATTGTTAACTAAAATTATGTCCGAAAGAAATATTTTGTGAAGGCAATGTAAACAAAAACAAACGGGCACTTTGAGTTTTTAATATTAGTGATGTTTAATGCCTTGTTTAATGTCGGTTTACTGATATTTAATTTTATTTTAATTTATATTAAGAAAAATATGGAAAATTAATATTATTTTTAATTTATAAGTCAAATATTGAATTTTTTTTATTTCTGATTTTTTTCCATTCAAATTGTATCATTAAAAAACGGCGAAAAAGGACACATCATTTGTAAATAATGACGCACATACATTTTCATTTAAAAACTTAAAAATACGAGCGCTATGTTCGTTTGCCGTAATGATGCTACCAAAAATATTAGTCTAGTCTAAAGTGCACGAAATGTGGATACACTCGTGCACCATGCACATTATGTTTGTTGGGTTGCTGTTTTGAATATTATAAGTGGATTTAGTAACATAGTTTTATTAATTAAAATAGTTAGTTAAAATAATGTTTTTTATAATTCGGTAGTATAATTTGTTTTTATATGATTTTTCTATGTGTAAGAAGTGTGTGAACATCTAATGTGTAATCACTGTTCATAGTTATAAAATAAAATAGTGATAATAAAATAAAACATAGTTTAAACTATTATATTGATGAATTTTATCTAATTTTATCTTATCAACTAAAATTATGGCCGAAATAAATTTCTTTGTGAAGGTTACGAAAACAAACACAAAAACAAACGAGCATTTTGAGTAATTAATTTTAGTGATTTTAATAAATTGTTGTATGATTTATTTGCCTTGTTTGATGTTGGTTTACTAATATTCCAATTTTTTTTTATTATATTAAGAAAATTGTGGAAAATTATTATTATTTTTTATTTTGAAGTCAATTATTGAATTTTGTTAATTTTTTTTCATTTAAATTGTATCATTAAAAAATGGCGAAATATGGACACATCATTTGTAAATGATCACGCACCTAAATTTTCATTTAAAAACTTAAAAATAGGAGCACTATCTTTAATTGTCGTTATGACATTATCAAAAATATTAGTCTAGTCTAAAAAAAGAGCACAAAATGTTCATAAACTCGTGCACTATGCACTTTATTTTTGTCGGTCTGTTTTGAATATAACAAGTGATAATTTTATTAATTAAAATAATAAGTTTAAATAAGAACTTTTTTTTTATAATTCGCTAGTATATTTTTTTTTATTTGATTTTTCTATGTAGAAGAAGTGTGTGAACATCTAATGTGTAATCTCTGTTCATAGTTATAAAAAGTCTAAAACAGTCACATTTTACATTACACACATTAATAAGCCTCGTATGTGTAGCTTTATGCTTTATGCGACTAAAGATGACAGGATAGTCTACATAGGATGCGTAGTGTTGCTTGAAAACAGCGGTTCGCCATCGTCCAGTGACGTTCCTACTTTACTTCAAACGCTATTGCATTTTTGTTACGAAAATTCAAAGAACGTAGGGTTGACCTCAATAAATGATAGATCAATATTTAAACCAAGAATATGGCTTTGATATAAATATTCTTGAGGGTGGTGATTTCAAAAAAGTTAAATCACGAAAGCTCCTCAGAAACAGAAAATCGGACATAATGTATGATGAATCGAGTCACCAATAAAAACATCAAATAAATTTTCTGCTCTATCATTACCAACAACAACAAGTACAATACAACTTCATAAAATCTGCAGATCATTGCTAATTATAGATGTTTTTAAAATAATGTTATGTATCGTCACATAACTATCCTAGGAAGATAAGAAACCAACAATTACCTATATCTTAGTTTTGCCATCAAAGCAGAAAGTCAAACCAAAAAGGCAAAAGCTCATTGAACCAAATTTGATTAATTTTATTTTCTGGTTCGTTTTTCGAATTAATTAATTAATCGTTTATCGCTGCAATGTGAGTTTATCGATAATTGTTTATCCTGTTAGTGTCACGAGTAAACCTGGTGATCGTTTAAGTTTGTGGACAATATAGTTATTTAAATTTAAATATATTACCCTCTACAAACCAAAGTTAGTAGAATGAAAATTGCATTTAATAAAAAAAAAGAATACCTCCCAATATAATAATACCCTCATTCCCATCATAAAAAAAGAAAACGTTATTAAAATGCGTCATATTCCTCACTACTCCGTTTCATGGCATATAAACCATTAAACAAAGACATTATGCAAAGCCATAATTGGCAAAACTATGGACACGAATCTAACTATTGTCAAATGCCACATAGGTGAGTAAACTGTGATGAAACTGGTGCTTGTCCGCTTTTCACGCCAACTCAATAACATGTCAATAGTGAAGAATGAAGATAAAATATTCATGTCATCTTTCATGGCAATATCCGTGGACTTATTTGGTGTAAGCACCAAGAGACTTTTGGAAAAGATCAGATCTTTTTCCCGCAATATGCAAAAATGAATAACATTGACGAAAAACAGTTTGTCTTGTTATCTTCCATGTGAATTTGTGTGATGAATAATCACACTTATTCACATCTCTCTGATTTAATGCCAAGAGCCCTTGAACACAAAAGGACGAGCTCAAAACATAAAAGTGTATTTATGATACACGTTGCTATATTTTTGGTTCAAAGTTGAATAAACTTGGTTTCGATGAACTTTTCCAAATTTTTAGCTCATAAAGTTCGAACTGATATAAGTCTCAAAGTAGTTTTCTTCTGTGATTGTTTATGTATATTCTGAATACAGAGTTGAATAAAGAGTTCTGTGGGTTTAATTTGCTGCGGTGATTTTTGGTTCTTTGGAAATTGATTAGAATGTGTTTTGACGTTGATGATACTTGTTATTGCTTATTAAGTAGATTTGTGATGAAAACAGTTGACCAACATTTGTGATTTAGTTTTACCTTGCGTCGATGGTCAGTTTATTTTTACCAATGGTGTAAATCGTTCGTAAGAAGCTTGTAACAAGTCTATATGTGGTTATTTACCTTTTATGCTACTAAAAATTACACGTTTTTCTCTTCGTTATTATTTTGATTTGTTTCTATTCTTTCGTTTGTGATAATAAAAATTTTCACAGCTGTATTGTGAAGTAGTTATGGTCGTTTTGTTAAACTAAGAAAAATTGTGTTGTGTTGCGAAAACAAATTTGATTTTATTTGTGTATGAAGAACAAAAAAACCTTGTGGATTATTATTTTTGCTCTTGAAGCCAGTCTTACTTGCTATCGTATCTGACAAAAACTTTCCATCATAGAGAGACAAACGATCCAAAACGATTTCTATTTTTCTACACTTGATGACATCTTCGCCCCATATATGCAGCATCAAGAGTAAAAAAATTTAGTGGTTTCATTTCCTTACCGCATATCTGTTAGTCTTGTTACTTCGTCATGCCGGTCTTAGGTCTGGTTCGTTTATGGTAATTACTTCGGTCTGAAAGACCTAAGTATTACTTTCATGAGCCAAAAGCGAAATTCTTACCCCCACTTTTTTGGCATTTCTCGACATTTTTTTATTTTATTTAATTTTTACAATATTTTTGGAATTTTGAAAGAAATATGAATTTGTGATTTTGTAATATTTTCTCGAAACGCTAAATGGAGAGGTTTTGAGTGTATCATCTTTTCACGAAATTATGTTAATTTATGATCTGTTATAATTTTCCGGCAACGTATTGATGTTTCGTGTTAGTTTTGTAATAAATTTCTAAACAGAGATAAAAACATACTTGTACTTTAACAAAGAGTTATGTTTGATATACATCGCTGACCAAAACTAAAAACCATGTCCTCATTAACGTTTTTTGCCGAAAACTATATCAAAATCTTTAACCCAGACCGAAGTCTTGATATCTCAGAGCTGTGAGATTTCAGCCCCTCCATATATTTATTTATTTGATTTGTTGGTTACTTTTTTCTGTGGAGTTTTTTATTTTATTATGTCTATGTTTGAACTTGTGACTAAACCTCTTGTGTGTGTAATTGACAATAATATGTGTTTATCTCATATCTTAATTTATGCGTGATGATTATCATTATCCTATTGATTTCTAGTCATTAACTTTCAAATTGTATATAACTTAAAGTTCATCTCATAGTTGTAGCTATGTTTACTAAAAGAAACCCACTGAACAAAGGATATTATTCTATGTAGTCTGAATAGGCTCCACTCCATGCTGAATAGGCTCCATACAAGCACCAGGCTGAACAGGCAAAATATATATAAAAAACCGAACGCCTGTCCAAACCATAAACGTTTCAAACAAAAGCAAATAATTAGCAGTTTTTTAGTTCTCTGATGACTCTCATAAGAAAATATGTTTTTTAATAATCAAATATCCGAACATTAATGGTGTTAAAATTAAATTATATTAATTTATTATTAAATAAGTAAAATATTTATATTAGTGACCCCGACGTGATCTTAAAAAGTCATTACGAGCACATGCAAATACGATAAAATGGAGTGACAAACTGCCCTTCGTACTACTAAGTATACGAGTAACAATTCGTCACGATCCCAAAGCTTCACCAGCTGAATTGACGCACGGTCAAAATTAAAAAATTCCTGGATATGATGCAAATGAATTCATTAGTTGATTTCGTCGTAATATGAGACAACCAGTAAAAACCACTATATATCTTAAACCAAATACAAGAGCCTTAAAAAGTTTGTTTTGGAAATGTTTATGTAAACAGGTTCTAAATTTGTTTTCAAAAATTTAACTTTTTTTAATTTGATAAATCAAATACTTTGAATGAGAGTGCTGTAACGGTGAAAACAGGCAACAGATATACATAAAATTCGAACGCACATCCCAAACCAAAAGCGTTTCAAAGGTAAATTATTAGAAGTTTTTTACTTCTCATGCTGACTCTCATATAAGAAAATAATTAATAAATAGATAATTAAATAATCAAAAATCAATCAATAAACGTCTTCATACTTCAAGCAACAAACAACCCCAAATTCCATCTAACAGTTGCCAGTCATATTGACCACACACCCAGCCAATTAACTATACGCCGAAATAGAAATGTCTTGCATCCTCATAATGAATAATGAAGTCCTTTAATGAAGAAGAATATACATATAAAGAAAAAATCTGATATTAGTGTAACCATAAATCTGTCTTAAATATTTGGCACACACTTTAATTTCTTTTTATGGAAATGTGTAAACTGTTTAGTTTAAAAAAAAAAGAAGGCAGTGTTAAGGACTGTCGACAGAAGTGAAAACTTAAATCTGTGAAATAGCTGTGTTTTTTGTACCTTCTAATTATTGAAGCATTGCAAATTAAAATTTCAGAATGTTTAAATAAAAATCATTTAAAATTATTCTGGGTTTCAAATCTATCCGCATTCCAAGCAACTAGTATATACCTTTTTATATTTAAAATAATCAAAATATATCATATAAAAATTTGCGTCTATTAACACCATAGAAAGCATGTTGTTGTGGGACCTTGTTCTTAAAAGTTTTTTATGTGTTATTGTGATGCACCTTGTCAATTCTACTACCAAACACATTTTATTTTAAAAAATATAGCGAACCATCAAAGAATATTCCATAACTTAGAGTAAGGGATGGTATCGTTGATTGAAAATACTTCATCCGCCAGCACCCCTAAGATATCACTTTGGCTAATGAGATTGCACTGCTATTGCCAGTGGTATACGATATCTCAAGATAACTCATATGCCAATAGCAGGGACTAAAGTACGCGTGGTTGTCACACCCATAGATCAACAATCTTAAATTTTACAAATCTTCCTGCGGTAAGCTAAGTAAATTCTTTAGTTTTAATTCGTATTGTTGCCGTTTGCAAATCACTATCGGTTTAGTGCCACCATTTTTAATTAGTTTATTTATCATGATTGATTTCATCCATGTGTAATCATACATAAGCTATGCTTCTTTGTATAGAATTTATTCGATTTCCGTCTCGTAATTGTGAGCTTTAAATCGATATAATCGATGTTATCAAGTATCGATTTACAAGTATTAAGTCTTCACTTAATTTTAAAAACATGTATTACATACAATTTCAAACCAACAACATATTTGGCGAAGATGATAAAATTTGTAACATCATGATGTGTTTAATTCCAATACATATAATTTTGATATACAAATGTTATTGTTTCAGGTTATACTATCTTTCTTACGTTATTTTTAATTTCATAAAAATTATGTTCAACAAAAAAAACATTGATCAAAGCAAACTACCGTTTAAAAATGATAGTTAAATAAAAAGCAAATTAAGTGTACACAATAACTTCCTAAATTTTCATGATGATTAATGCATTACTATTAATGCATAAAGGACAAACAGACATACTTTCAGTTTTATCTATATTCAATATTTATTTAGCATGATGACTCAAATGTAAATTGCAAAAGACAGTAGCAATATAACTTTAAAAAACTGCATTATAGATCAATTTTTTAAAATTCGTAAAAAGAAATTTTTATTATTTTTATGAATTCATGAATAAAAAAAATAATTTTAATGGTATTTAATAAAAATTAAAAAAATAACAATAAAAAATATCCATTGATTCAGTAAATTATTTGTGATATAACATCACTCCGATGGAAAATCTCCCATCAAGAGTATAAGAACTGAATCTAAAAAATTATGGTGCAAATTATGAAACTTTTTTCAATCCATACAATTTTCGACCGATCTAGTTTCGAACCAATGGGAAAATTTTAAACTTTAAAGAAGTTTATCATTCTCATCAGGGCTAGCCGACTAGATAAACTACCAAAAAATGTCAACGCTAATATAAATCAAAATTTAGGTTATATTTCTAGCGAAGTATAAGAAAACAAAAAATTTACACAAACATTTATTTAATAGATTTAGGTTTAGTCAATTAGTTTCTCTAGAGATCAAAAAATATCCAGACCAGGAATTGAACTCACGACCCACACCATAAGTCGACCGCGATATCCACATTGCAATTTAAAACGTTAAGAAATGATAGATGTATTTCATATTTAAAAATATTTTGTTCTCTTAAAAACGAGTTTGCGAATATATTAATTTTACTCCATACAAAATTGCACAACGCTAAAGAAGTTTTCACTCCAAAAATTAATTTCAAATTTGTGTCCCCTTCAATTATTTCAAAACACAAAAATTTTAAAAAAAAAACTATCTATTTTAAAATCAATTTTTCATTTTTGAACTCCAATAAATGTTCAAATTACCTTCCATTCAAAATCACTATATTCAAATATGATTAGAAACCAAACATCAAAATTGTCTAAGAACATTATACATCAATTTATCATTTAGCCCTCCCAAAAACTATCAAATATTTTCCATTAAAAACTGTCACAACCAATTAACAAGCATAACCAAAACAATTTTCTTTATTTATTTAAAAAAAAAAAATTTGTATAATAAAATCAGTTTTAAATGTAAATTTTTCCTTTTAATCTTAAAAATAAAATTTCAATTTTTGAATAACGATTTCAGTTCAGATTATAAAATTTCGAAAATAGAAAATTGATTTGTTGATTTTTCCACAAATTTTGACATTTTCTTATTATTTATTTTCTTTTCTTTTAATATAAATAAGCAAGAACATATAGTCGTATATTCGGAAAATTTTCAAAATTGAGTTTATTTATTTTAGATTTTTTTTTTTTTTAAATGAAAATTGTATTTGATGGAAAACGAATAGCTGTAATGGAGTTGTCAAAGTTAGTCAATATGTACATATTTAATATTTTCTTTATTAATGAGAAAATACATATGGGTTTTATTGTAAGTTAAAAGTATTTTATTATGTTTTGTAGAATATGACATAAATTTTCTTCTGTTGTTGAAATAAAAGGAAATATATTTGCTTTTATAAAATTATGGAAATCGAAAAAAAAATAAACTAAAAAGGTTAATAGTTATATATGCGTATGGATTAATATTCCTTCTAGCATTATTAGGTTTTTACCTTCTTTGATAACAAAAGATTTTTTTTTTGAGAAAATTCGATATAGTCAAATAAACAATTAACCCTCCAGATTTTCATTTAATATATAACTATCATATTTTCGAAGCCACACACAAACAAACAATTACTATTGTTATCTTCAATTTCTAACCCAACTAATTTAAAATTTGGCTGACTCATTTCTATTTTCAATTAAAATTATTAAGATCTTTCGATATGTTCCTTAGTGAACTGAACCATATGGTTAATGTGAGTTCTAACAAAACATCTAAATTAGTAAGAATAAAGAAATTACATGTATAAGTTTTGAGAATATAATTAGATACAAATTCAATTTAATTTAATTTTTGTTTTCTCATCAATTTGCTTTTGATGTGTTTTTGTTACTTTTTTTCGGTCAACATGTATCATCATCATAGGTGAAAGGGTATTTAATTTGTTACAGTGTCTGTATTTAGGAAGAATTTATATTGTTGAAAAGGTTAAACCATTTTCTTAAAATGTTCAAAAGTTTCACCTGTAACCTGTTATATTCATTGTATATCCCTTATTCTTAGATGATAAGTAAGTTGGGAAGAATGTTAACATTTTAGTAGAATTTTGTGTTTAAACAACTTCCGTAAGATTCGATATTTTTTTTTTTTTTAATAAAATGTGATGTGTAGTAGGCATTACAATATGTGTCACAACAACACATAAAAACCTTTTAAGACCAAGGTCCCACAACAACATGCGTTCTAAGGATGTTAATGGACGCAAATCTGTTTTTTTTTGTTTTTTTAATATTTTTTGTTAAATAATGGACAACTAAACTATAAATCCTATCACTTATAAAATATGACATAGGCCAATATTTCGTGATAGGATAGGGAAAATAAAAATAAAATAATACCGCATTTACAGCGACATAGCAAATTAGTATATAGTATATTAATTTTTGGGAAAAGTAGACGGTGTAGAAATCAAAGATTGTTATTTGCAATGGTGTTCACAGCGTGAAGTATTAAATTAAAAAAAAATTGATTTTTAGTAAGGCTAGATATCAAATTAGTTGCAAGCTTTTAAAATAAAAAGTGTTTACAGCACAGATTTAAATTACATCTACTAATTTGCTATGCCGCTGTAAATGCGGTATAAGAGATAAAAAGCAAATTTGTTTTAAAAATTTGCAGGAACAAAACTAAAATTGGTTTGCCAATAGTCCAGCTAATGGCATAATCCTTGATTATGGGACGCTGGGACGCAGTATATTTTTCAATGATTAAAGCTCAGATATATAGTTATATGAAAGCTCGTTTCTTCGAGCAAGCTACAGCGTTCCAGCATCAAGGAATATTCATTAGCTAAGATTGAGAGTGCTACCGTTTACTGAATACAGTTCATCCGCCAGCACCCCTAAGATATCACCTTGACTAGTGATATCTCACTGCTATTGCCAGTGGTATGTGATATCTCACGTTAACTCATGTGCCAATAATAGGGACTGGAGTGCGCGGGGTTGTCACACCCGTGGATCAAAAAATAGAAAAAATTAACAAATTAATAAAAACTGACCCCTCCACAACAAAATGTTTTTACTTTACCACTATTGAAAATTTCGAAAGTTTACATACTGTAAATTTGATTTTGTGTTGGGCAATTCCGAGTTCATATCAGTAATAAAACTTGCATTTGTTCGTATAATTGAGTATTTGTGTGGGTATGTGAATGGGTGCGTCAAATTTACACTTCAAAAACTTCTAGTCCCGAAATTCAGTTTTGCTAAAATTCGGTATATAAGGTTTTTACTGAGTTGTTTATAGTTCCAGATTAACCTTTCGGTTTGTCACTTCCGGCATAAAAATTAGGTTTCAAAGAAAAGGAAATGGGATTTTTTATAGTTAAAAGTGTGCGAGTTAATAGTTAGATGATTGATTATCACGTTGGAAAGCCAGAGATGACATACAATTTAAGAAAGTGGATGGTGACAAACTTAATGTTCGCAACAGTGGCAGAAAATTGCTTGCATTATTATTCAAATTTAGCTAAGATAATATTTATTTTGCTTACGAACTCGGTGTTCCATCCAGTGCCACACAAGATGGAAACTTGGTTTATAAATCTGTATCATTGCGAGGCTAAAAAAGCAATGGGTCGCATTTCACTTCGTTAATATGCCGATAGTGTTGAACAAAAGTTGTTATTCATTGGAAAAGATACAAAGACCAGATGTATAATACAGACACAAATTAACGGCAGATAATGTTAATGTTGAAATAATGGTTCCATGCTCCCCATTCTGATCTCTTGAAAACATTTAATTAGAGTTTAGAACATGATTGCAAAAGGGCCGTTTTGTATAATTCAACAATTTAAAAATACAATAAATTTGGTTTTTGTTGTGTAAATTAAGCATATCCATTACAAGCAGCTACAATAAAGCTGTATATCTTGTCCACTCACCACAACGGTCACCCTGGCTGGTTTTCACTTTTAACGAATTACTTCATTAATTTTTTTTTAAAAACCATTATGTCGAACTTTTGTAATAAAAAAAAGTATTGGAATATTAAAAATACTGGTTCTGTACTGGTAGAACCCGAATTCGGAAATCACTTATAAATAAAATTTTCTAAATAGATTATTTGAAATATATGAACCCAGAATTCTATTCACAAAATATTACAAAACTATTAGTCCCTGGGCCCACGCCAATTCCATTTGATGATTACCACCTATTTTATACTTCATGAGGCGCCTGTGTTCGACGAGTACGAAATTTTTTGTTCTGCCATTTTTCTCGATTCTTCCGTTTTTTTCGTTCGGCAAGCTCTGAAAAATGCCGATTGCCCACGATCTTGTAAATTTGGTACCACAGTTTTTTTTAACTATGTGGGGTGGACATTTGTTTTAGAACACGAAGGTTACCTTGGGGTGGACATTTGTTTTAGAACACGAGGGTAACCTTGTTCGACAAAAATTTCTCTGCTATTGTCGAGTCCGATAGCCAAAACATGCCAAAATGTCAATTGTAAGACACGACAAAAGCAGACACATTTTTGCCCGCAAGGTTACCTTCGTGTTCAAAAACAAATTTCCATCCCCCAGGTTAAAAAAAATTGTGGTAGCAAATTTACAAGATCGCGGGCAATCGGCATTTTCCAGAGCTTGCTGGGCGAAAAAATAACCGAATTGAGGAAAATGGCAGAACAAAAGATTTGGGCCTCACGAAGTTTAAAATATGTGGTAATCATCAAATGAAATCGTTGTGAGCCCAGAGACTATAGCATATGATTTTATGAAATAAAATAAAATCGAATGATAAAATTTAATTTTATTTATAAAAAATAAAATTTTATCGAATGAATTTTTTTTGAAGCTATCCGTTTTTGTGAATTTTTATTGCTGAATTTTATCTTCTATTCGGAAAGAAAGCTGTCTGGTGATGATTGTGCAATCAGGTTTTTTTAGCAACATGTTTTCCCCCATTCCAATTATCGATCCACAGTAACCCATATTTATTCAGTTGTCCAGTTTTTCAGGTAGACGAATTTATATGTCAATTCATTTTAACTTAAATTCTCTGTCGTGTTGTCGTGTAATTCATCGATTCAAACAAATGGAAAAATGCAGTTGTAACACGGTTGCATTAAATAAAAATGACAAGATAAGATATTATCATTTGACAGTTAATCCAAAAAAAACGACAATAAATAGAACCATATCTAGAACAATAAAGTAGTATAACTATCAAAGGTTACCTGGGGTCAGACACTCAGGCATCGAACAAGGACTGATAAACAGAATATAAGTAAACTCAGGCGCAAGCCAAACCTCAAACGAGATTGCCACGAAACACTAGACTTCACATTTCATTGAACACAAATGAAAGAAAACGAAGCAAATGAAACTTTACAGAGTAGAATATAAAGATTCACGTTTTAATGTATTCCAATGATTTTATACTCTCTAGATTTGTTCATTCATACAGTACGATACCAACATTAGATTCTATTATAGCTGGCAAAAATTTCGGTGCTAATTTGGTTGAAAATTTATTACCCGCGTCACTCAGGTGATCTTACCGTACTAAGACACGCTGTTAAAGAAGAAAGGTTCTCAAACGAGTTCGCAGATTATAATGGTATTACGATTTTTCAAAGACAGATTCCATTTTTGTCTGAACACGAGTTCTGAGTATGGCTAGATGATCTTAACGATTCAGCCTCTCATCAACAGACTCATCGAGAATATGAAGGGATTCCTAAGTTTGATACGTTGTCCTATATGAGATTGGGTGTGGTCCAAAAAGACCGTAAACCGCTAGACATAGACTGTTTACCTCAGATGAGAAGCCCACGAAGTATGTTGACCCTGCACATAAGCTCGAATTGCAATGAGGACCGATCTATTAACTCTTCCTAAAGCATTACTCTGAGGACTATAGACTCCACTTCTAATATATTGAATAATGAAACAGATAAAATGCTCTAAAATGGTTTACGAAGCCATTGTTTCCCATTATTGCTGTGTTGAAACTCTGGTACCACATTCGTTTAAAATGCATGACTCTTCAGGAAGGCGTTCACTTTGTAATGCGAATTTAGAGAAATGATCAACAACAATCAATATTACCGTATTTCCGAATTTAGAACTATATAGAATCTCTGCATATATTTCGTAATAAATTAGTTCTTCGGCAAATTTCTTGTGTGTGTCGTCATAAAGACATGATTGAACATCAGTTACTATGTATTGCATCCTCTTCCGGTGATCTATGTTGAAGTCCATATGCTGAAGCTTTTGGCTCCAGTCAGCTAGTCGGACATTCAAGTTTCTCTGTGACATCATCCACTTCAGACTCGAGGGGTCAGTAAAAATTGTAAATTTGTGACCCTCAGCATAGGTCTTAAATTTATTTACACTAATAATTGTCGCAAGACTGAGTGTCTTGTACGAAAGCTCCGTAACCAAATAGTTACGTTAAGTTTTGTGTAGTTTCTTCGAGATAAAGACTATCGAACTCTTATGTCCCTCATCATTGACCTGATGTAGGACATTTTCGACCCCGTTTAGGTTTCGTCACACCGAATGAAAAACACTTTATCATAATTAGGATGAGATTTTCGAAAGCTAATTAGGCTTCCAAAGTCCAGCTTAGATTTTTTGCAGCTTTTTTCAATAGATGGGTATAATAGGTGTTACAACACTAAATCCTTCTTCACCAACGAGAAGACCTAGATATCGTACTTCTTTTACCGAGGTTTATTGGCAATCTAGTTCCTTTCCACAATTCAGATACTTTTGACAGAAGTTCCATGTGCTCCTGGATTGTTAAAGAGACCACCAATAAGTAATCCAAATAGACGAATCATGCGACTGGTTCTGATGAGATATCATCTTATGCATCAGCCGACACATTGTCGGTGGCAGATGGCGTAGTCCAAATGGCATAACCACTATGAAGGTTGTTTTGTCTCTGACAGCTTATGACAGAGGAATTTGCCAAAAAGTATCCTGGATATCGATGCTCGAGATGCACCTCGTACTATTAATACGACCTAACAGGCCATCGATCAAGGGAATGGGGGTTTGCAAACCTTCTTGTTCAGAGAAATAACACGACGAAAGTCTAGACATGATCTATTTTGACCAGAACTCTTCTGAATATTCACCACTGGTGAGCACCAGGATCTTGCTGACTCTTTGATTACGGTCATTTGGAACATTCTGTTATTCATAGATCTTTTGTTGAACAGCCGCCGATTTAGGGTACTACCTCTGTTTAACAGGGACATTTTCACCAATATCAATGACATGCTCAACCACAGAAGTTTTTCCGAGACCAAAATTTTCAAAGAACCGGAAAGAATCCGGGACTTTCTCATGTTTCTGAGACACTTATTGTTGTTGTTGATTTTCCGTGACCAAAATTAAAAATTGACAAAGTAGCCTGAAAATATTGCTAAGAATCATATCCTAAATTTGATTTTGTTTTGTTTTAATTTTGAATCATCCTGAATCCAAATCAGCAATATAAAGTGTATGTATGTGGATGGTTATCCGTCCGTTTTATTAGAACGACACAGAGCGGATGAAACGGGAGAGACACTACACACACAAATAACCAAACTTCAATAAATCTATAAAAGTTTATATTTGTATATATTAAATATATACTAAATATTTTACGACATCTTCAAGGTTCAAGACATCCCAAATTGTTTGCTAACCAGGGTACCCTCAAGCAACCTTTAACCACACATTACATCATGCGCTCTCTCGCATACTGCCTAATTATATTAATAGCAAAGTGCTTTTTTGTGAAACCACACTTGCTGGTCATAAGACCCCATTCGTCTTCAGCATATTGCGAGCCAAGAAAATTATTTATCTCTAAGATCTTTTCAGTTGCGCCGAGAATGAACAACGACTGGGAAAATTGGTCACGTTCTTAGATAATCTAAGCACCGCATATTTTTATATGCACCCTGGTGGTGACATTCAAAACGAGCTTTCATCGATTTGCAGCTAGCATTCTTCTCACCACTGTTGGCTATTGACGTTAATTTAATCTTTTGTTCAACCATTACCCATTTTCCTAATAACGATGATTGAGCTAGTTTCACCGTTATAACAATTTATCGTAGTACTATTGTAGAGCATTCAACTGCAAGTTCAAAAATTTAACGTTGTCTTTCCCACAAAAAAAATTCATTGTTTCTGACATATTCCTTTTATTTGGTTAGTACTCACGAATAACCTTATATGAAAAAAAAACTTGAAGCCATCTACTGTAAAGTTAAAATGTAAATTTAATAACTCTGATTTTGCGTAAAACAAGCTTTAGCTAAGACACTTGTTTTTAAAAGGTATGTGTTTGGTTTGTTGACGTAATGTTCACATAAAAATATTATAATTTGATATTTTACTCCGTATGACAAAAGAATACAAATACACCCAACTCTTTTTTTAAACGGTCTTTTTTTAAACGATTTTGAAATAACACGTTTCACCAAATACACCCAACTTTTTTTTTAAACGACTTTTTTTAAACGATTTTGAATTAACACGGTTCACAAAATATACGTTTTGCACGAATATTTTGTTCTTGCACGAATAACAAAAAAGTTTGTTTAAACTATTTTTCATAGTGTAATCAGAAGACGGTCAATTTTTGGCCAGAGATGTGTGGGTGACTGTTTTTAGATAAACGGTTGATATTTGGCCAGAGATGTGACTGTTTTTTAATAAAAAGTGTTGGCAATAGGAATTATAATATGTGTCGCAAAAACACATAAATTCTTTTTAAGTCTTGGTCGCACAACAGCATGCGTTTTGAGGTGTTGATAAACGTTTTTTAAACCTTTAAAGGCGTGAAAGGACAAAGAAACGTCTATGCATTCTGTCACTATAACAGTGACTGATCTCAACAACCTGATTTTTTGCATAGCGGAAACGAATATGATAGAGGTAAGAATTATTCGATTATACATCCGAGCACTGCTAGTGACGACATTTATGAAAAACAGCAAGTTTAGCAACAGTGCGATGGCGCTGTAGGTAATCAAGATTTGATGTTAAATTTTAATCTTCCACAATTCGTATAGCTTGTTTTGAATAGGGTCCAAAAGTGGTAGGATGGGAAGAGATGCAACGCCCTAAACTCTTTTTTTACAACAATAAACTTGACAACAATGCTCTATTAGGGGCAAATATAGGAGTTACAAATGGGGGTAGAAAGATAGATTAAAAAATAATAAATAGAAAAATAATGGAGATTGCTCGAGAAGGAACTTGTCCTGACACGCAAATTCTATGGTTTGTAGAGCCATGGAGTAATTGATGCGGTGTGAATTTTTGATATCTATTGATGAGGCCTGAGATTCCCCTGTCTGTGCCATCGCAATTATATGATCGTTCCAGAGTAAGTCGTTAGAAATTGAGACACCCAATAACTGAATGCTTTCACATTCGTCTATTTCTTAGTCACATATTATACTAATTGAAATATCGTTTGAAAACTTGTTGTTTGATCTGGAAAAATCAACGGCTGTGTTTTGGCAAAATTAAAATTAGGGTTGCACCTATTAATTGGAAGATAATCTTTTTCTAATCTATAATTTTGCTGATTAATGGATATCGGTTTTTTTGTTCGATTAATCGGTTAATTATCAACACATGCGTTTTTAATTGTTTGCATTTTAAGCACAACATATTATAAATTATAAAAGCTCATAGTCAGCCATACCTGAAAACCTTTTAAATAAGTATAAGATTGGGGGTTGCTTAAAAATATGAAAAATCTGTTTATGTATTTCTGCATTTTTTTGATACAAATTAATTTAAAATATTGCTGTTTTTAAATGAAGTACTATAGCTACTGCCATCGACATAAAAGTTTTTTTAAATTTTGCCAAACTTCCTGCCTCTGTAAATGGTTCCTTTCGGATTCAAAAATCTCGATTTGTGTTAAAATATTCGGTGCAAAGTTTCTCGTACGGTTCACAATGGCAGTGTGATTCTCGAAGTTTGCCATCCATGGCTTCTGTCTTATAAATATATAAGTTTTTATTATTGCCATTTCAGAGTTACTATGCTGGAAATAATGACAACAAATTCGTTTCTAGATACATAAATTCACCAAACGTGCTTCAGTCAACCTAGATATTTGGTAAAAAATAAGTCGAGGGTGGCAGATTGTTTTACCTACGAAAAAAAATAGTGGCCAGAAAAATGCAAAACACCGCTTTCAACAGTTACAGAATTTTTTTATTTAAAATATTGCCGAACTATAAATACATAAAAAATAGCGACGTCCGCATAACATTTTAAACTATGATTGCAAAGCGTCCCGATTTTGCTGGATTGCCCCGACTTGTGAAGAAAAGTCTTGCATGCTAACTAATAGTCTAATTCAAAAATGCTTTGCGCAGATTTGTTTAACTAATTTCCATCAAATAATTAACAGCCAATTAATCGGTATCGGCCGATAAAGAAAACCGATTAATCGGTAAGCGGCAAGATTTCTGATTGGTACAACCCTAATTAAAATAAACCAAACTTTTGATACGTTGATCGGGAATTTTTTCTAACTCCTCGTTTACATTTATCCCCGACCCCGATCCGGATTTATTCGCACGTGCATTTTATCCTTTATGAAGATAATTCATGGAGACACGCGCCAATGTAAACGAAAACCTAGAAAAATTGTTAATCAGCATGACAAAAATTTGGCCAATTTTAATGATCAAAGGAAAGAATGACTTGTGCAGTGTACTATCATCTGCAAAATTTATTGGGTTACTGGTGATTATCAACAGTTCGTTGATAGCCATCTATAGATACTGAAAGAAATATCAGTATCGGTCGGTCGGTGAAAGCTATGAATCAGAATGCACGACTGCGGTGTGATATATGCAACGAGCTTATTGTTTAGATTGGTACACATGATTCAATGAAATGCTTTTGAGATGTGTAATACGAAAAGTGCGTTTTAGAACCTTTTCCAGATATGCTATTCCAAAGATGGGCTACATAGTTCAATAGATCGGTTGTTAATTTTGTATTGGTAATATCAAACAGTTGTCTTTTAAAAAATTTTATATGTGTGTATTATTATAATCCTCATATATTTTAGACTGAGCTAAGAGTAAGGATTGTAGTCTATAATTTGAAATATCACATTTGATTTCTTTTTTGGACATTGTTCAACTTCCAGCACGAACGAAAAATGCCTGATTTATAGAATTTGTAGAAAATTTTGATAAGACTGTAGGCAAGTTCTTTGAAAAATAATTATAGAATAATAGGGGAAATGTTGCCCAGACGGAAGGCCTTGTTGATATTTGACTTCTTTAATAGTGATTTCACAATTTTGGGTTTGAAATGAAGTTCTGTCATATTAAATTCTGAAAACTTGCTTTTTTCAGGAGTTTCCAAAAAAGTCGAGTTCAAATCAAAGCGTTCCACGAATGTGGTTTTTCTTGTTGCGTCAGTAGCAATTAAACCAACATCAATAATAGGAAGGGTAGACGATCTGGTACCAGAATTTAAGATTTAATAGTTCTGTAACACATAATCACCGGGGCTTCTGCTTTTCCTTTCTAAATTTGTTTTCTTTTCGTTTTCATTTATCTGTTTTGATATTCTGTTGGCCTTTAGCTATATTTTAATCGATTTATAGAATATTTATTATAAATCCAAATATTAAATAATCTACGTTTGTTTCTAAGGGCCAATTTTACCCTTTGGAAACAAATATTTTTGTTAGGATTTCATTATTGAAAAGGGAACGAATTTATTGATGTCGAATTGAATAGTTTCAGGAATTCAGAATTTGTAATCAATTAAACTAAAGTAAGTTTGTGATTCCTTTCCTTTTCAGTAAAGTTTTGAGCAGAAACCTTTACATCGTCAGTATAAAAACCATAACTATCAAAAGGGAAATTCGAAGATACTTCGGGAACGATTGCACTAAAAGAAATAATTCAGTCACTACAACCTGTTTTGTTCCAGCCGAATGTTTCCTTGTTTTTGTTTTATGTATATGTAATATATTACATATACATATACATATACATATGTTTATTTTTATTTTTTTTGCACGGATTTTTGTGAGAGATTTTTGAAGTTACACGATTTTTTAATGTCGTGGAACGTATCCCCATACGTCTCATGTATTTTTTTAAACGATTTTTTTTAAACGTATTTCTTAGGAGCGCATCTACCGTTTAAAAAAAGAGTTGGGTGTATGTGTTTTGATGCATTTTTGGACATTTATAGGCTGATTCTGATATTAGCTAATAAAGATTTGTCAACAAAAATATTATGAAATGTAAATTTACTTCTGATTCTGCGTAAAACGGTCTTTGCTAAGACGAATTTTTTAAAAAGGAATGTGTTTAGGTTTAGACTTGTAGGTTGTTATAAAAACATTAATGTAATTTGTTCTTTTACTCCGAATGACTGAATATTTCCACAAATTTTTCGGGATCTACTTTAAATTTAATTTGTTTAAAAAGCTATAACGTAATGTGCCCATTGTTACACCCCAACATAAAAGATTCAGGTATATTATTTAGCGCATTTATTCCAAATAATTTTTCGCGGGTTTACTATATCTTTTTCTATAATCTAAAAAGTTTAACTCTGATTCTGTGTCTTAGTTAAGATTTGTTTTTGTAAAAAGGATTGCGTTTAGGAGGTGCGTCGGTTGTCATAAAAACATTATTATCATTTGCTCTTTTACTCGAATGATTGATTAAAAATATGTGTTTTCATATATTTTTGAACATTTATAGGTTGATTCATATACTAGCTAATAAAGATTTGTCTAAGCAAATATCATCAAATGTAGTTTTAACAGTCCTAAACAGTCCTAGTTAAAACAGATTTTTTTAAATAGAATTTGTTTAGGTTCAGGTGTCTATGGTTGTTTTAAAACATTTTTATAATTTATTCTTTTCTTGCAATGACTGAATCGAAATATGTGTTCTCATGAATTTTTTGATTTCAATACGTTTTGCATAATATTGGTGGAGATCGATTAAATTAAATTTGTTTAAAAAATTATACCGTAATGTGCCGATGATTAGACCCGACAACAAAAGATCGGGGTGTATTATATAATTTCAGGGCATACAATTACTTTTTCTAAAAATTTAAAGTTTAGAAATCGCAAAAACAGTATTTCTTTTTATTGAAAATATTATGGTGTGTGCAATATGCCTTATGATAAACGAAAAATAACGATGTTGATACGATTAAATTTTTAAATGTATTTCTGTTAGTAATATTTAGGTAATATTTATTATTTTATTTGTAATCTACCGAGCTAATTGCAAATCGAATTATACCAGCTAGATCTTTTTATTTTAATGTCAAAAACCGCAATCGTTATAATAGCTGTATGTCGCAAGAATTGTAAATCCGTAACTATTAACTAATACTTATTGTAATAATAAATTACAAAAAACCGTGATATCTGCTACAAAAAACATCAAAAATGTAAATTTTAGTTCGTGAAAATGGTGCAGTTTACAATTTAATAGTCAAAACTATCTACTCACTACAAAAAGAAGTGATATCCCTTGTCAAGCAGAAACGAGTGTAAAACAAAATATTTTCAAATAATTAAGTGTTCTACATAATTAGAAATACTTCCTTTGTCGCTCGGGTTAGATGTTAGAATAAAACAACTTCAACTAACTACGTATTAAAACAAAATTTTTTAGTAAAAGTTCCAAATAATAAATTTGATTTGTTTCTATACGAATGAAAATGTGGGATTCAAAATTTGTACGATTGACTTAATCGAAAAAAATTCTTACGAAAATTATCTAAAATTCGGATACAAAATATTTACTGTTTTTGGCTAATTAATTTTAAGAATGTTGTTAATATGATCAGTAGCTATCTATTCATTCGAAGTATTGCTATAAGTATTCCAAAGAGGATTAACCCTGAAACTAACGATCGACTCGTAAGTGAACAGCAGTCAGCATCTTTTAAGTGAACATCACTTTACTTAAAGTATGTAAACACTTAAGTATAACCAAACCTAATTAACTATA
Source organism: Diogma glabrata (assembly GCA_963693315.1). Taxonomy (NCBI): domain Eukaryota; kingdom Metazoa; phylum Arthropoda; class Insecta; order Diptera; family Cylindrotomidae; genus Diogma; species Diogma glabrata. The sequence goes on from OY856187.1 coordinate 120,677,648, forward strand.
TTTTCATATCAAATGTAATTATCGTTTGTGAGGATATTAGTTAATTTTTTTGCAAAGTTAAAATTAACTGATTTCATAATGTGTTTTTGCCTTAAAATCAGCTATCGGAGCAAAACATTAGTGTCAACGAAAAAAAGACACATTTATACAACACAACAAATTCATCTGAGGGAATGTAATGTAAAAAGTTGAATCTAATATTCTAATCTAAAAGTGAATGAAACTTTTAGAAACTTATGTCAATGAACCATGTTTTTAATTAAAACATCAACCTTTGTTAAACATAGCATAGCACTTCATATAAAAAAATAAAAAGCAGGTAACAAACTTATTTGTTCGGATAGTTTTAAGTTAATTTAATTTAACGAGTTAACACATTTTTAATTATGTTGTCTTTTTTATATAACTAGCTAAACACGATTTTAATGTTTGTCATGCAACAAACCACTTTGTATCACAAATCATTTCAATATCATCAAAAATTGAAATAAGGTTTTCTTTTGAGTAAGGTATAGGTACAGATAATTTAATTTAAACAATCTATCTAAACGAATCAATTAAATTAAACATGCATACATATGTATATGAAAATCTTCCTAACAATAAATCATTCTTTAGATAAAGCTGTCCGTCCATATGACACATATAACTCAAAAATATATAAATGACTAAAATATTGTTTAAATCATATACATCAACAAATTACGAACAACTAATTTAACTTATACAAAAATAAATCTGTATGAACAACACAACTGACAACACATAACCTAAATTATGTCCCTTTCAATACGGAACAACAACAAAATATAAACCAGTGGCAAATGCAAATACTTTAATTTAATTTTGATATAATTAGACAATTAATATTCGTAAAACCGGAAAACATAATTAACGAACAAAAATCCTATTTAACATTTCCACTTAATTGAAACGCATGATTACATTTTTCCAGTAATGTAAAACTATATTTATGATTTTTATGTCATACGAATAAATTTTCACACATCTGGTTTTAATAATTTCACTGAATGTGTTCTGCAATTATGTTGTTGTTGTTGTTACTACTGTTTGCTGTTAATAGATTTTGTTGTTGGATGTTTTCCTTTAATTTATTATAAGATTTGTTTCTTAAGTTTTAGGAATGTCATGGATAGGAATAAGTTAAGTAGGTGGGAGGTCCCGTGAATTAAATACTTTGTTTTTCGTATAAGGAAGTTAATTGATTATGCGAAGTATTAATTGGCTAACGTATTTTTTAAAGGGTGTGAAGTGGAAGAGATATCGTTATGGTTTGAGGGTGTTTATTTATTTTCAAGGTGTCTCATATTTTTACTTTATTTTTTACCCACACCCACACAGAGTCAGGTGATTGAGTGGAGAGGTTGCATTAAAAATAATATATACCAGAAAAACCATACTGCACATTGGCGGATTAAAACCAATACAACTCGGGTATTTATTCTCCATAAGCTAGGTTCAGGCTAGAGTTCGTGTTTCTATAAAAATTTAAACTTAAAACGGGCTCATCATTATAAACTGACCCATGTAAAATAGAGGTGAGACACAGCTATCAAAACATACATATATTGTTTTGATCTCTTTGGATTATCTAAAATGTAGCAAAACAATATGTTGGAGGTTAATTCTAAACTGTGTTAGGGCCATGGAATTTAATAAGCCTTCGTAAGCCCTGGATCGCCAGAACCTGACAACTAATTTTGGATTTTGTCAACAATTTTATTGGTTATTGTTTATATTTGCGAGAAGTCACTTAAATTGCCCAACTGAATTGTTTGATGCGCAACGTTTAAATTTGTAATTTCCAATTCAAGAAAAGTTGTTGCTATTGCGATTTTGGTAAACGTTATACTGTGCGCTGACATTGATTTTAGTTTTTTATTAACTTTCTGAAAAGGCCTCACGATCAAAAAAATAATTATTTAGTTAATGCGAGAGAAAAACGTTCGGTGTGGTGTGGGATTACTCACGTTGATTGCAAAATGTTCTAATTTTACAATGGATACCATTTTGATCGCACGGGCTTTCTTTTGTGCAACAAATTTCCTATAGACAGACTTTTTATTATAGCTTCGTACACTACTACGCGATTCAAGATTGTTTTTAAAAAAATCATTATTCTAAAAATGAAATAAATTAAAAATGAATTTAACATTGATATTTCAGTTTTTGCAAATTTGCGAGGAATGGCATCCGACTCGAAGGACCAAAAAATAATTTTGATCGTAATTGTGGGATTATAGTTTTATAATGACTAGATAACTAAAAAATTTAAGGCACATTTGGTACTTCTAATGTCAAAGGAAATAAGGGAACTATAATGACGATATCATTAATTAGAACATCAGGAGATTGAAGGCAGTACTATCGAACGAATTAGTGAATGTGAACTAATCAAGTGTGTAACAGTCCTCCAGTTTAAAGTCCCTTCAAACATTTAAATTTGTGATAAATCCAAACACTTAAAAAATAAGTAAGACATAAAAATGTTTAATGACTCAACCTTTTTAGTGTTATTTTCTCCTCTTTGCTTCGAATAATTGATAATAAACACAAACAAATATTAATTAAATTTTAATTGTTTAACGCCTGTCAATCTTCTCATTCCACGAATGTCTTCTTACAAATTAAAAATATTATTTTATTTTACATTTTCGCATCCAATTTTAGAAAACAAGAATAAAATTTAATAAAAATAAAATGAAGTTTGTGACATTTTGTTTCTTAGTTCTCTGCTCTTTGTTCATTTTTTGTATAGTGTAACATGCTTTATAGCAAAATATTTTTTGACATCTTATGTATATAACAAATTTTTTTATAATAATAATCATCATCTTTCTCGTCGAGTTCATAAATCTTTAACTTTTTAATAAAATTTATAGTTTTTCAACTTCCTTCAAAATTTTTACTTGCTGTAACGAGAATTACTATTGTGATATGTTAACTCTTTGAAATTTAGCAAATTAATTAGTTTTGATATAAATTTTTTTCTAATTACAGGATTTTCATCTTAATAAAAGTGGTGAATTGGAAATTGATCAACAACAAGATTGTGAGTTACAGAAAGCATCACAAAATCGAACACACACGATATTAAAGTTTTATAGAAGATTCCAGACATGTGATTTAACCGAAGATTTTTTGATCAAGGTAAGATGTTTAGTTTTTTTTTCTATGTAGAACTTTTTTGATATTAAATAAACGAAATTAAAATACAACATTTGTTTTAATTCAATCAATTTGAAAATATTGTCAAGTTCTAAGACTATACGAAATAAATTTTAACCATAAGAAACTATGTGTGGTATTGTAAATGCTTTGGTTTTCATAAGCTTGTTGTCGCCTTAGCTAACGCTGCAGTGTCCCAAGACTTAGGTTTGTTCCCTCACTCCATTTTTGAATTCTATCAACTGTAATTGTTTTAAATAAATAATAACTCAATAGAAAGCTTCGTATATGAAAATACATTATGTAAGTTGTTCGTAGTGCTAACTCGTTGCGGTCTGGTTTGGTGTCTTAATTGAGAAAAAATATGTTCAACAGTGCGCCAAGGATTGGTAAACCAATCGATTGATCAAGCAAGCCAGGGATTGGAAACCAACAACAATCTGATACGGGCTTAGTGAACGACGCTAGAAAAGCTGTCATGGTAATTATCTCTCTGTTTCGTCTCCTTTTAGTTTGTACTTTTATGACATTCCTGACACAACATCAATGAATATCACCGCGGTCCGGCTCGGCGTCTTAATTGATCAAAAATATGTACGCCAGTACCCCTAGGATTGGTAAACCAATCGATATAGATCAAGCATGCCAGGAATTGGTAAACCAACAACAATTTGATACGGGCTTAGTGAACGACGCTAAAAAAGCTTCCGTGGTAATTATCTCGCTATCGCGCTATTTCTGGGATTCCTCCTGGAAATCATTACAACACACCTCGCTTTTCTGTTACTAACCCAACTTTTACCCAACCTGGTGTCGATCTGCCACGTCATACCTGCACTACTACACTAAACCGAATAAGAACGAACCATGGACATTGTGCTGATTTTTTCTACAAGTGGGGCATTTCAGAGTCCCCTCAATGTGACTACGGAGCTTTACAACAAACCATAAAACACATTGCAACTGTGTGTCCAATTCGACGATACAATAGCGACATCTCAGACATCCATTTGGCAACTGCCGATGTAGTAGCACAGATAGACTCACTTGGTTTAAACATCTAATGTTCAAATGTACTGCCCATTGTTCAAATATTTTAACTAAAAGCCGCGTACTTAAATCGATTATAAGCTAATTTAATGTGTATTCATGTTTTGTTTTAGGTAGATTTCATAGAAAATCTACATACTTTATGTTTTATTTTTATTTTTAATGTGTCGCAAAAAAACCATACACTAAATAAAAATATTTCGTCTCCAACAGTGCTCTCTTCAACATATTTTTACTATCTTTTTACTCGACTCTCGTTTAGTGAAAACAGGCATACTTTCAGGAGCACAAGCTGTCTTCTACTGTGTGGAGACAGAGTGCATCTTGAAAACTGCAAACTACAAACTGCACCTTGAAAACTACAAACTGTATTTGAAATAAAATAATAATTTATCGTATTCAATAGACTCGAGATTTTTTATACACACATCTTGTCAAAAGTTGTTCATCAACATTTCAGAGTTCATATTTTGATAGGATCGATAACTAAAAAAATATTTATGTGTTCTTGTAACACATTTTATAATGCTTATTGGTAATAAATTTTAAGTTAAGCTGATGCACCTTAAAATATAAAAATAGGTCGACATTAACATGTCAAATTTCATAAATTTTAAAAGCTTCTTAGCATTTCGATTCGAGGATTTTCAATCACTAATTTGATTTTCAATCACTAAAAAAAAAATCAAAGTTTTGATTTTATTTCTTATGATCACTCAAAATATTTCGTCATTTTAGGACATCCTCAGGAGTAATTAAATGGATGTCCTAAATATGTTGAGTGATCATAAAAAATAAAATAGTTTTTTTTTATTCTTAAAATTTATATTAAAGTGCGTATAAAACAAGTTTTATACACATATGTTATTCAACGAATTACGCCAAGAGCCTACGGCAAAAAATGTAAATTATAAAGATATAGCGCTTTCTGCCGTTCACAAAGCTTCAACAAATCTGGATTCTGTTCCAACTCCGACGAAATGCGCTAAATGTTACAATAATATGGTAACACGTAGTCTGTACTTTAAGTGAGCCAAAGAGTAAAACCAAATAATATCTAAAAATTCCTCTTAACGAAGCATTTTTCAATCCCACTATTCCTTCGCATGTAAGGGATTGCGTAAAAACTGGTGTTAGAACAAATTTTGAATATAATATTCACAGAGTTCTGGCAATCCGAAATTATATTTCACATCCAACGGATTGATTAGATGTAAGAAAAATCTAATGGTGTTGACTTAATCCTAATTATGATCTCATGTTTCTGTTTTGGGGTAGATATCGCAAACAGCGCACATTGATTTTTTTTATAGTTTCGACTACAACCGGGACTTGTTGCTAAATGGAGAAGAAAACTACTACCATATTTAGTTATTAATTCCTCTAAACAGCGATCGATCCAATCAAACTCGTTTCCACATCCAATACATTGTGAAAAATGTTACAAATGCCTAGATAATGCCAGATCTATCCCATGTAGACCAGCACAAATCAATTATGATACAAACGAATTCTTAGCATAATGTGGATAGTCGGAAAATTTAGCCTAAATTATAAGCAAATTAGGAAAATTCAAGACAACTCAGTAAAGGTTCCGGTAAAGGGGTGGGAAAGCTAAATATACGTTTTGAGGGTTGGATGTTGGTTTTTACGATTCGTGGCTGAAATATTATTTCTATCGAAAAAAATTAAAGTGAAAATATTTTGCCTTAGTTTTATTTTAATTTAAACTAATGAAATTCTCTTAAAATGTAAAGACATCATTCAATTTCACCAATAACATTTGAATTATACTGGTAACAGGTATTTATACGTCTGGCCTACTGGGATATTAAAAATTATCAGTCTAATTTTGAAATAATTAACTGATATCACAGTAGGCCAACGTATAATTCATAAAAAATATATAAAGAAATGAAAAATGGCAAAAACTTTTCTCAAACTTTTCTCTCAAATTCCCCTCGTTCGTTGATAAATTCTCATAATTTTTTGAAAAATTCCTCAAGCAAGTAGTATTGATTGACCGCCCTTGGGAACTTACTACTGAAAATTTTTTGCTTTATTTTAATTTTATTTATTTTATTTTAATTTAACCCAATGAAATTCTCAAAAATGTAGTGACAACATTCAATTTGACCAATCACATTTGAATTATACTAATAACAAAGGATTATACGTCTGACCTACTGCGATATTAGTTAATTATCAAATAATTATGAAATAATTAACTGATATCGCAGTAGGCCAACTACTGAAAATTTTTTGCCTTAGTTTTATTTTAATTTAAACCAATGAAATTCTCTAAAATGTAATGACATCGTTCAATTTCACCAATAAAATTTGAATTATACTAATAACAAATATTTATGCGTCTGGCCTACTGGGATATTAAAAATTAGCAATCTAATTTTGAAATAATTAACTGATATCACAGTAGGCGAACGTATAATTCATAAAAAATATATATAAATAAATGAAAAATGGCAAAAAATGTCTAAACGAATTTCCCTCGTTCGTTGATAAATTCTCATAATTTTTTGAAAAATTCCTCAAGCAAGTGGTATTGATAAAAGCCCTCGATCTATGGCCGATACTTGCTTTCGAAATTTTTGGCAAAAAATAATTTCGAATTATCACCGTCCTTGGGAAATTACAACTGATAATTTTATTATTTATTTTACATGAAATTTTTCAGTTTTAATTCTACAAAAAATTTAATTTTCAAGCATGGCAAAATCTGTCCTTTTTTTCTCTTCTTGTTGGTTTTCTAAGGGTTGATGGACACAGTTTTTTCAGTTGTTTTTTGAATATGGATATGGATTACTTATGGGAAAAATTTTCGTACCATGGTGGATCTGATGCTGAAATCATTTAGGTTGATTGAAGCGTAGATTAAGAAGAAACGGCTTTCGGCCCATCCTTCTAAATCATAGGTGGTCTTCTTTAACAATAAAAGGAAAGTTCCTGCAACACTAAGTCTGTATCTTTTCAGTATGCAGTATTCAGTATGAAACCTACTGAGACTAGGTTTAGTTTTATTATTATTTATTATGTATTCAGTTCATAAGAACAAAAGAATTCTCTCTTCGTTTCCATTTTTCTCTGTTTTTGGGCCGTTCTTCTCCAAAAATTATCCGCATCATAAATCTCGTCTATCCATTTCCTTCTTGGACGTCCTACCCTTCTTCTCGTTTTCGGGAACCAGTCTTCAATATACTTTGTCCACCTTCCATCTGTTGTCCTTTGTATGTGTCCAGCAAATTGCCATTTTCTTGATCTCGTAAACCTAGTAACGTCAATCACTTTTGTTTTTTCTCGTAATTTAACATTGGGTAGCTCGTCATTCTGTTTGATTTTTAGTAAACTTCTCTCCATTTTCCTCTGGGCTACTGCTATTCTTTCTCTTTGCTCCTGTGTGAGGCTCCAACATTGCGAACCATAACTCAGCACCGGCAAAATACAACTATCCATTAATCGTTTCTTATAGTGCACCGGACAATTTCCTTTGAAGTACTCTTTCAAAGACCAGAAAGCTTTCCACGCATTTGAAATCCTTATATCAATCTCTCTTTCTTGTTCATCACTTTCGAATGATAAAGTTACTCCTAAATACTTGTAGTGATCCACTTTCTTCATTATTGTGCTGTCAACTAGAAAGTTATCTTCGTCGGTGTTTGTCATTATTTGAGTTTTTTCAACATTGATCGTCAGACCCGCTTTTCTTGATTCTTCCATTAGCTTCTCCATCATCGATATTAATTCCTCTTTTTGATTTGATATTAGGACAGTATCATCAGTGAATCTCAATTCATTCAAAGACCTATTTTTTATTTTGACTCCTTCCTGTGACCAATTAATCGAATTGATTATTTTTTGTAATGCTCCATTGAACAGTTTCGGTGAGATGCAGCAGCCTTGTTTTATTCCCCTTTTGATTTGAAATTCTCTTCCTTTCTTATCGATCTTAATTTGACTGACTGAATTTTCATAGATAACTTACAAGATTCTTATGTACTTATCATGAATTCCTTGATCTTTTAAAGCTCTCCATAGATATGTGTGTTCTACCGAGTCAAACGCCTTATTGTAGTCAACAAAAGCTATGAAGATCGGGATTTTATATTCATGGCACTTTTCTGTCAATTGTTTCATTACAAAAACAAGATCCATTGTTGAGAATCCTGGTCTGAAACCTGCTTGATTGACTGTCTGACTATTATCGAGATCATAATTGATGCGGTTTAGAATAACTTTCGCGAATAACTTGTACATTTGGCTTGTGTTTGTGATCAGTCTGTAATTTTTGATGTCTCCTTTATCACCTTTCTTATGAATCAGAATAATCTCTGACCTGAACCATTGATTCGGAACTTTCTCTTCTTTTAGAATTCTGTTGAAAACATTTCTAATCTCTGGTAAACTCGATTCACTCAACTTTAAGATTTCTGATGATATTTCATCTTCTCCCGTCGCTTTGTTATTTTTCAACATTTTTCATTAGAAAAATTGTTGAGGATGGGTGTCGGTGAATCTCTCATTTCTTTTGTTATTTTGCTGTCATAGAGATTTTCATAAAATTCTGTTGCAATCTCAATTATTCCATCTCTATCGTTGATCATGACTCCATTCTGATTTTTGAGTCTTGGAATGAGATTATTCCCCTTATTTGTTCCGTTTCTCGTTAAATTCCAAGATTTATTCTTTGCGATTGCGCTTTTCACTTTGGACATGGACATGCCTTAAAGGACTGTCTACAGTCTATAGATGTAGCAGAAAAATGAGTAAACAGTGGGAAACCATGCAGTAATGGTCACACAATAGACAGACTGCGGACAAAATGTCCGGAAATCATGATCAAAGTATATAGCTCTGAGAAGCCTGTTGAACTGACCATCTTTTAGGAAAGGTAAGAGGAATGTGAGGTATTTTTCGGACGGATCACTTATGAGTGAAAATACAATAGCTGGCGTGTACTTGGAATTAGTTCTTCAAGCTAAGGTGTGTGCCATCAATTAATGCACGTATTGAATAACACGCTCGCGTATGCAGGGAAAAAAATCTGCATCGGTTTAGATAGTCAAACAGCCTTTAAAGCACTGGTTAGCCAGGAAACGACTGCCAAACATTTCTGTGACTGTGTATAGAAAAATCTTTGAAGGATAGTGCAACTCAACAGCCACACACTTGTAGGTATCATGTCATAGCGGAATCCCGAGTAACGTTTAAGCGGATGAATTTACAATAACTGAAGCGGCCATGAAATAATTATGTCCAGAACCTGCCTTAGTGTAATCCAAAACGTTTGGATTGCCATTATTAAACAAAGATGAGAAGCTCAAGATGAAGGTTTTGTGTAAGGTGTCAACAACAGGATGGGAAAGTAAGATTTTTTTCACAATGTAAAACAAAATTTAATTAATGTAATTTTTTTTTAAACCTTAAAGAAAACCTCTAGCAATATGGTCGGTGTCCTAACAGAACATCTAAATAAACATCTCTGTACTATTAGACTAAGAGAAATTTCTATCTGTGGGTGGCTCTAAGAAAAATAGAACTCTAAGAGCTTTTTGTGTTCGCCCGACCTTTTTTAGTGTCAGTGTTAAGTTTTTAGATTCTAATGATGTATAGAGGGCAGCACAAATAAACTGGTGCGCAAAACAGTTGGTTTCAGATCATTAAACAGACAGAAAAGTTATTGGAATAGGTATTATAAGACCAATCTCGGACGTGGCGCTATATACCGTAGACTGTGTTTCAAGACAACTTTCGACTCGTGCAGCCTATTCATCACTGTCTAGACAATAAGTCGTAATACATAATACAGTCATGGCATTGAACAATATTTATTGCAAGATAAGATTTAGAAAAACTAAATCACGATCTCCCGTTATGCATGAATATGAGAGAGAAAAATCATTGGCTTGGCTTGATGAATTTAAAAATGACGAAATGGCTTAATAATTTGAAGATGACTATTCGAGAGTGGGTGGATGCATCCATGAATAAATAATATGAGCCCACCACTGAGCCAATGGACCTAGTCTAGTATCTTGCTGATAGAAAATAACACAGTGGAGAAATGGGTATATTTCATTTATATAGAAAATGTTGTTGGGACAACTGGGATGGCTTTTTGATAAAAACCTAAGCTGGTTAAAGAGTCGTGTACTTTATACTTTTGCAATAATTTAATTTTGCGTCGGGAACTAAGAAGGGATCCAACTAAGCAATTGCTTGGAAATTAAAAAGGTATCTTTAGGAATCTTTTCTTTTGAAGCAACATTAAGAAATTGCTGTAGAAGATTTTTTCAAGCAAAATAACCGCGCTGGTGTTGTGTATTTGTAGAAACCGTTGTCTTTTTTAGAATGTTATTTTGTTTCGAACCCCTCTTCATTCTTATGAGCTCTGTGCTACGTACGCAATTTTTTTAAACGTTGTAATTTTCCCTGCCATATAGAACGTTACTTTATATCGCCGTTTTGCGTATAGAAAAGTACACAATCGAGCACCCAAAAAGAGACTATATTAATGATTCTTAATTTTTTATCGTCTGTTTTAAATTGCTGAAGAAAGTTGGGTCTGTAATTCAATTAAAGTTTGTATTTGTGGCGCCCTCTGATCATCAACGTATAATTGTTTTGCTTATCACAGTAAATAAAATGAAAGAGAAGGTTGAAAAAATTGTGGACACATTAAGTTATCGTAAGTTTATGAGCATGCAATTCTATACAATACAGCCATAATAAATACATATCAGTTGTACGCAAAGTTATGTTCAAACCAATAAATTCAATAAATTTATTTCAACTTTCCACATTCTTACAACCATAAGAATTTTTTTTTATAAAAATTATTATGAATTTCCGTTTAATAAATGTCGATGTTCATTTTGTGATTCAAATTGACACAAATTTTTCGTAATCACGTATATCAATAAATTGAAGAAAAAAAATTAACATCAATTAAATTTAAATTAGAATCAAAACTAAACTGTGTTACAGCAAAACTCATAATACTCGAATTAATTTAATTTTTTTTAACTTTAAATATTTTCTGTTGCTTATACCTTTAATGCATATAAATTATTAAATTTCTAATATTAACATAATAACACAATTAAATTGATAACATAAAATAATAAACATTTTTTATGTTTAAAATGTCACCGGAGAGCATATTTTGGTTAAATAATTTCGTTTTGTTTCTCCGCTTACAGCATATTTAAAACATTTTTCTTATCTGCATGTATATTTTTTTAATGTCATAATTATAATTTTTTTTTGGCTATTTTTTCTTCATTTTTCATGAATTTAATTCGTTTGATTGAAGATTGTCTTTGGGTTCGTTTGTGGGTTCAACCTCGTACAACTGTAGTATCCTAAAAAATAAAATTTATGATGGAAAAAAATTTATGTGCTTTTATTTTTTAAATTATGATGCAAAGATTACCTGTCGTATGGATACTTTTCATCGACTGACTTAAGCATTTGTTCGAAACGACATATAAAACCAGACTGACATGATTTATCTAAATGTTTTTTGGAAAATGATCGTATTGCTGTTACAAAAAAAGATGAAATTTCCTTGTTTCGTTCTTGTAAGAATAAATCTGAAATTTTAAGGAAAACGGTTTAAATAGTTATTAAGGATTGATGAGATAATTAAAATTATGATTGGATTAACACTTGATTATTTTCTTGTCTAAGGCAATCGAGAAGCTAATTAGTTTGTTTAACTTGGCTTTTGTTTTCTCTTTGCTCAAAACTGTTTGGTTTGTTTAACGTTTTGTTTCTTTAAGGGACATGCGTATCAACACTTGCTTAGAAATTTTAGGTAGATTTCATATAAAAATCTACCTATTGCAATGTCCGTCATCTCGGAATTTCGGAAATATTTTGATGCCAAACGACTATATATGTAAAGCGGAGACGGAAAAACAAAAAAAAAAAATTATATATATATATATATATATATATATATATATATATATATATATATATATATATATATATATATATATATATACATATATATATATATATATATATATATATATATATATATATATATATATATATATATATATATATATATATATATATATATATATATATATATATATATATATATATATATATATATATATATATATATATATATATATACATATAACGATATGAGGTATAACGGAATTTAGCGGCACTCTCACGGTTGCATTTTTCGACCTAGACCAAAAATTTTTTCTGAGCGTGCTGCGGCAAACAATTTCTTGGATAATTTCGACAACTGGCCATATCCGGGTACAGGTTAAGACTATAGAGCCTTAAAACTGTCAAAAACAAAGCGTTATATCGGCCGTTTGGGGCAAAATATGTAAACAAAATTTATAAATATTAATTATTTGAACATATTTCGATCATTTTTTAAAAAGCCAGATATCTGCAATAAAAGATTCTTTAGCTATCTGCAATAAACTGTGTGAAGTACAACGGCATTTAGCGGCACTTTCACGGTCGCATTTTTTCACTTACGCAAAAAATATTTTCTGGTTGCGGCAAACAGTCTCCTGAATATATTTGACAATTGGCCATATCGGGGTACAGGTTAAGTGCCTAGAGCCCAAAAACTGTATAAAATAATGTTTATTTTTAAAGTTTGTTTAATACTTCTGTTTTTAATTAGTATTTTTTATAAAGTAATCTGATAAATCCGATTCTAATTGCACACATAACTGTCTGATCCCGAAATCTACCTATTTCTAGCGGATATACCTGCCGCTCGGACTTTTTTAATTTATTATTACTTGTCAATACGTTTTTTCTCTTGTGTTGATTATATGCACTTGTTACATGATATCTAATCGCATTAATTTGATTGTACATTGAAAACTCACATTATACCAGCCACTAACATTTTGCTTTTCAGAATTGGATTCAGAAAGGTCAAAACGTTAAAAAAATTAATGAAACTGTCTGCTAGGAAAAATAGCGGACGCTGAGTACACATGTAATTATCACCATAAAGTTTACTGAATAGTACGAATTTGTCGGTTAGCGATGGAAATCAACCAAAGTTCCATTATCAAAAAAAAATCATTATACCGATGCTAGCAAGTACGAAATTTTTGTACTTTGTACGAAACTGAAACACAGATGTGTAACATTTCTTAATGTCTCTCGGTGCAAAATAAGAAACATCCTTCTAACCAATACTAGATCTAAGACACAACGGTAGATCAAGTTTGATTAAAATCGAATGGCATGATTTGAAATTATTGAATTTCATACAAGCATTTGTCGGACAGAACATTCACCCTCCTCAATCATACTATGCAATTTTGGCACTAAATCTTATAGAACTTTTTTTAGGAAATCCGACACTGAGTTTCTTATAAAAATTGTTTGAGAAGCCTAATTTCTGCTTACTTTGTCCAATTTGTCCGATTTTACTCAAAAGTTTTTCAGCTCACTGCACTTACCCAACTTAAAAAAAACAATCCCAATTTTGAAATCGGCCTATTTGGTTTCGTATTTTTGTTGTTGTTTAAATGACGGACCGGCAAATGGGCAGAATATTATTCATATTTAGATTTGTATCGACCAAAACTGTCGAAAAATGCCAAAAGAAACTGGGTCAACATTTTGAAATTTTTTTATGAATTTTATATACTTAGGTTTTATAGACCAAAGTAATTTGACGATTGCATCCATAAGACTTTAAGATTTTGTTTTTAAAAATTACGGTTGCTGATCCAGAGGGTGAGTGATGCAAATACAATAATAATATTCATACAAAATTTTGATAGCGATATAGAATAATTATACCAACATCAAAGAAAGGAACGAAAAACATAACAAACAATAAAAAACGCAGCAATGACAATGAACGAAGATAAAAGACAACAAATAAAAAATCTGAAAATTACAAGTACAACAGCATAACGAACAACAAAAAATGAAAACATTACCAAACACTACAATTACCAAACAGTTTTCAATAAATCAATTATGAAATGATAATATAATTAGAAGTAAGCATTAATGGATAAGCGAACATACGTAAACAATGTATGTCAATAAATCTGTGCATAAAACAAATATATGAAAATAACAATCAACGGTACAATTAATACATACAAAAGCCGCATATAAAAATAATTATTTAACAAGAAATATAATAAATGGCAGGAAGGCAAAGTATTTACAATCTAATATACAATAATTGTTCGAAATTTTATATGGACCAAGCTGAGCGATTCTTTTAACTCATACTGTCAGAACACATAAATGATATTACAAAAGTAGACGCAAAATTGAAATACGTTCCATAAAAAAAATAAAGAAAACTTCTCCATTAGGTCTGAATGCTCACATCTTTTGTGATTATATATTTTGTGAAAAAGCGATATTAAATCTGTAATTACCTTCCAACCTTTATGTTCCTTTTAGAAACATTTAGATTTGAAATAACTATTGTAAATAACAACAACAATTAAATACAATTTTTGCGAACAACAATTAATCTCAAGCTACCTAATATTTTTAACCCAACAAGTTAGCTATGCCAGAAACACTCTCAGAAAACCTCTCCATTCAGTAAAAATACTTTGGATCAGTTTCACCATCCTCAGTTAAGTTAAAGTTAAATTAAATTTAACATAACTGCCCTGATCAGGGCCGGATATATTCAAATAAGGTTAACCCTAAAAGGGTATTCTAAATCAGGCCCAAAAAAAAATAAAAAAAAAAAAAAATACTTTGGACCAGTTTCACCATCCTCAGTTAAGTTAAAGTTAAGTTAAATTTAACATAACTGCCACTTAACTGAAGGAAATGGATTCCACTGAAGGAAATGGGTCACCGCCCGAGCAGAAATTTGTCAGGGCTCAAGTAAGGTCCTGATCGGGCTTGCCCTAGTCTGGATCAGGCACTGGTAGGGCAGCCCGATTGGGCCCTGATCATGAGTGTAACGCTTTTGCCCTATCAGGTCCTGATTGGGACTACCGGATCAGACCCTGATTGGGATAATCAGATCAGGCCCTGATTGAGATATCCGGACCAGACCGAGATATATATTTATATATTTTATACATAAATTAATCAAATTAGAATAAAAAAATTACAATGGAAAAAATTAAAATATACATACTACCTTAATCACTATATTATTATAATCTTTCAGCCAAAAAGCGATAACTAAAACATACATGAAACGATTTTAACTATATATTTCTAAAATGGATAATACTCTAGCGAATTTTAAACAATAGAAATTTTAGCTAGGGGTCAAATTTGAAAATCCTGATCAGGGCCGGATGTATTCAAATAAGGTTAACCCTAAAAGGATATTCTAAATCAGGCCCGGGACAGGCCCACATCAGATTGCCCTAATAGGGATTTCCCTTGTAGGACTGACCAGGCCCTGAACGGTCGAACGGTCTGGAATTTGCATATTTTTTAGAATAACTCAAAAACTGTGTACCGCAAAACTCTAAAAAAAATTACAATGTTTTGGAAATTTAGTGCTCTTTCAAATGATACCCCATTCGCTTGGGTCAAAAAAGTTTTTTTTATCCCCCTTTCACCCATCCCCTAAACACACAGAAATATAATTATTTGAGAGTTCGCTATAATTTTCGTTCAAAATATATCAAACTTCCTGTCTCTATGAATTTTTTCAATTTTATCTGTCAATAGTGTCGAAACGTGGGGGGGGGGGACGGTCTGGAATTTGCACATTTTTTAGAATAACTCAAAAACTGTGTATCGCAAAATTCTAAAAAAAATTGCAAAGTTTCTGAAATTCGGAGCTCTTTCAAAATAGTGGGGACTAAAAGTTTTTTTCACCCTTCCCCACCCCAATCCCTTAAAAGCACAAAAATATAATTATTTGAGAGTTCGCTATATTTTTCGTTCAGAGTTTATCAAACTTCCTGTTTCTGTGAATTTTTTCAAATTTTTCTGTTAATTAGGCTCGAAATGCAAGAGGGGGGACCAACTTTTTGTGCCACTTTATTGATAATAATTCAAAAACTATGCATTGCAAAATTCTAAAAAAATGACAATATTTCTAAAATCAAGTGCTCTTTCAAATGACACCCCACATGACCTGGTTTTAAATGATGTTTTTACCCTTTAACATTTCCACCCCTTTAATAAATAAAGTTATGAGTATCTGCCACTTTTCTATATTTTTCATTAAAAATCTACTCAATTTTCTATCATTCCAAATATATTTCAAGATTTTCGATGAAGTAGGGTCGGAGTTATTCGGGGCAATAAAACATCCAGAAAACGTCATTTTTCAAAATTATACAAAAAATGGTGAGGTATAAAATTCCAAAATATATTTTTAAATAATGCTGAAATGAATCCCTTTCATATGAAACCCTACTCGTCTCGATAAAAAATGTATGTGTTCTCTGTTTTCCTGAAGGATATTTTGAAGCTCAATCATGAAAAAAAGTTATACGACAGATTACCAGCACATGAGTATTCATCCGAGAGCTTCATTGTTACATACAGTGGTGTGAAACGGAAGTTTGGCACTAATTAGTCACCATGATACCTTGCTATGTGATCATTTAGAAAAGTTAGAATTTCCCAGCAAGCTTAGCATCGTTTCCAAGAGTCCATTATTAATCACCATAAAACCAAAATGCGATCATTAAACTATGCGCAAGCCATGTATGATGTGGAATCAGTAATGCAAGCTGAACAAAAAATGAAAAATACTATTCCATTCTTGTTGATGCAACTCCCGATTCTTCACATGTGGGACAAACAAGCTTTTTTCTAATTTTAATTTATTTGAAAAACGTGGAGAAATGCAAAAAGGTGGAAGGTATAAGCTATTGAAAATTTTCTCAATGTGCCAAAAAACTGAATTTGGCCGTATGTGTTTAAGACCGAAGTAATTCTAATGTGTAAAAATTTGGATTTTGCTGTTTTTTGGTATTGAATAGATTTGAATTGAATATTGTTTGTTGGATATATTTGTTCGTATTTTAAATATAATAATTATATATTTATATCATCTGATTTGAACTATTCACAAAATATTGACATAATTTTTCCTAACCTCCATGGGTAAAACATCAACATGCATATTCCTAAAAAAAGGAGAAGTTTTGTATGTTCTATACTTATTTAAAAAATTTCGTTCTGTCTGTCTAACTTACCGATAAGCTAGAAGATTGATTGGTATGTTAAATATAGTACACAACTGGGTGACAATGCAATGTTAACTCGTTTTAAACTACATAAAAGTTTTCAATCACCAAAATGTTTAAACCAAACCCACCATGTGGTTATAGTTTTGAATGTTTTTGGATGACATACTTAAAAGTGAATTGACTAATATACTAATTAGTAATTAGCAACAATCATTGTCTTCTTCGTTTATTTAAAAGAAAAATGACCGGGTAGTCTAAAAGATATATATTAGTGCGAGTTATGAGATTTTGAAAAAAAGAAAAATATGTTTTAGTCTTAAATTGTGTGCCCTGAGAATGTGTGCCCTGAGAATGTCTCATACCGGGCTAATAATGTTAAAGAATTTTAGAAATATGATTCCTTTTTGATGGCTTAGAACGACTGGTAAAAATGTTTAAAAGATGAGAAGAAATTATCATGGTAGATAAATAAGTTTTTTTGAATTCAGTGGTTTGAACGAGCAACTTTTTCTTGGGTAAAGAGCTTTATTTCAGAGCGGAAATTTTGGGTCAATGTTGATGGCTTCTCGTCAGTTTTATGTGTCACTTGAAATATCATGTAATAAAAAAACACAGGTTTACAATTATTCTATATTATCCACAATAATCCGTTTCCATTAAAGTTTGTCTTCAACGATATTTTGAAGAAAGAATTGGTTAAATTTCTAGAAGAAGATTTTGAATTAAATAGGATTCTCATATTTTTAACCTAGCTGAGAACGCTGTTCAAAAAGTGGAATTTTTTGAATGATCTCGTTAGTTTTTCTATAGCGGACAGTTTCATGAAAAAGCAAACCTATAGCAAAACACCAAAGCAACCCTTTAATGGTTCAAATATAAATGTGTGGAACTGTTGCCTAACATTTATGAAATATCTTCGGTTCTTGGGTTTTCTCCATTAGCTTTGATCCTCAAAATTTTGAGACTATTAAGTGGTAAGTGAGTCTTAGAAAACTATTTTTTTTTAAACTTTATCGACAGCGATGACCAAAACATGAAATCGTGCATACGGTGATTATTTAATGAATTTTATAAAATCGGTATTGCACATCTGCACATCTATAAGAATAGCTGTATTCGAGCGTACAAAACTGATTCAAGTTTTAAAGTGCTTTTACATCTACTTTTATTGTAAGATAAAGCTTAATTATGCAACAAGTCTAATCATTGACAATAACCCAAATTCTTTCAACGTGTCTAGTGTGTAAGACTGCGCATAATTCTTTAGCATTTCTATCTTCTTGATTTCAATATAAAATCAATTCACAAAATGAAATTAAAAATTATAGCCCTATCCCGGTCTGAGACTTCCTCCTTTGGGTGTGCAACGTCCCCACATTTTGTGACGAAGTTATTTTTGGCAATTAACCAATTTTATTTTAAATTGTTACTCTAACGAATGTTTCGAATATCTGTTTTTTGTTAAATTTTTTCCGTTGATTCGTAATATAGTACTCTAATTAATTTCATTGTTTAATTGATAACAACTGCACTTTCTTGTTGTTTATTATTAACTTGAAATTTTTTACAGTTATAAAATGTGTTTGTCCATGCCTACTGATAACAAAATGTTTGTAAATATTTGTTTTTATCTATATTTTATGGACATAGATAAGGATATAGTAAATCAAAAGTTTTTTTCAGGAATCGAGTTTGGTGTAGAAAAACCGACAATTTTTCAAAAAGAAATTCAATGTATTATCAACTGCTTAGTTTTAGAGTTACTGCCATTTTTTATTTTATCCTCCCTTATTTTGAAATTTACAAAAGAAAAATTGTGAAAAAATTCACATTTGTAGGAAAGATGTAAAGAAAAATGAAAACTTTAGCGGTCTGCTTATAATATAATTTTTGACTTTGACGAGTCATACGAAAGGGTTTTTTTTGTAATTTTCTAAAGCACAGTTTTCGTCTATTTATCAAAAAAGTGAAAAATTTTTCCTGCAACAACTACTGTTTACTACTGAACACTTATGCTTTAATTAGACTTAGAACCATAAGAAACGATAACACAAATCTGTATTTTTCGAAGACTTATTTTTTTCAAAAATTTGACAAATCTAGCCAATGCTCTTGTACCAACAAATTCCACCTCTTAAATCAAACTAAACGTATTAAACAATTACTTTGATTCGTGAACAAATGCGCTTATTTTTTTTAATTTATGCAATTTATGCAAAATTATTCTTCCACATTTTCACTTTTTAAACTTCATTTTCACAAAACATATTTTCACATAATATTGGACGTTTGCCCAAAATTTAAATTATTTTCACTTTGACATATTTTTATTTTTTTAAATCAATTTCTCATAAAGTTTACAAAAAAAAAATTAAAATATAAGAATGGAGGTTATGGGACCATAACCTTGGTAATTTTTGTAGTTATAGTTAACGAGAGCGGAAATTCTAAATTAAGAAATATAATTTAGAATTACTGAGTTACAAAAATATATGTAATTACCTTTATCCAAAATACTTCTGTAGTTATCTTCCTGGGATAATGGTAAATCGTCTTTTTTATGTTCCAATTTTGGTACAAATAGTAGCAAACAAATCAATGCCAAAAATTTCACAATTTTTTTAAAGATGATTAGTTTAATTAGAATTTTACCAATCGTAAATAAATCTAGCTTTAGTTTAAATTTATCCAAAAGCCATGTTTCAGGAGAAAAATATGGTATTCCGGCACTATTTGAAAGACCATATCCGGTTGGTGGAGGACCATAACTATTTGACGGTGGTCCATATCCTGAACCTAGTGGTGGTCCGTATCCGGATGATGGAGGACCATATCCTGTTGGTGGTAATGGATTGATACTTGGAGGTGGTAAATACGCTGGAGCTCCATAATTACTTCCTACTCCTGGTGCTCCATAGCTTCCGGCTGGATAAATTCCCTGTGAGCTATACCCATCACTTAAACCTAAAAGTTAAATATGAAAATTATTACTGCTACATCGGTTATTGTTTAAAAATACCATTTAAATATGAGTCTCTACTATGTTCTGAAAAAATTACACTAAATCCTGTCACTAATACAATCAAACATACATTAATTTTCCGGCACATTTTATATTTTAATATTTATAATATTTTTATATTTTCAAAATTTTAAATTTAAAACTTTTTTTTCAAACGATCACTTGAAACAATTTTTTGTAACTAAACTTATTTTTTCGTACCAATCATTTTTATTCGATTAATACAATAACTAAGTAGATTTTAGCATTTTTATAGAAAAACAATAACAATTGTTAAGTTGATAAAATACAACAGACATACAAGAACGAAGAACAAGAAATTGATAATTGAAATAATTTAAGAAGTATTTTTTTTTATTTTCTATAAGTGGGGTTAGGTGAGTTGGATTGTTTAACAATTTTCAAAGTAGCAAAATTTTATAATAATATTTACTCGCGTATGAACTAATTTATTTTTTGGTAAAATAAAATTAATATTTCAAACATGTTGGGATTTACGATTTGATTTTTGTCTTTGATTAAATAACAACAAAGAAATTTATTTAAGATTATACGAATATAAAAAGAAAGTAATGATTGAGTTATATAGTAAATTTATTATTATTGTTTACCGAAATGTACTTATGTTGAACAATAGACCGGGTCATTTGTTCTTTTTTGTCAAACGATTTTTGTGTTGAAATTTTTATTGTAAAATATTTTATGACTCTTTGGAAATAATTATTTGATTTAATTAGGTAAAATATTATTGTTCTTAAGAATGGATAAATTTATTATTTTTTAATTATTGTTATCATAACACTTGATACTGGTAGCTACGGGCTTAGAGAAATTAATTCGTTTACATTCTATTAGAAATTGTTGAAGTTATATCCGTCAACTTTTATAACTTGCCGATTCTTGAATTTCGATAGACTTTCAAATCAGAATATTTATATCCTTATGTCTCAAGGACATAAAGCCATGGCCTCCGATGATCTCTCAAAACACTGGTGCAACTTGTTAACCCTTAAAAATTGTGAGAACAGTCTTATACCCGCAGCTCTACGAGTTGTTCTGTACCTTAAAAATTTTGAACAAATTTCTTTCGCTATATTCAATATCCTGTGTTTATAACCTAGACATGTAGACGGGCAAGTCATTTATGCTGTCTTTAAAAAGTTTATGCCGTCCTTAAATAGTTTGATATCTAAGTCGCTTCGGTTCGGAGCCTTGAGAGAGCCCTATACAAGCTACTGTTACATCCTCTTAAAGACAAAAACGAAATATTGTACCATTTTCTATTCGAAGCCGAACCATACGTTTATTTACATGAAAGTGACGTGTTAGTAGTCCCACCATCAGCATGCAATCTGACCGCGTCAAATTTAAGAGAAACTTGGTGATATACCGGCTCAACTCTAGATTGAACATTTTGGAAAACTTGCAGGCTTCTGTTTCTCTCCATTGGAAGTAACTTTATCGAAACAGAACCTTTCGATATACCAATTGCTGGTTCAGAGCCTATGAGCCTCTCCGTGTAACTCTGTGATAATTCTTTAAATTTTTTCGTTCCTGAGATTCCCACTATGGGAACCCGGAACCCGGGATAATTCAAGGACCTAGAATACTGTTGGACTATTTTTTACTTGATGGTGTAGTTTCCTAGAGCTTTTAGAGCAGCCTGACGTAACGGCAGGCTAGAGCAGCCTAACGTAATGGTTGATCAACCTCAAGATCGATTAACAGAGGTTTATCCCTAGCCAATTTCCTCTTCCCGCTAGTATCCTCCATTTAGAATTGTCCAAGTCATTTTGAAGTCTGAGACCACCCAACAAGGCCGTCTCAGATTGTCTATAATCTGGAATCCAAATTTTAGGGAGATGCATCTTATGGAGTTCACAAACTTTCATTGCTGAAAGCCTTGATCCTCATGGAATGCAACCTGTTTTTTATCCACCAACCAGTTCAATGAGAAGTATTAGAAGTCTTCAACCCGTTCAATGAAAGTTTCCCTTCTCTCATCGACACCCATTCAAATGTTGGCAGAGGTCCTATTTGTTACAGCATATTTTGAATGATAATTCCATGGTTTGATTCAACAATTCCAACTTGCCTTCTCTTGGCTGCACTAGCATAGCTTGATGCAACCTTTTTCGGACTCGTCATTGTTGTCAACTTCAATGGAATCTATGAGACATTATCACTCGAAGTATTTTACTCGTTTGTGCTTCAAGATTTCAAGGTGAGTCTTGTCGTCATCTCCTTGAATAGGGTTTGGACTGCCTTCATAGAAGGCTCGCCTTGTAGCGTGGGACCAGGGTTAATGGGAGACGAATCTGTTCGATCGTCTCAGTCCTCATGTGTTAGAGATATGTTATTGCAGAAAGACCGCTAGAAGTAAAAGCGCACTCTGCAATACCTGTTTGCAGTGAGGAGTCAGCATTAGCTTTATTCCTTTTCCTCCTCACCCAACCATAGCATTTTGTCGTCTTATTTTTTTCCCAGCTGTTACCTTGGTCTCAGACGCCTGCTGTTGCACCACTTAGAAGCTTTCCAGAGACCTGTTTAAATCGCCAAAAACCTTGTGTGACACGACCTGAAAATTTTCACTAGCCTCTGGTGGAAATGTAGAGTTACTGCCAGATTTAGGATATTTTGTTGCTGTTCTGTGAACGTATCACCGTCCACAGAGTGGGCATCTGTGCGTTTGTGTGTTTGTGTTTTTATTATTTTTT
Source organism: Diogma glabrata (assembly GCA_963693315.1). Lineage (NCBI taxonomy): Eukaryota > Metazoa > Arthropoda > Insecta > Diptera > Cylindrotomidae > Diogma > Diogma glabrata. The sequence continues at coordinate 120,700,801 of OY856187.1, forward strand.
TGCTTTAATATAGTAACTTTTACCATATATATCTACAAGACAGGAAAGACAATCGAATCAAGCACATCCGCCTTACTTGACCAAGTCGCAATACTGCAAGGGGAGCCGAGCACTGAGTTGTGCGCCGTTAGCAACTGATGAAAATTAAAATCAGCCAATATCTATTAGCAAGAGTCCAATACTGTTTACTTGTAAGCATATCATACCATATATTGCTCACTTATAAGTACCAAATTTTGCTCTGTTGAGGTCAGTATCAGAAGATCGTACTGAAATTTACAGAGAGGCGTTTTACTGTTTGCTTGAGATATTTTATTTTAATGATTTGTAAAATAAAATATCTCGAGAAAATGAAAAAACTCCTTTATGTAAAATTGACATAGCTTAGAATGAGGATAAAACTTTCCGGATGCTCCCCTAACGCCATTTTTAAAAAAATGTTTTTTAATATTTTAATTTAATTAAAGATTAACAAACACCTATCAAAAAAAAAGTTTGTTGAAATCGGTATAACCGTTTTTCAAAAATTTAATTGGAAAAATTTTCATTTTTCATTCTTGTTGGGGTGCTCCCTATGCTCAAACTATGCACTTTAAAAAACTTCTAAAAATATTGATTACCACATATTTTATACTTCGTGAGGCGCGTGTCCTTGACGAGCCTGAAAACATTTGTTCTGCGATTTTTCTCAAATCCGCCGCTTTGCGTTCGGCAAGCTCCGAAAAATGCCGATTGCCCGAGATCTTGTAAATTTTTTTTTAGCTATGGGGTTGGACATTTGATTTAGAACACAAGGGTAACCTTGCCCGACAAAAATTTGTCTGCTATTGTCTAGCCCGACAACCCAAACATCCAAAAAGTCAGTTGTCGGACTCGACAAAAGCAGACACATTTTAGTCGGGCAAGCTTACCCTTGTGTTCTTAAACAAATTTCTCACCCCATAGTTGAAAAAAAAATTTGGTAGCAAATTTACAAGATTGTGGGCCATCGGCATTTTTCGGAGTTTGCCGAATGCAAATGCGGCCGATCTAAGAAAAATTGGAGAACAAATGTTTTCGGGCTCAAGGACAGGCGCCCCAGGAAGTATAAAATATGTGATAATCATCACATGATATAGGCGCCGGCCCATGGACTATATGCCATGTTTCAGAAAAATCAAAGATGGTCAAGTTCAAATTTCGACTTTTTCACCTGTGTGACATCAGTTTTCATCTTTTAGTATATCACTTCCAGTACATAATCTTTTCGCTTTTAATATTCAACAACAAAATGTTAGCTCTCTACAGACCTCATTTATAGACGAATTTTGATGAACCTTTGATCAATATTTTGGATCTACACATCTAGAACTCATAAATTCTCCCAATACTTTCACAAAGAAAACTTAAAAATTGTAAATATTTTTGTAGCACGTGGTACGCAAAAAAAAGTGTATAATATTTTGCGTTGGAAGACGTAACTAAGTTTAACCTACACACAGATCAACATTTCTTTATCAACTTTCCAACATTTAATGAGATGTCTCTTAATGGTTCGTGTTTTATCATTTACAAAGAAAAAATATTAAAGAAGCTAAAAATTAGTAAAAGGAAAGAAAGAAGAAATGTAATAAGTACAAAATATAATTTTCAAGTTTCCCTCTTTCTTTTATTAAATTTTCATAATTTTATTGAAATTTTTCCGAAAAAATTGTAAGCCAACAAATGACAAAACAACAAAAATTATTTTCATTTTTAATGGAAATTCATGGAATAAAATCTTTCCTATTTATCACCTAAGTGATGAGAATAAAATATTTCAACGAATTGTTTATGAAATAATTTTAAAATAATTTCCTAGAAAAAATTTTGTACTAAACGATTGCTGTTTTTCTTCAAATTTCAGGAAACAACACCAACAAATCTGATGTTCTTATATACGGATACAAAAACAAAAGAAAAATCGTTAAAAGAAAAGAATCTACCAAAGTTTTTAGATTTACAAAGAGCTCATCGTAATTTTAATTTTGAATTACATGAAACTGTGGAAACGAATGAACTAATCAATTTTGATTTGAATAAGATGAAAACCTTAGTACTTCGTAATCAAGATGTAGAACTACCACTTGGTGATGATTCAATTTACTGGTGTAAAATTTTCAAATTAAATTCAGAACTAGAGGAGAATTTTAAAAGTAGCGACGTTGATGAGGAGGATGATGAAGATTTATTAAAAAATAAACATCATCTAATTAGGGTAAGTGGATATTTGTGTAGTTAATTTTGTATTTAAAGTTAAATGATGGTAAAATTTACTGAGATAAATACAATTTACGATTAATTTATTCATTTCATCTTTTGGTATATCTTATTTAAACGATTCATAAAGAAACATTTAATATATCAAAATTTAACAGCGTTAAAATCGTGATACACTGCAATTTTTTTAATTTTGTAATAAAAGGTTTTGTGCAACTTAAATTCCAAGCTATCTTTTAAGATATAGGTCGTAACATGGGTTTTGATGAATTCCATTAAAAAAAATATATAAAAAAAATTATAAAATGGAACTCATAACATTTGTGACATCGGTGGGATTTTAAAATACTTTTTATTTGATTTGCTTTATGCTAGCTAAGTGTCGTCTTGGGAAGACATAAACAAAACGCAAAATGTTACCAGATTGTGTTAGTTTGATCACCTGGCAAAACGCAATGATGTTTTTTGACGAGAAAACTAATACCACAGAAACAACGAATATAGCCGTACTTTTTTATGTTTCGCTATGCTTCTAATAGCGATTATGTACTAAATGAACTTAAATACACAATTAGTGATAGTAAATATCAATTGCGAGCTATAGAAATGAAATAATCGCCATTGCAATGCGATGTAAAGATAGATACAGGATCTGAAAACCACCATCACACTTATTAAAAGGAATGCAGAGAGATTAACAACCGGTCTGTTGGGCTTAAGGGTACATGAATAATTGGCATAATGGAAATAAACAAATTGTTGCCGTCTGAGGCTAGAGAAAAAACTGGAGCAGATTAGTACACGCGACTCATTAGTACACGTGAATCAGAACAAATTTCGGCGATGCAAAATTGAGACCACTTTTATCACCCTGGCTTTGGGTTCATCAGTTGACATTTTCATTTTTGAACATTTTCAGAAAAAGAAATTTTGTTTTGGTTTTTGGATGAATTTTTGTATTTGTGTGGGTGCTGAAAATATTTAAGTTTTGATGTGTTAGTTTTTGTTGGGTTTTGTTCTGTGAGATGTCATTTGTGTTTTGCGGCTCTTTATGTCCTGACGTAAAGACAATTCTTTGAGGTTTTATATATATTTTTGTATGTTTGTTGTGTAGTTGTTGTTCTGAGGGTGAAAGCAAAATACGCAAGTACTTTACACACCGACAATATGTATGTTTGAGCTTTTTGTGTGTTTTAAATTTACAACCGCAAAGGTAGAAAATGTCCTTAAGACGTATTCCTGACGGAGTCTACGATCCCGCGTACTTGAGCTGGGTGGTCAAATAGTCAAACAAATAGTCTAACTGCCATGGCCTTCGAAAATGGTATTAGTTAAAGCCTAACCTGTTTGAGGGTTGAAAGTATACAGACCAGTGAACGATAACAGGGAGGCTGTGACTGATGTTCCTTCTATCCTCACATTAACCTCTTTATTCTCAACCCAGAGTGTTCTGGTGGCTTTTAGCTTGGTTTGGTGTTTAGCTTGCCAGGGAACATTTAGAAGGAAAATGTTAGTCCCTAGCTTTCTGAGCTATAGTTACATCACCTTTTGTCTCTGGTCATCCATCGATTTCACCGAAGCACTCTTCCAAAACTCCTTTGTTCATTATATTTTCTAGTTATATATGTTTATTTTGGTTTCAATTTTGTGGTTAAAATTCAGTTCGATTAATCAATTACCACCTATCCAAATAGCATTTTCATTTGCTCCTCAAGATTTTCTTGGATGTGTTTTTGGATATACATTTTAACCAACTTATGTTTTTCGTGTTTAACCTGGTTACTGTTTTATTGTTATCTTTTTTTTTTGATTGTGTTAAATTTTATTGTCTGGTCTGGCTAGTTCAGTCGGTAGAGCTTGAGAGTCTTTATCTCGGGTTTGGTTTTGAGCCTGGCTCCCATTTCACTTCTGGTCTTTTTATTCTCAAGACGAATAAATCGCACTGTTTTTACGATATTTCAAAAACTGTGGCAGAAGTCTAAAAATAATTGCAATGATTTCTAAAGTAAGTGCTCTTCCAAATGAAACCGCACTTGACCACGTTTTAAATATTATTTGTACCCCTTCTCATTTCCACCCCCTTAATAAATATAATTATGAGTATGCGACACTTTTATATATTTTTATTAAAAACTTACTAATTTTTCTATCATTCCAAATACATTTGAAGACTTTCGATCAGTTTGGTTCGGAGCTAATCGAGGTGAAAAAACACAAAGAAAACGTCATTATTCAAAATTATACAAAAAATGGTGAGGTGTAAAATTCCAAAATAAATTTTTAAGGAATACTGAAATGAAGCCTTACATGAATCTATAAAAAATGTATTTTCTCAAAGGTCTCACATCGTAACCCTGTAAACCAAACGAAAAGAATTTTATTTTTATTTGTATCTGTCATCTTATGTGTACAGGTTAGTTTTATACGCACCTCAAAGTTCAGGTACATAGCATTTATAGTTTACGAGATAATCGATAAAATGCGGAAAACGCGTTTTACACTCACCAATAGGGTTCGTTATAAAAAACTGAACCCTAAAAATAAGACTTAGAAATGGAAGACATTACCACAGGATACAAACTGGGTCATGTCCAGACGGAACCATTTCTGAGCGCACCATAGAGAATTCCATAATATCCCAACACTTTTAAATAGAAATGTATGTGGTATATGTTATGGATAACGTAGTCCTAAAAATAAATGCAATAAACGATTTATATTTGATTTTGAATGTACAGTTCTTAGTTTGAATAATATTAGCTTACCATTTGGTTCAATGAAGTAGACTACAAGACCATTTAAAAAAAAAACAACGTGAGAAAAGCCTCAACTCTAAACTAAAAGCATCATACGAACCAACAAGCCAGAAAGATCAAACTATTTGAAAGTTTCACTAAACACAGAAAAACAAAAAAGGAATGAATAGCTAGATTGTTTTTTCTCGTATGTTGTAAAAAGAACAAATGCAATAAGGCGACCAATTATTTCTTCACCAAAAATTTTAAAAATTATAGTGTCTAACATATATTTACTCAAGTACTCCCCATATGTGAAAAGAACCGTGATCACCACGTCCAACCCCACATTTAATCACACATTCACACACTCTCGCACCTGATACACTCACACATTCATTCACAGACGCCTACACACTCGCACACATTCACCCATGCACCTCCATATAACTCCATACACCCATACCCACATGTTTCTATACACCAACACATATTCATACACATACACCTACACACTCATACATATATCTATATAATAAGGTACTCACCCCATAATGTGGTCAGATCCCACCAATTTCCTTTAAACTCAGCACTTCATTTGATATCGGCAATGGATAAACTTTTATCGCCAACTGTTGTCATTTAATTTGATGTCATATACGGTTAACGTGAGCAATAACCAAAAATGCTGAATGGACCACAACGGCTATTGCTGTTAGCCAAGGTTACTCAAGTAAGTGGCGCTCGGTAATGACACAAATCCAAGGAGATGCATAAAAGAAACAAAAGGAACCAATATCCTGGCTCAAATCTCTATCCTGTTCCACTCCAATTCTGAAGAACGTCAGATAGATCGGCTCATGTAAACTTGTACCATACTCTACATTTGTGGTACTCCTCATCGACCACTACGACTGGATCCTATTTTCCTTTCTCTTTATATATTCGGTTTCTTTCCAATCAACGGTTTCCCCAATCAGACGATCACAAAACAACAACTACATATATACAAATAATATTTTTTTTCTTTCATTTCATGGTAAGTTTTTTTTTTTTTGTTATATTTTTATTTTTCCTTTATTTGTATATCTTCATTTCTCGTTTTACAAAGAAAAAAACACTTTAATTTTAATTTTAATCGACTATTAAATAAAGCATATATTTACAGTTTCTTTTGTTTTAATTTTAATAACCCGGTTTCTTAAGTTATGATTACTACAAAACAAATGACTATTCAAAGTCCATTACACTAAACTAATAACCATTTATATTTTTTTTATAATTAACAATAATGTTCACCATCTCTACTAATAAGGCTTCGAGTAGAGGTGATTACTGAACGAGTAGTATGACAAGGTTACCCCTTATGCTAATAATAATTTACAATTTTACTAAAACACGTAATTACATACAGCTTTTCCAAAGCATTGGTTCAAAGGTTTTCTAAACTAGTAGCAATTTATAACAAAGTACATGGTTTCCATTAATATCAGATCACGTTAAATTAGCTACGAAACCCGTAATATTTTAAAGTTTCTCATTAAGCTATTAATAGTAATTTATAATTTCACTAGAACACATAATTTATGTACAGTTTTTCCAAAACATTTGGTTCAAGGTTTTCTAAACTAGTAATAATTTCTAATAAAGTATACGGTCTCTGTTAACGACCTATCACGTTAAATTTGCAATGAAACTCGTAGTATTTTAAAGTTTCTCATTACGTTAATCATAATTTACGATTTCACTAAAACACACAAATTAAGTACAATTTTTTCCCAAACATTTGGTTCAAAGTTTTCTAAACTAGTAATAATTTATAACAAGGTACACGGTTTCCATTAATGACGTATCAAGTTGAATTTGCTACGAAACCCGCAGGGTTTTAAAGTTTCTCATTATTCTAATAATAATTTACAATTACACTAAAGCACATATATTATAATGTCTACAGAACCAAACAGTAATGTGCAGATCTTCCGTAAACTAGTATTCCTTGGGACCTTGTCCGAAACACGCCCTAATTTACAGTTGGTCGCGAAACCCGCAGTAATTAACAGCAATAACCAATCAATATAGTTTACCTTGTTTTTTTCCACTACATATTCGGTGGTCCTTTGATACTGACCCTGCAAGTATTTACCGGGTACCGAAAAGAGCACTAGATTCAAGTTCTTTGGTGCTTTACGCCACAAACAATTATCTTTCTGATTTTCCGGCGTCCGGCATAATGGTGTCTTTTTCACACACCAAACAACAATCTGCACTACATTACATTTGCTAATAGAAAAATGTGTCGTGGTTTTTATATTTACCTAATATCCAAATGAATTCTTCTAAATTTTTCTAAAGGGCACTCACGAGTTAAAGCACAAATAATAATACAATTTTACCGAAAGTTTTACTTTTTCTTCATATATCCGTGAACCATCTAAAATGGCTATTCAAAAAATCACAACACAAATGTCAAAAGTTGATGATCCAATTAGAATAAAATCAGAGACTAAGTGCCAGAAGACCTCTATCGGCCGATATTTATAGTTGATTAACGGCCGTTTTTAAACAATAACAAAACGGTAAGTTTGTTTCTTGGGAATTTTGTTCGTTGATTATTGTACCCACTAAGGAGATTATACACTGCTCTGTAACAAACTTGGAAAAAAATTAATTTATTATCCGATTCCCCGAACCGACCGGAATTGAGATAAAACTTTTGTTACGGATCTTTCACTTTTCAAAGCAATTTTTCATTCTATTCAATTGAATACATTCATTTCTAATGTCTTAGAATTCTAAACTACATAATGGTTAGATCCATTGCTAAGCTCTTAATAAAATCTTGAATTTAAATTGGTTAGTGGCCATTCTCCACTAGTTGGGATTTGTCTCCCATATTCGTAGATCCATAATGTTCTTCATTCAATGTCAACTTAGTTGAGGTATGAAGAACGGTAAAACGTGTTCGTAGAATAAATAAATAAGACAAAAATTGACATTAAAAATGAATTAAATAATTGTGATGTTAAGTCGATCGTCCAAAAACAAAATTTTTATCTCGTCGCTGGTCGAGTTGGTTAAATGGTTAACCATATAAACTTTGATCAGAGGGACGCCGGTTCGATTCCCCGAACCGACCGGAATTGAGATAAAACTTTTGTTACGGATCTTTCACTTTTCAAAGCAATTTTTCATTCTATTCAATTGAATACATTCATTTCTAATGTCTTAGAATTCTAAACTACATAATGGTTAGATCCATTGCTAAGCTCTTAATAAAATCTTGAATTTAAATTGGTTAGTGGCCATTCTCCACTAGTTGGGATTTGTCTCCCATATTCGTAGATCCATAATGTTCTTCATTCAATGTCAACTTAGTTGAGGTATGAAGAACGGTAAAACGTGTTCGTAGAATAAATAAATAAGACAAAAATTGACATTAAAAATGAATTAAATAATTGTGATGTTAAGTCGATCGTCCAAAAACAAAATTTTTATCTCGTCGCTGGTCGAGTTGGTTAAATGGTTAACCATATAAACTTTGATCAGAGGGACGCCGGTTCGATTCCCCGAACCGACCGGAATTGAGATAAAACTTTTGTTACGGATCTTTCACTTTTCAAAGCAATTTTTCATTCTATTCAATTGAATACATTCATTTCTAATGTCTTAGAATTCTAAACTACATAATGGTTAGATCCATTGCTAAGCTCTTAATAAAATCTTGAATAACAATGAGATTTTTTTTTCACTTATCTTTGAGCGTTTTAGGTATTTTTTTTTATGAAACAATTTCAACTATCAATTTTTTTGCCAACCCAACCGTTCGAGTATGTTCACGGAAAAAAAAAATTTGGACGAACATCAAACATGAATAATTTTTTTTCTTAATTTTTAAATTCCACTAAAAATTCAGAATTTTTTTCTAATTGATTTTGTTTTAGCTTAGGAAGACGACATAATTGAATTTACTACACCAAAATTGTACTAAGAACTACATTGAAACATTGTGATTTTCTTCAAAGAACGTCAACAAAATTTTATAAATTCAGTTTTTATCTAACTCCACTAAAAATTCTACTATATTAAGCTATAAGTTTTAGCTAAATATTTAATTTAATAAAAAAAAATGAATACCACAAAACTTGGTAATATTTAAACAGAAAACAAAATATTATATCACATTTTTAATGCCAACTCACTGACATTTTACCGACAACTCATCAGAATTTTTAATCACGACTCAACGAAATCACTAGTTAGAATCTCGTATTTATAATTATCACAAACATCGAAATTGATGCGTTCGCAATCTATGTTTTAATAATTATGAATATTATGGTCGAGAAAAAATGTAAGAAAAACACTGTCGCGACTGATAAAACATTCTCATGACAAATCGCGAGGCATTTTATAACGGAACCTAAATTTCTAAAATCCTATATTATCAGACCATTTGCTGTTTTTATAAAAACAAATCATGATATACTCAATAGAGGTCAGTGGGTAAACTCGTAATAATATTCAATTACACAAATATCTCATTAAAAAATTTATTCTCTTACATCGTTTCCAAACTTTATTTTAATTGAAAATTTTCAAGCAAAATCAGCTTATTTAAAATAACACACTCTTTCTCCTCCCCCATTTGATGTAAATAGAATCTCAATCTAACATTATTTGTTTTCCGAAAAATAAACAAAACTATCAATTTCAGTTTTCTAAATTAATTTTTCTATAAACTTCTAACAACCTACGGAAAACATAAACGATAGAAAAGGCGGAGTAAAAGGAAATCAACAACATTATTTAAGTTTCACAAATTTTGTGGTTCACAAAAGTGTCTATACACACAACAACAGCAAATTATATTTCTTGATGATCATCATGATATCGTAATTTTAATAATAACATTACTAATTTAATGAGAACTTTTCTTAATTTTCCTCATTTTCCTTTTTTTTTTAATATTTAAACTAAAGAAAATAAGAAACTTTTCAATACTGTCAAGAAGTTATTTATAATGAAGTTTGTTGTTTTTTAAATTAAAATTTACACAAAGTTTATAATAAAATTACCAACGTAACCACGAAATTAATGCCTTGGCATCGAAGTCTTAAAAGAAATCCTATAGAATATATTTTTCATGTTAATACAAAAAATTACACCTTTTTGCTTGCAATTTAATTTCAAAATATTCGAAATAAGTTTTATGAAAATAGTTAAAATAAATGAAATAAATCAGATAAGATGAGGTAAAACTGGTATTTGGGCATTAATTAGGTTACTACAAAAATTTTTTTTTAAAAAGTAAAATAAGTAAGTAATTGGTGTGTGAATGTTTTGCGAAACATGTATGTGTTAAGAGTTTTTATAGATATTTTTATGGAAGAAGCCTTTTATTGGACATTATTTTCAGTTCCACTTCTATAATAAAAGTCGGACAAGTGCAAATATAATTCGCTCGTCGAGTGTTCCGTATATATATATTATTCTACAAGAATAGTTCTTCTCCTAAACACACTTTTGAAAATTACACACTGAAAAAAACATGTCCTATTTCCAATCGAAATGCAACTGTCTCAACCCCATCGTGCGGTCACATATGGCGAATCAAACTACGAAATCGCTTCAACAACTCTACAATTATAAATCGATGAAGTTGAGACAATCACACGAAATATTTATGTGAAAATAAAATATAGTTCAATTAATCTCAAATACTTAAACTTTAAAATGAAAAATTCATGATATAAGGTCAAAGAAAATTTTTTTCAGGGAAATAGTTATTACCTTTATTCAACTACTGTTATATTGGATATAACACTTTATATTTAAAATAAACCTCATTCTGTTGTTGGGAAAATGTTATCGTGTAGTTGTCCCAATCACAGTGAAATTGTTTGCAAATAATTTTTCTTTGCATGAATAATCAACTGCCAACTTCGAGATGAGGTTGTCATGAACTACAACTTTTTTTTCAGTGCAAAAAAAATTGTTTTGCACTGCTAAAAACAGTCACCGTTCATATGACACCCCACATGACATGATCAAAAAAATTTTTTTTTCAAATTTTCTACATTAAACCACCTCCAATGAACATTTGAAATTATAACAACCAAAAAAAAAATTGGGGTTCGATTTAGCAAAATCCCTGCATCCGTGAAATTTTTAGAATTTTTTCTTTTGTTATGTTCGCAGATAGGGGAGGGGACAAAAAAAAATTATACATTTTCGAATAAAAAGTCGAAAAGTGTGCTTTCAAAAATTTAAAAAAAAACTGTTTTTCATTACAAAAAAAATTCACTTTTCATATGTCATGATCACGTTCGTTTTCATGATATCAAAAATAATTTTTTTTCAAAATTTATGAGAGGGTAAAAAAAAAATTTTTTTGACCCAAATGAGTTTTTTACGATACAATTACAACTTTTTGTCAATTATCTTTGATATTGTATTCTTTTACATTTACGGAACCCTTTTCGAGCGAATTTTATTCGCACTAGTCTGACTTTTTTATTGTTGTGCTTTGCTCTATCTTTTGTTTGACTGTCACTTATGTAGATGCTATCCCATGAAATACGTGATTTAATCAATCCATTTAATGGAACGTCTGGCCGAAACGATTTAGCGAATGTTTGGTCTTTACGATCGAAGGCTGAGTGTTTCCGGAAAATTTCGGGGTTGTAACATAAAAATTTCTAGGCTTGAAAAAACAATCTCTTGTTCCTTTTGGTGGAAATGGTTTTTTCAGATTATGAAAGAATAAGTTTCATGTCCTGAAAAAAATCAGTCCTTTTTTCTATAATGTTAATGTTCATAGTGAATGCTAAAGCCGATGATTTCAATTGATTTGATACTTGACATACAAGGAGTACAGTTATAATAAAAAGTGTTTATTATGATAAGACGGGGAGTCCAAAAGATTTCAAGAGATTCAAACCCAGTGATGCTTTGAAATCAAATTGCTAGAGACTGACCTATTGGAAAAATGCACACTAATATTTTTCTTTACACTGTTAAAAATACTAAAAAATAACATTTTCCAAGAAAGCATTGGTGCCGTAGGTCAAGCTTTTTTGTAGTGTTTTTAAAATAAGGTAACTCCTACCTTATCCTGCAACACGCCATAACTTAAAGATAGCATTTTTTGTTCAATGTTATGATAAGTTTAGATATTTAAAAAATTCACCCTGTTCTCAAATAAAGCACCATTTATATTCTTATACTACTTGTTCCTATCAAAAACTGTTTGGTTTTAGTGTCGTTTGATATGAAGTAAATCAAATTAATGAAAACAATCAACAAGCAAAACAGAAAAATTTGGAGGGGCTGAAATCTCACAGCTGATGAAAAACGTGATCTACGCAGGTGAAAAAGTCGAAATTTGAACTTGACCATTTTTGATTTTCCTGAAACTTGGCATATAAGTAGTATGGACAAAATAAAAAATTCGACTTGTTTTAAACATTTTTTTAAAGTGCATAGTTTGAGCATAGGGGGCACCCAAACATGCATGAAAGATGAAAATTCTGCCAATCCGATGTAACTTTGAAATTAAATTGCTCAAGAACGGCTATACCTAAACGGCTATATATAAAAAATTAATTTATTGTTTTTATAATTAATTTTTAAATGAAAATATTAAAACAACTTTTTTAAAGATGGCGCTTGAGTCAAAGATCAATTGGAATTTAATTATTTTTTTTTCTGAAAAAATAGTTCTAACCTTCCTTTAAAATATATCAAATTTACAAAGAGGCATTAATTCGTGTTCTTGAGATATTTAATTTTAAAGATTTTTAGTCATTCTAAAATTCTAATTGCTCATTATTTTTTCGAACAATTTTTTTCATCAAAAAATTTTAACCACGAAAGTTCGAGAAAATAATGAACAATTAGAATTTTAATCGGACACTAAACATCTTTAAAATATCTTAAAATATCTCAAATATCTCAAGAACACGAAATAACGCCTCTTTGTAAATTTGATATATTTTAAAGAAAGGTTAGAACTATATTTAAAAAATAAAAAAAGTTAAAATTTAATTGATTTTAAAATTTTTTGTTAATGGCAGTTGTTTGAAAAAATTAAGAAAAATTCGAATTTCAGCCGTACTAAAAATCTTTAAAATTAAATATCTCAAGAACAAGAATTTTATCCTCTTTGTAAATTTGATATTTTTTATAGTAAGGATAGAACTATTTTCAGAGAAAAAATTAATTAAATTCCAATTGATCTTTGACCCTAGCGCCATCTTTAAAAAAGTTGTTTTAATATTTTCATTTAAAAATTAATTATAAAAACAATTAATTATTTTTTTTCAAACGTCTAATCATCTATCAAACAAAAAAAGTAGGGTCTGCGCCGGACCAGACGGTGGAAGTTATACTTCTTTGGCCATTCGCTCGCACACACGCACACAGACAGACAGATAGGACACATTAAAAAAAAATAACTAAACCAAACCAAACCATTCAAAAAAAAAAAAAAATAAAAAAAAAATATTATTCAAAAAAAAAACTATTATTCAAAAAAAAAATATAATACAAAAAAAAAAATATCGTTCAAAAAAAAAGCAAAAAAAAAACATATTATTCAAAAAATAAATAAAAAAAAAATATTATTCAAAAAAAAAATTATAATTAAAAAAGTATAAGAACGTATAATCGTCGATTTTTCTTAGTTTTCTTAGTCAAAAAAATAAAAAAAAAATATAATCCAAAAAGAAAAAAAAAATATTATTCAAAAAAAATATTATTCAAAAAACTAATAATTATTAATTACTAGAAGGTACCCACACGGCGTTGCCCGTGCTTCCCAGATAAAGTGGTTGAAAAATGTTTTTTTTTGAGTAAATTCTCCTATAGTTTTTTTTAATGTTATTTAATTTAACTTATTTTATTAGTAATAAGTATATAAAAATTTGAAAAAAATGTAATAGTATCATTTTACAGTCAGCAAAAGCCATTAAGTAAATGTCTCTAAAGCTATAGATAAATTTACATATTAAATGTATGTTAAAATTAAAACACATTTGACAGACAAATAATAATTAAATAATTTTTATAAATGTAGATGGCAAAAGATTAAGGTTAGAAAAAAGTTAAAATTTTATTCCAAAGATTTAATTCAAATAATTCAATGTGTCACAAACAATCAGGTGAGCGTAAATATATTTGTTTATTGGATGTCACAATTGTCAATTACTTACTCCGAAACCACCGTACTCGTTATAAAAAATAGGTACACTGGCTCATTGCTATTGGTTTAGCGTCCTATTTCATGTAGACTTATAATCATTTATCAATCCAGAAATTTTGCTGTTCTGAAGAGGGTCGTATTGCAATTTGCAAATATGCTTTATCGATTGTCTGCAATACTCTACTACATTGATGCATACGCCGGCCGCTTAAAAATACCACCATTTTTAGTGAATATTTTCGTTTAATGGGTTTTATCGCTTTATGGTCATCGTCTTTTTTCGACATTCCTTCCCACAACTTAAAACAAAAAATATGGCGGGGCTGAAATCTCAAGCTCTGAGATATCAAGACTTCGGTCTGGGTTAAGGATTTTGATATAGTTTTCGGCAAAAAACTTTTATGAGGACATGGTTTTTAGTTTTGGGCAGCGATGTACATCAAACATAACTCTTTGTTAAAGTACAAGTATTTTTTATCTCTGTTTAAAAATTTCTTACAAAACTAACACGAAACATCAATACGTTGCCGGAAAATTATAATCAAAATTCCAAAATATTGTTAAATTAAATAAAATCAAACTTTTTCAAAATGCCAAAAATATTCCAAATATTAGAATAAAATCAAAAATTAAAATATTTTCTAAATTCCAATAATATTTCAAAAATTCTTAAGAATACAAACTTTTTCCAAAATTCTAAAAATATTGCAAAAATTATTACAAAATCATAAATTGAAACTTTTTTCAAAATTCCAAAAATTATAATAATATCAAAATTAAAAATTTTTCAAAATTCTAAAAATATTTCAAAAATTCTTACAAAATCAAAAATTAAAACTTTTGCCGAAATTCTAAAAATATTGCAAAAATTATTACAAAATCAATTAATACAAACTTTTTCAAAATTCCAAAAATATTTCAAAAACTATAACAAATTCAAAAATTTCCTTGTCCAATCTCATTTTAAATTACATTTACGTCATAAAAACAGCTACATTTTTTTTCCCAAAAAATTGGCTAAAAAAATAAATGAAATCATTTTTGACACACTTGACATTATTTTTTGACAAACTTATAATGCCATATTTCTCAATAATAATAATAATATATCATGTCATACGAACTATTAATTTTATTTTTTTCTAAAAAAATTGGGTAAAAAATAAATAAAAACCTTTCTTTTGACACACTTGACAACATTTTTTGACAAACTTATAATGCCATAATTCTCAATAGTAATAATAAAATTTCATTTCAAACAAACACTTTTATTTTTTTTGCAAAAAATTAGGTAAAATAAATAAACAAAATAAAAATGTTTTGACACACTTGACAACATTTTTTTGACAAACTTATAATGCCATAATTCTCAATAATTATAATAAAACTTCATTTCAAACAAAGAAAATTAATTTTATTTTTTTCCATAAAATTAGGTAAAAAATAAACAAAAATCTTTCTTTTGACACACTTGACAACATTTTTTTGACAAACTTATAATGCAATAATCTAGTTTTTGATCTCACATACCAATCCCGACCATCAAGATTTCTCCAAATTTAATGTTCCTACTCGTAATCACTTAAAATGAACGTTTTTTAATCCAAAAATATGAAAATTTGCTATTTTTGACACACATAATGATTTTTTTGACACACTTCCGGTACAGTTATCGAACACAGCGTCCTTTCGGACCTGTCCCTTGAGTATACCTATTTTTAGAAAAAAAATTTTTGAATTCCCTCCAGCGGTTTTCCCTGCAGCGTAGGTAATGACGGACGGCCGGACGGCCGGCCGGCAGACAGACATACATTTTTTTTTTTTGCTTTTTTAGAATCAGGAGGTCCTAAAACGTCGAGAAATGTCAAAAAAAGTGGGGGTAAGAATTTCACTTTGAGCTCATGAATGTAATACTTAGGTCTTTCAGACCGAAGTAATTGGAAAACATAATAATAAGACTAATTTCATTTGTAAATTCAGACTTATATATTATGATTAAAACAGTCAAATCACACCATTTGTTAACATATTTGCATATATTTTAAAGATCCCTTGCAATAACAATAATAGTTTTGAAAGTAATAGAGAAGCATATTTCACTCAATAAGTAAAACACTTTAAACCTGTAGCTTTGATAGTGTTCATAATCTTTTTCTTCGGTACTAAGGTTCCAATGCAAATTCTTGGTTAATCAATGTTTCTAAGAAGAGGAAAAGAACGTCAATTTCCAATTTTTGGAACATTTGAGGGCAGTTCTGCTAATGCAAGCAGGTTTGTTTAATCATATATAAACAATGCTTAAATGTATCGTATTGGTGCTAATGCATAGAAATATGTACATATTTTATATAATTGCAAACCATAAGAACATATTTGTTCATAGGATTGGCAGAATAGGATTGGCATAGGATTGGCAGAATTTTCATGCATGTTGGGGTGCCCTCTATGCTCAAACTATGCACTTTAAAAAAATTTTGAAATAAGTCGTATTTTTCATTTTGTCCATACTACTTACATGCCAAGTTTCAGGAAAATCAAAAATGGTCAAGTTTTCACAACTCTGTCTAGAACACGTTTTTCATCTATAGTCAAAAAATTTAATTTGTAAATAAAATTCGTGATCTAAACGAACGGCGCTTAAACCGACCATTTTTATCGGCTTAATACTTAGCAAACAAGTATTTTAAGAATAACAAAAAGTGCTTGATTTAAGAACAGAGTGGTTCAAATGATCTTTAAAAATCTAAACTCAATGTTACCACATTGAACTCAAATTGCAAGATTACGGCTTACCGTCTATCGGCGGTCTAATGTGTGTTAGGAAGGTAATTGACTAGCCTATCAGCTTATCCGAGCTTACACTGTTCACACCTTTTTTTAAATTGGTTTCAACAATATGACACTGTCAAGTTTAGTTTTAGAACTAAAAAATAAAAAATTCTTTAAATATGAGCATATATAAAGGAAGGCTGCCACTTTCATAAGTATTGCAAAAAAATACAAAAAATGTTTGACTACGGTATCAGCGCCATTTTTGAAATGTAATTTTTTAATTTTTTTTAACAGTGTAAGCAAAAAATTTACTACATATTTTTTCAAAATTACTGTCCTTACCTTTCCAACGTACATAGAAAAGTTCTGGATATCAAGCCATTCTATTGCGATTTGATTTCAAATCTTCACTATGTTTGAATTTCCAGTAATATTTGATTTTTTTTTTAATATACTGCTTTTTATTTGTAGAAAAAAACAATATTGTATTTCAAAATTCTAATAGCTATTATGTAGGGTGTCAACTGGATCTTTTTAGCTTGAGAGTGAAATTCACTCGAAAACACTCGAAAGTAAAAACGATTCTTTTTGTCCAAATTACATACAAAGTTTTTCTCGAAAGCAATTCTCGAAAATTGTCAAATTCTAGCAATTTTTTTGTAAATTTCTATAGCAACCAATTCATTTAATATGATTTTATATTAATTTTGGACAATTTTTTCTTAAAATTTTACGCTTTAAGGCGTAAAATAGTAATCTAACGCCCTATTATTTCGATGGAAAAACATCCAGAAAAATAAGTTATTATTATTTTTAGGACAAAGGACAGCATCAAATTTGAAGCAAAAATTCAAATTACGAGTATTTGAAAAAAACTATTATTTTCGATATAGAAGTTAGAACGATATTTTTATTTGGAATTGTTATTTTTTTTTATGTTACTCGTTCTGAAAGAACTGAAGAATAAATTATTTTTGTGAATGTTTTGTTCAACTATCCTTTTTTTTTTAAGTAAATAAAAAGGATTACAAAAAAGTGCTTCCCAGTGTTCATGTCCTTCAAAATTAAATGAAATCGACTCCAAAGGAGTGAAAACAAAAAAATTCAAATTTTGCTCGAACGAGTAAGAACGATATTAAAAATATAAAACTTTAGTTTTTGAATACTATTTTGAGGAGTGAAAAAACGAAACTCTGGTAATAAATATAAACATAACAAATATAAAGAAATTCTGGTTATATATATAAAAAAATTCGCGGACCACTAAACATTTTCTGCGGACCTTTATCGGTAGAGAAACACTGACATAAAGGACTTTTATTTAAAATATGACGTTTAAGCAAACTTAAAAAATAATACCAGAATATTTGACCTCTGATTTAATTAGGTTTAACTCATTCAGTTTTAATAATTCCATTTTTCCAACCTCTGTTTGATAAATACTTTTACAAGATAGTCTTGTTTTAGCGTTTGATAAATTCTTTTAGTTTGGTTTTGCTCTGATCAATTTGTCTGTTAACTGAATTCTAAATTAGCTTTGCTAGACAGTTATTACTTCTGCTTGCTTTTTATATTCAATCCTTTGTTGAAATGCATATTTGAGGATAAGTTTATTTTTTTTGACAATAATTTTAGTTTGCAACAAAAAACCCTAGATATCGGGTTCTAACACATAATTTTTCGTATCGTTAGACCAAATAAATGCTTAGGTTTAAACTCTGGCACGACACCTAATTTTTGACTATGTATCAAAAATCAGGAGATCGTAGTCGTGTTATGTTTTAAAGGATTCTTTTTTTTAAACCATTGTAAGAAAGTCAACAAAAACTATTAATTCTGCTAAATCAGAACTTTTACAAAGAATTTTGACTTAAATAATTTTCTTTATGTTTGATCACCATTGGTAACGATATTTTACAAAATATGAAGATCGGCAATCATGGGAGTGTTTTGTAAGAAAATCACAGATGTATCATAATAATTGTTTATGCTTATTTTTATGATCCTAGACGCATTAGTTTATGAAGACAATCTGCTTGGTTTGAGTTCTTCTTGTGGCTACCACTGCGATACTTTATACAACAAAATATATTCGCTGTGTGATAAAGATCTAACACATGCTTGAGCTTCAAAATTGGAGCTAAGATCGATTCAAACTGCACATTGCATATTCCATATTTCATTTAGTCACATTGAACTTCATCTATTATTCGAATAATATCGAATAAATATAAGATAATAATATTGTTTTATCGTTTGATTTTATTGGTAGTAATTTTTCTACAAATAAAACACCTAGCTCTAGATCATCGTGTTTTATTTATAGAAAAATTACTACAATTAAATCAAGGACGATAAAACAATTTTATCGAATAGATCAGATTCAATGTACATATGTAAATGTGTATAAATTTAACAACAAATTTATATATAATAATATAATAATAATAATAATATAATAATATAATAATATAATAATATAATAATATAATGATATAATGATATAATAATATAATAATATAATAATATAATAATATAATAATATAATAATATAATAATATAATAATATAATAATATAATAATATAATAATATAATAATATAATAATATAATAATATAATAATATAATAATATAATAATATAATAATATAATAATATAATAATATAATAATATAATAATATAATAATATAATAATATAATAATATAATAATATAATAATATAATAATATAATAATATAATAATATAATAATATAATAATATAATAATATAATAATATAATAATATAATAATATAATAATATAATAATATAATAATATAATAATATAATAATATAATAATATAATAATATAATAATATAATAATATAATAATATAATAATTTAATAATAAAATAATATAATAATATAATAATATAAGAATATAATAATATAATAATATAATAATATAATAATATAGTAATAGAATAATAAAATAATACAATAATATAATTATAAAATAAAACCTCAAAGATAGTATATCTGGAACTTTGTGTATGAGTTGGCTGTGAGGTTATTAATAATTTTAAAGAATTTTTGTATAGAGGCGTTCTATTTGACCACAGGGTTATGAAATTTGCAAATTCAATAGTATTGTCTGTACTGTTTTTTATGTGTTGACCTTTTTCTCTAGTGGGAAAATCATAAAATGCAAAAAAAAATTTCGCAAATTCGAGTTTGATTATAAATACTTTTTACCATATGCTAATTTTATTAACAGCTACATTTTTTGTGAATGTTTAATTAGTTAATTATAAAGTCAAAACCAACTTTATAACTTTTTATTATTAAATTTTATTACCAATAAATTATATTTGGTTTTCTCTAATTTCTTATAATTTCGACTAACAAACAGATGGGTTATTAATTCTTTAATTTTCGTAAGCAGTAAACAACATAAAAATTTTTATTACACGCATTTTTTTCAATAAACATTAGATTTTTAGAATTTTTAAGTTTGTTTATGATGGTTTGAATATAAATCTTTTACGCGAGATGACCTTTGAAATTTTCTTAAACTATTTACTTTTCTACCTCTTATAACCTTACCCATAATACCTCTAACTATATAATTATATAATCCTGTAACAAAAACTTTCAATCTTAATTCCCTTAATTCAAAAGACAAAGAAAATACTTTTAAAGTTTTCATAATGTTCGTGTAGGTTGACTAACTGATTTTTAAACATACTTGAATATATATGTAATTAAATTAACTTTAAAGTTTCAGTTCTTTGAAACCTTTGGGAGATTGGAGGATTTCGTAACGTAAAGATAAAAACTAAAAAAAAATATGAAAAATTATATTTCTAATAAATTAGAAAAATATTTTAATCCAGAAGAAAATTAGAAAATTATGTAAATTTTATGAAAATAATATTATTATAAATTTGGAAAATATTTGTTGTTAGGATTATGTGATTATAAACTCAAATATTCAATATGTATGTCGTATGAATATATATGTGGTATGTGTGGGATCATTGTTTTGTGGTGGCGGCTGCATGAAAATAAACTTATATATTCGTTCAATAATTTTGAGATAATTTATTTTAGATTAAATTTGAAAATTCTGCATTTAAAATAATTTTACTTTCAATGAAATATTTATTGAGAGGATTATAGAGGATTTGTTTTAGAAAACGAGAGGTTTTGTTTGCCATAAATAATTTTGATGTAATAAATGAATTTTATTGATACATGTAACACCTTTTAAATGCATTTAAGGTCTAAAATTCTGAATTCAATATATTGTACCAGCATTTGTTAGTTTTTGTTTTTTGTTTTTACTTTTTATTTGTAAACACTATGATTCTGATTATAATGAAAAACAATGTTTCCTTCAATTGAAGTTTATGCACAAAACCTCAAAGACTCAGTCAGCCTGACTATAAACTAGTATAGCTATACTTTTTCGTTTAATCTCCAAGCTTGTTTATTGCTTTATAAATATTTCCGTTAAGTAATATAGTTTACGCCTTCAAACTGCGACAAAATACTGCCAAATTTTTTTTTGTAATACATATTTATAATAAAATCATTAAAAAATTATGCCAAGCAAACAAACTTTTCTATCAGTAAAATCTAAGCTTTTTTTGTTCTGTTTTTTATAGCAGCTAAAACATAATTTTATTGCATGTCTCTCAACTCTCAACTATTATTTCAGTTTTATTATTTGTTATTCTACTAAATTTACATAAAACTAGAAACTATATATGAACATGTACAGAAAAAAACAGCAAAATGATAATAAAAAAATAAAAAAAAAACTATAAAATGGGAATTGACATAACCTAGAAAATCTGAATAGTATTATTATGTATGATTATTGTGCTAATTTAATAAATGTTTGCTTTTTTTTCATTACAGTTTGAGCCAATTTATGATTCGAACATGACATCACAGTATCTCCGTCATATCAATTTATATGAATGTCAAGGATCGATTGAAGATTTGGAGTTGTTGTCAAGGGAGAGGCATGGAAGAATATGTCTGGATCCATCACTTCAAAGTGTTTTATGTAATCAAATGATTGTCACGTGGGTTAGTGGCACGGAGGTAAGTTTTTCATTCGAAATTTCGGTATTAAAAATAAACTAAATTAAACTTTGGTCGGATGATGATGTCGCATAGAAGATTTTAATCAAATAGCTTCTTGTCATTCCTGTATATTTTTAATTCCATAAAATTAAAAATTAACAAAAGATAAAACTTAACTTCCAACAAAATCCATATCAATACAATTCCATTATATTTTTATATCCCTACAGTCAATTTCAATTTATTCAAATAAAAATTCAATTAAATATAATTCGTTTTATCAAAGTAAAATATAAAATTTTTTTTTTTTAAATTTAAATTGAAAAACTATTTATGCAATAGCAAATCATCATATAAGTACATAAGATTGAAAAGATAAATTAAAGATATAAATCTTTCTCTCAATGGACAAACTTATATTCGTTTTACCATAAAAACGATATCGAATCTTAGAGCAAAGAAAACAAAATGATGAAAAAGAAAATAAAGTTTTGAAAATAAATTTACGTTTTCTTAAGATTTTAGATTGAAAAATTTTTTTTATATCTTTTGTATGTAAGTTCAGTTGAAAGATACGGGTATACATATATCTATGAACAAAGAGAATTTAGTATTTCTGAGAAGTCATATCAAAGGTAAATTTCTAGTATTGATCTTTAAATTTAGAATAAAAATGGACGAAAACTTTTAACTGTAAAAACTGTTGCAAGACTCTTTATTGATGACTCTAATTGCAAACGTAAGTCAACTGGTAAGTCATCGTCACCTTTTATCTGAGAAAAAACTGTTCCAAGCACAACATCACTTCTATCAGTCGTCACTTTTTAAGATTAAGATACTGCAAAATTGGAGGGTTGAATATTCTTTCTTTTAAAACCTCGAAACTATTTTGACAGAATGCATCCCAAATGAATTTGAGGTCCTGTTTTACCAAAGCATTTAATGATTGTGCAATTTCAGATAACATAGTGATAATTCGACGATAATAAACGATGCAAATTTTTAATGGCATGGATTTAGAAATAATCTGGCTTTATTCCATTTTTAATACCAAATCTTTTTTCTAAGCTTATGTCACCCAAATACACAAAGCATGTAAAACCAGGCAATCCAGATAGAACATTGTTAATTATTCTCTTGAAGGTAGCGGGAGCACCTTTTAGACCAAAGTGCATCCGTGTGAAGTGAAAATGGACCATTTAAGTACTAAAGGCTGTTTTTAGCTTATCTTCTGGGCTGAGGGAAATTCGATGATACCCATCGGTTAGATCTAAAGTGGTGAAGTACACTGCGTCACCCAATTGATCCAAAGTATCAAAAATATTACTGAGCGGAAAAACATCATCCAGTGTTATGTCGTTCACACGCTTATAATCAACTACAACTCGAAAACGTTTACTGCCATCTGTTTTTTTTTGGGAACACTATCAAGGGAGAATTAAAGGGACTGTTGTTATTCTCTACAATGCCCTTCTTAATCATTTCCTTTGCTTGAGTAAGAAATTTCGACTTTGGTTGACTGTGGTAGCCAATAAGGTTTTATACTAACTGGCACCAGGTGTTCGGGGGGTCGTTTTTGATGGGGAATTCGCGCCCCCAAAAAACCCACACAACGATTTTCGGTTCAATTTTCTCGATTGTTTGAGAAAAACCCATGTAGATGAGGTCTGCGTCCAGGTTCAGGTGAACCAGGTGTTCAGGGGGTCGTTTTCGACGTGAAATTTGGATTAAGCGCGCCGAAAAACGCTCCCACAATGATTTTACGGTTGTTTTTGTCGATATAGTCAGAAAAGTTCTCGGGCATGACGTCCGTTTCGAGGTTCGGGCGCACCAGGTGTCCGGGGGGTATTCGCCGATGCTATATTTGGATTCAGCGACCCAAAAAACCCCCAGGCGCCGAGTTTCTCTCCTTCCCCGCATGATTTTCGGGAGAGTCAGTTAACAGTGTTGAATAAGATTTGTACGAAACGAAAGTTTGCAATAGAGTGAATATGATACAATATACTTGAAATGCAATTTTTTTATTTTAGAAATTCTTTTCTGGGCTCCGATAACATTTGTTCCATTATAGTAAAAAATTACAATTGGGGACCACTTTAAAGCCTTATGGTTTGCAACGCAGTAATAATCTACTAATAGTAGTCAGCAACGTGATCAGCTCCAAATACATTACATTTATGCTCAGCATTACGAACTCCAGTAATCCAAGATTGCCTCAACCCATCAAAAAGTAAAAAAAATTCCAACCATTATATTATGGTAAATCGTCGACTATAAGGCCGGCAGTAATAGTAAATAATTGAAGAGGCACATTTTGAATTTCTAGCACTTTTTTGACAGCGATTAATATTGCAAACTATGTTGCTCTTCTAGAAATTTTTTACTGAACATTTCAATATATATTCAATATTCTAGAGATTTTACAAGGCAAGATCCCTCAGTAGTTCACTCGTGATCTGCTGTATTGTTGGTAGATCTCACATGATTTCAATGTTGTCATGGAAGAATATCTAAAATTTGGGGTTTTCGGTTGGTGCATATCAAGATATCACTTTCTACGTCTTATGATATGATTATGAAGTGTTTTTAATAATAATTGAATAGATGTAGCCAATAAATGCAGTGCATTACACAATTTTAGACGGAGTAACGATATCGGTTTTATAGACATATTTTAAATAGACTTTTATTTATTATAAAAATATATAAAAGAAATTTTATTCTGGTCTCCAAGTTGTTATATAATTATAACAACTTATTAACTTAACTTATTTTGTTATATATTTTTTGCACCCGTAGATGAATGTATAACATTCGAAACGCATCGAATAAATATTATATACTTATTAAAGATTGTTTTGTGGAATTATTTTACAATAATTTATCAACATAAATTATTGTTTTAATTTAAATCGGTTTTATGGACGAGAACTTGTCTAAAATGTAATCAGGCTACCGTGGGTCCCCCGTTTAATAAAATTGTGGAACCATTGACCTACCAGTGTGTATGTGCTTCATTGCTGGCTTTAAATGCCCAGCTCGAAACCATCAACTGAGTGGAATGAGTGCCCAGTATACGGAGTTTCTTCATTTAAACAGTCGCGTTTGAAATCCATTCCGACTTCGAATATGGCTGAGTTGTGCCGCGGAAATAATAACTATTAAAATAATAAAATAATAGAACGAAAGAACTGCTGGAAAGCCAGCGGATAAAGTTCCATGACGATAATGACGGGTGGGTAAGTCAAAATGCTAATACCATAAAATCCTGTGATATCGATAATAATTTGGATAAACTTGAATCTGCCGATACTTTTTTTCATTGTCATACCAATAAAGACTATTTTATAACGCTGAAAACGCATCAGTTAAGTGCTGAGGTATGATTCAATAGTTGGAACATATCTTTAAATTAGCATGAAGAAACTAGTTACATGTGTCCCAGGCTACAGTATCCTCCAAAGACTTTAACATACTGTTACGATTCTACATAATCGCAAAATAATATAAAACAAAATAGTTTTTAATTAACCTCACTTTCCCCTATATGTATAATATTTCAAAACTAAAATCAACATCACATTCTTCCAAAGAAAAAGGGGCAAAGCAAAACGATTATATAAAATAATCAAAGCAAAAGTATTTTTTAATTTAAAAAATGCAAAATAATGATGCCGATTATTTAAGATTTCTCAAGTTTTCTTTCTAAGGACAGTTTCGGATTTACCTCGAGTAGTCGATAAATTAGGAAATATACTTAAAAAATTCAAAAATGAAAATTGAATTTAAATTGCACTGTGATAGTGTAAACAGTTTAAATGGAATACGATTATGTTAAGTGAGCTAATTGTAAGAAACGCTGTATCGTGAACATAAAACCGTGTAAATAGAACTAAAATTAGTTTTTAATTGTAAATAATGTTATTCTGGAAATTTCTACAACCAATAGTTGGAGTTTTTGAAGATGTTGGAAGAATATTCTAGATTGGAATATTGTTTGCAAAATTATTTTCCTGTTGTTGTGAAACAGTAAAGATGTTCTTAATAAAACCTGGGCTCTTTGCATACTAATCAGCAATCGAATTTAGAAGGAAATTTGGGAATAACTTTTATCGGATAAAAAGTAAAACCAACTCGAAGGAAGGTAGAAAAACGTGGCAATACTATTATTGCAAATTTTGGTTAAATTTAAATTTGTGTTCGACGTGTGTAATTAGGATGTTAACATGTCTAAAAAAAGTACCTCACACAAATTTGGTGACCGAATAGCGTTAATTGCTAATTTTCTATTTCAGTGTTTCAGAACTCGGAGTAATAATATGCGGCATAATAGGTTGGTAGCCAAAATCAATTTTTAAATCCATTCCATAGCCATTAGACCGGTGGAAATGATTTGGTGACGTCACATTTTGAATGGCATTTCTGTAAATTGGTTTTTGAAGACTGTGCAGGTACTGACTGTGAAGCGTTGGATTATAAACCATAAGAAGGTGAATTTTGGATATTCATGCCGATGGTTTGTCCATATGAAGCAATGCTTGATGTCGTTTATGACAACTATGGTATGACAGATTGGCATGTCTATCTTTGACAATTTTACGGCGGCTTTGAATATCCGGTGCAATGCATTTGAAACATTTGCAAACATATGGTTTCTCTTGAATTTTGTGCATTTTTGCATATACATTTATGTTTGATTTGATTTAAATGCATATATGATTTATGTTTGATTTTAATAGTGTTGTAGGACTTAATGTATTTTTCGTTTATTGTTTCCCTTATAATGTAATCAATGGTTAATAGCTCACTTAAAGCAACACATTTTTTGTTCACTCTTTCATGTTTCACTTCACTTTGAAAATTGTCCTGGTAACAAACGTAGATGCCTTTCCACCATAAAACACTTCTGAGTTTATGGCACTATTTATTCCAACCGAATATAACCTCTCTAGTTTGTTTATCTTGCATGTTTCTTGGAAGCATTTGTGGCAGAAAAGATGAGAACAAAAATTTACTTGTGTTGTTTAACTAAACCAACACCTGTAATCCCTCCGCGGGAGGAGTTCATTTCTCGTTTGCTAAAATAATGTCTATATACTATTTGCACTTTAATGCAAAGTTGATAATACGTGATAGAGCTCCAACCGATGCCACGCGAAGGAGTTTGCTCGTTTTATTGTAATTTACTAAGACTAAAGGACACTGCAACTTAAGTCTAGAATTTTCTTCTCTTTGTCACCACCTAAACCTTACTCCGTGTCCCTACTGGCCTCGTACTTAACCATCTTCTTCGCCATAATGAATAATGCTCTCAAATGTTTAGTACTTTGTGCTTCCAGGTCTAGTTCTGGTTCTGATACTTAATCATACAAACCCTTACAATTGGGTATAACTATTTGTAACTCCTCCGAGACTACCGAATGCAAAACATTTTTCTATACAACCCCAAAAAATGAAGACACGTCTTTAATAGGTTTTGCTCTAGCTCAAAGTCCAGCATATTCTGCCAGCTCTCCATTTTAGTCCTGAATCAATTGCTACTGCACCAGCCATTTGTTTTTCACGACGGGCTCTTTGTTCTACTAGAATGTCATAGTCTTTTGATTTTTTGTAATGCAATCTGAGAGAAAAATTCCATTTTTTAGTACATCATTCCAATGCGGACTTTAATCATGTAATCCTTTAACAGAAAACAGCATTAAAACCTCGTACAAATCGAATCCTATGTAAATATCTTTATTATCTTTAACAAATTGAATATTTGTTTTTGTAGTTGAGTAAGTATTAAGAAAAATCTCCAAAAATAACGGAAACATAAGTTCCCATTTGTAAAAGAAAATGTTGTTTGATTTGATTTAAAATATAAATGTATCTAAGTGAATGGTCACATTTGGATTAGAGTTAAACTAACATTTTTCAATTTTTTTTCAGGGATTTACCTTACCTAATGATGTTGGTATACCAATTGATCCAGCACAAACAAAATTTTTTATGATGGAAACCCATTATACAAACCAAAATTATATTGAATCGTCAGATATAGATTCAATTATTGATAACGAATCAAAAAAATCAATGGTTGATAATAGCGGATTAAAATTGTTTTTAACATCAAAACTACGTAAACATGATGCAGGATTATTATCAATTGGTATTGAATCAAGTTGGAAACATATAATTCCGCCAGGACAAAAGGAAGTTTATTCAGAAGGACATTGTATTAGTGAATGTACAAAACCTACATTTCCAACCCATGGGATTAATTTACTAGCAGTTATGATGAGAACAAACTTAATTGGAAAAGAAATGAAATTTAAATTGGTTCGAAAAAATATTGAACATGAGTTGGCGGTGGTAGATCGATTACGAAGTGATTTGGATCGACAACAAGAATTTCGTACATTTGATCGATCAATAATATCGTTTCCTGGTGACCAGTTAAGTATAAACTGCGTTTATGACAGTTCTTCAAGATCATCTATTACTCTTGGAGGACCAACTTTAAAGGGTGAGATTTGTCAAGCGGTTACATTGTATTATCCAAAACTTAAAACGTTGACAAGTTGTAATTCACTGACCAGCTTACCAACCGTATTACATTCATTAGGAATTGAGGAATTGGCTTTGTAGGCTAATTTTATTACGTTAACTAGATTTGTTTTTAATTAATTATTTGTTTTTATTTATAGAGAATCAAATCCAGTTGTTATTGCATCACCAACTGAACTTGCGGGACAAACGTTAGAATCAAGGTTGATTTCATATAATTGGACTAATAGTTTCAATAAATTTCAGGATATAACTAATAAAGGTTCATTTAAGCCTTTTTGTTGGAATGCAAATTCAGATTTAATTCCGGTGAGTACTGAGAATCAACAAAAAATATGCTAATTAGAATATTGCAACCTCATTTACTTTGGATCAAGCTTCCATTTCGATTTAAGTGCTTTAACTCTTGATTAGACTGTATAAATTGAAGAAAAGATAAAAAAAACTTCTAGACAAACACACAGAAAATAATTATTGACATGTACGTATTATATCCTGTAAGACAATTTAATTTGTATTCGTGTATGCAAAACGCACTCAAATGTAACTTTTACTGGCTACATATCAATAGTCGATCAATACATCTAGGAAGTCAAAATTGAATTAAATATCTTATGTTAAGTTTTCCACCACCCCAAATCGATATGAGCAGTTGTAGGCATGCATACATCCGCATACTGAGACATGAAACGGGGTAATGGATGTTCGACCTCAAAGAAGTTTTTTAATTTTTGTTTTTTAATTCGATCAAACTGTCGAATAGGAGTAAACAATCAGCGATAAATTATCAGTAGTAGCACGTGACTCTAGAAAGCCTCGAACTTTTTTCACTTTTTTATAGAAAGTGATCCACGGACCGCGAACTACTCTTATTGTATTTGGACTTATATGCAAGATTCCGTGAGCAACCATATATCCATGTAACAAAAGGGTAACTCGAGTATGTTGTTGGTCGAAAGCAGAAGTTATAAGCAAACCGTTATAAATAATCGAAAACCCGGTCGAAAAACTACCCATTTTGTCCAAATCTACCACAAAAATTCTAAAAAAATTGTAATGTTTCTTAAATTAAGTGCTCCTTCATATGACACTCCACTCCACTCATTTGGGTCAAAAATGGTTTTTTAACTCTCCCCACACCCATCCCCTAAAGAACAGAACAGAAATATAATTATTTGAGACTTCGCTATGATTTTCATTCAAAATTTACCAATCTTCCTGTCTCTGAATTATTTGAAATTTTTCTGTCAATCATCGTCGAAACGTAGGGAGTGGAACGGTCTGAAATTTGAACTTTTTTGACAATAACTCAAAAACTGTGCACCGCAAAATTCTAAAAACAATTGCAATGATTTCTAAATTAGGTGTTCTTTCAAATGACACCCCACTCGCTTGGGTCAAAAAAGCTTTTTTTACTCTCCCTACACCCATCCCCTAAACACACAGATATATAATTACTTGAGACTTCGCTATAATTTTCATATAAAATTTACCAAACTTCCTAACTCTGTGAATTTTTACAAATTTTTCTGTCAATCAGTGTCGAAACGAAGGGAGGGGGTGAGGGGCGTTCTGAATTTTGCACTTTTTTGACAATAACTCAAAAACTGTGCACCGCAAAATTCTAAAAAAAAAATTGTAGCGGTTTCTAAATTAGGTACTCTTTCAAATGACACCCCACTTGACCACGTTTTAAATAATGTTTTTACCCCTCCCCATTTCCACCCCCTTAATAAATATAATTATGAGTATGTGATACTCTATAATTATGTGATACTTTCCTATATTTTCCATAAAAAACTTACTAATTGTTCTATCATTCCCTCATTCCCAATCGATATAATGTGAAAAACTCGTTTTGCTCTCACCAATAGTGTTCCGTATAAAAAATGAAACCCTAAAATTATAATAAAATCAAAAATTTAAACTTTTTCAAAATTCTAAAAATATTCCAAAAATTATTACAAAATCAAAAATTCAAACTTTTTCCAAAATATCAAAAATATTGCAAAAAATTATAACAAAATCGAAAATTCAAACTTTAAAAAAATTTCAAAAATTATAATAAAATCAGAACTTAAAATTTTTTCAAAATCCAAAAATATTCCAAAAATTAATCCAAAATCAAAGATTAAAATTCCCAAAATATTGAAAAAATTATTACAATCAAAAATTCAAACTTTTTCAAATTTTCCAACTGTACCTGTTATGCCGAAGTCGTGGAATCTGGAATTGCTTTAAAAATTACTTAATATCTCCAAAATAATTACAATTTTGGTTAAAGAACGACATTTAATATGCAACAATTTGATATTTTGTTCCTATAATTTCGGAGGAGTTAGAACTGGATAGAACCATATTTCATGTCCAATTTCATATCCAATTACATTTCATGTCATCAAAATAACATAACACACTTATAGCATAATAATCAAGGTCCTGGTTTCACATATAGATGCCAGTCATCGAGATTTCTCCAGATTCAGAGTTACTATTATCACTGAACATATTAACGTGTTGAGGCCAAAAATATGGAAATTTTCTATTTTCGACGTTGTACAAGAATATTCCGTTGAGAATATCTCTCTAGCCGGTTTTCTCAGCGAGCTTAAAATTTGTGTTTATTGGGTATTGCTTTTGGTCTACAACAGAAAAATATAGAAACCATTAGTTTCAATGAAACTCTAATTTCGACGATATCCTTTAGCAGGTTTTCCCAGCGAGCTCAAAATTTGTGTTTATTATTGTTTTTTTTGTGAACAATAAGAAAATATGATAACCATTAGTTTCAATGAAACTCTTACTTCGACGATAGCAGCTTGCACCTTCAGTCGGTGTCACAATCGAAAAATATGAAAATCATTAGTTTCATAGAAACTCTTATTTGACGATACCCTTGCACCTTCAGTGGGTGTACAAGAATATTCCGTTGAAAATATTTCTCTAGCAGGTTGTCCCAGCGAGCTTAAGCTTTGTGTTTATTATTGTTGTTTGTTTGAACAATAGGAAAATACGAAAACCATTAGTTTCAATGAAACTCTTACTTCGACGATACCAACTTGCACCTTCAGTCGGTGTACAAGAATATTCCGTTGAGAATATCTCTCTAGCAGGTTGTCCCAGCATGATTTTTTGACACACTTAAATTACAGTTATCAAATCCATCGTCTTTTCGGCTCTTACCATCAACACAACCTATATTTTTGTTTACGTCGGTTGTGATGGCCGGACAGGCCGGGAGACAGAGGGTATTTACTTTGTCCTTTTTTAGAATCGTAATGACCTAAAACGTTGAGGAGTGCCAAAAAAAGTGAAGGTAAGATTTTCACTTTTGGCCCGAGTTTGTAATGTTCAGGACTTTCAGACCGAAGTAAATAGTTAAATATAAATAATTAAAGTTATTATATTATTAGTTAAATATTATTAATTCTGATGTACGGCATTACTGCTGTACGGCGGTTTATTTGGCACTCAACCTTCAAACTATGAGAGATATATACAAAAATTGTCTATTGGGTCTACTTTCTTCTCAAACATGGACTCAAAAATCCTTAACAACCAGGTCATGATATAAATGAACATTGATTACATTCCACCCAGACTCTGTTTTGAAACCATTGGCATACCCTATCATGGCATGCTCTCCAGCTACACTTACAATCACCACTAGCCTTTGGACAATAGTCCGTGAATTTTTTAATGCCAAATGTTTCTTAACTTTTTTAAAACTCTAAGATTTTGTCCGTATGGAGGGATCAGTTTTTATTATTTTGTAAATTTTTTTTTTATTTTTGATGTACGGGTGTGACAACCCCGCGTACTCCAGTTGTAGTAGATGCTTTGTCTGGTTGACAGTGAAGGTTTACCTACCAGTTCGTCTTGCGCGGCAATAATTGCACGTCCTGCCGCTAGCTCCTTGAGCGAAGATTCTATTGACCATCCTCTATACACAAGAAAATTTTAAACACTATACATTAAAATTTAACCAACCTTTCACCTTAAAATTGAGTTGAATTATCCCTGGTGATCCTTGTATCTTCCTCCGCACCAGCTCCCAACTTATATTTCGGTTGAAATATTTAATTAAATTCTTGTACACTCATCCAAATCACTGCACAAATTATATTTGGAAAACCACCCCAAGACGTTGTTGATGTAACTTAATTAATTTTTCCGATCAAACACTTCTCACAGATTGAAACGCAATTGGTTAATTAATTCTTTTTTTTTTTTCATATTATATTAATTTTCTTCATTCAGATTTTTTTCTGTTAACAATTTTCCTCTTCCTCTTTTGTTATAAAAAAAATAACTATAATCAATTTTTATAAACAATTTTTTTTCATTGTTATATAAATGCATAAATTTATTGCATGAACCAACTCCAAATTTGTTGGTTTTTGTATTTCATGAAATCAATACATAATTACCAATCAACAAAATTAAACAAACACAAAATAACTCTTCGTCAAAAAAAATAAACTAATGGTTCCACTGAACTCCATATCCCCAAAACTGACGTTCAACTCTCAACCACCAACCGACACCCTACCGACTTCCTCAAATTTTCCAAAACGAACTTTTTAAGCCAAAGTTTCAATACCAATTCATTAATTTTTTTACATTTTTGCACGAGCTAAAGCATAAATTTTCTTTAACCGTCAAATGCTATTCTGCAATTTATTTCTGTTTAATTTTCATAATTATGTTAAAAATTATGACTGAAAATTAGAAAAAAATTAATTGATACGTTGCTTCCGGAAGGGTCAACTTTTAGAAGTATTTTAAATGATTGTGTTCTTACACACAATTGAGTTGAGAAGTATAGTGATTTCAAAGATCTCTATAATATATTACTATAGGTAAAGAGGACGGAAATGGAAGCATAACTCACAGGGCATATCTTACCCACTACACAGTCCCTGCTATTGATATACGAGTTAACGAGAGATATCAAATACCACTAGCAATAGCAGTGAGATATCGCCAGCCAAGGTGACATCTTTAGATTGGTGGCGGATGAACTGTATTCAGTCAACGGTAGCACCCTCAATCATAACTGTAAAATAATTCTTGATGATGAGACGCTAAGCTCGAAGAAACGAGCCTTCATATAACTATGTGTGGGCTTTAATCATTAAGAAAGACAGTGCGTCACAGGATCAAGGAATATGCCACCGGCTGGATATTGGAAACTATATTTTTGTTTTGTTTCAGCAAATTTTTGTAAAAATTTGCTACTTACTTTTTAATTAACTTTTATTTTTTCTATTGTATCATAAAATATTGGCCTAAGTCATATTTTGTCAGTGACAAAATATGAGTTTGTTTAGTTATCCATTATTTAACAAAAAATATAAAAATACAAAAAAAGAGAGATTTACGTCTATGAACGTATGTTGTTGTGGGACCTTGGTCTTAAAAGGTTTTTATGTGTTGTTATGACACATATTGTGATTCATATACTACACAACACATTTTATTAAAAAAAAAACTAATTTGTGTGTAAAGAGTATTTGATCGACTAGAGAGCGGTTTTCTAAAGCGCCTTAATTATGCTGTTGGTATTTTGAAAAGAAATTTATTAAAGGATCGAAAAAACGGTAAATCGAAACGTGATTTGATAAATTAAAAAACAAAGTACATAGCGAAGAAAAATTATTTGGATTTCTCTAAATTTATAAAACAAACGAATCTGAAAAACCAAACTTTGAAAAAAAAAAAATGTTTCCGTTACATACCTATAGTATCACTTCCTTAACATTAAAACATTCCTAAACAAAGGGAAAACCTTAAAACAAAATATTTGAAAATTAACCCATTCAACCAAATCGCTCCATTTCTCGAACAAACTTAAAAAACAAAAATAAATTTCGTAAGATTAAACAAAATTTTCCAAACAAATGAAGTGAACTATAATTTTTCCCTACGAACATAACAAAAATAAAAGTTTCTCGTTTGATTATATATAACAAAACTAGATAGCAAACTTGCACAAAGAATGAAAATGAAAACGAGGTTTAAGCTTTTCAATGATGATAATGATGAAAACTTTACGATAGGGAAAAACGGAAACGAAATATTTATGGAAAAAATATTTTCTGTTTGAGTTTTATTGGGTTGATTTTTCTAGTTTTTTGTTTTTATATGTTAACAGAAAAAAAGCAAACGAAAAGAAAATTGGATAAAGTTGGCATTATACAGTTATGTTAATGGAAATTGAGATTAATATGATGATAGGTTAATATGAGGAACATAAGGTGATTATAAATCGATAAAATAAGGACAAAGGGTGAAACTGTTTAAATACATACTTAAACTTTTATTAAAGTTTAGTTTTTAATTTGTCCTTTATGTTTCAACAATTTCTTTCAACCGAATGATAGATAATAAATTTTCTTTTTAAATTCAATGGAGCGCATGGAATTTTTTTTTGTTATTTATTTTCAATTTCAAGCTAAAAACCAAAGAAACCGAACCCAATCTGATTAAGAATCTAATAAAGTGATTATGAAGGAAATATAATTTTTATTTCTTTTCCTGTTTTTTTTTTTTTTTTAATTTCCACTTTGAGGTTATACTTTTTTGTGTTGAAATTTCTAGGTAAAAGAGATATAGAAATCGGAAAAAACAGATAACAAATATAATCAGTTTAGAAAATTAGATAAAATTCACACCGGAAGAATGGTTAATTTACTTTTCAACCAAATAAATGAAATAATTTATTTTTTGTTTGTTTTTGTTTTAAGAATAGACGATTTTGTGGTTTGAATCGTTTTTCTTTTAACATTTATCAACATAGATTATAAAATGGAGAGGTCTGGAATGAAAAGTAGAATTTTTTTGTGTGATCATAATCGTTTTGAAATTATGCATCCAAGAATATTAGAAGATATGCAATGATATGGAAAATATATTTTTTAAGAGGAGAGGATTTTATTTGATATTGTTGGATCACAAATAGTGAATAGAATTATTTTAGAAAATTCTAAGAAATTTGGAACAAAAATACTACCTATAAACATAATTTGTTTTCTTTCATTTAGGTGACTAAGTGTAAATTAAGTAAAAAAAACATAAATTTCATATCCATTACTAAACGAGGTCTAATTAACTGAAAATACTTAACCATCAAATCCTAAAATAACAAAGCCATTCAACCCCTTATAAATCATCCTCAAATTAAATATAAAAAAATTAAAGTAAATAATTTCAACTGACCAATACAAAAAAAATTTTGTTTTAATTTAAATTTAAAAAAAAAACTTAACCAAAAATAACTTCGCAAGAATTTTCCATTTCATTTAAGGACGAAAACTTTTAAGATGAAAACCTTTCAAATGAATCCTTTTTATGCTTTACTATATTGAATTTGTTTTTTCTTATGTATATATAAATAAATTTTCTGTTAAAAGCATAAGAAAAGAAAATCGATTACCTTAAAAAGAAAATCTAAATTTTTGAAATCCTACGAAAAAAAACAAAAACAAGAAAAGGCGATTTAAAGGAATCAACGTAAAATGAAAAATTAAATAATAAGAAGTGGGGGAGAGAAGAGAATTAAAAAGAAAAACGGAAAATTGCTTTGATGCCTGGAGGAAAACAAAAATAAAGAAATTTTTTTTTGTTAGTCTAATAGAGATTTGGAATTATGTTTTTTTTTCGTTCATTTTTTCATCCCTTAGTATAACAAATCTCCTTAGTATCAATAAAATAAAACAAGAAACTTCTCGTTCTACTATCTCATCGACTTGAAATATGTAGGGATTTTTTTTTGTTTTCAGTTGTATTGGGAGGAAATAAAACGTTTCTGCAAATATAAAGGAATTAATGTTCTCGATTTTACTTTATTTATACAATTTTTTTTTCTTCAAACAAATATTCTTAGAAAAAGGACTAAACGAAAATAATATAAACAAATAAAAATAACTACATCAAAACGTTTACATATTAAACCATAAGTTAATATATTTCAAAGTTTTTGGAAAATGTAAAAAGATCTTAAAAGAAGAAAGAAAACCGTAAAACAGGTTTTATGATATTATTTGAATTTACCATTACTTACTTTTACTACAAAATTAATGTATATAGGTAGTCCTGATCTTGGGCCAGAACCTAGTGCTAGTGCCATATAAGTAGCATTTAGTTACGGCATTATCCAACTGGTACTTGTTGAACTCTATAAACTGTTTTTGGATACCTCAAGCCATTAGTCTCTTTGTAAAATCTATTTTGGAGATTAAATTAGGTGACATCCTTTTCCATACTAAAACCTACGATGGCTCTTATTACAGTTATAAAATGAATCCTAGTCTCAAAAGCGGAAGGCAGGTTTTTTTATTAACTTTTTACGGTCGCGATTATTGATAGTGACATGTACTACTAAGGGTGTTGTGTGGTCGAGTGGTAAGCAAATGTTCATTGATGTTCAGATGTTCATTGCGGTTAAAATATTTTACATGTATAAAGTAACTTATCCTTAAGAAATTTATTTCTAAAATGACTTTATCAAACATTGTTTTTTCTTCAAAACCTTGTTATGCACTGACCCACTCTGTTACCGGCTACAGCTTCGGTGGGATGTGGGATAAGAGGTTTTATTTATCAGTGTACCAGGTGTTTTCTGAATGAGCGGGTGAAAAGATTTGTTCATAAATAAACGAAAAAAAAATTGAATGTATCTAATTGTACTGCTTACCCTTTCAGAACATCATCTCCCTCCTTCTAAAATTAATTAATAAAAATCAGTATTTACCACCCGATATGTTATTAATATTACATACGTATAAAAAGTATATACAAATTATACACAACTAGCGGGACCCGGCGTGCTTTGCTACGCCTATAAATAAAGTTTGTGTGTATACATTTTGTTGACGTAGCAATAATTTCAAAGAGTAGTAATGAGAAATGGTTTTCTATTTTTTTTTTTGAATATGAATGTAAAAGGAAGGATCAGCACTCTAGTTGATCAGTAAAATATAAAAAAATAGTATTATATATAAAACAAAGGATATATAAAAAATACGCGATCAAATAAGTTTTCAGGTGTGTAATCTATTTGGAACATTATACGGAACAAAAATCGATTCACAAATTTTCACAGTGCTCATGCGGTTTAGTATACGCTTTCTTTACCGGTAGGTTACTAAAAACGTTGCAAAAATTTTTGATCGGTATATGATTTTATGGTCAGCAAGGGCAGTAAGAATAGCGAAAATACATTCGATAGAGGTATAGAAGAAGTGATGCAAAAAAGGAATAAAAGAAGTGATGCAAAACAAATCAAAATTATTTGGAAGTTTTTGTATATGAATTTATAGGATTTGAATTCATAGGATGAGAAATATTTCTATTTAGTCAACATTTTAAGTCATTTTAAAGTCATTATTATTGAATGTTGCAAATCAATGCGAAACTAATATCTTACACACGGTCAATATATTGGCATATATGTTCCATATATAGACAACATACATGGAATATTAATTTTTAAGCGATTTTGTGAGTAGTTATTGCTCAAAGTAATTATTAAAAGTATTATTCCCGATAATAAGTCATTATTGTCGGGATTGAACTCACACTCATCAGAGACATCATAGTTCAAAGCCATCTTACAGACTCAGCCACAGTGGATGAAACAACAACGAAACATATTTCAAATTTCATGTTCAGATAATTTCTAAATTGAAACTTCATTATCGCATATTTATTTAAATTGAATTCTTCATCTGTGATTAAACAATTGTAAATTGTATTTGTTCCCGACACGAAACACACAAAAACTGTTTTAAAGAAGTTTTTCTGAGAGAAAATAAAAAATGCTTAAAAATTTCAAAACTCATGTGAATTAAAATAATTACTTTAGCTTAATCACTCTAAAAACTTTATTTATTTTACACCAAATAGTGTAAAACTTTTGTTTATTTAACATTATACCCGTCGCATATTGTCGGTATCTCATAAGAAAGAAAATTCAAGAAAAGTCGTTTTGAGTTGTTGATGGTCATTGCAAAAGCGAGTGGAAACTAAACGTTTGAATTCAAATGCCATATCTGTTGCGATCATTGAAATACGTAGCAACAGTACATCTTCCACTTTGAATTTTCCATTCAAAATTGTAGCTTCAACGACATTGTTCATCATCTTTTTCACCTAAACTTTCCAAAAAAAATGTGCTATTTCAAAATATTTGACATATTATTTTAATAAAATATTATACATTCATTTTTCTATTTCATAAAATTATATTCAACGAAAAAAAACATTGATCAAAGCAAGCTTCGCGCATAAACCGATATTTAAAGAAAAACCAATTAAAATAATTATCACCAATCACCAATGAAAAAATAATACACTACAATTGGAAAAAGTAAGCGTTGTGTATTTGGAAAACTTTAACATCAAAACCAATTTTTTAAATACAAATACGGCACCATCTATTGGCTAACCCAAATTTATGAGGCGTATATCACACTATCAAATATATTGGTCAATAAAAAAAATTTGACATGAAATTGGAGAGTTGACGTTAACTTTAACTTAACCGTAACTTAAGACTCTATACAAAATTTTGATTTAAGGTTGGTAAGAAATTACGTATTCTTTGATGTTTGATTTGATATTAGTTTTGGTTTTGTAATCAATTTTATAAATCAATCAATGCTTTAAAAGTAACAAACTGATTTCACAATCAAAATTTAAAATAATAAAATTCGAAATAAACATTTGATACAAAATTTAAAAATAAAAAACTTTATTTTCATATTAATTTCATGCTAATATTTGGCTTTAATTAAAGTCGCTCTTTTTATATCTTTTGCATTTTTTAATAAATAAAATTTTATTTTTATGGAAACTTGCAATTAAATATTAGTTTTCTTCAGTTTTTATACTAAACGTCAAAAATCCTGAAGATAGAATGAAATGAACTTTACGTTAAGTTAACGTTAAGTTTACGTACCGACTATAAATGTTCTAGTGCATTTTCATACATTTGTACTTGACGTTAAGTTAAAGTTACCGACTATAAATCAAGCATAAAGGTTGTAAAATAAACTTCGCTAGTTTTTCATCCAGTTTTGATGACAATTTTTTTACCTCTAATCGTTCTATTTTAATTAGCAATAAGTATAAGAGTATTTTTCAATTTGATATTGATTTTTGTAAATTAACATTGAAGACCAATGAAAAATTTAAAAAAATAAATTTAAATTATTGTTTTCTTTATTTTTACTCTTATTTTTATTCAAACTTTATAAAAACCAATACACTAATTTTTTACAGATTTCGATACTTTATAGCACTACTATAATTAATATATAACCTCCACAAAATTGTTAATAATCTTTGGTAACGTATTTGACATAGCATGATATGCTTTTCGTTTATTATCAAATATAAAACAAAACTTTTTTACTAAAACATATTTGATAGTCTAATAATGGCCTTATATGAAGTTAAGGCGCGCTATTCACCTGAGCTAAACTATGCAAAATATGCGAACTATGTTTTTAAAAAATAATGTATATAACGTAATTATAGAAAAAAACATTACCAAAACAAAATATTTAAAAAAGAAAAGAAAAACCGAAACATTAAATTTTTTTGAAAAAGCTTTATTCGCATTAAAACATTACTTTTTTAAAAACATAGTTCGCATATTTCGTATAGTTTAGCTCAGGTGTATAGCACGCCTGAAGTTTACTATCAATTGAATAAATTGATATACGCTGCCATCTGAAAGTTGGCATATGAACAATCCATATTTAACATTTAATTTACAATTAAAAAATTTTAGGCATTTCATCAAGATAATAGCTATCCTATCTCTCAAGC
The DNA here is from genome assembly GCA_963693315.1 of Diogma glabrata. Lineage (NCBI taxonomy): Eukaryota > Metazoa > Arthropoda > Insecta > Diptera > Cylindrotomidae > Diogma > Diogma glabrata. The sequence goes on from OY856187.1 coordinate 120,741,210, forward strand.
TGGACCATCATACACACATTGTACAACATTTCATTAAGATTGGTTACGTTGTTACGGAGTTCATCGCGGACAAACATCGTGACACGTGATTTTTATATATATAAGAAGATATAATCAAATATTGAAATAATTACATGTTTTTTTTGTTGTATTAGTTCACAAAATGTTGATTCACATAATGTGCAACACATGCATAAATAATAATTTTTTTGTAACAATCTTGTTGATATTCTGTTTAATAATCTGTTTAAATATTAGCCCTTTTATCAAATTTAGGAGTTATTGCATTTAGTTCATGCAAATTGCAATCAACAAAAAAATTGTTGTTTTATACATCGTACAACACAGTACATAAATAATATTTTTTGGTAACACTTGGTTAATACTCAGATTTCAACGGTATTTTTATTATAAAACTCATGTATGCTTTATCTAATTTAGCTCTAATTATCGTATTCCATGTATCTACTTTTTTATTTACTTATTCTAGGTAGGTAAATGATGACCGTATGAAAATCAAATAGTTGAATGACATTTTTTTCTCGTTGTATTTTCATTAAAATTGGACACTATTGAATATTACATTTTTAATAATTTTCATTTGTTACATCGTGGGGCAGACCCAGCACCCATGTGATGTCTCCAGCCGGAAACAGGCGAAAATAAAATAGAAAAAAAACTGTTTTCTCCACGTATTAACTGTTCTAATAACAAAGAGAAACAAAGAAAACAAAGATTTAGCGAATATTCTTTGCATAGTAAACGCAAAATATTTCCCCCTTGTCATCTATTAACTCATTGGCTACGTGACCTATCCCATTTAATAAATGTTGTACTAGTTTTACTAAAAATTCAGTAAGAGCATTACTCTGTACAAAATTCATAGCGGAAATGGTTTGTCCGGGTGCAAGAACACGAGGTCTGCTATGGAGATTGTAATTACTAACATTTTGCTAATAGGCTTCATGAAGATGCTTGAGAATATTATCCTGTACGGTAGAAAGTCTGTTTGTGACAGTCATTAGGGATGTTTGTTTATCACGTAATATGTTGAGCTCACGCAATAAACTATTTGAGGCCCCATGGCCATGTGTTGTCCAAAAGTTTGAAAGTATAGCGAAAACCTTGTGAAGCTATGTTTCTTCGGTGATCATCTTTGATGTAGGCTCTTATAGCAGCAATGCTAGTTCTATTTACTTTTTTCGATGCGTTGGATTGTGGTGAATATTTCGGAGTGAGTTGGTGGATATTTCTAAAGTTCTGTTTAGCAAACTATTTGGATACAATTGTGCACTATCGTCTATTGGTTCCTCAAGCATATAACCAGGTTCTACATTGAAATATCTGGGCGGTCATTATTACTCATTGGGAGAATATATAACTTATCATTTAAGATTATTAAATATGGTTTAACTCCTGGATTTTCTCTCAGGTTTTTGATTCTGGCTAGATAACACGAAACCTTGAAAATATCAGAGTTAAGGTCTACATATAAAGAACATACGTCCTCATCATCTTGTTAGTTTGCGGTTATCACCAACTCTGCCAGCTCAACTCTAGATCTGATGCTATAGTTTGAAAACCTTTTTCTATAATCAATATTAACTTTAAATCCTTAAAGTTTAAGACCATCTGGTAAGCCATCCAGAAAGATAGCTTTGATCTATTAACCAACGCAGACTGGAATGGTCTGTAATAAACGTATAGGTGTAGCCATCGATACAAGGTACAACTTTTTTTACGCTTATAACAGCAGCTAGGATTCTTCCTCTGTTACTATATATTTTCGCTGTGCCGAGCTTAGTTTGTATGAAAAATATGTTATTGGATGCTGGTCCCAGTTTTTGCTGGAATCCTAATTCCATGTAACGAATCAATAACTCCACAAATCAAACCAATCAAATTAATTTTTTAGTTTCTGGATCCCAACCTAACTATCGTCACCGAATGTTTCAATATTTTTTGTTTTTTTAAATTATACAGGTGCATACGAGTGCGCGACAGATAAAATGCAAACAATGTAGTGCCATCGTATGATGGTAGTATTGGTTTAACTGCTTTTTTTTTAACAACTGCTATTTTCTTAATATTTGCTGAATACTTCTAAGCGTTTCTAGATGTAAAGTTTTTTCTGAAAATTGTTTCTGAACTTTCTGCTTCTCAAATTGTAGAAATCACCCATCATGGTTTCACCTTTGATGGTTTGAAAGAGACAGAAAGGTTTTTGATTGTTTTAGTGCCAACCAACTCAAATGGCAAAGTAGATCCATTGGACTAACTAAAACCAATTTTTTTGAAGTTTGGGTTCGTTTTTTGGATTAACTATTTAATAAATCGTATGTTGCTGCACTGTGACTTTTTCGATCAACCCTTAGACGGTTGGTGCTACGAGTAAAGCACGTAATCGTTTAAGTTTGTAGAAATTAATTATTTAAATTTAAATATATCAAGCTCTACATCTTTTTTTCATATTTATGTCACTTTCAATTATCACTGAGTCTCACTGTTTATTTTAATCTTTATTTGACTATGGTACACAAATGTTAAATATCGCAACAACAATAATCTTCCGAACAAACCTTACCCTACTCGTTATTTTAAGTATTTTCTATACTTTTTTCTCCTTAAAATCTTGCGTTTATACTTTTGGCCTATTTCATTGACTAAAATCACGCGTTTGCATCCCACACATGGTTACAAAATGTTAAGATTCTAAGAAAACATTATATCGAAAAAATTATAAACCCTAACAACATTATATCAAAATCCTTAGAGCGTTAGAAATGAGCATCGACAGCATTTATTTAATCAAGTAAGCTTAGTGTTTTGATTCAAATTTAAATATGAAAAATAAAAAATATGTAACCGTGGCAATAACCAACCTTCATTTAAAAAAATCAGGTTGCTTTGATTTAAAAAAAATATATTTTTATTAATTATTAATGTTTGAATATCGGAGAGTTATAAATTTCAAAAATGATTTGGTTTGTTCAAACTTGTGTGATGGCTGAGTTCACATGCTTTGGGAAATTTCTTACGCACCAGCAGCACAATATTATTATTCCATGCAAACTAGAATGAAGGAATCGATTTTTTTTACTGTCCTAATGGATTACAGGATTCTTCGAGGATGTCACACCAGCAACAATCGGATGCAAGAGTGGCTGATTTAGATTTTGCTCGGCTAAATTAGGGTCAAACTAAACGAGCTAAAGTGTTATCCAATGACACACTAATGGCTCCGTTTCGGGTGAACTGGGGTGGCTTTAGATCAACAGTACCACTATACCTAAAAGCGGTTGCAGATTGTTATCATTTAAACTTGACTCATGAGCATCAATACTTACCCCGTTCTACAAAAAGGACTCCTGAGAACTTTTGGCATCTTCACGGATGACAAACCGGTTTTACGTTTGCTTCTAAACCGAAACCAAAAACCAAAAGAAGGTGTTTAGCAGTATTTAGTGGGTATTGGTGCTCTGAATCGGCGTTTGGCTAATTCTTATTTCGAATTGGAAATGATGAGATCGCTAGAGAGAGACTGAGTGTGGAACTGAAAAACTCTACTCTTGTGGCCAACATTATATCCATGGATGAACCTCGTACTTTATGTCAAAAGTTCGACTGTGGTCAGCTCCAATTCCATCTAGAACAACAGGCGGTCTTCAAATTAGTGAGTTTTAATAATTAGATGATTCTACTTCTGACTTCCCTGATGAACATCCGTGTATGGAAGCTTACGACTTTGGACCAACTGGAGTTACTAGAAGACCCATAATGCCATCAACGTCAACTCTGCGGTCTTTGGCAACAAATCAAACTATGTTTTTGGGATTGTGGTAATCCAGATGTGATATACCAAAATTGTGCAACTTGCCATCGAGTGTTGAATCTAAATTTTAGAGCGGGGGTGCGGCTGCCAGAAGTTGTACCGTCGGTTTAAACTGGTAAAGGTCCTAAACCAAATAAAGAACATGGCCATTTAGTTCGAACCCAACTTTCTTCAATAGAAGGAGGTATAGACACATCTTTATGTGGGCTATTTCAACCTAAAAGAACTTCATATCGGCACCTTCAACGCTTTCGTTGTTATTGAAGGTTGCGAAAACTTTTGGCAAAGGTTTGTGTCTCTTCCATTATTTTATTAACAAATTCAATTAATCTTCAATAAAAACATTCTGGGACTTCTGGAAGTGGAGTCTCTATTATCAAATTGGGAAGAAATTCCTTATCGTAAATTTACATCATGCACTGCGGATGGTACAATAAATCAAATTTTGGTATAAATCGATGTGCCAATTACTCTTATTGGCTTCACTAAACCTATGTGATTCCATATTGTTCCTAGTCTACTTGAAGGCCTCTACCTATTTTGATTTTAGCATCGTTCTCCCTTTGTCAGTGAAGTGGCACGAGTGGAATCTGATGACTCTGAAATACATAATCTCGCCCCTGATCAATTTCGGGAACTTGCGAAAATCAAGGATTCTTTTTCGTCCTTTGAAGTCTCCAGTCTCGAAAAGACTTTTTTGCTTTAACATACTATCGATGTTGGTGAAAATGTCCCTGCTAAGCAGAGGTATTACTCTACACTGCCGGCTGTTCAACAAAAGATTCACCAGAACTTGACTGAATGCTCCAAATGGGTGTAATCAAAGAGTCAGCAAGTTCCTGGTGCTCGCCAGTGGTGTTAATTCAGAAGAGTTGTGGTAAAAATAGATTATGTCTAGACTCCCGTCGTGTTAGTTATTTGACGAAAAAAGGATATGCATACCCCCTTCTATTGATCGATGGCCTGTAAGATTCTAGCATGAAGTACATCTCGAGCATCGATCTCAGAAATAGTTTATCGTAAATTCTTTTGTCTTTTCTTTATAGTACCTGGCAGACCATTGTATCAGTTCAAAGCTATGCTTTTTGGACAATGCAATGCTCCCCAGATTATGCATAAGGTGGTACCTCATCAGTATCACCTTACGCATTGGAACCTTCACGTCGGGACTTGAACAAAGCTGTTGAAATTTAACATTTGTATATGAATGCTTCGGTTCTTTTGATTACAAAAAATCAATTTTTTCATCGGAACTTTCAATTCGTAAGTTATGGTCCACCATGTAATATATAAAAGAATAATATTTAGGCTTCAATTTGTAAAATAAATTGAATGAATTTTCGTTTGATGTTTGAACTGTTTATGTACATAACTGAAGATATAAAAAAACTCGAGTGGTTTTGATGAAAATGAATCAAATTTAATTGAATTGAATTTTGATTGGAGACTTTTTTCCTTGAAAACTCATTCTTGTGACTAATTTTATCAAAATTTTGAAAATATAATTACCTTTTACCGTAAATCATTATGTATTGGTTCTTTAATTTTGAAAAATTTATGAACGGTTGTTCGGTTGAAGAAGTATCAAAAGAAAAGGTCAAGTGATACTTGTAAATGTTTACTGAAGCCTTTATTATCAACTTGATTAGCGATTAATAAATTAATAAGACCGATAAATATAATTAGTCCCAAATTAAAACATCTGAAACGGGAGGGATCCAATTTGTATTGATTAACTATCCGTATTGAAAATCACTGTGTTATGGTTTGATAACGATAATGTTTCTCATTATTCTTTGCGAAAGTCTTTCGTACAATCTCAAACATTTCGAAAGAATAACAAAGAAATTTTCTTTTAATTGCAATTCTTTTGTAAAAAATTTGTTTGTTATTTTTTGCCTTAATTAAAAGCAAATAAAAAAATCTGTTCCTTAACTAAACGATTTAAATTATTTTCTTGCGAATTCTTAAAGTCCTTTTGCTCTTCTTCAACTTTTGTATAAGTTGTAGAAAACAAAACAAATTAAGTGAGATTTAATCATTTTCGCATTTTTTGTTATTTTTATTTTGTGATATTAAACAACAAATTTATTAGAAGGGATAAAACGATGGTAATTTAGAACTGAAATAAAAATATTTGGAAAATTTTAGAATTTTTCTTTATTTATTTTTTTATATTGGCTTAATTTGTTTTGTCCGTAATTTGTGAGATTCTTTGTCGGTATGGTATAAAAATGGGATGGTTTGAATAATATAAAATTTTTTAAAATAAAACGCATCTTTTCTGTTCTTATACCTAAGTATCAAGTGAACAATAAAGATAAAAACCTACCTAACGCTATAGGTATGGGAAATACTTACTGTAATATTTAGGAATTTTTTTCCAAGATGAATAAAATTTCAAGATTGATTTTTGTTGTTGAAATTTTCGTTCAAATCAAACGGTTATTGATTCGATTTCAAATAATCCAAGTTCTAAATGCTTAACTACTTTACGGAATTATTTAATTTTGTATTATTCAAACGAATATCACAATTAGTCAAGCATTATTTCACAAACGACACGTCAATGGTAAACATTCAATACTTTCAAATCTGTCTTCCTTTTACTGGCCTTGCTGAATCGAATGGTTGATTGACTATTGGTGTTTTTGATTTAAAATTACAACGGCATATTGTTTTTTGCTTTTCAAGAAAATTACAATCCACTACAACAACACTATTCTTAGACTAGAGTGGAATTTCTAGAGTTCCAAAAACTCTAATGAACTACGTCAAACATGTTTACTTTATTTTTATTTCAATTTATCCCAATAAAATTCTCTAAAATGTATTAAAATGTAAGGACATACATAATTGAATTTGACCAATCACATTTCAATTACACTGATAACTTTCCTAGGAAAATTATCACGAATAGAATAAATAAATAATTAATAGAATTAATAAATTAATTAATAAATAATAAAAAAAAAAGTTAAAAAAAACAAAGTAAATTAATAAAGTAATAAAGTAAATTAATAAAGTAATAATAATAAAGTTAATTAATAAAGTAAATTAATAAATAATTAATAGAATTAATAAATGTCTTAAAATTTTTAGTTTAAAGATAATTGTTTCGTAAAGTTAAGTTGGCAAAATATTTTCTAAACGAATTTTCTTCGAATTACAACAACTACTAATTAAATAAAATTGTTCACAATTGAAATTGTTATATTTCTTTAGCGTTTTTATAAAACATTGATATCTATATGATATTACTTGAAAGTTTTTCTTTTATATAAATTAGACATTGCAACATTTACACAATCAAACAAAATGAACTCCACCAGTAGATATTTTGTTTTTAACATGCTGGGGGATAGTGTTCACAAAAATGTGTCGTTACAACAAACTGAGTTAAATACAAATAATAAAGTATAATATTTATTACTTGAAATTTAACTCAGGGAGAATGACAGCATGAAAGAAGAGAACACTAGATCTGCTTGAACAGCACGATTACCTGGGATCAGAAATCAAACAGTAACTGATAAACAGATCAAATATAAATCTCAGCGAACGCCAAATCTATAGTAAGATTGTCATAGACTGCTGGGCTCCGCAGTTATTGGTGTCCTTCAGTATAGTCAGAACCCCGATTTTAACTAGAGATCCAGAGTAAACCACAATGAACGAAACAGTAACGAAGAAAATGTCATTAGCATGATGAATACCAATGTTTTTTTCATACAGATTTTTACATTCATAAAGTACGTTACCGATTCTGGATTCTATTATTGCTAGGATAAATTTTGGTGCTAGTTTTGTTTTGAGAATTTATTAGCTGCATCAGTTAAATGATGTTGTTGCACGAAGACGTCTTTGAATTAAAAATGTCCTTATCCGAGCTCGCAGATTTGTGATTTGTCTAATCCAGATTTAAGGTCGGCGAGTGTAGTCAGATGATACGCATGATTCAACCTTTCGTTTGCAGTCTCATAGAGGATGTGAAAATATTTAAGAAGTCAATACGTTCTCCTATTGAGATCAAATGTTGTCCAAACAATAAGTAATTCGGAGAGTATTGAGTGGCTCCATGTACAGCGGATCGCACGGCATATGCTATCTCCGCCATATCAGAATCCCATTGTGTGTGTTTACCTTACCTAAACATTACTCTGAGGACTGTAAAGCCCAGTTCTAACATGTTTAATATTGAAATCCGATAATTCGCTCTGAAATAATTAACGCACCCTCTGTTTACCATTGTCGCTCAGTAGATACGTTTTGGTATCTCATATGTTCAAAACACATCACTTAAGGTGACGTTGCGTTCCGAAAAGGTTTGAGTAATACAAATTTAGAAAATTTACCAAGAATAAATCAATTTTACCGTATTCCTAGGTTTGGAATGGGGAAACGGTCCCAAAAAATCTATAAAGACTCTTTGCACATGGACGTTCAGTTACGAACTGAAATTGCATCGGAAGATGCAAAGTCTTGTTCGAAGCTTTGTCTGCTTGCATGGGTATCACAAAACACAACATAATTGTGAATTATTGATGTCATGCTTGGCCTGTAGTATATATACACCGGCATACCCTCAATATCTTCTTTACACCACCATGGGCTGCCACTATCATAATATCTCTTGATCATTTTTGGTAATTAGAGCTTCCACACATGCAAATCATTCGGTATTGCACACAGTTTTGTTTTCTACACGGATATAAAGCTTGTCATCCAAATGTTTCACCGAAGAAAAAATCTTAAGGTGACATTTGAACTTTTTATATCTCATCTCCATGTGCTTCGGTATATTCTTCGGATGTGTCATCATAAAAAGGAGGAGAGCATCGGAAACTATGTTTTGTATCCCCTTTTGGTCGATAACAGTAAAATGTATATGGTACCTCGCCAGTAGGCCACTCAATTCTTTCTGTGATATAAGCCTCTTCAGACTCGAGAGGTTGAGACCCTCAATATAAGCCCCGGATTTCTTCACACTCAGAATTTCCGCAAGACACTCAAGCTCTAAAGGCGAATAGTTTCGTTGAGCTTTGTTTAGCTACATTGACATAAAGAGTATCAGACACTCTTATGAATTGTTATCAACTTGATACAGTCTTACAGAACACTAGCGACTTCTGCCAGGCAAAGATCACACCGAATGAAAAACTGGTTTAGATCTACGTCAAAATCTCCAGACTCTTTAGAAACCTCTCTTTTTCTTAGGATTGTTTTTAGAGGGGAAACATGGAAGCTATCTAGAAGCATTTTGGAGTGCAGTAAAACCTTCCATCTTCTCTATTTATTTGAACTCCTGTCGATTTTCTTTGTGTAAGAGTCTGCAGTTACATTACTTTCTACCCCCGTTGGTTGCTGCAACTTTTTGTACATTTTAATAGCATGCTCATACGAGCGTCAAAAACGCATCGAATTCCAATCCAGAAAAGTAGTCAATGACAAATGATTCGGTTAAAAATACTGTTGCAGAGATGCACAGAGTTTTTGTTTGTTCAGTTTCGGGACCCAACACCCTTGCACTAGGTCCTTAGTTAGTTCAGAAGTAGGCCGTATACCAAAAGGTGACATTATGTGATAGTGACCATTGGTAGCTCTGAATACTGCCCTTGCTGTCCATTTTGACAATAATTTGTTTATCTAGATCACTAATTTTTGACATACAGCCAAAAATATTGTAGCGTTCGAGAGTATCTTCGAGAAAGTCGATTAGGGTACCAAGTTTAAGTATTTCGGCTAGCTGCTGCCTGCAAGTGCTTGATACTTTACAGTTTTAACATGTATAGATGCGATGGCAGGAGTAGACAACGATCTCCAGTGCTGTTGTAATTTTGGTTTAAAAGCACCTGTGGAACAAAAGCATAGATTTCTTAAAATTTTTGATAGCACTATCTTAGGAGACATTATAACCAGGTTTGCACAAACAAGTTTCTGCATGAACAAAATTATAATAAATTAACGATACCTATGTAAACCAATGTCACAACAAACAAATTTGCATATTCATATGTATGCTAGCCTATTTATGTTTGTTTGTGTTCAACATTGGGTGCTAATTTGTAATGAAGACCGTGCATTTCCAATAATGAGATCACAATTAGGAACATCTGAGGCCTTGAGATTAAAATTCTTACTAGTTTCAGTCTGTGAGTTCGATTATGACTCCTCAGCCAGTCACAAATACTGAATGACACTATGCGTTGGTAAAAAAAATACTACGATGTGTCAAATCAATTATCGTAATAAAAAAACAACATGAGATAAAAGAACCACGGAGCTCATTGTTTTATCATGGAAAGAATGGAAGACGAAGATGGTGGAAGAACGGATGGAAAAACGGATGGTGTTAACATCGATATCCTAGAATCGGTAAAGTATCAATTCACCGCAGATATCAGAAATTATTTCAGGGACAATTGCTTCATGTTGTAGTGGTTTATTTATATTCATCTCAAGAAAAGTGTGCAAACGAACTTTTGAAGTCGATTATGGGAAAAGGGGATACCAATCTGCATAGCTGTTACGTCTATGCAAATAAATTTAATTTGTGGAAAAACATTCAAGCGCTTGTGGAAGAGGACTGTCGTTTTGTGTCTCTATCTGATAAACTCTTATATCAGTTGTGCTTGTATCTACCTATCTCTACGAGATCTAAAATTTAAAAAAAAATGACAAATCAACAAAAACAGATCCCTCCATGCACTAAAATAAATTCCATTGTTTGTTTTTTCCGAACTTAGTTTTTCAAGGTGCCAACAGTTTCAATACAGATTTTATTATTCTCTATAAATTTGCAAACGTGCTGTAGTTTGTGTTACACTCAATAGTAACGATTCAACTTTACCAATTATTTTTCATTTCTACTCAAACATTGCTACAAAACAATATTTGAATCCAATTAAAAACTCACAACTCTCCCCTTAAATATTTAAAACAAACAAAACAATGAAGAAAAATCCATATTTTTCTAATAAAACTTAACAAAGAAAACTGATGACATTTCCATTTTCTATGATTACTATAACGAAAAAGTATAAAAATTAAACTTTCAACAAAATCCTAAATTTCAAACAGGGAATATTATCTGTACACTGAATACAAATAAAAAAATTCAAGAGATAAAAAACAATGATGAAAAGTAATTTTTATTGTTATTTGACTTTTAACAACAAATAAGTTTTCATTGGTTTATTTTATTTAAGAGGGGAGAAGCGAAAAAATAAAACTCAATCTCATCAAAAAAACTAACAAATTTTAACGGTGATGAAAAAAATACGCGGGAGTGGTCATGGTATCGCAGAGATGCTATAGCATCACTCTTTAAGTCGAAATCAACCGAGTTATATATATATATATACACAATTTTAACACAAACAAAAAAACATGGCAAAATCTGTTGATTGTGTCACCGATGGCAGTCGTAGCGAATTGTTTGAAAATTGTCGATTTTCTTCATTGCGTAGATATTTCTCTCTATTGTTATGAACTGGGTCTTAGTTACCGAATATTTGACAAGCTTATTGCTTAGAATATCTGGTCATAATGCAAAGTTTACGAATGCGTTAGCTTTTCCACCTGCATCTTTAGCAAATAAAGTTTTATCGACCAACTTGATTATTCTGTTAAATAATAATGATTAATAATTTAAACCGAATGGTAGCCTTGTAAAGTGGATATGACCAAAAATTGCTACTAAATGCTGTCTTTTCTCTGTCCTTTTCATTTTAAGATTAATGGTGCTAAAATATTTCGAATTTCCAAGCTGTTTTAAAATTTCACAAATATTTGGTAAGAGATGTATCTCCCTAATAGTTAATTCATTTAATTTCCTGTAGTCTATAACAATTCGCCATTTTCTTTCGCCAAGTGCAGACTTTTTTTGAACACCAACTATTGGAGAGTTCCAAGGACTCTTAGAATTTTCGATTATATTATCGTGAAGCATCTTTTGAACTAGCTTATTGATATGAATCTTTATTGATTCAGGCAATCGGTAGTGTTTTATATTATATATGCTCTTTTAAAATTTGATTGAATGGATAACCTAAAAAGTAGAATAAAATTTGTAAATCGCTAAATCTGAATATTCAATTAGTTTAAAACAGATACGCCAGTAAATCGACGTATCGCCCGCAACGATTAATTGTGTTTTAATATCATGTCATTTTTTAAGTCATTTTAAAAAGTAAAAACATATTCAAGGAAAGCGATAATGAATTTCTGTAACTAAGACAATAAGTTTGACAATCAACTGGAAATACTTACAACAATTCTGAAACTCATTTAGATAGTTTTGCTCCTGAACTTATTAGATCTTTAGCCACAACCTTTCCTTTTTTCAATACAAATTTTGAAGTTAATCAATTAATATTTCTAATTGCAGGGCACAGAAAAACTTGAAGGATTTCGTCCAAATATAACAAAAACCACCAAGCATTACAGTAACCATCACAACAGTCGTAATAAACATCATAACCAATGTTATACCACAAATAGTTATGGAAAAATTAACAATAATAATCGATTACTAAAATCTGGAGCTGAAACGAAATCCTCGATTCGATCAACCTCATCACAATCGCATGAAAATAGAGAAAATGGTAATAGTTATAATAATAATTTTAATAATAGTAATAGTAATAACAAAATTAATAATAATAATAATAATAGCAGTAGTAGTAGTAGTAGTAGTAGTTATAAAAATAATGATAGTGATAGTAGTAATATAACAAAAACCAAAGTTTTAAGAAGTTCTGTACCCGAAACAATGAGTTATAGTAAAACAAATCATTTAAATAGCAATGTTCCCTTAGCCATATTTTTTTTAATTATAGTATTATTTTCTAGTTTTTAAAAGAAAAACATTACGTCATATGTTACATTATATATTAATTAAGTATATTTTATTTTGTAAATACAAATAGTTTCCTTTTTTTGTAAAGTGATTTTTGGTTTTTAATATTTTTTAGTTGAATTAATTGTATTTATCCTTGATGCTTCACTCAAGCCATACGGTTGTGTTCAAGTTTTTGAAATATATCTATGTGGTTTTTCATAAATTTTTTTGGTTTGTTAAAACTGCGAACGAGATTTCAAAGTAATTACGTCCTCTGCAGGGTTCGTCAAACAAGGTGCTACCAATCATAAATCTTGTTGTTTTCTCACAGATAAATGTTAAAAAGACATTATGACTAGGCGCATTTAATGAGTTTTTACATTTTTTTTGTGACATGAGCTTAATGCAGGTATAGGACTCATGTCACTGAAAAAAATAGGGCAAAATTCATGGGATACCTCGACTGTTGCACAGCTAAATTCGTTTCTTTTGTAAAACATTATTAATGAAATATTTAATCGCTCTCAGATTTACAATATGATTTATCAATATTATTTTAACATTTTTTCACGTCAACTATTGCGCAGGACATTCAGTCCCTCCCGTCTCTCTCGCGAAGCTCTCTGGTTGTACCATGAATATTTAGTTCAGTCTAGTTAATACCTAAATCGTGTCAAGTAACTGTTACCTTAGTAAATAACTGATTAAAGTGCATTTTACAACTAAAGAAAAAGTTTCTTAAGTTTCTAAGTTTCTAAAATAACCTTTGATTAAAAAAAAACATTAGTTACTCCAAATTAAGATATATCTATCTTTCTTAACTTCTATTTACACGGATTTATGTTCACGATATAGCGTTTCGTTTACAATTTATTTCACATAATCGCATTGCACTTAAACTGTGTACACTTACGCAGTCTAATATGAATTATATTTCAATTTGCAAAAGGAATTCCTTAAATACAATTCCGTTTAGTTTCTCGATTAATCGAGGTCAATTTTTTTATAAAGAAAACTCAAGTAATTTTGAGAATAATCGATGTCATTATTTTGCATGTATGGGAACCACACCAAAAGCAAATTTACTGAGTGTCATCGAAATCAAATGGCATGTCTTACAGTTAGTCCTATTAACCCAATTTTTACTTTTGTGCAAAAGCTTTTTAAAACGGTTTTAAAAATTAGTTAGTTCAACATCAGTTTTGAATCGACTTTTACGCGCATTTAAATGCAAAATTTTGAAACTTGTTTTTTAATTGTTTTTAATACAACTTGGTAGCACCTCATGTAGAAAGCTCTGTAATTCTAAAATATCAACAATTTAATTTGATTTATTTTTATTCTAGTCACTGAACTCAAATGCTCTATTTCTGTTATGCTTAAAGTTTTAAAAAAGTTTAAATTCAAACCCAGTTTTTCCTACTTTTATATCCGAAAAAAAAATTAGAAGCACAAACTACTCAACAACGAAGAAAATGAATTACAAATGAGTAAGCTATGTTGTATTCATTTAATAATTTTCATTTTCATTTCCCTTTCCCTTTCCATTTATTTTTTTTTATTTTTATAAAAAAGAAATTTATTTCCTTAAATTTTATAAAAAAAGGTAGACAAACTACATAAAAATTATAAAGTTTTAAAAGTAGACAAAGTAGATTACACAATCAATAAGCAATTCAACGAAAACTATTTTTAACTAAAATAATATTAACCAATTTTTTTTTAATTTCATTTTCATATCATTTATGTAAATAAAAATCATAATTTTTCTATGTTAAATGTAAGATTAAAATAAATTGTTAAAAAAAATAAAAATGAATTAAAAAAAAAATTAATATGAATCTTAATATAATTAAATATATTTATATAAATTTAAAAAAGAAATAAAAACTAATATAGACAATCAAAATTTTTAAAAAATTTCTATAATTATTGTTTTTGGTTTTAAATATTTTGTGTTTTTTTGTCCCAAGTGAAATTATGAAATTTAATTTTGTAATATTCATTATAAATACCAATAGTTTTTTCTTATATATAAAGCAAAAACCGTCCAATAAAATCAATAATAAAAAAACGATTTGAATAAAAATATTTTGTCACATTTAATTTTTTAAAACCAAGAATTATTTATTTTTTCAACTGTTGTTTGGAATTTTGTTACGTTTTTTGTATTAAAAAAAAACACGAATTTGTTTATTGTAATTTGCGATTATTGGACAACATGCGTTAGCTCCATGCACGATTTATTAATATAACGAACGCGTTTGTTAGATTATTAAATTATTCAATAAAACAACAAAATTGTTCATTGATCCAAAGCAAAGAGTTCAAAAATCGGTGTTTATTACATTAGATATAACAATGGTTTAGGAATAGGTACAATAATTCCTAAAACACAAATTAGATCTGTTACTTGAGATGACGTCCTTCGTTTTAAGTTGATCATACTCAAACATATTTGACTTCTATTTTGTATTCGTTTCTAACACAAATTAATTAACAAATTTTTTTGATCTAAACTATTTTAATGATTGCCAGTGACGAGATAAAATAGATTTCTGTACCGAACAAATTTTGTGTAAATAGAAAAGAATGTAAAATTAGTATAAATAAATGACAAATCGAACTAGCAACATCATACATCAAAATTAATACACACATTACGCAAAAACTTAAGATTAAATAATCCATCTCATTTAGTCAAGAAAATACTCGGTTTCTATATTAACTGCAGTATCTAGTAAAATGAGTTTTCGTGATAATAAGCTTAAAAACAGATCAAAAACCTTCTAGAGAACTAAATGTTATAGAAAGGATTAGAAAAGTTTAAGCTTTACAAATATCATTTATTGTTTTTGATTATTTAGCTCAATTACTTAATACTATCACAACATTTAATTGCAGAAAGCATTTCTATTACAACAATTGTGACTATAATTCCCTAAAATGTATGAGGATTTTGGTGATTAATCTTGGTGCTTGACGGCCAAGAAAAAATCATATATTTCTACAAAATCTGTAACCATACTAATAAATGTATCAGATGCATGTTGATAAAACATTTTTTTTCTTTCATTTCCTTAGGTTGTCTTAACATGTTTTTTTTAAGATATTTGCTAGTTAAAACAACAGAACCCAAAATATTATAACTAAACATACAAAAATAGATGTTTAAGACAATTAACTTAATAGTTACAACATTGTATTAATTGTTAAATGGTAACCATATGTAAAACAAAAACTCTATGTAAATATGAAAATATAAAATAATGTAAAAAAAATTGAACGAAGTACATAAAAGTATTGAAGAATAAATAAATAAAATTTTATTAAAAAAACTGTTTTTGTTGATTTTTTTATAATTGGTGTGTGCAAAACAATCAAAATTTTGAAGGGACATCGATCGCATCAAACCTCCAACTAAAACAAAAAAAAAAGAAAGAAAAATTAATCTCGACCGCAAAAAAATAGAGATGTAGAGAAGCAAATTAAGTCAAATATGGTAAATTATAGTTAGTTGTTTTGGAATTTTCTTGTAAAATAAATCGACAACCTTTTATAGGTTGTCAAATTCAACTCACTTTATTCAACTCCATTTAATTTTTCATCCTTAGTCTAAAATCTAGTGCCGGGAAAATTTGTTGATATATCGTGGAACGATATCTTAATGATTAAATATCGATATATCGAAATGCCGATACTTATCGATAAATGTCGATACATGTTTTGTATTTGTTTTATACCGATATTTTCTACAATTTTTTTAATATTGCCCATCCCTTGTAGCATTACCAAAGGCCTGCAAAATTTTTGATTAATTACAATTTTTAAATCTTCAGGGGTTGTGTGTGACTTCTAGACAAACAAATCAGCAATGACGAAACAATAATATTCATATATAATATCACGAGTCGTCAAATAATAGTCGATTATTTTTCATAATCATTATTACGAATGTCATTTGACAGAGGTCCCGAGTGCGCGTAGCGCACGAGGGAAATTTTGAACCTCAAATGGCATGAGGGGTAATGTTGAAAAATAATCGATTAATAATTTGATGACGAGTTGTATTTAGTTAGCAGACAATTTAACGAACAGAAATAGTAACATTATTTCATACAACATAATCCTTTGTTGTCAAACAAAATTAAATATTATTTCATCTTAGTAGGCGCATAAATGTTATAAATTTGTAATTTATTTTTGACAAATAAACATAAACATGCAATCATTTATGAATGGAAACGGACATTTTTATTATTTACAAATTGCATTTTTATATAATTTTGTATTATTGAATAATTTGTCGAAAAAATTTTATTTAGAAACTAATAATTATCTTTTAAACAAAATTATAAATAAAAAAAAATTATCTCATTAAGCAAAAAAAATTATCTCAATATCTCTAGTTTTAAATTAATATATTAAGTAGGCCGAAAATAGTCGCTATAATTCGCTGTTCCTTCCCACCAGAGAAAAATAATCGATATAATTCGTTTTGATTTGTTAAAAAATAGTCAATGAAGCGTTTTTATTGGACCTTATTGAAATTTTATTTAGTGAGTTGAATTGTCTTTGATATTTAATAAAATTATATCGAAAACACTTTCAAAATAAATTAACAAAAATACAAAACAAACAGAAAAGTATTTACATAATACAAAATTTTGTTTTTGTAACACATGCGTTAAAAATATTCAATTTTGTACTAGAATAGAATAAAAGAAAAAACTACTTTTCCGCACATATGACAACAAAATATTTTGTAAGCCTGGACCGTAACGCCGCCTGCATGTGAGATTTGTAGTTAAATCTATCCATATATATAATATTTTTATAGCACTAAAATATCAAAATAATAATTTAAATAACCATAACCATTTACCTTAACCATTACCATTAACCATAACCATTTACCATATAGTAAAAACAACTTAAACACATTGCATCATTTGAATTGCAAGAAACAACAATTAATTTAGGTTTTTAAAGTTAAGTTTACAATTTTGACAGCTCTTATTGGATTCCTATGTGTTGTTTTAGTTGGATTCTTATGTTTATATTTTCGAGCTAGTATAATTTACAACTATTACAACGAAGATGGCGCACTTTAATTATTTAAAAAGCTTAAATTTGTTTAAAACTTTGTTAAATAAATGATTAAATGAACAACTAAATAAATATTTATAAATTTTACGCACTTGTTACAAAAAATAGTGTGTATTACTAGTGCGAATGCGTTTTTCAAACGCGAGTTATTTACCGCACTCCTTGCGGTTGTGCGGTAAACTAACTCTTGTTTGGAAAACGCATTCGCACTAGTAATACAATCTACTATTTACGTATTAAGTACTACAAAATATGGCACGACACTTCTGCTTTCTCTGAGGTACATAAGCAGAGCTCTGGACCTGACTATTTAAATCGATTTATCGATATTTACCAATATATCGATAATTATCGTTTATTAATCGTTAAATATCGAGCTAGCTAGCTTCAGCCTATGGGGTCGAGAAAGGAATCCTGCTGCTCCATTACAAATAACAGTGTTGTACGCGTATTTCGATACCAAATAAACGGATAGGAAAATAAAACACAAGTGAAATGAGTAGACTCTGGCGACCCCCTTATGTGAAAGAACTACGATCACAACGTCCAACCCCCACCATTCACATGCTCTCACACCTCATACACTCACATACACACACCTATACACAGACACACACATAACGGCCGATTATTCATTTAAATGCATAACTTTTCATCAACAGTTTGATTATTCTTTTCAATAATGCCATATATGTTACCAATGGGAGATTTTAAACAACAAATTTGATTTGTTGAAGTGTAACCCACAAATATGAAGTAGTTTATGTAAAGAGAGATGAAAATATGAGTTAAAATTTTATTTGTAGAGCTAGCTTCGCGATGCCCCGCGATGTTCATGCTAACGATGGGAACCACCATATCATTAAAGCTATGTCGATTTTATTTTTCAATTCATTTGTCGGCTTATAAAAATGAAAATCATGCTCGGATAAAGTATAACAAATCGTATATGGATCCAGAAATATTGTAAATGTAATAACAACATTATGGATTGCTCTTATATGTTTCACTTCTCGCATATCCGGCAACATTGAATCCCTTTCGATGTACTGACGATCGACCAATTTACGTTCAACAATCGACTTCTTTAATTTATCCCGTTTGTTATTTTTGATTTCATTTTCACTATTAATCGCTTTATAATTCGCATCGAATAAAATTAATTTTTCTAAGTCCGTCGTTTCGGGTTTATCACATAATTTTTGACTGTTTATGTTTAATTTTGCTAATAAATTATTGACATTTTTTTGTAGAAGCTGCATTTTTTTCCGTTAAACTTCCATTATCATTATTGGTGCTATCAGGAACCTTGTAACGGAAATAACTTAATCCTGTTATCCACTCAAAACACATATTAAATCTCACCATTAGTTATCATTTCCTGTTTTGTCCTTCATATTTTCCAACAATAGATTATTGCTAATAAATGACTAAATCACATAAAACGATGCACTAATGAAAATTTAAATAAGAAAAAAACATATAAATATTATGTGTCTACTCCTACCATGCCAATTTACAACCTGCAGATTTATTTACGGAAAGAAACAAGAATCAAGGCTTTAATAATAGGTTCATTCACCCACCCATACACATCCCGTGCATACACGCACATGTACACGCACTCACGCACCCATTCATACATACATATACACTCTCACATATATATATCTTATATATATAAAAATCACGTGTCACGATGTTTGTCCGCGATGAACTCCGTAACAACGTAACCAATCTTAATGAAATGTTGTACAATGTGTGTATGATGGTCCAGCTTGAGAGATAGGATAGTTATTATCTTGATTAAATGCCTAAATATTTTTTAATTGTAAATTAAATGTTAAATATGGATTGTTCATATGCCAACTTTCAGATGGCAGCGTATATCAATTTATTCAATTGATAGTAAACTTCAGGCGTGCTATACACCTGAGCTAAACTATACGAAATATGCGAACTATGTTTTTAAAAAAGTAATGTTTTAATGCGAATAAAGCTTTTTCAAAAAAATGTAATGTTTCCGTTTTTCTTTTCTTTTTTAAATATTTTGTTTTGGTAATGTTTTTTTCTATAATTACGTTATATACATAATTTTTTAAAAACATAGTTCGCATATTTTGCATAGTTTAGCTCAGGTGTATAGCGCGCCTTAACTTCATATAAGGACATTATTAGACTATCAAATATGTTTTAGTAAAAAAGTTTTGTTTTATATTTGATAATAAACGAAAAGCATATCATGCTATGTCAAATACGTTACCAAAGATTATTAACAATTTTGTGGAGGTTATATATTAATTATAGTAGTGCTATAAAGTATCGAAATCTGTAAAAAATTAGTGTATTGGTTTTTATAAAGTTTGAATAAAAATAAGAGTAAAAATAAAGAAAACAATAATTTAAATTTATTTTTTTATTTTTTTAAATTTTTCATTGGTCTTCAATGTTAATTTACAAAAATCAATATCAAATTGAAAAATACTCTTATACGTATTGCTAATTAAAATAGAACGATTAGAGGTAAAAAAATTGTCATCAAAACTGGATGAAAAACTAGCGAAGTTTATTTTACAACCTTTATGCTTGATTTATAGTCGGTAACTTTAACTTAACGTCAAGTACAAATGTATGAAAATGCACTAGAACATTTATATTCGGTACCTAAACTTAACGTTAACTTAACGTAAAGTTCATTTCATTCTATCTTCAGGATTTTTGACGTTTAGTATAAAAACTGAAGAAAACTAATATTTAATTGCAAGTGTCCATAAAAATAAAATTTTATTTATTAAAAAATGCAAAAGATATAAAAAGAGCGACTTTAATTAAAGCCAAATATTAGCATGAAATTAATATGAAAATAAAGTTTTTTATTTTTAAATTTTGTATCAAATGTTTATTTCGAATTTTATTATTTTAAATTTTGATTGTGAAATCAGTTTGTTACTTTTAAAGCATTGATTGATTTATAAAATTGATTACAAAACCAAAACTAATATCAAATCAAACATCAAAGAATACGTAATTTCTTACCAACCTTAAATCAAAATTTTGTATAGAGTCTTAAGTTACGGTTAAGTTAAGGTTAACGTCAACTCTCCAATTTCATGTCAAATTTTTTTTATTGACCAATATATTTGATAGTGTGATATACGCCTCATAAATTTGGGTTAGCCAATAGATGGTGCCGTATTTGTATTTAAAAAATTGGTTTTAATGTTAAAGTTTTCCAAATACACAACGCTTACTTTTTCCAATTGTAGTGTATTATTTTTTCATTGGTGATTGGTGATAATTATTTTAATTGGTTTTTCTTTAAATATCGGTTTATGCGCGAAGCTTGCTTTGATCAATGTTTTTTTTCGTTGAATATAATTTTATGAAATAGAAAAATGAATGTATAATATTTTATTAAAATAATATGTCAAATATTTTGAAATAGCACATTTTTTTGGAAATTTTAGGTGAAAAAGATGATGAACAATGTCGTTGAAGCTACAATTTTGAATGGAAAATTCAAAGTGGAAGATGTACTGTTGCTACGTATTTCAATGATCGCAACAGATATGGCATTTGAATTCAAACGTTTAGTTTCCAGTGCGACTCGCTTTTGCAATGACCATCAACAACTCAAAACGACTTTTCTTGAATTTTCTTTCTTATGAGATACCGACAATATGCGACGGGTATAATGTTAAATAAACAAAAGTTTTACACTATTTGGTGTAAAATAAATAAAGTTTTTAGAGTGATTAAGCTAAAGTAATTATTTTAATTCACATGAGTTTTGCAATTTTAAAGCATTTTTTATTTTCTCTCAGAAAAACTTCTTTAAAACAGTTTTTGTGTGTTTCGTGTCGGGAACAAATACAATTTACAATTGTTTAATCACAGATGAAGAATTCAATTTAAATAAATATGCGATAATGAAGTTTCGATTTAGAAATTATCTGAACATGAAAATTGATATATGTTTCGTTGTTGTTTCATCCACTGTGGCTGAGTCTGTAAGATGGCTTTGAACTATGATGTCTCTGATGAGTGTGAGTTCAATCCCGACAATAATTACTTATTATCGGGAATAATACTTTTAATAATTACTTTGAGCAATAACTACTCACAAAATCGCTTAAAAATTAATATTCCATTAATGTTGTCTATATATGGAACATATATGCCAATATATTAACCGTGTGTAAGATATTAGTTTCGCATTGATTTGCAACATTCAATAATAATGACTTTAAAATGACTTAAAATGTTGACTAAATAGAAATATTTCTCATCCTATGAATTCAAATCCTATAAATTCATATACAAAAACTTCCAAATAATTTTGATTTTTTTTGCATTACTTCTTTTATTCCTTTTTTGCATCACTTCTTCTATACCTCTATCGAATGTATTGTCGCTATTCTTACTGCCCTTGCTGACCATAAAATCATATACCGATCAAAAATTTTTGCAACGTTTTTAGTAACCTACCGGTAAAGAAAGCGTATACTAAACCGCATGAGCACTGTGAAAATTTGTGAATCGATTTTTGTTCCGTATAATGTTCCAAATAGATTACACACCTGAAAACTTATTTGATCGCGTATTTTTTATATATCCTTTGTTTTATATATAATACTATTTTTTTATATTTTACTGATCAACTAGAGTGCTGATCCTTCCTTTTACATTCATATTAAAAAAAAAAAATAGAAAACCATTTCTCATTACTACTCTTTGAAATTATTGCTACGTCAACAAAATGTATACACACAAGCTTTATTTATAGGCGTAGCAAAGCACGCCGGGTCCCGCTAGTATATATATATATATATATATATATATATATATATATATATATATATATATATATATATATATATATATATATATATATATATATATATATATATATATATATATATATATATATATATATATATATATATATATATATCTTATATATATAAAAATCACGTGTCACGATGTTTGTCCGCGATGAACTCCGTAACAACGTAACCAATCTTAATGAAATGTTGTACAATGTGTGTATGATGGTCCAGCTTGAGAGATAGGATAGTTATTATCTTGATTAAATGCCTAAATATTTTTTAATTGTAAATTAAATGTTAAATATGGATTGTTCATATGCCAACTTTCAGATGGCAGCGTATATCAATTTATTCAATTGATAGTAAACTTCAGGCGTGCTATACACCTGAGCTAAACTATACGAAATATGCGAACTATGTTTTTAAAAAAGTAATGTTTTAATGCGAATAAAGCTTTTTCAAAAAAATGTAATGTTTCCGTTTTTCTTTTCTTTTTTAAATATTTTGTTTTGGTAATGTTTTTTTCTATAATTACGTTATATACATAATTTTTTAAAAACATAGTTCGCATATTTTGCATAGTTTAGCTCAGGTGTATAGCGCGCCTTAACTTCATATAAGGACATTATTAGACTATCAAATATGTTTTAGTAAAAAAGTTTTGTTTTATATTTGATAATAAACGAAAAGCATATCATGCTATGTCAAATACGTTACCAAAGATTATTAACAATTTTGTGGAGGTTATATATTAATTATAGTAGTGCTATAAAGTATCGAAATCTGTAAAAAATTAGTGTATTGGTTTTTATAAAGTTTGAATAAAAATAAGAGTAAAAATAAAGAAAACAATAATTTAAATTTATTTTTTTATTTTTTTAAATTTTTCATTGGTCTTCAATGTTAATTTACAAAAATCAATATCAAATTGAAAAATACTCTTATACGTATTGCTAATTAAAATAGAACGATTAGAGGTAAAAAAATTGTCATCAAAACTGGATGAAAAACTAGCGAAGTTTATTTTACAACCTTTATGCTTGATTTATAGTCGGTAACTTTAACTTAACGTCAAGTACAAATGTATGAAAATGCACTAGAACATTTATATTCGGTACCTAAACTTAACGTTAACTTAACGTAAAGTTCATTTCATTCTATCTTCAGGATTTTTGACGTTTAGTATAAAAACTGAAGAAAACTAATATTTAATTGCAAGTGTCCATAAAAATAAAATTTTATTTATTAAAAAATGCAAAAGATATAAAAAGAGCGACTTTAATTAAAGCCAAATATTAGCATGAAATTAATATGAAAATAAAGTTTTTTATTTTTAAATTTTGTATCAAATGTTTATTTCGAATTTTATTATTTTAAATTTTGATTGTGAAATCAGTTTGTTACTTTTAAAGCATTGATTGATTTATAAAATTGATTACAAAACCAAAACTAATATCAAATCAAACATCAAAGAATACGTAATTTCTTACCAACCTTAAATCAAAATTTTGTATAGAGTCTTAAGTTACGGTTAAGTTAAGGTTAACGTCAACTCTCCAATTTCATGTCAAATTTTTTTTATTGACCAATATATTTGATAGTGTGATATACGCCTCATAAATTTGGGTTAGCCAATAGATGGTGCCGTATTTGTATTTAAAAAATTGGTTTTAATGTTAAAGTTTTCCAAATACACAACGCTTACTTTTTCCAATTGTAGTGTATTATTTTTTCATTGGTGATTGGTGATAATTATTTTAATTGGTTTTTCTTTAAATATCGGTTTATGCGCGAAGCTTGCTTTGATCAATGTTTTTTTTCGTTGAATATAATTTTATGAAATAGAAAAATGAATGTATAATATTTTATTAAAATAATTTGTCAAATATTTTGAAATAGCACATTTTTTTGGAAATTTTAGGTGAAAAAGATGATGAACAATGTCGTTGAAGCTACAATTTTGAATGGAAAATTCAAAGTGGAAGATGTACTGTTGCTACGTATTTCAATGATCGCAACAGATATGGCATTTGAATTCAAACGTTTAGTTTCCAGTGCGACTCGCTTTTGCAATGACCATCAACAACTCAAAACGACTTTTCTTGAATTTTCTTTCTTATGAGATACCGACAATATGCGACGGGTATAATGTTAAATAAACAAAAGTTTTACACTATTTGGTGTAAAATAAATAAAGTTTTTAGAGTGATTAAGCTAAAGTAATTATTTTAATTCACATGAGTTTTGCAATTTTAAAGCATTTTTTATTTTCTCTCAGAAAAACTTCTTTAAAACAGTTTTTGTGTGTTTCGTGTCGGGAACAAATACAATTTACAATTGTTTAATCACAGATGAAGAATTCAATTTAAATAAATATGCGATAATGAAGTTTCGATTTAGAAATTATCTGAACATGAAAATTGATATATGTTTCGTTGTTGTTTCATCCACTGTGGCTGAGTCTGTAAGATGGCTTTGAACTATGATGTCTCTGATGAGTGTGAGTTCAATCCCGACAATAATTACTTATTATCGGGAATAATACTTTTAATAATTACTTTGAGCAATAACTACTCACAAAATCGCTTAAAAATTAATATTCCATTAATGTTGTCTATATATGGAACATATATGCCAATATATTAACCGTGTGTAAGATATTAGTTTCGCATTGATTTGCAACATTCAATAATAATGACTTTAAAATGACTTAAAATGTTGACTAAATAGAAATATTTCTCATCCTATGAATTCAAATCCTATAAATTCATATACAAAAACTTCCAAATAATTTTGATTTTTTTTGCATTACTTCTTTTATTCCTTTTTTGCATCACTTCTTCTATACCTCTATCGAATGTATTGTCGCTATTCTTACTGCCCTTGCTGACCATAAAATCATATACCGATCAAAAATTTTTGCAACGTTTTTAGTAACCTACCGGTAAAGAAAGCGTATACTAAACCGCATGAGCACTGTGAAAATTTGTGAATCGATTTTTGTTCCGTATAATGTTCCAAATAGATTACACACCTGAAAACTTATTTGATCGCGTATTTTTTATATATCCTTTGTTTTATATATAATACTATTTTTTTATATTTTACTGATCAACTAGAGTGCTGATCCTTCCTTTTACATTCATATTAAAAAAAAAAAATAGAAAACCATTTCTCATTACTACTCTTTGAAATTATTGCTACGTCAACAAAATGTATACACACAAGCTTTATTTATAGGCGTAGCAAAGCACGCCGGGTCCCGCTAGTATATATATATATATATATATATATATATATATATATATATATATATATATATATATATATATATATATATATATATATATATATATATATATAACAGGTCGTTCAATAAGTCCGTAGGATAAGTAAGAAAAAAACAACATTTTGACAAAACTCGATTTTTTTATTCAACATAGTTGCCTTCGAGGGCGATACAACGAGTATAGCGATTTTCCAACTTTTCTATACCACTTTTATAGTACGATTTCTCTTTCTCGTCAAAATAGGCCTCAGTTTCAGCGATTACTTCATCATTGGACTTAAATTTCTTTCCAGCAAGCATTCTCTTGAGATCTGAAAACAGGAAAAAGTCGCTGGGGGCTAAATCTGGAGAATATGGTGGGTGGGTAAGCAATTCAAAGCCCAATTTATTCAATTTTTCCCTTAGTTTTCATCGATCTGTGACACGGTGCATTATCTTGGTGAAACAACACTTTTTTCTTTTGCAAATGTGGCCGTTTCTTTGCGATTTCAGCCTTCAATCGATCCAAAAGTTCACAGTAAACTCGCTGTTGATGGTGGTTCCTTTTTGAAGATAGTCGATGAATATTATTCCGTTCGTATCCCCAAATACAGACGCCATCACCTTACCGGCCGACTGTTGCGTCTTTGCTCGCTTTGGATTCGGTTCGTCGACTGCTGTCCACTCAGCTGACTGTCTTTTGGATTCTGGTGTGTAATTGTGAAGCCATGTCTCATCCATTGTCACATATCTACGATAGAATTCCCTTTTATTGCGGTTTAACAGTGCCAAAGACTCCTCCGAAGCATCGATTCGTTGTTGTTTTTGGTCGACTGTGAGCTCACGCGGCAGCCAATTTGCACAGAGCTTTCGCATACCCAAATGTTCATGTAAAATGGTAAAAACACTACCATCTACTACCTTTACAATGTCAGCTATTTCGTGCACCTTCAATTTGCGATCGTTCATAACCAATTTGTGGATTTTTTTTATGTTTTCTGGAATAACAGCCTCATTTTGGCGTCCACTGCGCTCTGCATCTTTTGTGCTGGTACGAAGACATTTAAATTCAGCCATCCACTTCTCTACCATTTGTCTCGATGGAGCAGAGTTTGGATAATGTTTATCAAGCCATTGTTTGGTTTCCACTGTCAACAAGCAATTGGTTTCCATTATCTCAACAAGCAATTTATAAATTTATTTCAGATTTTTATTAGGTAACAGTTTTTCTTGGTTAAATTTTGTTTTATTTTTCACATATATTGGTAACTTAAAATACCCCAGAGTTTAAATAATTTTTTGTTAAGATTACAACTATCATTTATCACAGTTCAAAAAAATACAACACATTATCACAGCTTTTCACATTGTTTTTACAAAAAAATACAATTAATATTTATCATTATATTTTAATTTAGTCTATGGTTTAGTTTCATCGGTTTTAATATTATTATTAAGTAAAATATTACACAAAAAAAAATTCCACGTATAGACGTCAATCAAAGCAAAAACCAAAAACGGCTGCTATTATCACAGCTTTTCAACATTAGTTTCACAAAAAAAATTACAATTAATATATACCATTATTTTACAATTTATTCTATGGTGTCGTATTTTTGGTTATTTTATTATTATTAATTGAAATATTACACACCAAAGAATTCCACGTATTGACGTCCACCAAAGCAATCAACCAAAAACAGCTGTCAACTGTTAGACATCAAATAGAATAAGAAAAAAATTAAATTAAGAAAAAAACCACGTATTCATAGTTAAAGTCACGCCGCCTGCAAACAATAATAAATCGATAAACACGATAAGTTGTTTATTGGATATTCTATTTCGTTAAATATGTGTACCCACCAAAGAGTCTTCACTATTAACTTGTAGGGTCATTCCATTTTAAAGTCAACCTTCAAGCTAAATTTGTTTTCTTCACAAAACTGTAACTGTGGCCTATAATTTATTTTTCATATATTTTACTATAAGATATGGCAACAATTGTGAAAATTCCAATATAGTTCTTTTTTTTAGAATGCAATTAAGCGCATGGTTGTGAAAAAGGCTTAATATACGAATGAAAATATATCTAAAAAGAATATAGCATAGCACAAATATAATAAACTGAATTGTTTTAGACTTATTATTTTCTGAAAGCTAAAATTTGGAGTGTCTGAATTGGACTGCTTTGCTTTCCAAATAAATGAGGTAAGCATTCTAAATAAATGAATTCTTTTGTGTTACGTTAGTCACGTTACGTTAGTCACACATCATTTTAATCAAAAGAGTCAATTTATGAAAAACTAACATATTTTTTAGAAAGTTATTGGCTTTTTTAAAAAATACATTAATTGCATTGAAGAAACTTATCAATAAATTTTATGTACATTTTCAACATCTAGAGAATTCTGGTTCATAATTTAGGTGTTAATTTAATAGTATAAAAAATGTTACGTTAGTCACATTTACATTTTTATTTAAAAAATATCTAAAAATTTTAATTTAAATAAAAAAGCTTACTGATTTAGATAAATAAACTCGATTTACATTATAAAAAGTCAACAAGTGCCTAAAATAATCTTTACTGTTTTAGTTATATGGGGACAAAGTTGTGAATTTCGGTATAAATGTTACGTTAGTCACTTTGGAATGACCCTGTACTAAATTTGGAAAGGAACTATAAACAGAAATATTTATTACGAAATGATTGTAGGAAATTACATTTTATAAAATGAAGCAAAAGCAACTCTAAAGGTTCATGACAATACAATAACCGAGAAGTAACCCATTGATTGATTCTTCCCATCTTTTGGAAAATAGAGCGAATTCAAATTAGGGAAATTGCATAACCGTTCATGACAAATTTTAAACGGACACCATTGTAGATGCCGACTACGGTATTGAGTACGGTATTGAGTACAAGAAACTATGTGTAAGGGAAAACCGAAAACAACTATGAAAGTTTCTGTTAATGCAAATTCAATGCGTGTGGGAAAGTGGCTCGACTTTCAATTACGAAGTTTGGATTACACTTTATTACAGCCTTACTCAACAAAACATTTAAAACGACACCATAATCAATAAAAAATTAAAACAACACAATACTTTTGAACGACACAATTATCAACAACACATTTATTAACATTTAAACGACACAATAATTAACACTACACTTATTAACATTAAAAGACTCAATAACCAACATTAGATATTCTTGAAAAATCCAAAACAAATACATCAACAAATTAAAACGTCAAAACTGCATCAAGAAAAAGAAGTAATAATATTCGGTTGTAAAATTGTTGGCCTCAATAATCCATCTATTGGTAAAATTAGTACAAATTTTAAAACATAAAGCAGTTTCTTACATCTCACGCCAAATTGAATAATGTGTACAATACGGCAAGTATGGTGGTTAATATTTTATTTAAGCAGATGGATTTGTATCAATAACTCTATTTCATCATTCAATTTTGTGAAGTGACACATTGATGTTGTTTTCTTCAACATCTTGATGTGCACAAGTTTTACACGAATGCTGATAGTATTTTATTGGAGGTGTTTACCTCAAATCTGGGATATCAAATTAGCGGATAATCAAGGAGTTGTTGCCGAACAACCTTTGGTAAGATGTTTTTTTTTTAATATGGAAGTGATAATTAACCAAACATGGTAAATTTATATCATCCGTCGTCATTTTTTATAAAAATTAATTGGTGCATCCAGTCTTCAAATGTGAGGTTAATTAAAAACTTCCGTCGTCATTTCCAAATAAATTATGTTGCATCCAGTCTTCCATATGATGTTGAACATAATATACGTC
Source organism: Diogma glabrata (assembly GCA_963693315.1). Taxonomy (NCBI): domain Eukaryota; kingdom Metazoa; phylum Arthropoda; class Insecta; order Diptera; family Cylindrotomidae; genus Diogma; species Diogma glabrata. Next base: position 120,770,913 of record OY856187.1, read on the forward strand.
AGTCTTCAAATAGAATCATGTTAGACAGAGGCGTAGCTAGCATGGGTGGCACCCGGGGCAGATAAAGTGGTGTCACCCCAAAAATAAAAGCTGTCAATAATAATAAAAAGCTGATAATAGTACATTATGATGCTAGGACATACAGCTAAAGATTTTGGATGGATGTGGAGTTTGCAAATCGAGGCGCTATAGCCAAGATTTGCACCCACATTAAGTCCAAAATAGCTTACGTCCGTGCATCATATTCTATTTTTTATTCGCCGCAAGCAAAATATTTAAAAAAAAATTTGTTTATTCTAATTTAAAATTATAAATTTGCATAAATTTTAAAATAAAAATATGTGGAACAAGTAACCTTTGACAAAATATTTGTTATTTTTTCCAAATTATTGTATAATCATGACAACAAATGATAACAACTATTTTAATTGGATAATGAAATTTTGAATTTAAGGGTTGCTTTGGTAAAAAATTCTATTTTTCATAGAATTTAAACAAATAGAAATGCTTTTTACTTTTTTGGACGTAACTATGACAACAACATAAATAGTTAAAAAGTGACACTTTAAGGCCGCAAATTACAGTAATAAAGTAACACTTTAATATGTAGGCGAATAAAAACGTAATTTATAATGTTTTTTAATTAATACAAATGAGCATTATTATTAATAAGCTACATTGGGTCATTGTTGCCGCAAGTAATTTTTAATTAATTTTAATTTGCTGAAACTCCTCTCACACGAAGCCACTAATACGCAAACAGTCATAAATAACTTTAGTGAGACCGTAAGAAATTCTGAAAAATCCCATTCTACGATGAATCTCAAAAAGTCTAGGTACACCCAGTTAGAAACTGTAACATTGGCCGCTTTTAAATGCCTCCTCAGCCTTGGTATCTCTATGAGGAGTTCTGTTGCCGATACCGCATCATAAAAACTGATAAATTTTGATACAGATAATTTCAACTCTTCACTGTTCGCCAAAAGCTAAGCGTTTGTCTGTACAACCTCGAACAATGAAGCTAAATCTTGATCTGACTTAGCTCTAGTTCGGAGTTCAACACTGAATCGACGATTTCCGAATTTCGAAGCGAAATATTGATTTTTTGTATAACTTCCACTTCTAGGGGTGGTTTTGATTTGTTGGAACCACCTTCACTAACTTTTGGACCTCAGATTCGTATTCAGAAAGATGAAATTTTCAAAAAAAGTTTATCACTGTTACTATTTGAGACTCCCAGTATCCTCTTTTTTTCTAGGTAATGCATGCGTTTGTGCTGATGAATGATCCTGAAGGTATAATTTGGTGTTGTTAGGTTTTCCGACTTATTAAGTGGACTGGTTATATTAAACTTTACCCACAGCTTCAAACTTTGACACATCAGGGTGGGACGTTTTAAGCTCTTCACATTTTATAATTATTTTGAGATGGTTTTTGAATTAATAGAAAATTAATGAAATCTTCAGGTTTCATAAAATTTATTTGGGTTTATGTAATGGTTGGTAGCCCTGATGTTATCAAACATAAACTTTTTGTCCGACACTATAACCTATGGCCCGACAGCGCAAGTTCTATTGGTGAAAATAATTCTCGAAAGCGGAAAGCGTTTTTAAGATTTTTCTGGACCTTGGAGTGTAAAATAGAGAGACTGTCCGTGAATGCCTGGCTCTCAATATATGAGTCACTTAGCTTTTTGTTTAAAACTTAATATCCATAGGTTTTTCGAGAAAACGGAATTGGGCACTCGTTCCTTTTGCCGTCTAGATGGTAAAGAACGCTACTTACCCCTGTAGTGCTAGCATCATAGTGAATAAAGAACTGTGTGGAGTAATATGGATTGACTAATATAGGTGCGCCAGTCAACATTGTTTTTATATTTTCTGAAGTGGTCTGGACTCTAGAGACATTCGAATTTTTTTGGACCTTTCTTGAAGAGGTCAGTTATTGGGGTTCCCACATTAGCGTAGCCAGGAATAAATCCTGATACCACCCGGCTATTCCTAAAAAAACGTCGTGTTTGTTTTACTGATACCATTGCCGGATACTCTATGATTGCTTTTACCTTATCCGGGTCAGTATGCAATCTTGCTTTTTTCAACTTTGAATGTCAACAGCCGCCTTTAACAACTTTGAAACCATGAGTAAAACATCAATATGTTCTGCGTAGGTTGCCGATATGATCAATAGATCTTCTGAATAGACGAAAACTCAATCGTAAAACGCATGGCGTATCACCTTGGGCGGGATATCACCTTGTGCATAAGTCGACATAGGTTTGGTGGGATTTAAATTCCCAGCCCGAAAGATATTACTCAAAAGGTGTACGATGGTCACCCCGGTCTCCCATGAAGGCAATGGTTGGCCATTGTCATCAATGAAGGCCGTTTTATCATGAGAGGTCTCAGCTGCAGTTGTCTGCCTTAGACTTCGTTTTACTCAGGCGACCAAGCAAATCGTTAATTAAGGGGAGTGGATAAACATTTTTCATCGTTAGTGTATTCACCTTGTTACTCATCGTAGATTTTTTTTCTTAATAACTGGCGATACGGGATAGTGCCTCTGTTTAACTAAAGCGCTATCCATCACATCTATGAATTGCTTGACAAGATTCCCAAACCGTGTCAATCAAAAGAGGAATACAACTATTCAATCAAAAGAGGAATACAACTATTTAATCCGCTTTTTTTTAATCCGCTCTCTTGTATGTTCCGGAGTAAATACATGGAGGAATCATTTGGGTCATACTCAACATAAATTCATTAAAAATGGAGTGTCCAATACTGAAAGCCTTCCAAAAGTCAATGTTCAGGTACAGTTCTCCCTGTAACCCTCGAACCGTTTATTAACTTCGTATTACCAACATAGGTTATAGTCATCCAAACGCATCCCAAAATGTGTTGTCTCAACCCTATTTTTGATTTATATCAACGAATTATTGAAAATCACCAGCAACCCAATAAAAAGTTTTGCAGATGATAGTACTCTGCACAAGTCGTTCGAGCCCCTTCCTTCAAAAACTAAAATGCATGAATGAATTAATCCCGTCCGAAGAGACGCTGCCATAAACGTGAATAAAGACCTAAACAAGTCGCCAATTGGGGTGACCAAAACCTGATCAATTTCAACTCTACCAAAACACAGCTGTTGATTGTTTCCAGATCCAAGACCGAGTTCCCAAAAGATATTTTATTCAGTATATGTGACGAACCAATAGGTGAATGTAAAAACATTCGATTATTGGGTGTCACAGTTTCAAATGACCTACTCTGGAACCATCATGCAATGGTGAAAAACTCGGCCTCCTAAATAGATGCAAACAATTTTTCACTCCTTACCAATTGCTCCATGTTTATAAGTGCTATATTCGTCCCTGCATGGAGTACTGTTGTCAAGTTTGGGGTGCTGCTTTTGTTTCCTTTTTGGCCCTCTTAGACTCCATTTAAAAGCGGGCTATACGATTTGTAGGTGATCAAGATTTGACATCAAAACATGATTCCCTACAACATCGTTGCACTGTTGCAGACCTCGTTGTTTTTTACAAATATCGTCATCAACAGTGTTCAGATGAAATCAGCAGCATCATGCCTCCAGCTTATTCTTACCCCCGTCTCACTCGGCAATCGGCTAGCGCAACCAGTCAAACGGTTGAGATCCCGCGCTGTCATACTGGCAGATCGCAGAAAGACTTCTTTGTCCGAACTGCCGAAATCCGTTTGCCGGAATCCATAGTCTCAGATGGTTTCAATCCGCAGAGGTTTAAAAAAGCGGTCATCAACACCTTAGAGCGCAAGTTGTTGTGGGACCTACGTCTTAAAAGGTATTTATGTATTGTTGTGACACATATTGTAAACCCTAAAACACAAAACTTTTTATTTTAAAAAATGGCAAAAAGGCATCAGCAGCTAGAATGGAGGAGATAAGTTTACGGTATGGAATTCCAGCTTTGTTCTTTAGATAACATATTTAGGGAGTTTATTTAAAAAAATAGAGGCTCCACTGTTAAATAAGCCCATCAACTGCCTAAAAAAGGTATTCAGTTCTAAATTAGGGCGTGGAGCGTATGGAAACAATTGAGGCTGCACAAGCATTAGCTAACAACGTTGCGTTTCCTCCAATACCGCTGAGCTCACTGGACGTGGGGTTAAAAATGTTTTGAATAGTATGCAGACATATATGAATGACCAGGTGGTTATTGCATGATGCATGGTGTATTAGGTCCAACGGATCCTTTAGCGTTCTGGCGTTCTGGCAGAAACTTCTTTCTCTTGTTGTGATATTATGGCCTGGGGTCCGTGTAGGAGGTCCTCCCACATCACTTACAGGATTACTGAAGTTAACCCCGGGTGCTTCAATCCCGAATTGAGAGCATCCGGCCTTTACAATTATTTTTGAACCCAATAAGATTTTTAAATTCTTTAACTTATCGGGAGAATAACAGAATTCACCAAAATTATAGACATCCAAATAATTAGAGACGCTGTTTGTACTAAAAACACAAACTGGTAGATATCAAATGTGAACGCTGAATCATGGATGCTTTACTCTAAATTTAACGACTTCTGCGTGTACAGTTAGTTTTGTTTCCCCAAACTATCCTTCCTATTGAAAACTGTACTTTTGTCTTTTAGTTGAAATCCTGTAACCATGTAGTGGTTGGTCGTGGTAGAAATATCATAAAATTATTGGACAAATGTTTCAACTATAGTCTGTACCCTAATTTAATGTTGGTGAAATTTTTATCTAAATAATTTTGTCCTTATAAGAGGGGGATTTGATTTCAAATTACTTTTTCGCATTATTGTTCCTGTTAAATTTTTATAAATTTTGAGGCGTTTCGAAAAAATTTAATGGAATGAAAAAGTCCCTAATTCTAGTGCTACATTATTTATTTCTGGTTTTAGTCAAAACGTGTTTAAATTGAAACCGCTATTACGGTGCTATATCATTAACCCTCAAATACTAGAATCGATTACAATGGTAATGTAGATAATTTTATTTCAATTCGGAATGTGAAATTAATTTTTTGTAAAATTGGTTATTTATTTATAGTCTCATATTTGACAGTCGAAGGATAATAATATTATCTCGAGACCCTTAATGGCAAAAGTGTGAATTGTAATTGAATTTGATCGATCATGCGTGATATAGAGAGTCATAAGATAGATTGATATTGTTCATTGTCTGATATTGTTCATACTGTTCGACCTTGGCGTCTGACGTTTGATGTGGGTTAGGGTTGGAATTGGCATATATAAGTTTGAGTTGTTGAAATGGCTTAACAATTGGGTAACAATGGAGTACGGTGTATGGTTATGAGTCATAACAAAATGTACTAAGTATCACTGAAAATATTTTTGTAAGAAATCCAGCGTTGATGCCAAATTTTGATCACCATTCTTTTGGCCAAAAGAAGTGAACTTTTCGAGCAACTGGAGTTTTATAAATCCTCCTTAATATTTATATCAGTTTCTTGTAAAGTGAGCATCTAGAAATTGTTATGCAATCATCAAGAAATTGTTATGCAATACACTAAAAATAACGACGAGTCCTTAATTGATATCAAATTGAATTGATAAGAAACAATTATTTCAGAAGATCTAAACAAAAACCAGTAATAAAAATAATAAAATTGAGTTCAGCATATATTTGTAGTTCTTCCGAAAAATAGTTTAACAAATAATTTAAGCCACTCGTGTTAGTATTTGAAAAGTTTTCCAATAACCTCATAATATAAATAACCCCAAGCACCAAACAAACGTTAGAATTTCAATCACGTATTCGTTGAAAGTTTATCCATCCTTATGGACGAAAAAAACCCTTGATTTCATTCATCATCCTTGAACATAATCTTACATTCACTCTTTCAAATAATGAAAGGACCCTCTCGCTTTCTTTTGTGAATTTTCACAATTTTTTCCTTTTTAAATTGTTATTTTCATTAATTTTTTTTCTTTTCTTTCTTACGTTTTTGAATAAATTTAACTTTGACCAATTCAATGAATATATTTGAAAATCCCTTTTCTATCGCTTTCTTTCGTTTGCTTATCAATTGATTCATAACCAATTCCGTTCTCATCATATTCAATCGCTTTTTTTCTTTGCTTTTCTATTTCGGGGCTATTGTGAGAAGTTTGGAAATAATAAAGAAAAATAATGATATTGATATTGTCCTGAATCGGTCTTAAAGGAAAAAAACTAAAAGATTTAAATTCATATCACGTAAGATATTTTTATCATCATCGTTGTAATCACAATGTTACCGATATACGATTATATATATATTTTTTTATATTAATATTTACCATTTTTTCGTCCTTTGTTGTTTGACAAGAGATGGGACAAATTTTAATAAGTTTTTAAGAAAATTGGGTAGTTAAGGATATTTCCAATCCCTAAAAAATTTTATTTTGAGGCAACGATATCGGAATGTAACATATTCAATGGTTCGAGGTTTTGTTTGTTTCTTGGTCTATTTGAAAATAAAAATGTTGTATAATATGGACTGATATGTTTCATAGCTTCACAAAAATAACTTATAAGATTTTACACTAACAATGGGTCTGGATGTTGATTTACACTTTTTTAGACGCTGAGAATGGAAGCTATTGGCTACGCCAGACGATTTCATTTATATTCGGTTCGCATTAAGAAAACTTTCTACATTCTGTTAGTGTAAGGTGACCAGATTTTAACATAAACCGTGAAACCATTGATTAGAAGGAAGGGGGCGGAGGGTGCCTTGATTCAAAACTTAGTTTATGAAAAACAACAAAAATTTTCATGGAACGCAAGAATAGTATTAAATTACTTTTTTTTCAATTTCAATATAAGGACAATTTACAAACCCTAGAACCCCTATTATTTTTTAACTTTTCTTAATAAATTATAAAAAATTACAATTGCAATTATTTTTTTTCCACTACCCAACTTAAAAAATCTACTTTCGATGTTTGTTTTGTTTGTTTTCGGTGAAAAAATCTACTTTCGAAAATTTTTTTTTCTTCGCTAGTGATAAAAAAACCTATACAAATTACTTTCGTACTTAGTGACGAAAGTAATTTTTTAAAAGCCATCTATTTTCTAATTTCTTAACTAGAATAAGCCATCCTAGAACACCTGTTAAGAGAATCAATTGATTGAATGAAATAATTTTGTTAGTCTTGGGAAGATGATGTTAATTAATTTTAGAATTATTTTCGGACAATTTACATTAAAAATGTAATAATAATAATAATAGATAACTACATAATATTCATATATTCTTTTTAAATAGTATGATAAAAAACAGTTGGTGTTAAGATATTTAAAAAACAAATTATTTCACCTATTTATTTAAGAAAAACGAAAAAGAAATATTTATTTACATCAAATAATTTACGTTGTTTTAAAATATATCACGGATTTACGTAACGTCATCCTCATACAAAAACTAAATCAAAACTGTTGTTTTTATTTTAGGAATAATAATAAAATTTATAAATTTGATTTTGTTTATTACAAAACCGTCTTTAGTTATAAGCCTACTAGACGCGAAATGCAAAAAACAATAAACCTTCAAAGATGTGCTATTAAATGATTTTAGGGACTTTATAGACCAAATAGAATAAAAATATAGAATTTTGTAGAGTAAATAGAATAAAAATATGTATATGTATAAAGTTGACGGTTTTCTTGTACGAAAAGACAATCGAACTTGTAACTAAAGACGGTTTTGTTTATGACATACAAATTGGATAGGTGATTCATATTGAGTCGTCTATATTTTAATAGCAGAAATACAAATATAAATTTAAAGATTTTGTTTGGATGTTTGTATGTTTTAAAATTTGAATTGTATGTAATTATAAATGAAAATGTTAAATAATTACTAATAATTTTTAAAAAAGTAGTAACAAAGGACAGTCTTCTACTCGCCGAAAATCATATTTTGAATCTCACGATCCCTACCAACTGTCCTCTCGCTTCAAAATATGTGGTTTTCGGCATCGTTAAAGAATATATCATATCTAAAAACAACTCATTTTTACCATAAAAACTAAAAAAAAATATTTTTTAGTAGTATTTGAAATACATTAAAGTGAACAAATACGAAGCCCGTGGTTTTCAAAAACTAGCTACAAAGAGAGAACCACTGGTGTCCAAAAAATTTCTTTTACCAAACGTATTTTTTTTTTCTTCCACAGTAAAAAATTTCAGGTAAATTAAAAAGAGAGAGGTGTGTCTAAAATATCAAATTCGAGAATTCGTGATTCTGACCAAATAGAATAAACATCAAAAATTTATGTATGGTAGATGAAATTCGTGTCCCGAACGAAGGGGGACGACCCATTACCTTAATTTTGGGGCCGGACCATTTTTGATCGTCTCTATACTTGGAACATAAGTAGCGTAGCTGAAAAAACACATGTGTTTTTGAAAAAATTTTAAGGTGCTTAGTTTGAGAAATGGAAGTTCAAACTTAAGCTGACATATGACATAAGATGCATATTTATAAAATTTAATATCCTAAAAACAAAACAAGCTCTTTCTTTATATTTGAATGTTTAGGGTATGTTTACAACTTTCATATTGTGAAAAAAAAGATTCATTGAAAAGCTTCACCTACAGAAACAGCGGCAATTTCAAACATTTAGCTGCATATTATTTTTATTAGCAACAATGTAAGCAAATGGTTTACTGTGTAATTTTTATAGCCAGTTTTAAAGCCAGTCATTTACCTCTCCATAACACATAAAACCGTTGATATAGAGGAAGAATGCTTGTATTTTAATTTCCAAGTTACACGAGTTTGAATTTTCAAAAATGTTCCGGTCCACCCTTTTGTCAAACTAAATTTTACAATGTTTCTAGAAAAACCCGTATGCCTAATTTGAAATCATTTTGATGTTCCTCATTCAGCAAGATCACGAGTTTCATCTAAAACTAAAATTGTTTGACCAAAATCCACATCTTTAAAAATTAAAATCTGTAGAACCAAAATCGCTTAATTATTTTCATATTGCGGAAATAAAATTCGAAAATGCTTTATGTATGGCATCAGTGCCATGCCATCTTTAACACATCTATTTCTTAATGTTTTTAACACTTTAATCAAAAATTTGACTATGTATTTTGTTTCGATAGGCTGTCAATTACCTTTCTAACACATACATTAATAACAGGTGGACAGGATTTGATTTCACCCTAAGTTTGAATTTTCAGAAAATTTTCGGACTACCGTGTTCTTAAATTTTCTAAAAACACTAATATTTTTTATTTTACTTTTACTTCTTATATTCCAAGAACGAAGTCGATTAAAAATGGTCTGATTCAGTGTCGGTCACGTAGATCACGAGTTTCATCAGTTTTCTAATTTGTTTATTCTTCTTTGGCATATTTCTCATTTGGGTGATTTTTAATTCACCCTAATTTTCAATTGTGTGAAGTAATGCAATCTATCGAGAAAAAAAAAATCTTACATACCCCAAATTTTGTTTTTTCTTTTGTTTTGGAGCATTTTCTACATAGACGAAACTCTAATTTTTAAAAATGGGACTCTGCATCTTAATAATATTCTACAATAACTACTATTAAAACTCAAAAATAGACTATTTAAAGCAACATAGTGCATTTTGCTACAAGATATCGAAAAAATGAAAATTTTTTCACGAACGTTAAGGGTTTTAATGACACTTTGAAAAAAAGGTGGTGACTTAAATTACAAAGAACTGATTAGTTTTTGGACAATAGTGGGATAAGTGCCTCCCTAACACCTGTTTATTGTGTCACAATTTTCAATGTTTGCCGGGAACATACAACATTTGTTAGTGAATGATGAATTTTGATGACACTTTGGAAAAAGATGCAAATATGCATGGCAAAGATCTGATTAGTTTTTGAGCGATAGTGAGCAAAGTGGTGTGGGGTCCCCGAGCACCTGTTTTTTTTAAATCTACAAACCATCTGTACCTGATAATAGAATTGGATAAAACTTGGTACATAAATATTTAGTACGGTTTACAACAGTTCTGCATCTCAACTTCCGGTTTTTCACTTCCGGTAAAATTTAATTTTTGAATTTTTTTAAGTTTTTTCAGTGTCTTTATGCGCACTACTGCCTACAATAATGAAGTAATTATGATGAAACTTATGAAAATGGTTTCAAGTAGTATGAGAAGATAATTATAATCTTATGGAACACATTGATCAAAGTGGCGGGGGTCTACCATACAACTGCTGACTTTTCACACTCTGTTTTTAAAGTTTGTTGGGAGCATACAGACTTCATTCATTAATCAATTCTAATGACACATTGAAAAAAGATGGAGACTTAAATTACAAAGAACTGATTAGTTTTTGGACAATATTGGGATAGGTGCTGGAGGGCCTCCCGAACCATTTTGTGTCACCATTTTTTCAATGTTTGTTGGGAGCAAACAAAATTTGTTCGTGGATGAATTTTGATGACACTTTGGAAAAATATGCAAATACGTGTGGTAAGGAACTGATTAGTTTTTGAGCAATAGTGAACAAAGTGGTGAGGGGTGTCCCATACACCTGTTTTTTTGAAAGCTCAATAGCATCCGTACCTGATAATTGAATTGGATGAAACTTAGTACATAAATATTTAACAGTTCTGCATTCCAACTTCCAGTTTGTCGCTTCTGGTTAAAGTTTTTTTTTACTTTTTCTCGTACAATAGAATTTATGTTTGTTGGGATACTACTAGGGATTGCAATCCCGACCCATTTTTATGATCCCGCAGTCCCGGGATTAATGAAAGAAAAGCCCGGGATTACGGGATTGTCATATTTGCCGGGATTAATCAATGAAAACACAGAATCCTGTTATCCTGTTTTGTTGATTTGTACTTTTTTTTATTTTTGGTCATATGCAATAAGATCATATACCACTGGCAATAGCAATGAGAAAATACTTAAGGTTTATATCTTAGGGGTTATAGCGGATAAACTCTGTTCCGTCAACGCTTCAATTCAACCTTCAATTTTGTTCCACTCTACCATGAAATATAGGCTAATGCACTTGTAGCTCTTAAGGTTGTACTGAGCTAGAAAAACAAAGCATAAGTTTGCGAGTTAACGAATGTCTCAATAACTAGAATAAAAGCAAGGAAAACCGAAACATTTTGAGAATTTAAGAATTTGCAGAATGGAATCTCTGCTTTTGTTGTGGATAAATCGAACATATTTATTGTTCCAAGTCGAAGCTCCATAAAAGTTTTTATTGAAGATTATTGAACGTTACATTAGCAGCAGCAGACGTGGGATATGAAACAGGTAATACAACTACTCACACTGCAACATCATCGAGGAGAGATTACAATGAAAATGTAGCTTAGGATAGGGTTTCAGTCGATTTTGTAGAGAAACGCAATTTGTAAGATAAACTGTATCGCAATTTAATTCACCCTTAATACCTATAAAAAAAACTTTTTGGTCAGAATGCAACAACATAAAATATTAAACTGGTCACCGCAATTGGTAGAGAAATGAAAATAAGTCAGCAAAGCTGACATAGAGGACCCAATTTGTAATGAATGTATAATAATTTATTGACTATTCCACCAAGAAGTGTGGAATCGGAACGGGCTTTTTCAAGCTTCGGAAATATTATTTCCAAATTAACAAACAGGTTTGACGATAAATCAGTTTGACGATTTATGTTTTCTAAAATCTATTTCTTAAATCATTCGAAAGTGTATGGTACTGGATTTTTTTTATGTAATATTATTAAAGTTTTATTTTGGTTCTTCAATTTTTATTTTTTTAAGAAGTTGAATTATTAAGTTAATGTTTTATGTGTTTATTTTTATCGACACTAAAAAATGAATAATGTGTTTTTTATTTGAAAATTGTGTTTTTTCTTAATTATTTATGGTTTTCCATTCAAATTTTACATCCCGGGATCCTAGGAATCCCATGATTTAAAATTTATGAATTCCGTAGTCCCGTGATTTATATTACATGACGGGATTGCAATCCATAGATACTACTGCTTTCTTTTATTTTTATAATTAGAACTAAATCTATAACATTGGTTAGCCTTTAATTAAAGTATTTGATGGATATTAGCTCACTATATATCCAGAACACTACCCAAGTAGCATTTTTGCCGTAGATTTTAAAACTATAACAGCCAAGTGTTCTATAATTCTTGTATAGATATAGTTAATGTAGGGAAAAAAATTATACAAGTAAAATACTCGATAATATGCTTTAAAAGTATTCTTCTGAGTTAGCTATACAACATTAATAGAATAAAAAATTGTTGTAGAAAAACATGATATTGTTTATGTTATAAACATTTATAAAATATCTTCTAAGAAGGTTTAAACGAAAAGCTTCAGTAAGCCCCGTGTAAAAATTTCAACCAGGAGTTAAAGAGGTTGTTTACGCAAAAAAAATTTAATCACATTCTTAAAGTAGTTTTAGCGAGTAAATTTCTGTATTAGCCATGTTATTGCTATAGGTGGAAGTAAATACATATATGCCGTTTTCATTTTATTGTGTTTTAAATTAAATTATTGATTATTATCAGAAATTATTGAACTGATTTTAAATTATTTTTGAATATTGAAATAAAAAACATTATAGCATTAAAAAATATTAAACATAGTGTTATTAGCAGATTAAATGGTTAAGTGATTTTTTAACAGTGATTTAAGTTTGTAAATATAATACGTTCGAAAAAGGATACAACAAATTAATGTTTGTATTTTTCATTAACTAAATAAATAAATAATGCACAATGCAAAAAATTTAACTTTCTAACTACAGGATTGTATGAAATTTATTTTAAGGACAACTTAAGCCTAAGCCAACATGAGGTTATTTCCATACACCAAATATTTATTCGTACAACTCGATTTCAACTGAATTTGTAGTTTGATTAAAGTTAAAATTTTAGTTTTTTATAAAAAGTTTCCTTGAAAACTGAATTCGTTTTATTTGTGGTTTTTGAGATAAATCTATAACTGCAACCTGCAACCAAATTTATTTCTAGATTCAACAGGATTTCGTTCGTGTGATTAAAGAATCAATAGATTCGATTAAAGAATTAATAAGAACTCGTGTACCAGTTTTAATGAAGGCAACATGTATAACAGATTGGATGCTAAAAAATACCGAGGTCAATGAGTAAAATTGTGAGCTGCATGAGTATATTTGAAGAGATAATAAATATAAAAATCAGTAAATATGTAATATAAATATGTACTAATTAAATTTAAAAAATTCAAGCTTTAAATAAAACAAAAAAAATATTTTTCGTATATCATTGTTATTCGCAATCGCAACTTTTTTCTCTTATTTTGGGATTTTTTTCCTCTATATAGCTGCTGGTATAAAATATTCTTAAGGCCTTCTATAATTGTTCTTAGAGTATAGCAAACTAAATTATACAGGGATTAATGTAGCGCATAAGGTTTTATAAATCCTCGATAATATAGTGAGAACAAGTTTATGCAAGCCAAAAAAATGATGTTGAGTAAGGTCTAATGCAACATAATATTTTTCGCCCTTTTATGTTCTATAAAGGTTGAATAGATATTTTTGGCGGTGCTCTTAATCATCAAATTCTTCGATTAGGATACTCCATAAATATTTATAGCGTTTTTAAAGAAACCAAATTGCTACTTGGGTATGTTTCCAGAGCTGTGGTGAAGTCAGCCTATGCATCAGTGTCGCAATAGTTTTTGTTATTTCCTCCATACTAACAAAACCTTTTTGTTTTTCATAAAACCGATATGACTATTCATTACAATCATTTGTGATAGCAGAATAATTTACACTAGGAGGGCCCTGCGTGCTTCGCTACGCTTATAAATAAAGTTTTTGCGTAGAAATTTTGTTGACGTAGAAGCAATGATTTCATAAAGTGGTAATGAGAAATGCTAGCATATAATTTTTAATTTTTCTTTTTAAATATATGAATGGAAAATAACCAGAACTCTAGCTGATCAGTTCGGATATATGAAAAATTAGCGATCAAATAAGTTTTCAAGTAAGCTTATTTGATTTCTAACTTATTTGATAATATAATTTCCAATAGCTAATTTTTCATATATCCGAACTGATCAGCTAGAGTTCCGATTATTTTTCATTCATATATTTAAAAAGAAAAATTAAAAATTATATGCTAGCATTTCTCATTACCACTTTTTGAAATCATTGCTTCTACGTCAACAAAATGTCTACGCAAAAACTTTATTTATAAGCGTAGCGAAGCACGCCGGGCCCTCCTAGTATCTATTATCAAGATATGCACCACGTACATCAACACTCATACCATTATCACGTCGACGATACAAAGGATAACCATTCACAGATTCTTTAGTATTTTCAGAAAAAGGTTTTGGAAAATTCTTACTACATTTACCATCTCTCATACTAACAGGATTTAGAGCACCACATGGTCCAAGCATCATATGACGTTTCAAATATTCATGTAATTTAGTAAAAAGAATGGGATCAGAGATTTCAGTACATACAATCATACTTCAGTACATACATCATTTCATTTCCATCAATTCTATCTGACAAATTTAACAAACACATCAGCAGTAACATTCTCAGGTCTTTCACAAAATTCATGCATTGATTTAAAAGAACGAACAAATCTCACGCATAAGAAAAACTTCACATACATTGGCATTTCTAAAAATTAAAATGAAGAACAGAACAAAATTATTCACATGCATTCACGTCAGTGTATATAAGAAAACTAAAATATAAAATACAACCAGCATTGCATCATCTGACAAATTAAACAAACACATCAGCAGTAACATTCTCAGGTCTTTCACAAAATTCATGCATTGATTTAAAAGAACGAACAAATCTCACGCATAAGAAAAACTTCATATACATTGGAATTTCTAAAAATTAAAATGATGAACAAAACAAAATTTTTCACATGCATTCACGTCAGTGTACATAAGAAAACTAAAATATAAAATACCACCAGCTTTGCATCATCTGACAAATTTAACAAACACATCAGCAGTAACATTCTCAGGTCTTTCACAAAATTCATGCATTGATTTAAAACAACGAACAAATCTCACGCATAAGAAAAACTTCACATACATTGGCATTTCTAAAAATTAAAATGAAGAACAGAACAAAATTTTTCACATGCATTCACGTCAGTGTACATAAGAAAACTAAAATATAAAATACAACCAGCATTGCATCATCTGACAAATTTAACAAACACATCAGCAGTAACATTCTCAGGTCTTTCACAAAATTCATGCATTGATTTAAAAGAACGAACAAATCTCACGCATAAGAAAAACTACACATACATTGGCATTTCTAAAAATTAAAATGAAGAACAGAACAAAATTATTCACATGCATTCACGTCAGTGTACATAAGAAAACTAAAAAATAAAATACAACTTGTAAATACACTGAAATTTGATTAGAATATTTTTACTAATATACTACGCATACGATACGTTTATTACTACCCACTACCAAAGAATATATAAAAAAGAAAATATAAAAAAAAATTTCATCATTCATAAAATCAACATTATTACGCATATAATCTGTTTCATTCCGACGACTCGATCTAACCTTCCATGTACGAAGACATAAGAAGACTAAAATGAAATTCCATTTACCAAAGAATATATAAAAAATAAAATATAAAAAAATAAAATAAATTTTTAAGTTTTAAATTTAATTTCGTTTTTGTATGTATGTAAACTTATAATGCATATGTATATAAAAAGTTTTTCGTGTATAATAACTTTTTTATTTATGATCCGAAAAATCCCCAAAAATCTGTAAAACCTAATTACAGTAATATCAGTTAGCACTGAAAATTTGAAATCAATCAAAATTCGAATAAAAAAGCCTTAGGCTCCACAAAATTTTTTGTTAGCGTATTAATATATAAGATTGGCGCCAATTGTAACGCTTTAGTGACACAATCATGTTTTGATTTAATCTGCTTGTTGAAATTATATAGTCATCCAGAACTTGCAGCCGAGTCATTATGTTGAATTGAATCAGAGCTGAATCTATATTTGAATCTACAATGACAATCACATATGAAAAGTATATAATGTTTTGAAACCTTATTGGTAAGTTTTAATATGTTAATATTACGTGATTTTATCACTTTTCCAAGCGGCAACGGTCCAGGTCATACAAATATTTTATGGTATCTTTTACTATCATTAATCCTACAAGGGACTACTCAAGCAGTCCTTTTTTCTTATTTTCGCCAAAATCAAAAAAATGTAAACCTTATTATTTGTGACGAAAAGCATTCCTAGTAGAGCATTTTCTTTGGTCTTGGTGGTTAAAACCGATGTTGCTATTTCTTGGAGCTTCTTTTCTGCACTAATATGGTCTTTAGTGGACACAAAAACCGACGTCATGCTGATCAACTAACATCATTATTCATTATCCCTATACTCTACAACTCAAGCACCTCTAAGAACGATTAGCTAGTCTCTTACTATTGAAATTCTCGATATCATTAAATGTTGAAAACTTAACACCCAAAAAAAAACTGCAAAGAATAACCTGAGTCACGTTATCGTGTCTCATTCAGAGTCTTTTTCTGTGATCTGATCGTTTCGAAACATAAGAAACTCCTGTTTCACGAAAATATCAATAACTAGCTTCGAACGCCATAGGAAATACGGAATTTGACTTAGTATATTTGATGATCGTCTAGCCGCTAGTCCTCTGCTCTCAAACTCGTTAAAAAGAAGAACAGCGATTAAAGACATTGTTAAAAATACGAAGCTATTTTAAATTATCACAATACTACCAACGTAAAGCTATCTTTGCTTTATTAATACATTTAATCGTTTAAAATCAAAGTAACCATGAATTGTGAAATAATTGAAAAACGCGTCAAACCTTGCATTAAAGCATCGGGAAGAAATATCAAACAAAAAAACGTATTTGTCGTGATATTAAAATATCGATCCACGTAATATCTCGAAAAGTTATTCCGGGAGAAAAAATAATGGAATTCTAAAGAAACCACATTGTACGGTTTGAAAATTTATTTAAATTCTTAAATCTTTACAAATTTTTCAATGTAATTTAATTATATGTATTTAGAAATTTTGTAATCATATATGTAACCAGTTCTTTGGAAATAAACGAATTAATCGAATTCGATTTGATTAACAAAAAGTGTGACAAAAAGTTTTTTCCCGGACAAACAAAGGTGTTGGGCCACATCCCAACATATTACAAAATTCAATATAATCTTTAAAAATCAAAAGAGCAACACGAAGACGTCAATTATCGAAGATCGTCGAAGAAAATTTTTATTTATCTTAAATAACAAATCATCTAAAACAACAAATAAAGTATCTGCTTCCTGTGTTGTTTCATTTCTCACCTCCGTTCTCACTTCTCAATAAATCGTTATGAATAAAAAAAATCCCTTTGAAAAATCAATAGTTACGGGCCATTCTCCAGGAAACAGCGGCACTATTCCCAAAGGAATAATTTGCGCTTCTTGCTTATTATCGGATCAAGAAAAAAAGGCCAAGTGCAAAGGAGAATGTGGTAAACATTACCATCTTAAATGTTTGCGTATGGGATCTCAAACTGATTGGAGCATCTGGTGATGTCGTATATGTAAAAAAGCTAGAAAGCCATCTGACGCTCAACCACCGCACCTGCAGGGAAGTGAGTAGGTTGTCGATTCGGAAGGTGAGAATGTTGTTGGCTTCGAAACTAAATCCGTCTCAAACCATTTCAAAAGCACCAAGCCATGCATCCGCGATATCTAGCAAGCATACGTTTCAACCCATTTCAAAAGCACCAAGCCGTGCATCCAAGATCTCTAGCAAACTTGAGCAAACTAGATCTGAAAAATGGGATAGTGAGTGGAACGATTTTATGCGACGTCAAGCCGAAGAGAAAATCGATTTTATTACAAGATGGAAAGAAGAAGATTTTAAACGCCAACAACGTACAGAAGAAGAATCTGTCAGACTTGCATTTGAAAAAAGTGAGATTATGCGCAATAGAGAAAACGAATTCGATAAATTTTTGCAACAAAAGCGGTAATAGCACGAACGGTTCTGTGCACAGCAATTACGAGAGAGCCAACAAGTTTACGATACACAATCATGTGAAAGCTACGCAGACTCTCGATGCGACGAAAGCGAGCCACGAACATCAAGAACTCAAAAGTGGGTGGATCACAGCAAGAATAGAGTCAACTTCGAAGATGCAACCATAAATCTCAAAAGTGCACTCACAAATTCGAATGGGCACTGATTTTTTTAACATAAGCCAACAACGGGACCATCGCGAAAGAAGTTCTACTCCTTGGCTTAGCGTTGTGGATAAAAACAGTTTTTGAACAGTACCAGTTTGACAGCGAACGTTGAACGCCACACAACTAAGCAAAAAGTTGAAATTTCCATGGAGCTTTATACTGTCGTTTAGAAAATTTACAAAAAGCTTGCAGACTTCTCCGGCTACCCTCGTGATTGGCCAAGATTTATACCATCGTATGTCCGACGAATGAACACGACGACGTAAGAACTGTAAGCTCTCTAGACCTGCCGATGAAATCGCTTAAGATGGAGATGATGAACAATAGATTTAAACATTTACGAGGCCTACAGTTTGATACTTACGAGCATGCTAAACTGAGCATTCTCATTGGCCTACAACACTGGAACGTTGCAATTTCAATTCAAACCGTCGCAAATGACGTGGGGGAGCCAATTGCAGCCAAGACCCGATTGGGTTGGACTGTCTTCGGGTCGTACAATTTTCACCATGAAGCTAACAATATTGAACCTCAACATGCCATGAACTTTCATCGAGAGGCAAGTCTACATGATTAGGTAAACGAATTCTTCTCATAACGGAAAACTTTGGTGTGAAATGCCATATCTCCGAAATTGTTACAAATGATGAGAAACGAGCCATGAGGCTTATGGAATAAACTGTCCGTAAGCTGGAAGATATTAACTGCTACGAACTTAGCTTACTATGGCGATATGATAACGTCGATTTACCAAATAGTTATCAACAAGCCTTTCGAAGAATGCTGATTTTAGAAAGGAAAAAGGATGGAGATCCAAATTTACGATCGCTTCTAATGAACCAAATGAATGCATACGTCAAAAAGGGGGACGCGCGTAAGTTAACACGACAAGAAGTAAACTTTCACACACCAAGAACATGGTACCTTCCTATTTTTGTCGTTATCAATCCAAACAAACCTTCAAAAAAGAGATTCATCTGGGACGCGGCTGTTGAAATCAATGGAATTTCTTTAAACTCAATGCTACTGAAAGGACCTGATTTTCTGTCAACACTGCTAAACATTCTCTACCGTTTTCGAGAGAAAAATTTGCGATCTCTGGCGATATCAGGGGGATGTATCACAGAATTAAAGTCGTGGAATCCTTTCAAAATTCACAAAGATTCCTGTGGCGCGATGACAAATCAAATCCACCAGATGTATACGTCATGACGTGTATGACCTTTGGAGCATCATGTTCACCCAGCTGTGCCCAGTTCGTCAAAAATTTGAACGTGAAACAATATGAAGTTTCCAACCCGCGAGCGTACCATGCTATTCGGCACAACCATTACATCGATGATTGGTTAAATGGATTCGACACCGAAGAGGAAGCGGAACGAATAGCTAAACAAGTAGTACACATACACGCAGCTGGTGGTTTCGAAATACGCAATTTTACTTCCAATTCGAAGGTGGTGTTGCATAGTTTGGGTGTTGAAACGCAAGAGAACAAAAATATGAATATGAAAAGCGAAGCGTTAAATGAAATTGCAAAGGTGTTGGGTATGTGGTGGTCGACTACAGAAGATGCATTCTACTACATATTCGATATCGAATGGCTCGACTCAAAACTTGTCCAAGAAATCCATCCAAGAAACCCACAAAAAGAGAAGTTATCCGATCCATTATGATGGTTTTCGATCCTATGGGTTTAATCGGCTCGTTGATTGTTTATGGAAAGATGATGCTTCGTGATATTTGGAAAAGTGGAACAAACTAGAATGAACCTATAACTAATCCCTTATTTCACCGATGGCGAAAATGGACAAAAAAATTACCCGAGCTTCGTCGAATTAAAATTCCACGGTGTTACTCGGTGAATGGATACATGTCTGTGGAATTACATATTTTTTGTGATGCGAGCGAAAATGCGTTCTTCAGCAGTAGCGTATTTCCGTATTAAAAACGGTGAAGATATTCAATGTCGTCTAATAGGATCGAAAACGAAAGTTGCACCTCAAAAACCGATGACAATTCCGAGGCTAGAACTACAAGCCGCGTCAACTATAACGAATGCTCACAATATCAAACCTGAAAGAATAATTTTTTGGACAGACTCCGCTGATGTATTAGCATGGCTTAATGCCGAAAATAAACGTTTCCGACAATTTGTTAATTTTCGCGTTGGTGAAATACGCGAATCATCAAAACCGAGTGATTGGCGATGGGTGCCAGGTAATGAGAATATTGCGGATGAGGCAACCAAATGGAAGACTGATCCAGATTTTTTATCAATGTCTCTCTGGTTCTCTGGCCCCAAATTTATAACAAGAGAAGAAGAATATTGGCCTACGCAAAATTCTGCATTCGAAATTAAGAGTTTTGATGAAATAATTGAAACAGTAGCCGTTCACGACAACGATTACAATGGTATAGTTCCAGAAGTTGAACGTTTCTCTAAATGGAACCGATTTTTTCGTGCAACGGCAAAGGCAATTCGATTTTTTAATTGGTGTAAACAAATACCACCTTTACCACCTATACCACCGTACCGTATGACACTTTGAATCCGATAAGGTAGTATTATCATTAGGTAACGAATTTATTGATCGGTTCATACCACGAAAAATTTCATCACGTGAATAATGAAACAGCTGTGAATGAAATCAGACAAAAGTATGCGATGCCAAATTTGCGAACAACTGTAAAAACTGTGCGAGAGAAGTGCCAATACTGCAAGAATAGAAAAGCTCGTCAACTTCCACCATATATGGGCGCACATCCTCAAGCACGTACCGCCGTTTTTTTAACACCATTTTCCTATACAGGAATAGATTATTTTGGGCCCTACGAAGTTTTCGTTGGAAGACGAAGAGAAAAACGTTGGGTTTCTCCATTTACGTGCTTGACAGTACAAGCTATACACTTGGAAATTGTGCACTCGCTTAGCAAAAAATCATGTCTAATGGCTATTTGAAATCGCAAGTCGCGGCTCTGCATTAGAAATCAGAACTGATAATGGCACAAATTTCCGTGGTGCCAACCAAGAACTTATCAATTTTTACAAAGAGATGAAACTAAATGATTATCGTGAAGCCTTCGATCAAATCAGATAGATTTTTAACCCACCCTCGGCACCACATATGGGTGGTTGTTGGGAACGTATGGTGCAATCTGTGAAAAAATGCCTCGAAGTAGCCATGCCCACTCGTAAACCGGACGATGAAACTTTTAGAAGCTTTTTGATGGAAGCTGAGTCAATCGTAAACTCTCGACCACTTAAGTATTTCCCTACAGACCCTGAAGAAGAAGAATCGATCACACCAAATTGTTTCATTTTTGGATCGTCGAGTGGTCGAAAACCGTTCGTCAAATTTAACGATAACATTGAGTCATTGGTTCGTAGTTACGAACTTTCGCAACGAATGGCAGATAGATTTTGGAGACGTTCTTTGAGAGAGTATGCTCCGATATTTCGACGTTCAATGAAATGGTTTGCAAAGGTAAAAAATGTTGAAGTCAGGACGTCGTCACAGTATCGGAAGATTATAGTCGAAGTTCCTGGAAATTGGGTCACATAATCCAAGTGGAAAGTCGTGGTCGCAATAATCAGATTCGTGAGGTCATCGTTAAAACAGCGGATGGTGTGTACCGACGACCCGTTGCAAAAATAGCAATTTTAGAAGTTAGTAAAACTGACTCTGCGGTCATCTTACGTGGAGGAGAATGTTAAAAATACCAAGCTATTTTTGATTATTACAATACTACCAACGTAAAGTTATCTTTGCTTTATTAATACATTTAATCGTTTAAAATCATAGTAACCACGAATTGTGAAATAACTGAAAAACGCGTGAAACCTTGCATTAAAGCATCGGGAAGAAACATCAGATAAAAAAACGTATTTGTCGTGATATTGAAATATCGATCCACGTAATATCTCGAAAAGTTATTCCGGGAGAAAAAATACTGGAATTCTAAAGAAACCACATTGTACGGTTTAAAAATTTATTTAAATTGTTAAATCTTTACAAATTTTTTAATGTAATTTAATTATATGTATTTAGGAATTTTGTAATCATATGTAACCAGTTCTTTGGAAATAAACGAATTAATCGAATTTGGTTTGATTAACAAAAAGGGTGGACAAAAAGTTTTTCGCGGACAAACAAAGGTGTTGGGCCACAACCCAACAGACATTGTAGAAGCTACCACTCTCCGAAAAATAACACAAATCCTTGAAAATTACTATTCCATACATTCAGGATTATATATACATACTAGACTGATCGTTTAAAATTAAATTTTCCGAAACGTGCCCTAAAAAAATTCTTTGTGGTAAAAAACCACGAGGCCATTTTTTTTTACACCAAAAGAACACGTGCCGCAAAATCATCGAAGTTGATTTTTTGATAAAATCGCAGGTTTTTTTTGAGTATCTCATAAAATATGAAGTTTTAAGAAAAAGTCGTATATACAGTTTTGTAGGAAGTTTAATTCTCTACAAAAAAATGTGCATTCCATTTTTTCTTAAGGGTACAATTTTCGTCATATTTTGAAAACGAACTTGTAGATTTTCATAATTTATGAAAAACATACAGAGTAAAGATGACGAAATAATCCTGATTTTCTTTTTATGCTATAGAATAAAAAGAATAAACAAATAATCGTGAGAAGAAAAATCAGAATTGGAACTTTTTCGTCAAAATTTTCATGATTTGTTTTTACGAGTTTCAAAGAATTTCGAGTTTTATTTCAAAATACCATCAGAAATATACGTTTTAGAAAAAAAAGTCCAAGCGGCACGTATATCCGCTAGAAATAGGTAGATTTCGAGATCAGACAGTTTTGTGTGCCAGTAGAATCTGATGTATCAGATTAGTTTAAACAAAACAAACTAATTTCAAACAGATATCGAACAAATTTAAAAAGAAAATTAGCTACCTACAAGCAAAATTATATGTATCCAATTTTGCAACAAACAAATATCAAATCTACCACAGAACATGTGTGTGATATTTTTTATGACACAAACCTACTCTATATCATATGTCGTGCAATTACTGCAAAATATCAAAATAGTTTATTTCTAAGAAAAAAAAATTAATTTATTCTATTCAAATCTTTTATTTTTTGACTGTTATAAGGTTATAAGGTTTTTGGAAATTGTAATTGGGGATTGTTGCAAACTTTTTTGTTGAAGCCAACAAGTCAAAAACCTCTAACTGCAGAGGTTTATATTTATAAGAAACAGATTAAAATGTTTCCACAGATTCTGAATTTATGAAGATTTTAAAAATATTAGTATCCAAACGGCCGTTATAACGGATTAAAAAAACCACTTTTTTTTCTAGTATAAAGCCTATAGTTCCTTAACCATGTGTCAGATTTTTTTGATTTACGAACTCGTCCAAGATATTATTAAAACACACATTTTTAAGGAAAGTTTTTTGATCTGGCTCCACAAATGCAACCGTGAGAGCGCCGGCTGATTCAAACGCATTTTGTGTTTTACAAGCTTTTTTGTTGGAGCCGTTCACTCAGAAACCTCCAACTGCAGAGGTCTTTTTTTGAAAGAAACTGATTAAAAAGGTTTCAAAGATTTTAAATTTATGAAGTTTTTAAAAGTATTAGAATCCAAACGGCCGTTATAACGGATCTAAAAAACAGAGTTTTTTTCTAGTATAAAGCCTCTAGTTTCTTAACCATGTGTTGGATTGGGCTGATTTACGAACTTGTCCAACATATTAACAAAACGCACATTTTTAAAAAAGGTTTTTTGATCTGGCCTTATAAATGCGACCGTGAGAGTGCCGGTTGTTTCAAAAAAAAATTTTTTTTTGCAAACTTTTTTGTTGGAGCCGCTCATTCAGGAACCTTTAACTGCAGAGGTCTAGATTTAAAACAAATTGATAAAAAAGATTCCAAAGATTCTAAATTTGTTTTGAAATATTAGTATCCAAACGGCCGTTATAACGGTTTTAAAAAATCAATTTTTTTCAGAAAAAAGCCTCTAGTTTCTTAACCACGTGTCGGATTTTGCTGATTCACGAACTTGTCCAAGATATTATTAAAACACACAAGTACAGAAAATTTTTTTGATCTACCTCAACAAATGCGACCGTGAGAGTGCCGGTCGTTTTCGTTATATCTCATATCGTTTATATACATATATATATATATATATATATATATATATATATATATATATATATATATATATATATATATATATATATATATAATAATATATATATATATATATATATATATATATATATATATATATATATATATATATATATATATATATATATATATATATATATATATATATATATATATATATATATATATATATATATATATATATATATATATATATATATATATATATATATATATATATATATATATATAAATTTTTTTTTTTTTTGTTTTTTTGTCTCCGCTTATCATATATAGTCGTTTGGCACAAAAATTTTTCCGAAATTCCGAGATGAAGCCCATTGCAATAGGTAGATTTTTATATGAAATCTACCTAAAATGACTTGGACCTTTTTTGTAAAGAATTAAGTTTTCTTCAAAAATGATTAGATGATATTTTTTAAATCTGCATTTTTTATGAGATATTATATTTTATCAGAAAATGATTTACGTTGATTTTAAGGCACTTGTTCTTTTGATTTAAAAAAAATGAACTTCTTGGTTTTTTGACCACAAAGAATTTTTTTAGGGGTGTCTCACAAAATTTAATTTTAAACGACCAGTCTAATATACATACATATAGAAACATTCTCAACAATTACACGGCTGCAACCGTTTTTTAAACCATTTATCCTGATCCTGTCTGTTCATATCATCAAATACTTATTGTTGAGCACGATATTGCAAAAATACAATTTACTTTCTGTGCGAACTCCTTGAAATCGTTCGAATGACCTTCGATTTGCAAAACACAACGTCATCCTTCCAATAGTTGACGGTGCCGAAAAAGTACTGGCTGCTGCTACCCAAAATGTTCAGTTGATTGATCTCGAACTCAAAGAATTAAATAAAACCCTAAAATTACGACCGATTCCGGCATTGTTAGAACATCTTTCCGCCAAAACTATTTTATGCACAGCCTCTACTGGTGCCATTCACCCGTTCATTCCAAAAGTAATTTCAAAAAGTCGTTTTCAGTAGCCTTCACAATTTGTTGCAGAAGTCCATACACTAAAAGAAACAATTCGGTCACTACAACTTGCTTCTTGCCAACTGAATGTTTTCTGCCACAAGAACCTAAAATTTGGTTGTCTTTTCTCCGAAAACCAAATTTGAAGAAACAATAACTGAATTTGAGGCCATTGTGATTGAAAACATTCGGCTGGCACACAAGCGGTTGTAGTGACCGACATTTTTTTCCTCAGTGTAGTTTTGTCAAACTTTTGATAAACAAATTTGGCCATCGATCGAACGAAGTTGGTCACACATTTTAAAAATTTTCGAAGACCATTACTTGATATCTGGATAGCCAATACGGTTTGATCGATATAAATAATTCGAGTCAATAAGTTGATCCTGCAATCGTAAAGTTGATTAAAAAAATATCTATTAATCGATACAAACCCAACCGGTTTTTTTTTCTGAGTCTGAATTAATTAACGCTTATAGTAATATAATACACTGCACAAGCCATTCGCTCCTCAAATTTTTAAAGGGTAAAATGCACTAACGAATAGGTCCCGCACGGAGAGACACTGCTATCAATGTAAACGAAGACCCATAAGAGTCTACGATAGGGGTGATAAAAATTTGATCGATTTCATGCCACGCGATGTAATAGAAAACGTATTAAAACCCAAGGGCTTGTGGAGTATTATACAGCACTAACACTGAGAACGGCCAATAGAAACTTATCTACAAGAACTAAATCAAACTTCATTCAAGATGTGGCTACATTGTTTGATCTGACATCCGGTTCGGTTAAAAATCCCGTCCAAAAATCACACCAGGTAAACACTTTCTGAGGATATATAGATTTTCTTTTCTTTATAGAAACGATAATTTTGTTTGTTTACAAATCCATCCCATTCAAATCGCTATTTACGATGCGATTAAAAGTTTGTTGGCTTGAGGATTGTATGGTTGTAAATGAGGATTGAAGTGCCAAGTAATGCAGTAAATATTTAATGGAATATCTAATTACTATGAATAACAAAGAAGTGACGTTTTGGACTCTGATTGACACTAGCACTTATACCAGCCATATATTTGCTAAACGATTACTACCTACCAGTGATGCCAGATTTTCAAAAATGAATTTCCCGTTGACGTATCGAAAATTCCCGATTTTTCCCGTTTTTTTAAAGAAAAAATCCCTCAGAAATTCCCATCAAGTTTTCAATAAAAATATACATATAAATTCAATTATTTATTGAAAAAACTTCAAAAACCACCCCAATTATAACAATATTCATCCTTCCGACAACTTTAAATATAGGTTTATCTCTGTTTTTTACGACTTTATTTGTGTACGTTATTAGTCCTAATATATAGAATGAAACAAACAGCTGTTAATTTTATTCTGTACCGCGAATGTGGCGGAACACAATAAAACAATTTATTTGATTGTATTGAATGCTGAAATAAATTTAATTTAATTTTATAAAAATTTGAATGCATGTTATAAAAAATCAAAAGCAAAAATTTTCGACCTGTAGCCCTATTCCGGTATATCGTGAAATAGGAATTGGAAAATAAATTGTAGCAATTTTTCATAACTAGTATTCCGTGTCGCGGGAGATGACAAATTCGTATTAGAAAATATTTCGTTATTTCATTTATTGCACTTTATTCTTAATTCACAATTCCCAGAGAAATGCCGGAATAGACGTACTGATTATATAAAAAACAGTCAATTCAAACTAAATTCAAAGACTACTATGATTAAATTGAATTAAATTTCCAAAAGATTGTGTTTTGGTTTCTCATTAGTATAAAATTTGATGTCTTTCATCAGGTAGGGCTTTCATTAGGCTTTTTATAGACTTTTCATTTTTAAAATACCAAATAATTAAATAGATATCGAAATCGAATCAAATTTATTTAATTGTTTGGAATTAATTATTCACAAAAATACAATAAAATTCATTGTTTTTCTTTATTCGTTTTACTTGTTTTATCAACAAATTTTAAAATAATTCAATTTAAATTAATAAATGTTACTCTATCGGAAAAATAAAACGTTGTATTGGGTTCGTTTTTAATGAATTTTATTCTCTCGAAAATTTGTAGAGCTCGCTTGTGCCTCGCTCACATCGTAAACTTTTCCTTGAAAAATAAAATATTGCATTAAAAACTTACACAATATATTGCTATTGTTTCGATTCTCCGTACAATTTGTGGAATAAGAAAGAACTGCTATAAAATGGAGCATTAAATCTATTAAAATTGAGAAAGACATTTTTTAAAAGAAGTAAATATGTCTTGATTTCATGATTTTTAAAAAATTTTAAAATTGTAATACCTCTTTTTCGATACGGTAAACAACTGCTCAGAAATAAATTAGTGATGCCAAACATCCTAATTTTTTTAATATGTTTAAAAAGGATGGATGCATAGAGAGCCAATTTGTAGTTCCGGGTGATTTCATTTCTCGTTTCGCAGCATCAAAATATTCCTGAAATTCAGATAACATGGTGGTCCGTTGGGGTTTTCAAAACGTACCTATCTCCCAAAGAAATATTTAAACATAAGACGAAATATTTAAGCAGAAGGCTTAAATTCCATTGTGGATTTGACAATACTAAAGCCGATAGATGGCATATGCATTTAAGTAAAATTATCGGATGATCGACATCTTTCTGAAGCCTGTAACAAAATTGGTTGGTGCAACCATTTCAAAATAAGTTTTAATTTAAAACGATTCTATTATTAAATGTAAAAAATCCCGCACTTTCCAAGTTTTTTTCCCGCTTTCCCGTTTTATATGAAATATCCCGCAAACGGGAAAAAATCCCGCGATCTGGCAACACTGCTACCTACACTTATCTATTTGTCCCTTTCCTTCCGAACCAGTTTACACAATCTTCGCCACAATTTCTCAAATATGGCTACAATTAATTAGCAGACAGTTTTTTTTTGTCATATATTCTGTACATCTATCGAATTCAGCTATTATAATGTCTTCGATTTTTATTACCGATATATCAATTTGTGTTTATCAACAAACTCTGTAAACTATTAAACAACAAAATTCATTAAAATAAAATTTTATATAACAATTAGATATTCCTATCTGTTTTTTTTTAAATCAACAAAAACTACATCATATGTATTAATAACCATCAAAATCTATTAAAAACAAACTACGGACCTGAGTATAAATAAGCTGGACAAATGATGACAAATAATAATTGAATATAAATACAACAAAAACGCGCAAGTAATTTTAGTATTATATTGAAATTGATCAAGTGAATTCATCTTTTATCTAAAAATAAAAATGAAGTTGTTGCAAGTCGTTGTACCAATAGTTTGTTGCATTATCTCATTGCATAGTAAATAAATAAATTTAAATATAAAGAAAATAGCAAAATTTCAATATTTATTTATTTTTGCAGTTGTTGAGGTCAGATCAGTACGATGCTATAGTTGTGATTCGAATTCAGATGAACATTGTCAAAATGGAACATATTTTCCAAAAGAAAGTGAAATTCAATGTTTGTTCACCAACTCGTGCGTAAAGTATGTTTCCCCATTTGATATATTCGGTCGGACAAACTATATTCGTCGTGAATGTAAATCAACCTTTAACAATTGCACGAAACCAAGTTGTTTTGAATGTTCTGAAGATTATTGTAATTCATCAAAGTCAATTTTTTCATTGAATTGCTTTTATCTTAGTTTAATTCTTGGTGTATCGATATTGTTGGTAAATAAATTGTTTTGATTGAAACTAAGTTTTTTTTATTTTAATTTATCAGTGATAAAAATTGTATACGACTGAAAGGATTCCTTTTCGGTTCGTAGAACATGTCCAACTCAACTTATTGAATCAGATTAAACTTATTGGAAAACCGTTAAACGTTAAAATAAGCCTTTAAAAATTGGTAAGTTTGATTTGTCAGTTTGGTGTTATCAATACGTTAAGTATTTAAAAAATTTAACTAATGTGATATTTTGAAACTAATACAGATCTTCCATTTTTGAGTTAACCTGGATCATTTACCAAAGTTTCATTAAGATCATATGCGCTAATGTCACACAACCAACAACGCACCTACCGATCCATGCTGGCAGACTCTCTTTTCCAACTAGTTTTTGGATTTAACAGTGCATCACAATCCACATTCACAGTTTTACTAATGATATTATACCTCAAGCGTTTCACGTAATAGAAACGCTTATAGAATCTTCATTTGATTCATTTGATAATTGTACTAAATGGCGGGGGTCTTAAAGAACTCCTGTAAATTTGAATCTTCAATAACTTCGCAGCCTGATTTTCAATAATATTGAGACTTGGTGTATAAGGTTTTGGTATTGTTTTAAATATTTCTGCATACCAACTTCCGGTTTGTTACTTTCGGTTAAAAAGTTTTTTAAATGTTTAACGCCATTGTAGTGTACAGTTTCAAATTGATTTTCATAAAACAATGATAAAAGGTTTCAATCCATATGAGAAAGACCTGATTAGTTTTTGAGGTACAATGAACAAAAGGACCCCATACACCAGGTGTTTTTATCACTATGTTTTTATATATTTTGGGAGTGTACACTCTGAAAAACGATGCAAATATTTAGGAAAAGAGCTGATTATCTTTTGAGCAATTGCATTTTTTCAGTGTCTTTATGCGCACTTCAACCTACAATAATAAAGTGGTTATGGTGAAAATTATGGTAAAGGTTTTAATTAGTGTGGAAAGATAATGATTAAATTTTAGAGCACATCGATGGCGGGTGGTCCACCATACAACTGATGAGTTTTCTCACTTTGTTTGAAGCATATACACTTCGTTCATTAATCAATTCTAATGATGTTTTGACAAAAAATGAAGATTTGAATGACAAATAATTGATAAGTTTTTGGACGATATTGGGATAAGTTCTGAGGGTCGCCAGAGCAACTGTTTATATGAAACTTCAACAATTAGAGTAAGATTTCGTACTGGATTTCGTTTCATTTCAATGTTGACCGTATTTTGCATTGTCTATATTTCAACTATAACAAGTTTTTTGTTATCACAATTATTATTTACAAATATTTAATTATATTTTATTATGAATTTTATACATTTTTAACCGACTTCCAAAAAGAAGGAGGTTCTGTGTTTCACTGAAGGTTTTTTTTTATGTATGCACACCGATTTCTCAAAAACGGCTCGTTCGATTTTGATGATTTAAATTGTGTTCTATTTGAGTTTATTCCCTGAGGGTCCCAAAATTTTTTCTATGATGTAAAAAATACCGTTATTTAGAAAATTAGAAAAAACCATATTTTTTATGCATTTTCGATGATTTCGTCAAAACATATTATTCTGTTTGGGTGTTGTGGGCAGTATTATATTGCTATACTTGTCGAAGTTATCGTAAATAAGTTTCTATGACGGGAAATGTGTATGCCGTTTGTTCAAAAAATCATAAAACCATAATTAATAGATTGTCACTGACGAAAGTTTTTCCGGTATTTGAAGTTATTACTTTTAAAACGCTTTCTAGCCGACATTTGCTCCATGACAACACTAAAAATAAAAAAATAAAAAAACTTGAAAAAAAAAAAATAGAACCGACTTCAGAAAAAACAAAAGAGGCACAAAAAAGTGAAAAATAACTCAATTGTTGCTTTTAGAAACAAAAATACGTTACATTTTTATTAATTTAATTTAATTATACCTTACTATAGACAAAAAAATTACGCTATTATTCAAAGTTACGATATTAAAATAGTTACTTTTTATTATAATTATTATAGTTATTATAGTTGTTATAATAGTTATTATATTTTAAAAGTTATTTGTAGTACAAAACTGTTTGAAGTCGGTGCCACATTGACGAAAAACCGACTAACATGTCTCGGGCTTGGCACCGATTTCCAACAGTTTTGTACTACAAATAACTTTTAAAATATAATAACTATTATAACCACTATAATAACTATAATAATTATAATAAAAAGTAACTATTTTAATATAGTAACTTTGTATAATAGCGTAATTTTTTTGTCTATAGTAAGGTATAATTAAATTAAATTAATCAAAATGTAACGTATTTTTGTTTCTAAAAGCAACAATTGAGTTATTTTTCACTTTTTTGTGCCTCTTTTGTTTTTTCTAAAGTCGGTTCTATTTTTTTTATTAAAGTTTTTATTTATTTTCCTCTGAATATTTATTATTCAGTTGAATCCAAAAAACTATAACTTTTGATTTTTTTTTAATTTTTTCCTTTTGAGTTAAATTTACATAATGGTCTGATCAAATAATCATCGCTTGTATACAGATCGACTTACCTTCTCCTGTCCTTCAACGCTTGAAATTTACCCAAATTATCTAGATAAAAAACATTAAGAGAAAATATCTATTTTACCGATAACAATTCTATTTTTTTTTTCCATAACTAGATTCTGCATAACAAAAAACATGTTGTATTAATTTAACTTAAAGGACGCAGCAAAACAATCAACGAAAAAATTGTAGTATGAGGTTTGTCTGGTAGTCCGTGCAGGTCCACCAGTTGGTCGCGCATGCAAATCATATTCACTTGATTTAACTTGATAATATTAACAGTATTACCTGTACTGAAATAATCTCATTTGTTGACTTTATCCACATGACTCTTCCTTATTGTAAGCTCTAGACTCCAAAAATCTTCTATATAGACATGTTGAATGGTATAGACCACATTAACAGTTCTGCACAATGCCCAATACATAAACTCATCAATAACTGAACCAAACCTGTTCGTTCTTTGCTTTTTTTAAAATTTTTATTTCAATCATTTAGTAATTAGATTCAATACATTTTCTTAACATTGGTTGGAAAATTTAGTCCTCTTTTTGTTCTCATTGTTATCCCAAATTAGTCACAAATATCTCTTTTTAATTATCTTTATATATATAATTTTACTGTACGTGTGTATGAACTGAACTCCTCTTAAACGGCTAAACCGATTTGAATGAATTTTTTTGTGTGCGTTTGAGTGGCGCCCCGCATGGTTTAGATTCATAAATCAGCCCGGCAGAGGCGCTTCAGCCGGTATTGTCACTAAACTTCTCCTAAACGGCTGAATCGATTTGAACGAATTTTTGTTATATGCGTTTGAGTGGCGTCCCCAATCGTCTAAATTCATAAATCAGCCCGGCAGAGGTGCTACAGTCGGTATTGTCACTGAACTCCACCTAAACTGCTGTACCGATTTCAATGAATTTTGTTGTATGCGTCGCGGTGGCGCCCTCGATGGTTAAGACTCACAAATCAGCCAAGCAGAGGCGCTGCAGTCGGTATTGTCACTAAACTCCTCCGAATCGGCTGTACCGATTTCAATGAATTTTTTGGTATGCGTTTGGGTGGCACCCTGGATGATTTAAATTCACAAATCAGCGCGGCAGATGGCGCTGCAGTCGGTATTGTCACTGAACTCCTCCTAAACGGCTGGATTGATTTGAATGAATTTTTATGTATGCGTTTGTGTGGTGCCCTGGATAGTTTAGATTCACAAATCAGCCCGGCAGATCGCAATGCAGTCAGTATCTAGGTTATTTATCTATACTGAAACTAAACGGCTGGTTTATTCTGACACGAGTCAATATAATTCAACTATTCTTTATCTTACTCGCTTCGGTATTAGTTACTCTTCTTTTATTGATTGCAATGGTAATTTCAATCAGTCTTTACTCATTTAACTTCATTAAAAACGTTAAAAACATATAACGCATAATAAAACTTCCAACAGTTTTAACTGTTAAATGTACTAGCATTTTTTAAAAACAAAAGTTAATTTCCTCAACAGCGGCAATACTAATTTCTGAACAAATTTTTTTTTGTAAAGAATATCAATGCAAATGTAATTATATCTTTTTTCTAAAAATAAAAAAAAAATTAGAACAAAAGAAATAAATTTTTGGTTTCATTTTAAATAAATTAAAAGATGCAGCATTGAGTTCCTCTCCTCATCAAGTTCGCCAATTATTCGCCATATTATTAACGACATGTTTTCCATCTCAAGCTTCTGTCCTGTGGGACAAATATAAAGATTCCATGAGCGACGACATTCTGCATCGCATTCGGATCGCTGATCAAGATCCCAATATCGATTTTTCGCAAGAAATATATAACGAGGCGCTGTCAAAGATTGAAGATATTTACATTCTGTTTTCAAATATGCCACTCATTTATTTTGGTATGCCCTCACCTAACCGCCCAGCAACAGACATCATTAACAGCGAGATTCAGCGCGAACAACAGTTTGCAATGCACTATGGCCCACAAGTATTCGCTTGAAGCTCTCGATAGAATGATAAAAGATCTAAATAATAACAGGCTTTTCGGTGGTGCTTTACTGCTGTTGTCCGGTGATTTTAGACAGACATTGCCGGTCAATCTATGGCAAAATGTCAGCACGTTACGTCTTAACACAAATATACGTGTTCAACTGTAAAATGATCAATTGGCATTATCATTCTCCGAGCAATTGCTCAACATTGGTAATGGAACAATACCATTGCATGGAGACATGCAATGTATTAAGTTGCCAGACAATTTTTGCAACATGGCAAATACGAAAGATGCTTTGCTTGAAATCATATTTCCAGATTTACAAGCTAATTTTATTAATCATGCATGGCTTCGTGAACGAGCTATTTAGCCGCAAAAATATCGATGTTGACGCTATTAACTTCAAAATACAACAGCCATTGCCAGGTAATGAGATATTGTTCAAATCGATCGACAATGTTACCGATCCTGACGAAGCAGTCAACTATCCTGTTGAATTTTTAAAATCGCTGGATTTACCTGGAATACCACCACATAACTAGCTATTAAAAATTGGCTCACCTATCATTTTGCTTCGGAATTTAAATGCGCCTAAGCTATGTAACGGTACAAGACTGGTCATAAAAAAAATATGAGCAATGTTCTTGAAGCTACAATTTTGAACCGCAAATTTGAAGGTGAAGTTGCTCTCCCGCCACGAATCCCAATGATCCCTTCAGACTCACCCATTCCATTCAGACGTCTGCAATTTTCAATTCGCTTGGCATTTGCCATGACTATTAATAAATCACAAGGTCAAACAATGTCGATTTGTGGGTTGGATCTAGAAAATCCAGTCTTTTCACATGGCCAATTATATGTGGCGTGTTATCGCGTTGGAAAACCGTCAAGTTAATTCATTTATACTCCTCAGGAATTGACTAACAATATTGTTCTTCAACTCGCATTAAGATAAAATTAAACAAACAATATTGATTATAACGATGTAGTGGGAGGTTTATCTGGTAGACCGTGAAGGTCTACCATTTGGTCACGCACGCCAATAACCCTGCCGCTAGCTCGATAGAGCGGAGGTTTTTGACCAACCTTACTAACAAATAATTTTAAACTAAAAAAAACAAACGAAGCATGCCTTAAACCACCACCCAGATCTCCAGAAGGGAGTAACAATGTTTGGGTATCACGTCGAGGTCACCAATCTTGTTGTGGGAGGTTTATCTGGTAGACCGTGAAGGTCTACCATTTGGTCACACACGCCAATAACCCTGCCGCTAGCCCGATAGAGCGAAGGTTCTTGACCAACCTCACTAACAAGAAATTTAAAACTAAAAGAAAATAAACGAAGCGTGCCTTAAACCACCACCCAGATCTCCAGAAGGGAGATCTGCCATTTCACAACCCTCCCACTTCTTAACAATCTTAATATTATTTATAGGTATCTACTTTGAACCTTTTTAGATTTTTGAATTTGTTGTTTTTTTTTTCTTCTTGATTTAACTCTTATATGAACATATTCACATTAACAACTTAATTTGTATAGCAAATCACTTAACTGTTTAAAACTTATTGAGATTATCACTTAACAACTTTAACCAGCATCTCAATTCTTATTCACCATATATGCTAAATCACTATTCAACAGAACCAACTCAGCCCAAAAAAAAACTGAACTAACCCATTGACTGCTCAAAACTAATTCATGCACTTCCAAATGCGAACTCCAACTTTTTTAACTGCCAAACCCCAACTAACTCGATAAAACTCAAACAAAAATTAAAAAAATATATCGCAGAAATAGTTCTCACGATAAAAAGATGTTAATGCAATTTTGTTTTGGTTTCGTGGAACCTCAACGAAATAAGAGATAGTTTTGTTAGCTAGTAACAGACATAAAGTTAAAACCTTGACAAATGTTATTAGATTAGAAAAAGAAATGAAATTGTAAAGGGGTGTGATGAAAAGTGTTGGAAAATACGGTTAAACATATTTTCGAATATTGTGGATAGTAAATTACTATCTACGAGGAATAAAGCTACCGAGCATTTGTCATAAAGGTGATGGCCATTACAGTATAGGACGAAAGGAGGAAGTCCGGCTGACAACATTCGTCCTGAGAATTTTAGAAAAAATATCAAGAAGTGAAGTGGGAGCCGGGCTCGAACCCAAACCCCGAGATAGACTCTCAGGCTCTACCAACTGATTTAGCCGGGCCAGACAAACAAAATTTACCAAAAAGCAAAAAAAACACAAAAAGACAACAAGACAAAAACAACAAATACAAAAAAGGAGCCAAATAAAATATATCTTAAAAACAAATTTACGAAAACTAGCGGAGGAAACAAAAAACTATTTCGATAAGTGGAAGCAGAATAAACGGGCTGATTAAAAAAACTCAAATTCGCAAGCAAAAAAAAAATTTATCCTAAACGCATAGTAAACAAAAAAAGGAGTTTTGGAAGAGTGATTCGGTAACAATAGAAGGATGACCAGAGGACAGCAGTGGTCTAACTATGGCTTCGAAAGCCAAGGGCTAGCATTTTCCTGGCCACTGTTCCCTGGCAAGCCAAAAACATCACCGGAACACCCTGTACTGTGTTGAGAATAAAGAGGTTGGTTTTAAAGATAGAGACCGTCAGTCACAGCAGCCCGAAGGACAGGCGATTTATTTCCCTGTTATCGTCCACTGGTCTACGCTCTTCCTACCCTCCAACAGGTTACGCTCTAACAAACATAATTTTCGAAGACCATGGCAGTTAGACTAATTGAGCGTAACAATTGGTGGTCATGACCTCATTGAGAACCCGTGAATGTGGTAAAATAATTATGGTGGGATGACCTAGATGGTAAACTATCAGGGGTCAACAAGACCCGACCCATATCAAATCACCACTCACGACCCTCTCGCAGCAGCCGATTCCCACCCAACTAGGGAACGCGGGATCGTAAATCCCGTTAGGAAAACGTCTGAAGGACCTTTCCTACCCTTGCGCTTCTAAGCTAAACATAAAAACTAAAACTTAAATGTTGTTTGTGTGTCAAGGACTTACGAGTTCTGCCTTTCACCCCCAGAACAACAACTATACAACCAAAAAACTAGAACTAAACGTCAACGAATCGTCTGCGCGTCAGGATTTACAAGGATCTTGTCTTTCGACCACACAACAAAACTTAACCACAACTACCTCAAAACTAAACCTAACGGAATTGTCTACGCGTCAGGACTTACAAGAATCTTGCCTTTCGTCCACAGAACAAAACTGAACAACAAAAAACTCAAACACAAATGTTGTCTGCGCGTCAGGACTTACAGGATATCTTGCCCTCCACCCACAGAACAACCTTTGACAAAACCAAATACACATCAATACACAAAGGTTGTCTGCGGTTGTCCACAGAACAACGAACAATTACAAAAATTCACACTTAAAAAAAAATCAAAATCCTAAAACAAAAATTATTCTAAAAAAAATTTGAAAACAAAATACATACAACAAAAATTTCAAAGGCAAAAATGCCAACCAAATACAAAATTTCAAAAAAAAATTTCAAACCAACAAAACAGAATTTAAAAACAATTACAATACATGACCACAGGGCAAAATCAGTGCCTCACTCAGGCCTTCCATCTGCTGCCTGCAGGAATTACAGACCGTACTACTGTTGGCCAGGGTGATTTGGGGAGTGGAAGTCATAGTGACTTAAGGGAACAAGAATGAAAAAAAATTAAAAATAAAACAAAACTAAGGGCGTTTCACAAAAAAAAATGGACGCAGCAAGATTGACGGATCTGATGCCGACAATAAAATGTGTCAATTCGAGTAGGATTTCAAACCAACAAAAACTAAAAAAATATTCAATAAATGTTCAAAAAAAAGTTATGCTTTTCAAAAAACTTAAAAAAAATTCGTACAATTCAAAACGTACAAACAAATTTCAAAACTAAAAACGTCAAAAAGAATTTAACCAAAATAAAAAATATTTTTCAAAACAAAATTCTGAAAACAAAACAATACCAATAATCTTGAGTTGGAGTTTGGCAGTTGTAGACAGAATTATTTCGATGAGAAAATAAAATTTAATATTAACAAAATCAAAGAATAAACTAAATGAAAAAACCAAAACTTCAAAATTTTAAAGTACGACAAAACAATTTACAAAATTAACTACAATAAATCTCTAACCTTTCAAATAAAAGATGGTTGGAGCTGGAGTTGGTTGGCTGAATTCCAGATCTAGAGCTGATACTAACTTTAAAAAAATCAAAAATTTTTCAAAAATATCGAAAAATTTCAAAGTACAAAAAACTTTAAAAAAATTCCAACCTTAACAATTTACTTAAATTCTAAGCCTAAACAACTTTTCAAAATAAAATTACCAAGAATTTTCAGAAATAATTAATATTCAAAATTATAATTAAAACACATAAGATTCAAAATTCTTTAAAAATTATTTCGAATGTCAAAAAAAATTACTTTCTCAAACCAATACAACAGAAATCAAAAACTTTCAATATTTTAATTATATAAAAAATTCAAATAATTTTAACAAAATTCAAAAAATTCAGAAGAAAAGATCTTAACACAAAAAAAAATACCAAATTTCCTCAAAAAACTTAAAATAATTTCCAGATTATAAAATTCTAGATTATACACAAAAAGTACAAAAAATCAAAATCAATACAACACATATCATAATATAACTCAAATCTAAAAAACAATAAAAATATTTCCAAAAAAAATCATAAAACAAGTATTATACAAAACAAAATTTGATTTAAAAACTCAATTCCAAAGAAAAATTAGGGAAGAATTGTGACCGACAGATCAACCAGTCCAAAAACACTAGGTGGTTACAAAAAATTTAATTAAACTAACGGGCTTTTAATAGACTGTCCAGGTGTTGACATCAGTTCGAGAAGCAAACACATGAGGTCTAGCTATGGCTCAGAAAGCCAAGGGCTAGCTTTCCAACATATGTTTCCCTGTCGTCCCAATACCAAAACCCAAACAAACTGTAAGGAGAAAAGGTTGTTAGAACTGGTGTTCTTTTGGATGCAACAACCTTGGCACGAAGGACAAACGAATACATCTCTGTTATCGTCCACGGATATTGTCTTCCAACAACACCCTAACAGGCTTTGCTCTAAAAATCGGTATCGAAGACAATGGTAAAATAAATTTAGATGAGCATAGCATTATAAAGTTTTCGTTCTGTCGAGTACCCAAGGCCTAACGAAACATTCGCGGTGGGATGATATTGGCGGAAACCACCAATAACCAACAAGGTTATCACCTGCTTGTTCCGTGATCCCTGAACTCCTCGACGAAACAATCACTTTACTTTGACTCGAAGTTCGCGGGGTCGTAACGTCCCGATAAGCATTAGCCTGAAGGGCTAATACTCACTTCTGCGGTAATCATTAACACAAAATTTAAAACAACTTTATTTTCACAAAACACTAACTTTACAAAATTCTAATAAAAAAATTGTAGTCCCTAGAACAGCATTGTTTGGATCCAAAGACCCAAACATTGTCGCCCCAGAGGCCCCATTGGGCGCCATCTTGTTGTGTGAGGTTTTGACCGTGAAGGTCTACCATTTGGTCACGCACGCCAATAACCCTGCCGCTAGCTCGATAGAGCGAAGGTTCTTGACAAACCTCACTAACAAGAAATTTAAAACTAAAAGAAAACTAACGAAGCGTGCCTTAAACCACCACCCAGATCTCCAGAAGGGACATTTGGCATTTCACAACCCTCCCGAAACTAACTAACCTTAGCAATTCATTAGGATATTACTCCAAACCACATAAGAAAACAAAAACAACACCACACTATATGAATAACTTAAACATTAGTTAATAAAACAAAAACTTCTCTGAACATGGTGATCCTTCGTTGATCCCTAGGTTGAATACAGCATAAAATAAAAAAAATCCCGCAAATATGTACTGTAGTATCCCAAACATCTGCAATCACTATTGACTTTCCACTACCATCTCCAATAAAACACAATCTTTATAGCATATTAAGAATATCTTTTAATTTGCAAAGTTTGGGTTTGGTTTGGATTAACTTCTTAACAATCTTAATATTAACAATAATAACTACCGCAGGAGGGATCGATTTTGATCGATTATGATCAATGTTGATCTACGGGTCTGACTACCCTGCGTACTCCAGTCCCTGCCATTGACATATGAGTTAGCGTGAGATATCACATACCACTGGCAATGGCAGGAGATGTCATTAGCCAAGATGATATCTTAGGGTGCTGGCGGACGAACTTTAATTAGTCAACGGCAGCACTTCCAGTCTTAGCTGGGCAGCGTTCCGTAGCGGTACCGCTCATTAGCTCTTCCGAGGAATCGGGCCAACACGTAGTTATGTGTGGGCTTTGTGCCTCGATTGAGATGGTGGGCGGTGCGTCTGGGGTGCGCTGCATCAGCTGGATTATTGGCATTTAGTTTTGTTTTGTTTTCTGCAAATTTCTCACAATTTGTTTTTCACTTATTATTTTGTTATTATTTCTTCATCTTATCATGAAATATTGGCATATGTTATATTTAGTAGTATGACAGGATTTTTGACTTAGTTAAGCATTTTAAAATAAAACATAAAAAAATAAAATAAACATTTTGATATATATATATATATGGCAGTACAACCGAAAAAATTAGTCTGCAAGTGGTAAAGCAAATTTGCGCAATCCACCCGCTCATAAAGCGGCATGTCCACGGAATTTGCAGGGACAAAACATATATAAATCAATAAAAAATTTTAAAATACATG
This sequence comes from Diogma glabrata, assembly GCA_963693315.1. Classification (NCBI taxonomy): domain Eukaryota; kingdom Metazoa; phylum Arthropoda; class Insecta; order Diptera; family Cylindrotomidae; genus Diogma; species Diogma glabrata. The sequence goes on from OY856187.1 coordinate 120,811,431, forward strand.
TTCAAAACATCTGCGGATTGAACGCTAACCATGACCACGTGCAACATCATCTTGAGCACGACAAACCGAACATTCTATTCCTTACAGAAACACAAGTTTCTGAAAATTTTCTCTTTATAGGCTTCCTTAATCCTTAATCGCTTAATTCCAAATATAGGCTCGAATCAACTTTCAAACTCCATCAGGGCGTATGCGCATTCATTCATGAGAGTGTTGCGTACACGCGCTTTCCAAATTTTGAACTACACGGTGATGGCTTCAATACAATGGTTTTAAAGATTTGTCTTCCAGAAATGACTTTTTTTACAATAGCTTTATACCGGTCCCCCAACAAACGTAACCCAAACTTTTTTAATATACTGACAAAAATTATGGACGAGATTAGAGCAAAGTCCCCTAATTGTGAAGTTATCGTTACCGGTGACTTCAACGTCCACAACAAATCCTGGTTGGAATTCTCCAAATCAACCGACGATGTTGACAATAGTGGAAAACTGGCAGAAATTTTTGCTGCGTCTCAGGGCCTGTTCCAAATTGTTAAAAGCCCGACTTTCACTCCCCGTAATGGCGGTGATAATAGTTTTCTTTTAGGTCTCTATCTTACCACAATGCCAGATATTACGAGTGTCCATGTCGCGAAAGGTAGTATTGGAAATTCTTATCATTATTTAATCTCATCAGTTATCAAAACTGATTTACTTAAAACTATAGCTCCCAAACCCCGTAAAATATTTCACTACTCAAAAATGGATAAGAGTGGTCTTCAAAATTTTTTCCATGGTTTCCCTTTCGATCGTCATTGTTTTTACACTGACAATGTAAATGTTTCTGCTCAAAACTTTACAGAAACCATCCAATTTGCTATCAATAAATTTGTCGCTTTCTCCATAGTAAAACCCAAACAAAAATACTTGTATTCGAAAGCTGCCAAAAGGGCACTTAGAAACAAACGTAGATCATTTAATATTTGGATTCATAACAAAACTACCACTAATCGATCCCAATATCTAAAGGCCAACAAAATATCTAATCAGATTATCTCAAACGAAAAGTCCGAAATTGACAGAGCGAAAGCCTCAAAACTTACGTCTATGTCTGTTTCTGACAAGAGTTTCTACAGTGCCATTAATTCTTTAAATTCTGGTACAAAATTTTCTATTCCCCCTATTATTGATGGTGATTTAATCGTCAATGATCCCGCAAGAAAAGCTAACTTGTTCGCTGAACGCTTTGCTCTGAACTCCACTGTTTTGGAAACTCCTAAAGAAATACCCCAAATCCAGTCTTCAGGAGTTAATATGAATGAACTTCACTTCAAACCCAAAATAGTCGCTAAACTTTTAAAGGGGTTAAACATCAACAAAGCATCAGGAATGGACAATATTCCACCCATTATTTTAAAAACCTTTTCCAAAGAACTTGCACCAACTTTAACTAAAATATTCTACCAATCCTACAAATCTGGTATATTTCCCTCGTGCTGGAAGTTGGCAAATGTCCAGCCCGTCCCCAAAAAGGGATCAAAATCCGATATGTCAAATTATAGGCCAATAGCTTTACTATCGGTCCTATCCAAAGTCTATGAGCATTATATTAATACACATATTTCAAAATTTCTGGAAGAAAATCATTTAATATCCGACAGCCAATACGGTTTTCGAAACAAAAGATCAACTACCGATCTATTAAACTATGTAGCGCATTGTTGGAACAGCATACTTGATAAAGGTGGTGAAACATACGTTATCGCTTTAGACATCTCCAAAGCATTCGATCGTGTCTGGCATGCCAACTTAATCAACAAGCTCGTTGCGTACGGTTTTCATCCCAATGTTGTGAAGCTGATTCAAAATTTTCTATCCAACCGATACATTTCGGTAACCTTAGACGGATTTTCTTCTGAGTCTAAACTAATTAACGCTGGTGTACCCCAAGGCTCAGTATTGTCCCCAACCCTATTTTTGATTTATATCAACGAATTGTTGAAAATCACCAGTAACCCAATAAATAGTTTTGCAGATGATAGTACTCTGCATAAGTCGTTCGAGCCCCTTCCTTCAAAAGGTAAAATGCACGAACGAATTAATCCTGCCCGGAGAGACGCTGCCATAAACGTGAACAAAGACCTGAATAAAGTCGCCGACTGGGGTGACCAAAACCTTGTCAATTTCAACTCCACCAAAACACAGCTGTTGATTGTTTCCAGATTAAAGACCGAGTTCCCCAAAGATATTTTATTTAGTATGTGTGATGAACCAATGGGTGAATGTAAAAACATTCGTTTATTGGGTGTCACAGTTTCAAATGACCTACTCTGGAACGATCATGTAATGGCGATGGCAAAAAGCGCGTCTAAAAAACTCGGCCTCCTAAATAGATGCAAAAAATTTTTCACTCCATACCAATTGCTCCATGTTTATAAGTCCTATATTCGTCCCTGTATGGATTACTGCTGTCAAGTTTGGGGTGCTGCCTCTGTTTCCATCTTGGCCCTCTTGGACTTTGTTCAAAAGCGAGCTATACGAATTGTAGGTGATCGAACTTTGACATCAAAACTTGATTCCCTACAACATCGTCGCACTGTTGCTGACCTCGTTGTTTTTTACAAATATCGTCATCACCAGTGCTCAGATGAAATCAGCGGCATCATGCCTCAAACTTATTCTTACCCCCGTTCCACTCGGCAATCGGCTGCCGCAACCAGTGAAACGTGAAAGATCCCGCGCTGTCATACTGGCAGATCGCAGAGAGACTTCTTTGTCCGAACTGCGTACAAATGGAATGGTTTGCCAGAACACTTAGTCTCAGGTGGCTTCAACCCACAGATGTTTAAAAAAAGCGTTAATCTACACCTCAGAACGCCAGTTGTTGTGGGACCCAGGTCTAGACCTAGGTCTGAAAAGGTATTTATGTGTTGTTGTGACACATATTCTAAACCCTATTACGCAACACATTTTATTAAAAAAAAAAATATTATTTATAGGTATCTACTTTGAACCTTTGTAGATTTTTGAATTTGTTGTTTTTTTTTTCTTCTTGATTTAACTCTTATATGAACATATTCACATTAACAACTTAATTTGTATAGCAAATCACTTAACTGTTTACAACTTACTGAGATTATCACTTAACAACTTTAACCAGTATCTCAATTCTTATTCACTATATATGCTAAATCACTATTCAACAGAACCAACTCAACCCAAAAAAAACTGAACTAACCCATTGACTGCTCAAAACTAATTTACTTCCAACTGCGAACTCCAATTCTTTTAACTGCCAAACCCCAACTAACTTGATAAAACTCAAACAAAAATTAAAAAAATATATCGCAGAAATAGTTCTCACGATAAAAAGATGTTAATGCAATTTTGTTTTGGTTTCGTGGAATCTCAACGAAATAAGAGATAGTTTTGTTAGGTAGTAACAGACATAAAGGTTTCAAATGACAAATGTTATTAGATTAGAAAAAGAAATGAAATTGTAAAAGGGTGTGATGAAAAGTGTTCGAAAATACGGTTAAACATATTTTCGAATATTATGGATAGTAAATTACTATCTACGAGGAATAAAGTTACCGAGCATTTGTCATAAAGGTGATGGCCATTACAACGAATTGTTTTTAGAAAAATTGAAGTTATTTCAAAATAAAGAATAATGAAATTATTATATTATTTGTCTTGCATTTCATACTTTGTTTAATAATCCTAATCGCTTGAAATATCATGCAGGACAACGTCTGTCGGGATGGTGTCTTTGATAAGTTTAAATTCAATTCCGACAATAATTACTTACTGTCGGGAATATTACTTTCAACAATTACTTTAAGCTTAATCACTCACAAAACTCCAAAAAATTAATATTCCCTTAGGGCGAGTTTCACCATCCTCAGTTGAGTTAAATTTAAGTTAAATTTAACATAACTGCCACTTAGCTGAAGGAAATGGGTTTGACCAGTTTCAGTTAGCTAAATTTTAAGTGCATTTTGCATCATTCAGTTATCTCTCGGTTAAAGCTAAGTGGCGGTTAACTAACTTTAACTTTAACTGAGGATGGTGAAACTGACCCTTAATGTTGTAAATTTATGGCAAAATTTTGACCGTGTGTCAGATATTAGTTTCGCATTGATTTGCAACAATCAATAATGACTACAATGACTCAGGATATTGACTAAATAGAAATTTTTCTCATCCTTATGAATTCACACATAGAATTCACACATCCTTATGAATTCACACTGCCTAGAAATTTAATACAAAATTCCAAAATAAAATTTTAAGGGCCAGTTTTACCATCCTCAGTTAAGTTAAAGTTAAGTTAAATTTAACATAACTGCCACTTAACTGAAGGAAATGGGTTTCACCAGTCTCAGTAAGCTAAATATTTAGTTCATTTTGTATCATTCAGTTATCTCTCGGTTACAGTTAAGTGGCGGTTAACTAACTTTAACTTTAACTGAGGATTTTGAAACTGGCCCTAATTCTTTTTGCATCATTATCTTCTATTTATAAAAATTAATGTGTGTATGTTTAAAATTTGTAAATGTGTTTGTATTCATCTTCATCGAATGTATTGTCACTATTCTAACTGCCCTTGCTGACCATTAAATGACATCACGATTACAATTTTTTTGCAACTCTTTTAATAACCTACCAGTAAAGAAAGCGTATATTAAACGGCATGAGCACTGTGAACATTTGTGAATCTATTTTTGTTCTGTATAATATTCTATATAAAGATGACACACCTCTACTAATTCAACAAGTCATTTAAATTTTTTTATTGCTTACTTCAAAACTTATTCGATTGCTAATTTTTCATGTATCCGATCTGATCAGCTGGTTTTCATTCATATTTTTAAAAATAAAAACTGAAAATTATGCTGCACTACTACTTTTGAAATCATTGCTTCTACGTCAACAAAATGTCTACGCAAAAACTTTATTTATAAGCGTAGCGATGCACGCCGGGCCTGCTAGTTAGTAGTATATTTTCTTAAATTACAATATTTTTAACACTTTCACTTTTAAGTGTAATTCTTTTTGTTTTAATAATTTCTCAATTCACTCAGAGTCAAATTCGAAATAAACCTGTCGTTACAGCTTTCACATTAAATCCGTTCATAGTCGAACCATATCTAAAATTAATATAAAACTTGTCCTTGAATATTAAAAATATGAGTCGTGCGTGGAAAACAATTGATGAACAATTAATCAATAGGATTACTGATTATAATAGTACTGAAGCATTTGCAGGACAACAACCAATAAATAAATAAATAAATACATCGTCTTCATCACCCTTCTTGTCTGGAGCGCCAATAAATGATTGCGAGATCAATGAATGAACATAGCAATCCAAAACGGAAGCAATAATTAATAAGGACAATTACTGCAATGCTAAATTTTAGACCAATTTGAGAGTTTGGGGTTTGCAATACCGTATCAGTCATATATCGTTGAATAGTTTAAATGAAAATAATTAATACACATTTGTGAGGAAATTGTATGCAACAAGATGCAAGAACACTGCTACAAACTCATCGGAGTGTTATTCCGGTGTAAACAATCAATGGTAATGGTGAATACTGGCACAATGGACTAAAAAAATGTTAGTATAATGTTTTTAATTTAAAAAAGTCCATTTAAATCTCTTTGATCATCAATATTGACGGAATCCCAGTGTTTAATAGTTCAAAAGTGGCATTTTGGCCTATTTTATTTAATATTTTTGACTTACCCAAGCTATAACCAATGGTGGTCGTGATATATTGTGGTGCATCAAAGAAACTTGATATTGTTACATATTTTTCACCACTTGTTGTTGAATTGGAACTTGGAAGAAATAATGACTAGCGGATGGTCTATAAATTCACAGAAAGCCAGTGTGTCATTGAGATGTTTCCTGAATGACTCGTCAGTACGTGCCTTTGTCAAAGGTTGGTATGTTTTACTGTACATTTTAACGCTTGACGACATTTCATTTTACTTTATATAGGCACGGTTGCTTAAAATGCACTACCACTGAAATATTTTCAAGTTTTACTCGAACTAAGAACTCGAGAAAACTTTCAAGTTTTACTCGAACTTAGAAATAAAACGTAAGGATACCATCATGAAGCTACGACGCTATTTCTTCGATTACTTTATGACATGATTGCCGCATTTCCAATCGGTGATTCCCTGCATCTACTTCATTTGAGGGTTGTGACGCGGCTTCTTTATGGGTGGCGTGATGGAACGTTTAACAAACCCTCAAAAAATCGAAGTAAATATACCATAATGAACGATGATCACCGTTGTAGAATATCAGAGACAAGATTACAAACTTTAAACTTAATTTCATCATATATGCCTAAAAGATTGCAGTTTGCCAAGAGAATTTCAACGTGCTACAAGGGGATTGGACCGTCTCAGCCATTGGAAAGGAACGGAATATAGGTAACTTTTGCAGTATGTGGGAATAGTTGCTTTGAAACATAATTTAACAGTTGATGCGTATGAAAAGTTTCTATTATTGTTCTGCGCTGTCACTATATGCTCCTCTTCAAAACTATATCTTAAACATTTGAATGTCGCTCGTTGCGTGATAGATAATTTTATTGAAGGTTATACAGATTTGTACGGGATCGACTATAATACAAGCAACGTGTATAATTTATGCCATCTTGTAAATGAAGTGGAGATGTTCGGTGAGTTGTTTTGTGCGTAGTATAGAAATCGTCCTGCACTAGCACAAGTGGCAAAACGAATACTGGAAGATTACGACAACAACAATAGATTTACAATATAATGGATATGCTAGACAACAGAACTTGCACACAATAACCATGCGTTTTCTTAAAGAGGCATGTGGAAGCACCAACATACCAGAAACAACACACATCCGAAAGCATGATGTATATAACAATGAAACAAAAGGTTACTATTGTGCAGTTGAAATTGATGGAAAATTTACTCTCTCAGCAGCTAAAGAGAAAACAATCTGGTTTTGACAAAGCCAAACAAAATGACCCGATTGACAAAAGTCATTTCGGTAGCCAAAAGCAATGGGAAATTGTGCTATTTGAATATTCAACAAGTGAAAGTTTCTTTAATACTTAATGTGAATCCATATTATTAGGTATTCATTCTGTTCATCGTAATTGCAATTCACTTACGAAAATATGAAAAAACAGCATGTTTGTTTTTTTGCCATAATTGCACACAAAAAATTGTATATATAACTTAATAAACCTCGCAGGTTGTACACAATAAAAACAAGTAATTTTTATGTATATGAGAATATCAGTTTATTAATTATAGCTAAATATAAGGCTAGGATGTTCAAACGTATAGTCATTAAATGAAATATTGTAACATCTTTGATGTTTGTAAACAAAATCATGGTCAGTGCCAGTTTTCCTGACGTTTTCACACATTATGAGACTAATGTCATTCGTTAACTTCATTCATTAAACATATTATTTATAAAAATGTATCCAAATTCATTTATCCATAAACTAAGGCTTTCTGCAATGAAAGAAAACAATTATTATCTCAACCTATTTTACTTTAGCCAAATGTTCTCGTTCACACTGACATAAAATTCGGCTGCAGTGGCTTCCTATTTTTAGTAGAGGACAACCAAATTTAATTTCAATTTGACCAGGTATATATGGTTGGCTAACAGGCGAAGCGACTGAATTATTTCTTTAATTCTTGATATTTATAGGTTCTAGATCGTTTCTGTGGCCAAAATGGACGCCTCTCTATAAATCATTGTGAACCGATTTGATGCATGACTCTGCCGTCGTATGAATTGACTAATTTCAGAAGCCTATAGGAAAAAACAAACATTAAAATGTACCAACCTTACATTTTAATGTTTGTTTTTTCCTATAGGCTTCTGAAATTTTTTTCTTAACATACAGATATAAAATGTTTTACGTACCGCAGAAAACTGATTGATGATGTTCACATCTTGTTTAACGCATACAGGGTCCGTGGCATTGGCATTAAGCCACATAGAATTGACAAAAATAGTTCGTAAATTTTTTTGTCAGAGTGATATCCATTATGGTGGTATAGTGTTGGAGTCAAATCTTTTTTTTTTTAATTATGAAAAAAAAACAGAAATCTGATAATTTTATTGTTTATTTTATCAACATCATTTTTTTAAGTAAATTAAAAAAGAGTTTAAGTGTGTCAAAAATTAACAAAATCATAAGTGCAAATTTTACAACCAATTATTTTATCATGAAAAAATAAAGAAGATATATTCTACTAGAGTAATCTTAAAAATTCAATTATTATGTACTTACAGTATTCTCAGCATAAAACTTATCAAATGACATCATTATATTTTTTATCCTTTTTTTTAACAATTTTTTATAACACGTGGTATGATAACCACCAAATTTGAGTGACTTATTGGTTAGCTCAACATCGTTGCATTTAAAATGTTTTTTGTACTTCCGTGACGTAAGATTGTAATGTTATAAAGCTTTTAAGGACATAATATGTCTCTTTATTTCATGAGTGATATAATTTTTCCATTATGTCACTCAGTGATATAATGGGAAGATGAGAGTGACATGATGATTTCATTATATGAACAAAAACAATTGTAGTTGTAGTTGCGAGAACAAAAATAATTGTAGCTGTATATAAAGTAATTTTATTTATTTTGTGTTAATATTAATAGTAATGTTTCATAAAACGGTCATAAAACTTGCATCAGAAGACTTGTTGGAATTGGTTTCTCAGAAGATTGTATTGTATTGACCGAAGCATCCATGTTTTGTGCACATTGCGAAGAAGGACTTGGCAAAGAAAACTCGTTTCTAAGGACTTTATCACAGATAGTCCTTTTATTATTTAGGGAGTTTTTAACATACCCTTCTGCCACTGCAGCCGACTTTCAACACCGTGTCGCTTTAGTATATCAACATCTGCCCCGGAAGCAACGTAGACATCCGTCGAAAGCAATGTCATGTAAACGACAATGCATCAGGCAAATTTTAAAAATTTGCAATTTTGTTGCGGCATTTTAGAAAAAGTGTTCTTCCCAACCGGTTGAGTTGTGCACTTGCCGTTAATAAAATTAACAAAAAATATTGCAAGTGGGATTTCTACTTTTCGAAGTGAGATATAATTTTTGCAAAGTTTGACATAGTTTATATCAGTATGAGGATTTTCACAATGAAGCAACGGTCCAATTTATTTTTTGTGTTGCTTAAGCCGACCACAATTGCGGAACCCATATCTGTAACTAGCAGATTAATTCAGAAGTTTGCACCCTCTGCATGCTCCTGCAACACCCACAATAAGAGCAACCTGGAAAAACACGGTTGTACTTAATATAAGTTTTAAAAAAATTTACTAACTATCCTTACATTCTCCATCAAAAACTTATTCTCAGGAGCTTCTTTTAAAAATTGGTCAACTTGTTCCAATGTAAGAGTTTTAGATTTCTTTGGTTTAAAGCCTTCATTTTGTCTTTTTAAAAAAGCAAGTAATATCTATGTTGTTTTTAATCTTTAGCATTGATTTAGCATAGAATAATTTGCCCATAAGGATGAAGCTGCAAATGTATTTGATTTTTCTTTGAAAAATACAAGAAGGGCATTCTCATTGTAATTTTCAATGTTCTTTTCATCACACCAAATTTTAAACTTATTATACTTGAGTTCATAATTTTTCCGCGATTTTTTTGGAATTAATTCTTCCGAAATTTTTCCGCTGCTTTATCCACGTCAAACAACATCGCGTATTTTAATTTTCAATAACGGTCAGATTTAATTATCAGGGGCCCTATTCCCGAACACATAAATGTGTCAATATTGTGAAGTTTGTATTGCATAACATTAAACGGTAACGATAACGATTTTCTGAAAAACGAATTACTTACGAGTCTATCATTCCTTTTCATTTTTACAGACAAAAAACATGCGCATTCTCTTATATTCGATGGACGAGCTACACGCAGCTGCAGTGCGTCATCTTCTATCGCATAGCATGGTTCGCTGGCTTCTTACTGTCGCACGTATTCACTCGCAGCAATATTTCACTTTTTAAAACTCGACAACCGAAATTCAGGACTGATTTTTCGCAGACAACTCTATATATCGCCGTGTTCGTAATTTACTAATATCGATTTACCTGTTTATACCTGCCTACCGAAAAGTTACGATGGGAAAAAGATAGTCATTTTGTGACGTTTCAACAAGGAAACTACGTCCATTTATTCCAAAACAGTTTCGTCAAAGCGTTTTCGTGCAAATGCACAACATTTATAATCCCGGAATCAATTCTTCTATTATAATCTAAATAATCCCGATTTCAGAAATTACGGCTGCAACTGTAGCTACTGCTGTTTATTCTTGGTGGATATCTCGCTTCTGGGTTCCAAATTTCATTGTGACCGATCGAGGATCAAATTTCGAATCACAACTATATTCTGAACTTTGCAAGTTGTTAGGTTTCAAACATCGACGAACCACAGCTTATAATCTTAAATGTAATGGCATGATCGAACGTTTTCATCAAACATTGAAAGCGGCCATAATGTGTCACGATCGACAAGATTGGGCACGTACTCTCCCGACTATACTTCTTGGACTGCGTACAGCTTTTCAGGAAGATTTTAAATCTATCTCCGCGGAATTATTGAACATACGACATTGGTTCCACAGTCGGATTTTGTAGCTAACCTCAAGCTACAGTTCAACAATCTCCGATCTGTTACTTCTTTTCGTCACTCGAATGATAACGTTTTTGTTTTCAACGATTTGAAGACCTGCTCACACGTTTTCCTCACAGTAGACTATCTCGTCATCAATCCTGATGACAAAACTTTCACTATAGATATTAGATGAAGAATGGTTAAAGTTAGTATCGACAGACTGAAACCCAGCTATCAGGATAGCACTAAGTCTGAACGATCCCTGATCAACCATTCACCGATAATATCTAGTTCTCCTCAGCACTGTTCTTCGATACCTGTTTCGAAATCTACGAAACAGGGTCACATCTCTAACTCCGATCCTTCTTCAATTTCAATTTCGAGCACTCCGATCAAAATTAAAAAAACAGTGCGAATGAATTTACAACCTCAAACTTCTGTTCCAGATCTGGCCTGATCACGCGTCCACAATCCAAATTACTAACTACAATTACAAAATTTCAAAATTTAAATGTTTATTACGCAAAATGTTTTGGATGCAAGATTTTCAATTAATTATTTCAAAATTTATATTTTAATATTTTTCAAATTTTTAATACGGCACAACATGTAAACACCTATTTATCGTGATATTTTTATACATCAATATCACTGGTGTATGTGGTGTATGTTTAAACTAAAAAATTCAAAACTTAATTCTTAATCTAGTAGTTGAAAAAAAATGAAAACAAAAAATGAGTTTTCAGTTTCTTTTCAGTTCTTGTTTTTCCTATTTGCAAAAAAGATTAATTTTTCATTATTGCTTATAAGTTCCTTGATCATATTTTATCCATTTGAAGAATTGTTTTACTAAAAGCTTAAATAATTTCTTTTTGAAATTCATTATTAAAAATGGAAATTTAAATTGTGTGATTCAACTCAATATTCTTATTAATAACAATTACGTGTAAATAAACGAAATATGTATATGTATACAGTTTTAGAATGTTCAGCATTGTTGAATCAGCAATGTAGCTGTTGAAATTTGTAAAATTTCCACTACACGAAGACGCAACAGAAACAAAGTTGGATTATTTATTTTGTTGCATGTTAAGTTGCTCATCTAACTATTTCTCGTCTCGTCATTCAACCTTTCTTTGCATTTCAATTAGAGAAAATATCGATTATTGAAAATATTATTAACCTGTGTGTTAATTAAGCGGACTTAATTGATTTAAATTGGAAGATAAAAATAATGATTAAAAAATAAAAAATTTAATAAATAAAAAATGATAACCTTTAACGCATAACATTACAATATTTTGCTGATTTGCTGACTGAGCCTCAATTTAAGAAATTTAGCCTTAATTAAGCGAGAATTACTAGCTTTTGGATTAAGGTAAATACCCTGGCTTATACTTATACTTTATATAGCGTGAACTACAAGCTATAACCTAACGTTTGCATATTCTATAGGTTTCATACTTCTGAATGGTATATGTCATTTGTCTATTAACCGAAACGGTGAAATGTTTAAAAAAAATTAATTTTTAATTAATCATATTCCGGACTAAAATTTTTTAGTCAATCCACTTGCAATATATTTATTAACATATTTAATTTAATATAAAATACTTTTCACCCATTAACCAAATCGGTGAAGGTCGTTGTATACCCGGATCTTAGGCTATAAACAAAATATAATTTTGACAATTCTGACAGTTCAATTAATTTTAAAAAGCTTTCGAGCTAACTTTTTAACACGCATTTTCAATTATACATACAATAGATAAAAGTGAATAATCTTAAGCGCGTGAAGCGTTTTCGACGCGTTTTCAACCATAACCCCCAATGTCTCGGTTTAATCTGCAGTTTTAAATATGGAGAAAAAATTTTTATTAGAAAAATGTTTCGCTTTTTTATCGTGTCGTTCGTATTTTTTTAAAACCTTTTAAGCATCTTTAAACAGAATTTATAAAGGCTTTTCCACATCTCTCGTTTTAATAACTTTATAATAGTGTACTTAAAAATGATGAAATCTCCATACAATATATTTCGTATATATCAAAAATATTGTTCAAACATTTATCGTACAAAAAGTTTTACTCCAAACGTTTTTTTTAGTATCGATACTAAGGGATTATAAAGTCCGCATACCTGACATTGAAAAAATTAAATAACCTTGCTTTAAAAGCTTGTATCTTTTGTCTAAACAACACATCCGTCACATCCAAGCTAGGTCACCATTGTGTTTTAACAGTTTTATAGTAATTATAGTATGTAAAAAAACGAAAGCAAAACTCGAGATAGTTGCTATGTGTCGTCATAATCTGTTTTTGAAATACAGTAAAAGCGTGTATGGGGCATTCTTTTACAAATCGAACAGATTTGGATAAAATTCGATCGACACATTTTTCACATATCGAAAAAAAATATACGTGTTCGAGGATTTTTAGCGGTTCAAAATTTCGAGAATTTCGTGATTTTTGGCTTGAAGAGTTATATGCAAAAATTTATAACTGCGGTTCTATTACAGAGAGAAACTTATGATTTGTTTTATTTTAAAGAAAAAAAAATGGAACTTAAAAAAAACTGTTGTTTATAAAAATTATTAACAAATTCCTATTATTATAATTTATAAAAAAATCAAATGTTAAAATCGATTTTTTAATTCACTGCATAACAAAGATAAAGAAAGTTTAGTAAGACCATCGTATTCTACGTTCAATTTTCTATTAAAAACGTATTTTCTTTTTATTGAGAAACGATTTTTACTGTGAGCAATAAATTAATCTATCGAGCGCGGGATTTCATAGATTTCGCGCTGGAAAACTTAATTTATTTGTAACAGTAAAACTCATTTGTTAGTAATTTTTATAAAAAACAGGTTCTGTTTTTTAAATTCTGTCTTTAAAATACTTTAAAAAAAAATTTCAGAACCGAAGTTATGAATGTTTGAAAATCATCAAGCCAAAAATCACGTGATTCTCGAAATTTAGATCCGCTGTATTTCCCAAAAAATAAGAAAAATAATAAAAAATCCTTGAACGCGTATATCTTTTTGTTTATGTAGAGCTTAGAATAGTACATTATAATGCTAGGACGTAAAGCTAAAGATTTTAGACGTATTTGGAGTTTGCAAATCGAGACGCTAGCCGAGATTTGCACCCACATTAAGTCCAAAATAGCTTACAGTACATCATATAACAGTACTAACAGTACTATTTTTTATTCGCTGCAAGCAAAATATTTAAAAAAATATATATATTCTTAATTAAAATTACAAATTTGTATAAATTTTGAAATAAAAATATGTGGAACAAGTTACCTTTGACAAAATATTTGTTATCTTTTCCCAATTATTGTATAACTATGACAACAAATGATGACAACTATTTTAATTGGATAATAAAATTTTGAATTTAAAGGTTGCTTTTATAAAAAATTCTATTTTTTATAGAATTTAAACAAATACAAATGCTTTTTAATTTTTTGGACGTAGCTATGACAACAAAATATATGGTTAAAAAGTGACACTTTAAGGCCGCAAATCACAGTAGTAAAGCAACACTTTAATACTTAGGCAAGTAAAAAAAAAATTCAGCTAAAACAAAAATGTCTCGATCATATTATGTGCGGTTCTGTTCGGTATGTAAAAGAATGACCAAATTATGGAAATTTTTGTCATCGATAATTTAATTTATTACTAACAGTAAAAATCATTTCTGCATTAATTAAAAATACGTATAGAAAATTGAATGTAGAATACGATAGTCATACTAAAAACTCATTTCGTGGGTGGGTCGGAGCAATGACTAAAGATTGATTTGAACATTTTATTTGTTTTTAATAATAAGAATTTGTAAATTACTTTTATTGATTTTATTTTTGATTAGAACTAACATCTTTCAACTTTAAAATAAAACAGAACATAAGTTTCTACCTTTAATAGAACCGAAATAATGAATTTTTGAAAATAACTCGTCGAGCAAAAAATCACGAAATTTTCGAAATTTAGAACCGCTATATTTTCCAAAAAAAAAATCCTCGAACACGTATAACTTTTTTTTCGATATGAACCCTATAAAAAATTTCAGCCAAATCAAAAGAGTCGGTCAGAAAGGTGTTCGGTTTATAAAATAATGACCCGTATATGAGACATGTCACCATATAGTTTTATAAAACATTTTAAATTTACTATAAAAAGACTTAACAAAGTCATTTTTAACATATCTCTTTTAAATTTCTTTATAATTTGCATTTGCAGGAAACATTAGAGGCCTAATTTTACTACAAAGTCTAGTGTTTATTTATTAGCAATACCAAGCAATAATAAAGTCCATTTCCCCGTTTTCAACTTTATAAGCTCGATCTTTGTCTTCATAACTTCCCCGTGTGGTACTAGGGTAGTTTTCTCATAGTTCATTTTCATACAACAGTTATTCGTTATATCCAATCTTTATTACAACACCATTACATAAATTTATTTACCTAACTTATATTCCAACACCATTAATCAGCCTTGAATAATGCAAGGGAAATCAATGCTTACTGGTTGATGTTAACATAAACTGTCAAGTCATTTTCATAAACAAATAACAATGTAATTTCCAGTAGACGAAGCAAAATCTTCAAAACTGAAGGATCAAAGGATATGAAATGATCTAAACCAGATTTTAATTTAAAAAAATAATCAAAAACGTGTCATAAATCATAAGACATGCACACAATGATCAAACAAATGTAGTCAATGATGATTTGAAGAAATTTAAAATCCATTTTCAAAAATAGAATTACTCAAAAAGATATCCAAAGTCAAACCAAACATATTTTTCTCAACCAAATAGAAAATTGAAACTTAAACACATCTACAACGTTGAATGAATTACAAAATTACAATTCACCAATTTTATTTACCCTTTAGAGATAATAAGAAAAGCGAAACCGTGATAAACTACAGCATAACTTCATATCGTGATTAATAACACATTTTTCTTCCCCAAATTTTCCATAATTTTATTTGCTTGTTAAAATTTGTTTTTTTCCACCACAGTGGAAAAGAAAAGAAAACACAAAACCATGATAATTTCTTTTTTATTTTTTTTTTAAAAGAACTTTTTCATAAATTTTTCGAGTTTTATTTTTTCCCTTTTACTTTACTTTTTAGGTTTTCTATTTTTCTTGTTAGTTTTTCCACCATTAATCAAAATGGTTCGGAAAATAGTTCGGGTTTGTTAAAAGAAAAACATAAATCGAAAACTGAAAATAAAATAATTTTTCTTTTTGCCAACAAATGAAATAAATAAGATGAAAAAAGATTGTTGTTTTTGTTGTGCTTGTTTTCGTCCTTTTTTTTGCTTATTAAAGTGGAAAATATTATTTTTATTTTATTTCCTTTTAGGTATCCAGGAAATGGAAGCGAAAATATAATTGAAAATTTATTTACACAAAATAGTGTTTTTCGGTAGGAGCAGTTTGAGATGTTTGAGTTGAGGTGATATCTGATTCGAAGGGTTGTCTGGTTAATAGTGCGCCTTGATGATCGTGAGAGGGCGATTGTCTAATAAAAATTTAGTACGTACAGCTTTACCTCTGTGCCTTAAGCAACAAACTGCAAATGCTACATATTTTTGACATCCATCAAATCTATGGTGAACTATTATTTGGATCTAATACTATAATTGGTTGTTAATTTGATTATTGAAATCATATGATGGTCATCCAATAATTGCGAACGAGTCAATATTAGTATAAATAAATCAACTATAATTTAAATGATCATAAATTCTGTTGATTGTAGATAGTTTTGCGTCGTTAGTGTCACTATCTGCATTGCTTTAAAAAATGAAAGAAATGTTATTTGGTGTATTATACTGAGCTTCATTATCCAACGACCAGCTTCAGTTTCCATTAACCTGCTTATGATTTTAGCTTGAGTTTTTCGATCCTCTCCTAGAAATCTATAAAAAACCATTAGACTATGAATAATGAACAATTATTTAATACTATACCAGATAGTTGCAATGTGTTCCCCATGCTTTGCATATTCATACCTAGAAACTGTTTTTTGTTGGTACATGTTTTCTATGTAACCTTAAAATATTCTAATTATGTAAGTATTCTTATGTTAGTACTTTTTAATTGTCATTTAATTCAATTTATTTTAATAAAATTTTTTGTGTAGTAGCAATTACAAAAAGTGTCAGAACAACACTTAAAAACGCTTCAAGACTATAAGGACTCACATGACAACACTATGCGTTCTAAGTTGTTGATGGAAGCAATTTTTTTTTTCGTTGCCGATAATCCTGCTAGTGCCATATTTCTTATTCATGTGACGCAAACCTTTCCTCAATAATGAAAGCCTGATCATAAAATTATATTAAAACTCGCTTCTTCGAACAAGTAATAACTTGCCATCATCAAGGAATATTTCATAAGATCGAGGACAGTTTATTCACCTTCTCATATTAACTTGTATATCAAGAGTAGGAATTGAAGTACGCAGGGTTGTCACATCTGTAATTCAAAAATAAAAAATTATAAATCAATAAAATTAAGTAAATCAAATTAATAAAAACAATCAACAAATACAAAACAGAAAAATATGATGAAAAACGTGATCTACGCAGGTGAAAAAGTCAAAATTTGAACTTGACCATTTTTGATTTTCCTGAAACTTGACAGGTAAGTAGTATGGACAAAATAAAAAATAAAACTTGTTTGAAAATTTTTTTAAAGTGCAGAGTTTGAGCATAGGGGGCA
The DNA here is from genome assembly GCA_963693315.1 of Diogma glabrata. Classification (NCBI taxonomy): domain Eukaryota; kingdom Metazoa; phylum Arthropoda; class Insecta; order Diptera; family Cylindrotomidae; genus Diogma; species Diogma glabrata. The sequence goes on from OY856187.1 coordinate 120,828,840, forward strand.
CCCCAACATGCATGAAAAATGAAAACTCTGCCAATCCGATGTAACTTTGAAATTAAATTGCTCAAGAACGGCTTTACCGATTTCATCAAACTTTTTTTTGTTTGATAGATGATTAGTTAGTCCTTTGAAAAAAGATTAATTAATTGTTTTTATAATTAATTTTTAAATAAAAATATTAAAAAAACTTTTTTAAAGATGGCTCTAGGGTCGAAGATCAATTGGAATTAAATTAATTTTTTTTCTGAAAACAGTTCTATCCTTACTCTAAAATATATTCAATTAACTCAGAGGCGTTAATTTTTGTTCTTGAGATATTTAATTTTAAAGATTTTTAGTACGACTGAAATTCGATTTTTTCTTCATTTTTCAAACAACTTCCATTAACAAAAAATTTTAAAATCAATAAAATTTTAACTTTTTTTTTTTAAATATAGCTCTAACCTTACTTTAAAATATATCAAATTTACAAAGAGACGTTAATTCGTGTTGTTGAGATATTTAATTTTAAATATTTTTAGTCCGATTAAAATTCTAATTCTTCATTATTTTCTCGAACTTCAGTGGTTAAATTTTTTTGATGATAAAAATTGTTCGAAAAAATAATGAACAAATACAATTTTAGACGAACTAAAAATCTTTAAAATTAAATATCTCAAGAACACGAATTAACGCCTCTTTGTAAATTTGATATATTTTAAAAAAAGGTTAGAGCAATATTTAAAAAAAAAAGTTAAAATTTAATTGATTTTAAAATTTTTTGTTAATGGAAGTTGTTTGAAAAATGAAGAAAAATTCGAATTTCAGTCGTACTAAAAATCTTTAAAATTAAATATCTCAAAAACAAAAATTAACGCCTCTGAGTTAATTTAATATATTTTAGAGTAAGGATAGAACTATTTTCAGAAAAAAAATTAATTTGATTCCAATTGATATTCGACCCTAGCGCCATCTTTAAAATAGTTTTTTTAATATTTTTATTTAAAATTTAATTACAAAAATAATAAATTAATTTTTTTGTCAAAGGAATAACTAATCATCTATCAAACAAAAAAAAGTTTGATGGAATCGGTATAGCCGTTCTTGAGCAACTTAATTTCAAAGCTACATCAGATTGGCAGAATTTTCATTTTTCATGCATGTTGGGGTGCCCCCTGTGCTCAAACTCTGCACTTTAAAAAAATTTTCAAATAAGTTTTATTTTTTATTTTGTCCATACTACTTATATTCCAAGTTTCAGGAAAATCAAAAGTGGTCAATTATATATATATAATGTAATTATTTTAAAAAAAATTGTATATATTGATTTAAGTATGTTCTTTCAGACCGAAGTATTACATTCATGAGCTAAAAGTAAAATTTTTACCCCCACTTTTTTGGCATTTCTCGAAGTTTTAGGACCTACTGATTCTAAATAAGGCAAACAAAATGTATGTCTCTCTGTCGGTCGACCGTCCGGCCGTCACAACCTACGAAATCTAGAAAACCGCTGGACGGATTTCAAATTTTTTTTTTCTAAAAATAGGTTTACTCAATGGAAAGAGCCGAAAGGACGATATGTTCGATAACTGTACCGGAAGTTTGTCAAAAAATCGTCAAGTGTGTCACAACAAGGAAATTTGCATGTTTTTTGCTTAAAAAACGTTAATTTTTAGTGATTACGAGTAGGAACAAAGAATGTGGAGAAATCTGAATGGTCGGAATTGGTGTGTGAGATCAAAAACTAAATTATTGAATTATAAGTTTGTTAAAAAAAATATTGGCAAGTGTGTCAAAAGAAAGATATTTTTTAATGTTTTTACCCAATTTTTTGGAAAAAATAAAATTAATTATTTGTATGACATGAAATTTTATTATTATTATTGAGAATTATGGCATTATAAGATTGTCAAAAAAATGTTGTCAAGTGTGTTAAAAGAAAGATTTTTATTTATTTTTTTACCCAATTTTTTGAAAAAAATAAAATTAATTATTTGTACGACATGAAATTTTATTATTATTACTGAGAATTACAGGTTAGTCAAAAAAATAATGTCAAGTGTGTCAAAAAAATGATTTTCATTATTTTTTTAGATAATTTTTTGGAATAAAAAAATAGGCTGTTGCTTACGTAAATATAATTGAACATGGAAATTTTTGAATTTTTTATAGTTTTTGAAATATTTTTGGAATTTTGAAAAATTTTAAATTTTTGATTTTATTATAATTTTTATAATTTTGGAAAAAGTTTCAATTTTTGATATTGTTATAATTTTTGCAATATTTTTAGAATTTTGGAAATTTATTAGAATTTAGAAAATGTTTAAATTTTTGATTTAATTCTAATTTTTGGAATATTTGTAGAATTTTGAAAAAAAAAAATTTTGAATTTTATACATATGAGCAATTAATTTCAGACAAGTTCAGCAAATTTTTGGGAAATTTTGAGTTGACCCCTTTTAATTTTGATTATTTTTTGTTTAAAGATAGTCTTTCATAAATAAAACATACATGTTCTGTTAGAATTTTTTGTTTCGACCAGGGGTCTTCACAGGGTGCCCCTCAAAGGTATGTTATTTTGTTATGTGAGTGCATTTTGACGAGCGATTGTAGAAAAACTACTCAATCGATTTTCATAAATGATATGTCGTTGAATAGGTATTAGAACACAGTTTTTAAAAATATATAGTGTTAATTTATTGAAATAACTTTTAACGGTGTAACATAAGAAAATATGGCGCAGCCTCTTTTTTATTTAGACTAAATTGCAGCTCATTTTATATCTTACTACTTATAAAAGTTTGGGATATATGTTATTTTTTGTTTTAAAGATAAAATTCGTTGTGCATATGACTGTCGGGAATCAAGTTTTTTTAATTCTGAAGGAAAATTATAAAAACGGCGTTATAAAGTAAGAGATTTTTTTTATGTTAAATATCAAATATTTTATTATTAAATGAAATTTTTAAAATGTTATAAAAATTATATATGTACAATAAAGAACATGTGAGCAATTTCAGTCAAGTTCAGCAAAGTTTTGCGTCATTTCGACTCGAACCTTTTTAATTTGGTTTATTTTTTGTTTATTGATTGCCTTTGACTTTGATAAATGAAAAATACGACTTCTCGTAGAATTTTTTTTTCCACCAGGGGCCTTCACTGGGTGCTCTTGAATTTGGATACTTTAATAGAAACTGTAGAAGAATTTATGAAAAATTTTGTTTACCGTTTACAAATGTTGATACCACACAACTTTATAGCAAAACAGCAATCTTCATTCATTGAGGAAAAAAACCAGGAGAGTGCTTCGTTCAAAGGGATTTTTCTGAAAACTTCGCCTTTATAATTCAGGATTCGGTTCAAGGCTATCATTATAATTATGCACAAGCTACTATTAATCCATTCGTTATTTATTTTAAAAGTGACGCAAGTGAATAAATACAGCACCGAAGTTTTATACTCATTTCGGATATAAACGATCACAACAGTACTACAGTCCATCTTTTCATTACAAAACTTATTGATTTCATCAGAACGCATATAAGTTCTAATATTAGGAAAATAATTTATAACACCGACGGTGCACCTTCTCAATACAAAAATAAACATAACCTAATTAACTTATGCCACCACAAAAAAAAACTTTAAGGTTGATGCAGAATGGCATTTAAATGCTACCAGCCATGGCAAGGGACCTTGCGATGGGATTGTTGGTACACTGAAGCGTGCTGCACACCGTTATAGTATGGGTAACAGAAATATTATTCCAACACCCAAAGAACTTTTCGAATGGGCTTTAAAATGGGAATCTACCATGAAATTTGGATACGCCGATAAAAATGAATATCAATTAACAAAAGAAAAATTACAAAATCGATATAAAAATGCAATTACTATAAGTGGAACTCAAAAATTTTATTCTTTTGTACCATTAAATACTAAGACAATAAATGCAAAAATGTTTTCCAACTCAAAAGAGTCTTTTGAATGTAAAATAAGTAAATAATTTTTAATAACTATACGGTAAAACTCGGGAAGTTTTGATACGGCAATGATAAATTTATTTTTTAAAGTCTAGCATCACTGATGCACACATATAAAAATTTTTGGAAGACAGATCTGACAGCCAATACGTTTTTTGAAACAAAAGATCAACAGCCGATCGAAATGCACCGATCTTCATCGTACAAATGAGATGCTTAGTCCGAATCAACCGTCCCAGGGGTGTACAATGCACAAATGTTTAAAAAGCGTTCATCAACACCTCAACACGCATGTTGTTGTGGAACCTAGGTCTTAAAAGGTATCTATGGGTATTGTTGTAATTACTACAACTTTTTATTAAAAAAAATTCGTTGGATCCCCCAAAACTTTTTCTGTGTGCGTCCCTGTATTCATAGGAATTTTCATTATCAATTTTTTTTTCAAACAACGCTTTTTTGGACATAACTATGAGAACAAAATAAATAGTTAAAAAGTGACACTTTAAGGCCGCAAATTGCAGTAATAAAGTAACACTTTAATATGTAGGCGAATATAAACTACTATTATGTATTATTTTATAGATTTGTTAAATTATATTCATATTTTATGAAATTTGTCTGCTTATTTGTAGTCTAGTCTGCTTATTTGTATAAATATGTAGAAAAATAAACAATATTTGAGGTTGTCTTCCGTAAATGTTTGAATTTGTGTTTAGTGTCCGTTCCGTTTTTTTCCCTCCGTTCATTGTGTTTTAATTTCCGTTTTACATATAAACTGACAGTTCAAATAAAACGGAGCGGACGGAACGGATCTGTTGTGTTTGCACCTTAATGTTAAATTGTGTTCGAACGGTTTATTTGATTTGTATAAGTTTTTTTTTTGTTTGAAAGGTAGTTGACCTTTATAAAATTATTACACTGATAAAAAAAATTATATTTTTGTATTAGTTTTTTTATTTTTATTTTTCAAACATGGATATTTCAAAAAGTACCTTTTTGTTATTTTTTTTTACTATTTGAAGATTAACTATGGACTCAAAACATACTAAAATTACAATCAAGCGTTTTTTTTTGTTTTTGAGATAAAGGCATCTGAAGATATTATTAGTTTGCAGTTTTTTGTACCTTGTGTCATGTACTAAAAACAAGTTTACCTAACTAACTCTTTGTAGTTTTAAAGGTATTGAATAAGGCTTTATAAAAAAAATTATCATATATAATATCACGAGTCGTCAAATAATAGTCAATTATTTTTCATAATCATTACTACGAATGTCATTTGAGGTTAAATCATAAATTCCCGAGTGCGCGTAGCGCACGAGAGAAATTTTTAACCTCATATGGCATAAATGGTAATGTTGTAAAATAATCGACTAATAATTTGACGACGAGTTGTATTTAGCAGACAATTTAACGAACAGAAAAAGTAACATTATTTTATACAACATTTATTGATTAATTGCGAATAATTGTATATTGCCTTAATCATTAGGTATCATAGGTCGCTATTCTAGTCGAATATTCTGTTATTCTTTCAGACATTGTTTTAAAGTTTTAAAGTCAGACATTGTTTTAAAATAATACATTAAGTAGTCCAAAAATTGTCAGTGTAATTCGCTGTTCCTTCCCACCAGAGAAAAATAATCGACACAATTCATTTTGATTTGTTAAAAAATATGAAATGAAGCGTTTTTATTGGACCCTATTGAAACCTTATTTAGTGAGTTGAATTGTCCTGGTTATTTTTTGCTTATTTTAAATGAAATTTTTAGTTTTAATTTTTCAAAAAATTTTATTTTGGATTTTCACGAAATTTGGCATACAAATAACACTAAACAATTCATATAACTAATTACATACATCTCTCTCCCTGACGTTTAAATCTCATGGAGGGATTTTGCCGTCTGTGCAATCAGCTTCTAATCATCTCGTTCCATGACCAGTTGACCCCAGTTTCGACATCCTATATCACGAAATTCTTAGATAGGTCTTCCTCTTAGGCGAACACCAGTTGGTTGTTGTTGGGATGCTTTTTTTATCATTCTATCTAAAGGAGCCCTTTCTACTTGACCAAACCATCTAATCCGGTTGGATAAATTGTTCGTATGACTTTCCTCTCGAATGTTGATAGAATTCTACAATCAGAGGAAGTCAGTGTCCAGCTTTCACTTCCAGAGGTAAACACAGGTCGGATTAATGCTTTGTAAAGTGTGAGTTTGCACGACTGCGAAAGATGTTTTGATTGCAAAAGTGTTGAGTCTGCGTAGAAAACTCTGTATGCGTCAGAGAAACGAGTTTTAATATCTGCCTGTATGTCATTTGACGATGCTATTACAGACCCGAGGTATTTGAAGTTTTCCACGCGTTCTACTTTATAGTCGCCAGTATTCAAATTGCCGGGAGGTATGTTCCTGGATGTTGTTTAAAGTTTAGTCTTGCCGGTGTTGATGCATAAAACAAGTTGTTTAGCATTTCTTTAAAGCTGAGGGAGACTATCCTTAATATCGCTTGGTTGCGAGTGCATCACCTTGTTGAACACCTGATGTTTTATTTGAAAAGAGTCAGAAACTGACCTTTCGATTACTATTCTATAGTTTAATTCCGATGTTGTGAGTTAGCACAAAGAAACAAGTTTCGCTGAGATACCAAGGCATATGAGTGCGAACCAGAGGTTGTTGCGGATGATAATATCTTCTTCTTCTTTACTTCTTCTATTATTGTTGGGTAAGGGACAAAAATCTCCTCACTTGACGGAGCAATTGCTCGAATAGGATGAACTTCATTCGTCCTATTCGGTAGGTCTTGAAAGTGGGATCGCCATACTGCCAAGTGCCAGCACATCACGTTCATTTGTTGTAAGCTCGTTGTTTCCATTTTTGATGGCTGTAGATCTTGAGTGGAAATCTTTTGTCAGATTCCGCGAATTGGCAAAGCATTCTTTCGTATTTCCATTAGCTGCATGTTGGTTGATGTTTTCGATACAACTATTCAGCTGTTTGCATTTCCGTAGGTGTATTGCAGAGGCTTTTCTGACATATAGACAATCAGTTTGGGAGCTTCGGGTGTTTCTTGTTAACGCTTTCGTGGCACTCGTCATCAATCCATTTGTAACGTGATTTCGATGGTCGTTTTCCGATTGTAGTTTGTGATGCAGATATGATATGGTTGATTGAAGCGTTTGCCATTCCTCTTGTATGTTTAATGGCATCTAGGACGGGATGTTATGCTCATCTATGCTTTTTGTTACTTTTTCCTGATATATATTCAGTGTTTCCGGAAATTTAAATGCTACAAAATTCCAGCGTACGGTCTTTTTTGCTATGTCTATTAAATGTAGATGACAAATTGCACTTGTACTTAGAGATGACAAGCATATGATCGGTTTCCATATCAGTACCTCTATATGATCGAACGTCAGTTAAACTTGTAGAGTGGCTCTGTAGTGTGAGGTTTCTCTGGTAGACCGTGCAGGTCTACCAGTTGGTCTTGCACGCATATTTAAATTCACCCTGCGCTAGCTCTAGCGGGCGTGAATCCTCTCGACCAACCTCTACTAACAAGAAATTTTACAATAAACAAACAAAAACTTCGCGTGCCTTAAACGCTAAAAAGGTTCTCCAGAAGGGAGAACTGCCAGGGCACAACCCTTCCTAAATTATAGTTACGTTAACAAATCATATCAAAAAAATTATAATCTATGAAAAACATATGACCACTCACCCCAACAAACGAACTTGATGCGATATATCTTCGAATTCCTGTCTCGATGCAGTTGATGACGTGATGATTATATTTGATCCATAGTTGAATCCTTTAACTCCGCTGACCTGACTTGCCAATACTGGGACTTTCTCATATAAATAGAACTCGAGCCCTCTTATTCATTGATCTGAAGTACATATATATTTATTTTGTTTGTATCTCACAAACTTATAATTGATGAATTTCTTCAATGGTGTTCACTGTTACCCTATAGCTTGTCATTTTCAGAAAACCAGTTCAACTTTAAAAACTCGGGGTAAATTAAAAGAACAAACACACTTTACGGAAGAAATTTATATTAAACTTTGCAACAATGTTTATATTAATGTTTACAAGGCACTGTCTTATGTTACTAATAATTTTACAATCCGGAATTCACTTTTGTTATAAATTTGCACCTGGTCACTTTCATGACCAACCAAAAAAACTTCATTTATTTCTAAACCAGCTAACTGGTAAATTCACTCAATTCCAACTCAAACTTGCCTCCAAAAAAAATTACTCACATTGCAAAAATAAACTATATAAACTATTGTTCCGCCCTATTCAATATCCCAGAACTGAATTGAATTTTACAATTCGCTTGCCAACCACCAACTAACTGAATAATTAAAAAAACAATTGAAATTTCTGAGTACGAGCCAAAAATCCGATCAGCATAAATTTTCTTTAATCGGCAAAATGGTCTATTCTGCAATTATTTCTCTGGGAATTTTCATAACTATGAAAAAAATTAAAAATTAAAGTAAAAAAAAATAAGTTGATACGTTGCTTCCGGAAGGAAATTTTAAAAGTGTTTTAAGTTATTGTGTTATTACACACAATTGGGTTGAGAAGTACAGTGACTTCGAAGCTGTCTATAGTATATTACTATAGGTAAGGAGGACGGAAATGGAAGCACAACTTACAGGGAAGATCTTGCCCGTTACAGCTCTTAGAAATCATGACATGATCGATTTGTTCAGTTCTTTCATCATTTGATTTCCACGTTGCTTTATGAATTCTCTTGTGAGGTGCTAGAAATTATTGTTGTTGGTATGATTTCGTGCCGCGAGATGTTATTGATGACTTCTGTGAGTTCTAGAAAGAACAGGTCTTTAATGTCATCTGCTTTGTCTTCAGTAGGTGCATGAACATTGATGATCGTTACATTAAATTTTTGCGTATGGATTCTCATTGTGCATATCCGCATATTAATTGGACAAAAGTCGATAACATGTTAATTCACGCGACGATGTATGAGAAAGTCAACACCAAATTCTCCTCCGTTTTGATGACTGCAATAGTAGAGAGTGTATCCCTTCGCTGTTTCGTGAATTCCACTCACTGGCCATCTTAGTTCTTGTAATGCCACTATATCTAGTGTGCAGCAATCGATTTGGATTGTAAGTTTTAATACATCTCCTGGTCTTCTAAGGCTTAGCACGTTCCAGGTTCCCATTTTAAAATCGTAATCCGGGTACAGTTTCCGAGATCGCTCTTGAAAAGCCCGAGATGATCCGAGGCCAGTGTACAGAATTCATGACAAATAATTTTTTAAGGAAATGGGGTGTCAGCCCTTCGCCTAGCCCAAATTTTCGTCGAATTGGTTCGTTTTGAAAATTAATTTCACAAGAAACAACCTTGTTACACGTTTATATAGCGATTTGTGATCGTAAACAATTTCATATAAGCTACTGTAACAGTTGGTTACCAAAACGTTATATATTTATTATTAGTACATAATTTGAAACTGAATCATTGAAAATGAAATTGTAAGCCTAAAATTATCAGTTTTGATATACACAGATTATTTTTAATACAAATTTAGTCACCATCAATAGCTTATCATTACCATAATAAATTATTGTATTGTTAGTTGTACTTACTAAACATTTTTCAAACTATTATTTTTTTATTATAAAAATTCAAAAATTTAAATTGTAGATAATCTGGGGTATTACAGTAATAAAATTCAGTTAATAAAAAAAAATACAAAATAATACAAAAATACAATCAAAAAAATTCTTGATAAATGGTGTAAAAACCAAAATCTATGAAGTAGATTAGGAATACATTAAATTTTCTTAAAAATATATATGTGCAAAATATAAGTATTTTAATAACAAAAAACTTGCACAGTAGAACCAACATCTTTTCTATAAAAATATAATAAATTTAGAAACAAGATGGTGTCCACCAGTATACTTATTTTAGTAATAGTTTTAAGTTACGGTAAGCAATTTTGCATGTCATTTTTAATATTGTAAGCCAATTATCACAAATTTGATTTCAGTTCAACTGGGATTTTGTATCGATTGTTATCAATGCGATTCACGAAAAGACTCTGATTGCTTATCAGTTCTGTTGAATGAAACAAGAGTTTATACATGCCCACCTGACAGTGTAATTCGACACAAGTTGTGGGTGAACTAAATGATGAAATTGTAATTAAAAGAAATTGCAATACAATTGAATGTTATTTTGACAAAGGCAATAGAACAAAAGTAGATGGGAAATGTTTTGACTGCGTTGGCCATCTATGTAATAGTTCAACTTTCGCATTCCAAAATAACTTAGCAATAATAATTTGTATAATACTAGGGTCAATAAAAATATATAGTTACTATTAAACAATTACGAATATGAAAAACAATTAAATAAAATCTATTTTAAAAAATAAAAGATCGTTTAATTTTATAACAAAATCCCTGTCTTTAATTGCAGTATGTTTTGGGTAAATAATAAAACTTTAAAATATTTAAAATGCGAGAAAAAAAAGGACGTTTTGAAATTGCCATGTGTTATATTTTTATAAAGCCTCACTAAATACCTTTCAAAAATAAGGAAAATCATTGAAATCGAAAAACCCGTTCGAAAACTTGGCGCCACCTACTTTCTTAACAAATTTAGAGCAACTAGTGAAAAAATATTAAACACGTAAGTATTAATTTTTTTCTTATACTAATGATTACAGAAGTTTAAAGAAAATCGTAAAATGGCGCATTTAAATCATCGGCGTCTTGATTCGATTTGCCATCTATATGAATGTTGTAAGAGTTGCACATGTTTTGCCTTTAAGATTCTAGCCTCCAAATATTGGTTTTACTCTGTTTGACATAATATGGAATCGTTTGGTCATCGATAGTTCAGGAAAGGTAACTAGTTTTTTTCGTTTGGTTTTATTCCGTTTTGATATTACAACCATCTCAAATTTTGAGTTTTTTTGGGATAAAATCCACTTTTTCAGCCCCCAACATGCTTGAAATCGAATATTTTTTATTTCGTTGTTTGGTCACTTATAGTGACTTATATTGATTATTAGTAATACTAATAAATCACTTCATATGCAACAACATAATAACACAAAAAAATTGCGCCCAAATGTTTTCTTGTCAGTATTTAAAATTGTTGAGCTTTTTTAACTATGCATTTCGAATATGTTGTTATAAAAAGTCTCTTTGCATTTTGTCATTATGAAAGTGAGTGACCTCGACAGCTTGCCTGTTTGCACATACCGATTTACGAGTAAAACAAGAAAAAATAGCATGCTGGATCTGATTTCATGCGAGCACTGCTGGTGACGATATTTATAAAAATCAATGAGATCAGTAACAGAACAAAAGCGAAAAACTCGAAAAAGGTGCAGTGTTCCAAACTTGAAAGCAATACTCTATACAGAGACTAATGTATGACTTCTAAATGTGAAGTAATTAATATGGAATGAAATAATTTTTACGTCTATTGAGGAGGACAAGTTTAAATGACATGCTCTTTGCCATTGCCGTTATATGATCATTTCAGGGTAATTGTTTTTAAAAATTGTGACGCCAAATAAAGAAATCCTTTCACAATCGTAAATTTGTTCTTTTGAGTTTTTAGCAGATTAAAGCTTGCTTGCTTTGGAAGAAAGAATTTCATTTTGCTCAAATTTATATGAATATAACAGAGGCAGCTTTAGTATAAAACTGCGGTAGATAATGTTCTGAAAGCACTTTTAATACATACACTGAACGAAAAAAAATTGGTCACTATTACTTTTTTTGTGCCAACCAAATGTTTTTTATCTCAATAATTTCAAATTCAGTTGTCTTTTCATCAATCTCATCAATCACTAAATTTGAAGACGAAACAACCAATGTCATCGTGACCGCATAATTACGGTTTCAACCTAATGATCAAAATTTTTTCTTACAGTGCAGCAAGCACAAATTTGTACTGTCTTCAATTTTCTGAGTTCGCCCAAAAAGATCCCACAAATTGATCGGATTGCTTTTGTCTACACATGATCTATGTGTAGACTCTAGAGATTTTATTGTTGACTGACATGCGCGTACTCAAACAGGACAGCAAAGGTAAACCACAACTACTCATTTAATACGCTTTAATACGCTGCAGGTATTGGTTAATAGAATTAACTAATGATTTCCTATCATTAGAAGTTGCTGCATGTACTAGAAATTTGCATGAATGTGACGATATGTACTATCAGCAGTTCTTACAAGTTAGAAGAGGTTTCCTAGACGATGGGTTCGTTGCACCAAAAAAAATCAGCATAATCGACCAAACGATTGTCAATATACGTATTTTTTCTAAGGGGCAACCTATATGTGAGTAAGGTTGCTCCATATTCTTCTCCAAATAACTGGAATAGAAATCAACCCAGGTTAACAAACAGTATGACACTCTTAGATATGTAAACATACAATCTGTGAGATGCAACGGCTCTAATAAATGGTTTCATCTAAGGTGAAATGGTGCTCTGAGCTCGTAATTCATAAACAATGGAGCCCAAGCTACATAACCCGTCAGTAAACCATCAACTAGTAACGCGGTATTCTACAACAGTACACCACAAGAATATCAGGTTGCGGGCCCGTTGCAGATTTTAAGACGCCACAAAATTAAGGTGATAGCCATACAAAAGACCAAACTGAATACAAAAACTGATCTTTATATAAAAAATTATACCTTTATTCGGACAACATGAAAATTGGTGGAACATTTAACATGCCAATTACCATGAATAAAAACTTATGTATTACACTGAAAAAAATCCTGTACTTTTATTAACTAAAGTACTTTAGTTATTAAAATTTAGTATCTACAACTAAAGTTTATTTAATACGAAAAAAAAAGTTCTGTTGCTTAAAAAACTATTTAGTTATCTCAACGATGGAGGTTTTCTTAAATTTTTAGTTATATATAATTAATATTTTAGTTAATATAAATAAAAAGAAATTTTATTTTAACGAAAACTTTCGTTGAGTGCAAGAAAAATCTGTTTTGTAAGGATAAATAAATATTTAGTTCATTAAGTAAAAAAATTGTTGATAAAACAAAAATTTTCGTTAAAAATAAAAATAAAAAAAATTACTTATAACTTTTGTTCCTTTTTTATTAAAGATGAACGTAATATGTTTTCTCTTTCTATAGAATCAAAATATTAATTTAAAAAAATCTGTTGCTCTTTTACATTAACTAAATATTTTGTTATCCTGACAAAAATGCAACAGTTAAATAAATAAATTTTGCTTATAATAAATAAATATTTAGTAATCTCAAAAAGCACCGTTAGAAACGCTTGCAAATAATTTAATTGTTTCACTAGTTTTTTGACGCTGAAAGTGTAACTCTCTATAAATTTTTTGAAAATTTAAAACAAAAATCTTGTTTGAAAATTTAAATTTATAAAACTAAAATTGAAGTGTTTATCTTTTGTGAAAAGTGAAAAAGTAACATTTTGTGGCCAAGTCGAATTGATAAAATTTTGGTAAGTTCAAGTGATTCTCCCATTATTTAGTAATTTAGTTAATTGAAAACGTGTTTTTCCAACTAAATATATATTTTTATATAAATTTTTTAATTCCACAAACAGGTGACTGTTAATATTGGTATTTATAACGAACAATATATTTTTGTTTTATATAATATAAGTAAATGTTAAAATATGCAGCTCACGGAAGAAAAACATTTCCATCATTGGGCCAAGACTATCTCTCACCACAGTGAAGAGGTGAAAAAATCAAAACAAATAATCGAAATTATTGAACACACCACAACTGAATACAAACAGTCGAATTGATTTAAACTGGTATTTAGGAAAATTCATAAAGATGTAGAAATGCACGTTTTTTTGAAACTCTTTCTATATTATTTTCAGATTATCCTTGATTTGGCGGAATTTCTACCGATAGTAAAAGAATTTTTCACCTGTACGAGAAATTCGAATGCCTTAACAGTTATTGTAATTTAATACACTTATGAAAGATATAACTATAGCCTATAGCCGCAAGCTATATAACGAAATTAATCATAAAGATTTTAATTGCAAAAGTAGGTTTTAATTATTGGAAACAAACATTTATTCTATTAATATAAATTTTACATTTTACAGAAGGAAAAGCAGATGCCATTTTTCATATCCTAATTGCTATACTAAAACCAACAACTGCACAATATACAAATGTTACTGATAAAGGAAACAATTTTCTATTTGTCAATCCCAGTAGCCTTTATAAAAGTGTGTGTTCCTCTATATTTAAAAAAAAAGAAAATGTATACAGCCGTTCATTCCAAGCGATGGCAATTCATCCAAAAACTATTTATATTTATTTTGATGAAATCAAACATATTGTACCTAATATCCAAACGCGAATCGATATTCTATTCAAAATATTTTTTATATTTAATTTAAATTATCTTATTGATAAAGTGTGGCAGTTCATACAAATAATTTATATGAAAAAGAAGTAGATTCAAACGTAACACAACTAACCAAATTTTACAAAATGAAAATGTAACACTAAAAACAATATATAATTATTAATATAAAAAAAAATATATATATATAAACATATATATATATATATATATATATATATATATATATATATATATATATATATATATATATATATATATATATATATATATATATATATATATATATATATATATATATATATATATATATATATATATATATAATATAGTATATAAATAAGATATTATGTAAATATTATTAGATTGTTTAATTTAATTGAATTTTTATTTTATTACTGAATTTTATCAATTATTGAATTAATAATAAACTTATTTAGAAACTATTTAAAATTTGTATACTGCAATAAATAAATAAATATATAAACCGTTATTCAATAAAATAAATCTTTTATTTATAATAACAAAAATTTTTTTAAAGATTTACTAAAATATTCTTTAATAATAAATAAATTATATTGAATTGAACAAAATGTTTATTTATAACAACTAAAATTTTGTTTAATATATATTGAATTTCTGAGACAATAAACAAACCTTTATTTAATAGAAAAAGATGTTCTTTGAAAGTTAAGAAAACTCTTTTGTTGTACTAACAAAATTTTTGCTGAATCAAGAAAATTTTTCATATAATTAAATTTTGACGATTAACTAAAGTTGTTCTTTTATCATAACAAAAAGTTCTCATTACCCAAAACTGTAGTACTGACAACTATGATTTTAGTTAATAATACCCAAAGTTTTTTTTCAGTGTATCATTTAGTAGATTTAAAAACAATGTTAATTCTTTAGTAAGTTTAGTTTAGAAACAATTATCCCAGAGGCTGGACTCTTAGAATAAGAAAATATTTTTAATATTTTTAGTAATATTTTTGAAGTGAATTGAAGTGTATTTAAGACGAACTTCAAGTAGTTCATTCAACAACTACAAAAAAATTTAATAAAGTCTTACTTATCCAACAGAGTTCAACGTGTTGAGATTGATGACCAGGCTTCGAACTACTTACCAATTAGATCCGGCGTACCTCAAGGGTCGGTCTTTGGACCTTTACTTTTTGTCATTTTTATAAATGACTTGCCGTCCGTTTTAAAATATTGTGAGATTCATATGTATGCTGATGCTGTTCAAATCTATGTAGAAGGTACAGCAAACAATCTATCCAGCATTGTTTCTAAAATTAATATAGACTTGGCTAATATTATTGAATGGACCGAAGTGAATAACCTTAAACTGAACATTGATAAAACCAAGTGTTTACTCTTTTCACTCAAAAATAATGCTCACTACACTAGGATTGCTCCTCCGATTCGCATTGGAAATAAAGTAATTCCTCTTTCTTTCAACGCACGAAATTTAAGAATTATGTTTGATAGTGATCTTTCTTGGAAAAGTCATGTATCGCTAATTTGTTCTAAAGTCTATTCTGGACTACGCAGTCTTTGGAATAGTGCATACTTCACTCCAACCAAGATAAGATTACATTTAGTTAAATCTCTCTTAATTCCTCACTTCACATATTGCTCTGTTCTTTTTGGCGAATTGAATTCAGGTGAAATGAGTAAAATACAGGTAGCGTTTAATGCATGCGTTCGATATATTTACAGCATACCACGATTTCAGTCGGTTTCTGATTTTCCTACAAGTATTCTTGGTACCAGTCTTAAATTTCATCTTGACTTTCGTATGTGCTGTTACATTTACAATATAATGAAGTCTGGCTCACCCAACTATTTATATGATAAACTAATTTTTGGTCATAGTAGTCGTTTACATAGATTAATCTTACCGATAAATCATACTCTGGTAAAAAATAAATCGTTTTTTGTCTATGGTGCATCTGTATCTAATAAGCTCCCATTAGAGGTGAGACAGGCTTCTACCCTTGGTTTTAAACCTAAATGTTACCAATTTTTTGTGAATCAACATCAACATTAGCTTTGCTGTTCTCTATTCATTGGCTTTTTTGGTTCAATAATGTGAGAACCGGTGCGCATGTGCTATTTTCTTATGCCTATGGCTCATTCTAAATAAGAAAAAAACATTTATATTATGTTTTTCTTTTCATATAAATATATGTGTAGGCTTGTTTCTTGTGGTGCATATATATATATGAGCAGTTTTGTAACTTATTTTTATCTTATTTTTTAATTTATTTTTAACTTATTATTGTTGTTGTTCTTTATCTTATAAGTATTTTCTCTTTGTTTATAGTTTATAATTGGTCTATTTAATTAATTCTTCTCTTATCTACTTTCTTAGTTTACTTTAAGTATTTTTTTTTGTTTTTTCTTTCTTGGTTTTTATTTTCATTAATTCTATATTATTCTTAATTTATTATTTTTCTGTCACCGACTATAATCTAGATTATATAATTGTGTAAGGCTATATATTTGTACGATTTAAAAGGCTAGACCTTATGTATAAATATTTTTCAAATAAACAAATAAATAAATAAATAAAATCATTTTTAAATTTAAAAAGTGTAGCAGTCTCTTAAGGGTTTCCCGACTAAACAAACTGCCAAAAAAAGTTGACACTTGTAATCTAAAAACTAGTATACTGTTTTATCGAATTATAAAGAAAACAAAAAATTTTCCTAAACATGCATTTACTAGCTTCAGGTTGAGCAAATTAATTTCTTTAGTGAACATTATAGTTTTTATATTCTACCGGCAATCCATATAATTGTATCGATTGCAAAAAATATTATCAACTGCACCATGATTTCTAAGATTTAGCTCTGCACTTATATTTATTAAACTACATCAAGGTGTATGTGCATACATTCATGAGAGTGTTGCATAAACACGCCTTTCAAATTTTGAACTGCTTGGTGATGGCTTCATCGCAGCAGCATTAAAGCTTTGTCTTCTTGATATTCCTTTTTTCACAATAGCTTAATACAGGTCCCCAAACAAACGCAATCCATATTTTTTTAATCTCATGACTAATGTTATGGATGAAATTAGAGCAAACATTCCTATTCGTGAGGTTAACCGTTACCAGTGATAGTATGGAGAAATTTAACGGAGATAGTTTTTCAGTTTGGAGCGCCCAAATGAAAAATATATTAATACACTGTGATTTGTGGTCCATTTGAAGTAGCAGACGGTAATGCAGCATGGAAACTACAATATCAGAAGGCATTGGCAACAATGATGTTATCTGTTAAAACGACAGAGATTCTTCATGTCAAAAATTGCGTTACTTCTAAAGACGCGTGGAATAAATTATCAGAAATTTATGATCCAGTTAGTCCAACAAGAAAAGTAAGTCTTTTTAGACAACTTATACAACTTTAATTAATAGAAGGTCAGTCAATAGCAAGTCACATAAATGTATATCATGAGGTAGCTGAAAAATTATCGAAACTAGATGTAAAATTACCTAATGATTTGCAAACAATTATGTTTCTTTGTAGTTTGCCGGACAGTTATGAATATTTTGTTATTGCTGTTATAGGCAGAGATGCGCTATTTACGTTATCGATTATTAAAATTAAATTATTAGAAGAAGAATATAGACGGTCAAACAATGATAGTGGCTCCGGCAATTTTCCAAATACTCATCATGTGCTTATAACAAAAAAAAAAGAATAGTACATATGTATTATTCTCTCTACTTCTCTCTCTCTTCTCAAAAATGGACACCAATAGTCTCCGAAGTTATTTTCAAGGTTTTTCTTATAATCGTCATTGTTTTTATACTGACGATGTAAATGTTTCTGCTAAAAACTTCGCTTCAAATTCAACAGTTTTGGAAAATCCTAAAGAAATACCCTAAATCCAGGCATTACTTTCATTACTGAGTATGAAGACAATAGTAGTCAGCCTATAGTTGAATGGATCGGCTTTATTTCCTTTTTTTGTATTGAGTCGGCAATGGTAGTTTTGCAAGATGATGGAAATATGCAAGTTGTCATCGAAAGGTGGAATAGTCACATAATGGTGTAGCTAAAGAGTGATGAAAATTTCTACTACGATATCGTCTGGACCCGCTGAGTTTTTACACTTAGCTCTTTTAAGAACTTTTGATACAACTCGCTAGCGGCAGTTGATTTGAAGTTGGTAGTAGTGAGTTGACTGCAAAATCAGAAGCTAAAAGATCAGATTTTTGTTTAGATGTGGAATGAATTATATTGTGTGATTTGGGAGGATTAACTTGTAATGCTGTTTTGTTTGTTCTCATGAAATTTTTTTATATAAAGCTAGAAAATAACCAGAACATAATCCAGAAAATAATATATAATAATAATAACCAGAAAATAATATTTGGGGTTGTTATTACCGTTCAGGTTTTTTCTGATTTTGTCACGGATTTTCAGGTTGTCTAATTGTAAGAAATTCTGTATTGCATTTTTAGCATTTCTGGGCGCGGCTATCTGAAGTTTACAATTGTTAGTGGTAGGTGTTTGGAGTCAATTGCTGACCGACAGGTTTCATTAAATCAGGAGGTGTGTGCGGTCTTCAGTTTTTGAATGGATGATGGCATGGAACATCCCAGAGTCAATCAAATGGCGGATATTTTTCTCATTTTTTTCTATGAAATCTGACAGGAAGCATATTTAAAATGTCGCTCCATATGAAATGAGGTTCATTAAGACCAATGTTCTTTAGACAGACTTTGCAGAAACAAAAGTAAGTAAACTTCTTTTCTTTCGTTCGTTTTCTTTCATTCTATTTCTTTGCTGATTGAATCCAGATGGAACAGTATTTTTCCAGATGGAACAATATTTTAAAGCAATCTATACAGCTTGGAAAGCTGAATTCTTAGATCATGCCAGATTAAAAAAGGATTTTATTTGTGTCTTCTTCCAACTGCACTACGCAAGTAAATCGATAATTTATTATAAATTGTATCCTCAAATTGTGTCTCAGATTGTTTATTAATCAATGATCTTCCTAAAAGAAAAAATTGTCTCCTTGTTTTTCAGATTGATCTGAACCAGATGTCACAGTTCGATACTTTGTGTTTAGTTTTATTCACAAAGTTTTAAATTTTAGCGACTGCTGTATAGCAAGCAAGGGCGTCATTGAAGTGCATTTTTTAAATCACGGCTACAATACAGTATAGCGAGTGGATTCACTCTTTCTATAGCACCCACACCTTTTTTAATTTCGTTTATTACGATTTCATTTCGGGGAGTTTTCTACAGTTAGAGGTAGAATTTTTAAAACTATGCTTCGGGCGGTAGTAAAACTTGTAATACATAAGATAGAATTGCCACTTCTTATGCATTGAGCATATGTGGTCCCATTTTATACCGAATATAGTTATATCACTAACGACACCGCGTAACTCTAAAAACCTCCCAATCATATAGGGGAGAGTTGCCATATGCGTACTGGTCACCTAAATCGTACCAGTGCCATTATTCAATAATTATTACAGTTTTATGCAATCTGGTGGTAAACATATTAGCTTTTATCTAAGCCGATAAAGTAAAAACAAATTAACAATCAGTATAAGTATTTTCTTGTGAATAACAGAAGTAATAAACATTCAGGTAGGTTTGATGTTAATTTTAAACGATTTCTTACGACTTAATTTCGTATAACTGTACAGTTTCTGAGGTAGCGTTAAATACTTTTGAGAACTGATTATGTTTTATTATTTATTTTATTTAAGAATTTATTTTTTATTTAATTTAAGAAACATGATAATAATATTGTAAGGTTAGGTTCAAATATTTGACGGGAAGACTTATTCCTAAATCGTACCACACTATAGTTTTCGAATCATACTGGAACGATTTGAGATACTGATGTCAAATTTGCCGCGTGAATAAACTGTTTAAAACAAAAAAAAATATTTTTGAATTTTTTGGCATGGAAAAGCGGAATTATTGTGAATGGACAGAAGAACAAATGGAAGCAGCCCCTAATTTTAATTCCTCCCATCAGGTACGATATTGGAAACTGGCTGGTACCATTTAGGATACCGGTGTCCTAAATCGTACTTTTTGCATGGTCTGAAAAAATTGGCCATATCACAATGATCTATCAATGAATAGTTAAAAAATTATGTTAAATTGCACCTTTGATAGTTAACAAATGGATATAAATCATAATATTTGCTAAAACGCCTAGTAAAGAATATTTAAACTGCCTTTAAAATTAAGTGGTACGCATATGGCAACTCTCCCCTAATAAGGACTTTTTTAGATTTTGGGAACTTTTCAATTAATTTTGTTTCTTTATCCGTTGCTTTTCTTAATTCATTGCTTACTGTATTTCTTTGCTTGACCCATGTAACAATGCCTGTGACCTTAGTGATTAGTTTCCCTCGGACACTGTTGTTTTTTATTTTGCGCTACTAAATTTAGACTATGCCCAAAACATGCGTTATGTTTATTACCAAATTTAGCCACTACCAACAAAATTTTAGCTTTCGTACAACTTTTATAAGGAAAATGACAAATGTGAAAAAATTAAAAATTAATAAAATTTAAAAAACTCATCACAAATTGATTCAATGTTTATATAAAATGCATCGATTTATCGAATAGAAAAATTATTAAAAAAAACATCGAATATATCCGATGCTTTATGTGTAAATATCTGGTAAATTCCATACAACGCTTTTTAGTGAATATCCCTATATAAACATATAACTCTTAATAATAGTATTAGTATTTTATCTATGTCAAGAAATTTATTACAAAACTAACACAAAACATCAATACGTTGCCGGACAATTATAACAGATCATAAATTAACATAATTTAGTGAAAAGATGATACAATCAGCAAGCAACTCCAAAAAACCTCTACATTTAGCGTTTCTAGAAAATATTACAAAAAAAAAAGAATTCAAATTTCTTTCAAAATTCCCAAAAAATATTGTAAAAATTGTAATAAAATCAAAAATTTAAACTCTTTCAAAATTCTAAAAACATTCCAAAAATTTTTACAAAATTAAAAATTGAAGCTTTTTTCAAAATTTTAAAAATATTGCGAAAATTCAAAAAACTAAAACTTTATTCAAAATTCTAAAAATATTGCAAGAATTGTAATAGTATCATAAATGGAAACCTTTTTTCAAAATTCCAAAAATTATAATAAAATAAAAAATTTAAACTTTTTCGAAATTGCAAAAATATTTCAAAAATTCTTACAAAATCAAAAATTGAAATTTGTTTCAAAAATTCTAAAAATATTCCAAATTTTATAATAAAATCAAAAATTTAAACGTTTTTCAAAATTCTAAAAGTAGGTACTCCCAAAATTATTACAAAATAAAAGTTTAAAACTTTTTTCAAATTTCTAAAAATATTGCAAAAAATCAAAATTCAAAAATTCAAACTTTATCCAAAATTCGAAAAATATTTTAAAAATTATAACAATATCTAAATATTGAATCTTTTTTCAAAATTCCAAAAAATAATAATAAAATCAAAAATTTAAACTTTTTCAAAATTCTAAAAATATTCCGAAAACTCTTACAAAATCAAAAATTCAATTTTTTTAAAATTCTAAAAAATGTTGCAAAAATTCAAAATTCACTAATTCCAACTTTTTCCAAAATTCTAAAAATATTCCAAAAATTATAAAAAATTCAAAAATTTCATGTTCAATTACATTTCATGTCATACAAATAATTAATTTTATTTTGTTTCCAAAATATTGGGTAAAAACTAAATGAAAACCATTCTTTTGACACACTTGACAAGATTGTTTGACAAACCTATAATGCAATAATCTAGTTTTTGGTCCATCAAGATTTCTCCAAGCCAAGTAGTCACTTAAAATCAACGTTTTTAAAGCAAAAAATATGCAAATTTCCTTGTTTTGACACACTTGACGATTTTTTGACACACTGCCGGTACAGTTATCGCACACATCGTCTTTTCGACTCTTCCCATTGAGTAAACCTATTTTCAGCAAAACAAATTTTTGAAATCCCTTCCGCAGTTTTCTAGATTTCGTTGGTTGTGACGAATGGAGAGATCCGGAAAACAGACTCACAGTTTTTTTGCATTTTTAGAATCAGTAGGTCCTAAAACGTTGAGAAATGCCAAAACAAGTGGGGTTAAGAATTTCACTTTTGGCTCAAGAATGTAATACTTATAGGGATTTCAGACCGAAGTAAAAAAATTAATTCAAAAACAATGTTCGACTAGCATAAATACGAAAGAGTTTCGTAAAACCGGAAAACAGTAAATTAAACACAATACTGTTTTAGTTTTAAATAAAAGTATTAAAATTAACAATCAAAATGTAAAATGCTTAAGCTGTTGAGTCACTGTAATACTTCAGTAAACCTTAAGATCGACGGGATACTTTTAATTTTGTGGTTTCCAGAACTTTCCTCTAGCAATAAATTAGCAACGGAAAACTCAAATAGTGTCTTCTTTTCGACTCCGAACAAATTCCGACACCGAATTATCGAAATTTGTATTTTCTGTATTGCAACGCAATCAAAAGAACATAAGTTTCGATAAATCGTTATCGGAACTAGTTCGATACAGTCAAAAATAACTCACTAAAAGTGTGTCAACTAGAAAATATTATATTGAATGAAAAGTATTTATTCTATTGTTCTTCGCAAAAGAATAATAAAGTTTTAATCGAAAGGTAGGTACTAACCAAGTAAAGTACGACCAAAGTCACATATGTGACAGTAAAAATCTGTTAATCTTTAACAGATATGTACATAAAACATTTTTAAGATTACATCAATAAAATACCTAACGTCTAACGTAACAGTTTCATCATCGCTAATAAAAACTAAAATATCTCGAAGGTTGATAAAAACAAAATGCGTATCAAAATAACAAAATTTGGTGAAACGTACTAAAAGAAGCCAGTAAAAGGTAAAACAAGAACCACCACTCCATCAACTATAAACAAACACATGAAAAACAAAAAACTTTTTTGTTTCACGCAAGAACAATTACAAATTTTCTTTATAACCACTGTGTAATCACTATTCATAGTTTCATGTGAATAACATTCCACCCATAAATTTTTTTTAGTATAATTTAAATTGCGTTTAATTAATTTTAATAATCCACACTCTGTTTGACCTTATTGTCTTAATTAAAAATTATGAAATTATTAAGATGAATTAAAATTAATTTCAAAACTTAGTTTTTTATTACAACTTTTAGCTTCTAGATTCTACACAACAACATAAAAAATATTTTATCGGTTTTAAAAATAATTTACAAAATTTCTTAATTTAATAAAATAGTTTGCTTAAAGCAATTAATAAAACACCACCAACGAATCCAAACAATTTGTTTGACTTGATTGGATTTGATGAGTTACATAAATCATTATTACAATTCACACAATTAACACTGTACGCATTAGCACCAAATGTGGTTCCAATATCTGCGACCAAACATTGATTTAAGAGATTACATTTACGTGCGACATAATCTTTTCCATTCACTTGACCGAACATTTTCACACAAGAATTTACATATGATGGACAATTTGTTTGAGTATGTTTATTAGGTGCTCCAGTAAGGCAATCACTATTCGATCGTGAATCACAATCATAACACACAATTGCTGATGTTTGAGGAACTAAAATGAACCAAAAAAAAAAAAATTACAAAAAGTGAAAACAATTTAAACAAGAAGTTCAACAAAACTCACTAAAACTATAAATTATAAAAACAGTGAGAACGATTAAGATTCTTGCAGACATTTTGCTTGGCTTCACTTTCAATTTTTTTTTCTACTAACAAATTATAAAACTTCTTAACTGAAATACAACACGAATACGAATAGATAATTTTGTTGTTTTTAATTTTGTTATAGTCCCGCGAACAATATTTCAATAAGCGACTTAAAAAACGAATCTCTTGAGTTTTCATAAAATTAAAACAAAAATGTTGTTTATTCGAGGTGGTTCTGTAATTTGTGAGTACATTCCATCGTAAAAAGTATGCAAACGTTTGAATTGTTTATACGTATGAAGGTTGTAATTTTATGATTCAGTGGGATGTCGCTAATAGAGGAACTTTGTAAATCTAATTAGAGTTGAAATTAATGAAACTTTTAATAATTTTACATGTTAAATGATTAATTTTAATTTGATTTTGTTATTCTTACATGCTAATCAAATATGAGTTACCAAAGCAATTACCATACTTCGTTTTTCTTTTCGTTTTTCTTTTACAAGAGACTCACCTCTATTGATTATGTATTACTTCGTTGATTCACACTTTCTTTGATTATTAGTTTTATTACGAATTTGAAGTAATTCGTGTACATATGAACAGTTTTTGGTACGCTTCACCTTTTAAATAACCTCCAAAGTTCAAGTAGAATGATATTTAGGGAACTAATTATTATACAAGTAATATCTAAAAATTGTTTTTATTCTAGGCATTGATTTTCGGTTTTTCAGAAGCAAATAAATTACGTTTATTAAATTTTGATGTTTAACCAATTAATGTTTTTTTTATGTAATGTTCATGTCAGGACTCAGGAGTGTAAAGGTACAATTAGACGATATCATTTAAGTGAGGTATCATTTTGAGTGAGATCTCGCCTAAATGAGATGCATGTTTATACCAGGACAAAAGTGAGGTCAAATATAAAAATAAAAGTGATATATCATTTGTAAAATTTCGCATCACTTGCTAAAGTGAAAAACCTGATTAAACGTTCAAACTTTTGTGATAAAGAAATTTTTTATTAAGATCTAGTTCAAAGTTAATAATTTAGTATTTGGTTGTAGACAAATTAATAGCACTATTAAAAAATTTTAATTTGATTATAATATGGATCAAACACAAGCTGCAGCTTGTCTCGCTCTATTACTTATACAAAAACGTAAAAGAAGACAAAATAAAGTTACTAAAAGGATCTGGGTAAAGGAATGGATTCAAAAACGAAAACATTACGGGGCGGTTGATAACCTCTTAAAGGGATTGCAGGAATTTGATAAAAAAAGTTACACACATTTTTTATCCATTGACCTTTGTCTTAGCATTGGATCTAAAAAAATTCTCCCAAAATTTCAGCTTTCTAGATCAAAGCTGTGAACGACGCAACCCGAGTTTTTTTCCCATGTAATTAACATACGAAAAACGACATTTTTAATCAATAATGAATAGCTGGTAGAAATTTAAACCAGCTAAACTAGCTATTTAAACATCCTTAAAACCGATTTTATTAAAATTTTTGAAATTTTACCAGCCTATCTCTGAAAAAAATGAAATCATGGATTTAGTACCTAGGACCATTTTGGTAAGAAATTTAACTCACTATGACATGCTGCTATCAGAAATTTAAAAAAAAATTCTACCAGGTTAGCTCTTGTTTTTGAGATATTTGTGAAAAACCCATTTTTTCTGTGAAGAAAAATTCAATGCCGGTTTTTGGATCACATATTTTACAAAACAAACAAATTCAGTATTATATTAATGAAAGAAGTTCATAGGAAATATGGTAACAAACACTTTGAGCAAATTTTGTAAAAATTGACCCAGGATTCTGAATGTTACACTCGAAAAAATTTTAATTAGAAAATAAAAATTCACGTTTTATTTAAATTTGTCGATATTGAAAGCCTTAAATTTTTAACAAACAATAATTATAAAAATTGTTAATTTATTCGAGCCTATATAGAAAATTTTATTCTCTTTCTTTTGAGCTTATTGAAGTTTCCCCAAAACAAGCCAAAACTCAAAATTTGTAAAAAAAAATTTATAAATTTTATTTTTTTTCGACATGTAGTGTAATCGGCCATATCGCTCAATTTGCCGATTAATCAGAATCGGCATATTTTTTAGATTAATCGACCGATTATCAACATTTTTTTCCATAGGTTATCGCATTTTAAACAAATTCTAAATTCTAAACCGTCATAGTCAACTATAATTGAACACAGTTTTAAAACTATTTAAAATTAACGACTTTCAGCTAGAGTTTAGTTTAGTACAAATTTCTCATTTTAATTCTTTTTAATTTTAACGTCCAATTAAGCTCTACACCACGGGACATGGGGAATGTTCCATAAATCGTGTGGTGTAAAATAAAAGAAAAATTAATGCAGCCTTCTCAAACAAAAAATTCTACGGATGCTGCAAAGAAAATAATGAATGAGTTTAAGAACTATTTTTGTGAGGAAGGTCAGGTCCAGTGGCAAGGTAATTGTAACGTCCAATTAAGCTCGACATTACGAGACATGGGGCATGTTCCAAAAAGCGTGTGGTGTAAAATGAAAGAAAAATCAATGGAGCCTTCTCAAACAAAAAATTCTACGGATGCTGCACAGAAAATAAAGAATGAGTTTAAGAACTATTTTTGTGAGGAAGATCAGGTCCAGTGGCAAGGTAATTTTAACGTCCAATTAAGCTCGACATCACGGGACATGGGGCATGTTCCAAAAACCGTATGGTGTAAAATGAAAGAAAAATTAATGGAGCCTTCTCAAACAAAAAATTCTACGGATGCTGCAAAAAAAATAAAGAACGAGCTTAAGAACTATTTTTCTGAGGAAGGTCAGGTCCCGTGGCAAGGTGAATTTATATAAATAAGTTATATAAGTCAAATATTTAATAAAAATCAATGAATTTAATGTAATATCGACAGATAACAAATGAAATAAATTTTGTATTAAAAAAATGAATAAACTTACATAAGGCAACGTATCGATTGTTTCCATCATCTCACTACTATGCGAATCCAGAAATCGTAAACTGTTAAAGAACTCCCATTTAGTTATATAATTTTCGTTTGTTCCTTTACCCGATTTTTTTTTAATTTTATTTTTTTTGTTCCTGAACTGAGAACGTACTCGATTAATTTTTGCCTTTACTTCTACAGCAATTGATTCCATCACTGAGTTTCTTTTAATTTTGTTGCGGTAGTCCGAGATTCCAATCTGACATAAGCAGTTGTGTTTCTCATATAATTGGATAAGTAGGATTATCTCATCTCTCGCCCACAAATGTTTGGTATTATCAATTGTTTAGTGAAAAATATTTAT
Organism: Diogma glabrata; assembly: GCA_963693315.1. Taxonomy (NCBI): domain Eukaryota; kingdom Metazoa; phylum Arthropoda; class Insecta; order Diptera; family Cylindrotomidae; genus Diogma; species Diogma glabrata. Next base: position 120,856,277 of record OY856187.1, read on the forward strand.
ATAAAATTAACTGTAATCAATAGCTTTAAACAACGTATAGGATACTGATTCAAAATAATAAATATACATTATTAAATTACACAATGAACTGTAGTAACTGCATCGGTAATATACATAAAAATCAAACAAGACACCATTAAATGAGATGAAAGTTAAACAAATTTAAAAAGTAAAGTGAGATGGAATTTACCTTTTGATTCTGTTTACACGTTATCACTTGGTAAGTGATACATCACTTTGAAATTATAAGATGACGTAAAAGTTATGTCTCATTTTATGAATGAGATGTTAGTTAAGACGTTATCATCGAGTGAGACTCATAATTTTTGGAGTGAGATTTCACTTAAATGACATCGGGTAATTGTACCTTTAGTATTTGAAAGATGTGTAACTTCAGAACAGGTTGTAATATTTCTTAAGTACAGTTGGTAAAAAAAATGTCTATCCACTCCTCTACAAGTGGTTTAGCAGACGTGTTTATTTTAAAATCTTGAGTCTAAATTACATCTGACATCTGAGTCTAAATTATTTACTGCTGGTTAATCCAATGTTCCATTTTTTGTTCTTACTCTATTTTGTATTTAAATCATAGAACTGTGGAAGATCATCATTAAAACAAAGAAAATCGTATGGTCAGTGGTTGTAAATAATAGGCGTGCCTGCAATATTATTACCTGTGGCATGGGTATTAATATTGCTGGCACGGTAAACCCGTTGGAATATTTTCAAACAGCTTATAAGCTCCAATACTTTAAATATTTTTCATGATTGGTGACCGTTGTTTTAGTCATATATATAAAATATGCGCATTAAACGTTTGGCTAATTTAAGCTTGTATGTAACACTGTGACAGTATTTTTTTGTATTGGAGGGTTTCGATACTTACAGTTCAAGTAGCACTGTGACCTGAAGGTCTGTTGTGCTTAACCTGGTTGTTTCATTCGTCATCTATGCCGTTACTGGTTGTATTCTGTAATCCAAGCTGAAACTTTTAATAAAATTAATTGGCTCAATTGGAGTGACGTGTTGTGGAAGTTTTACTTTTTGACGACCAAGTTGATTGTTTATGTGCCAAGAGAGTTCATGCCAGTTGCAGATGATGTGCTTAATCGCTTCCGCGTCCGATTAGAAGAATGGGCATCTTTCGCAAACAACAAGACCCATTTTGTCAAGGTGGTGGTTTAAGGGACCATGTCCAGTAACGCACCACGTTAAAATTCTTAGAGACTCTCTGTTTAAGTCGACTATTTTTAAGGGTACCTAGAAACTTCTTGGAGTGTACTAATCTCTCTCTGCTTCTCAATAATTTAGCATTTTGCGCCTGTTTCCGTGTTTGGATTGTGCTTTTCAGTGAACTCTTGTCCATTTCGAAGTGTTGGACTATGTAGGCTGTCATAAAAATTCTGCTTGAAATATTGTTGTTGTAGTGCGGAAGGCAACCGCTCTTTTTATTGTAGGACCAGATACTCCTGCTCCTGTGCCCATATTGGTTCGAAAACCATCTGTCTACCAGAGTCCACATGCTGGCGTGATGTGTTAGTGACTGTATGCAGTTTTTAATAGGATCACTTGCCAATATATTGACATCGTAGTGTCTCTCTAAATCTATTATTTTTGGCTTACAATCCAAAATTTGTTATGTATACAATTCAGCTTGTAATTCAGCAAGGATTTTAAGGTGTCCGGTTAGATTTCCTATAGCTTAATCTCATCTGTGAGCTGTAGTATATGAGCGCTCAACACCGCTACAGATCTTACATGTAGGTAGAATGGAGAAAGCTTTATAAGGAGCTCCATTGCTGACGTTGGCGTGGTTTTGAGAGCACCTGTGGCAGTAAGACACACATGCCTTTGTATTTTTGTAAACATGTTTTAACCAGTTATTTGAAACGTTTTACGCCACCGACTATAGATGCATATTGCAATTGTTTTTATAATACTTTGGTGCAACCAAAGTATCGTTTTTGGGCTAAGATTACATATTTTCCTGAACAGTTTTCTGCATGTGAAGAAAACTTTGTTTGCCTTATCGGAGATATATTTTAGGTGTGAGTTGCAGGTTAGTTTGCTATCCAGGATCACACCTAAATATCTAACCTCTTTTGATGTTTGTATTGGATCGTCGTTTAGAACAAGAAATGAAATAAAAGAGAAATTTTAGAGAAATGAAATAAAAGATTCTCCTGTTTGTGAAAACAACAATGCTTGTTTTTTGGTGGTTGATCGACAGTCCCAATCTGTTTCACTACTTTTATACAAGATTAAGGGCTGTCTGGGTTCGATCAGTGGCAATAGAGTCATGTTTCTCTCTGACCAAGTCGTCCGCATAGCCTGCAGTAGCCAAAATCATTTATCTTGACTAGAGATCATCAGCTACAATTAGTCAAAGCAGTGGAGAGAACTCGACCGCTTGCGGACAGCTTAAAGATGCAGTAATAGTCACCGCTTAAATACCCAGTGTAGCTGTTATCTTCCAACTTTGTAACATCTTGATAATTCACGCAATGATGTGCGTGTTTATATTTTTATTTGTGGCCATTTCAATGTAACATTGAAGTAGACATTGTCGAAGGCTTTTTTACTGTCCATTAATGTACATACAAGTGCCTTCTTGTAGTTTAGAGTGCTCTCATTTTCTTTCACCATTTTGTGCCCTGCCGTTTCAGTAGATTTACCGGAGTGCTGGATAAATTTTAGAGAGTTTTATCTAAGACATACGTGATGGATGTGATAGTCAAACATCTTTTACATTGTGTTTAATAGAAAAGATGGAAGACTTATAGGTCTCTATGATTTGGCTTCATTTGGTTTTCCCCTTGGCTTGGGCATAAAATGACTTTAGTTTTTCTCGATACCTGAACAAACGCATGAGATATGGAAGGATGAAAATTAGACCCTTTTGCAGGAATACAGAGAAAATACCATACCCAATACCCATCTCGTTATGTTGGGGGATGAAAATTGTGTTAGCTAAATGATCTGCAGTACTTTAAGTTACAGGATCTAAAAGATGAAAGTCTTCGTTTGCATTATCTGCCGTGCTCAATTCTATTGAGTCCAGAAAGTGGGTTTGAAGTAATGTATCTACAGTAATGTATCTAATGTATCAATGCAGCTAGTGGTGTACGGACTATTTGGTTGGCTGATTGAGCCTTGAAGGTTTGTGTGATCAGACAAGACTAGTTTTTGGAGTCGAGCTGCAGCAGGCAGACAGTATCTTATTTTTGAAAGCCGTAATTTTCTGCGTTGAATGACAAGAGATCCCTTACACTTCAAATATTCTTCGCGTTTGGCTTGTACTTCTCTCGTTTCAGATTAACTTTCAAATAATGCATTGTACATTTGGAATTCGATGAAAACAAATTTATACTTTGTAAACTTAATTGTGTCGACCATCGGGACTATTTATTTATATATTTTTTATTTTTAAGTTTTAGTTCATAAATGTACATACATTTTTGTAGCTTTGTAGCTTTTTATTGTCGCAGTATCCAATTTGCTTATCAAAATGTATCATTTCTTTTTTTTGGTACTGTTACGTTGTGTATTAAACCCTAAAAACAAACTCCTGATTTGGTTCCTTTGACGTTCTTACCGCTGAAATGTGCGTGTGATAAGATAACATTTCTTTTTATTTGTTTTTTTACGTTTAAGAATTACAACATGTGTTACAACGACACATAAGAACCTTTTAAAACCAAAGTCCTACAACAACATGAGTACTAAGAGGTTGATGGATGCAAATTTTTTTTATTTTTAATATTTTATTTTTTATAGAATGGACAATCAAAAATTGAAATAATATGAGGGTTAAAAAGCAAAATTGATTTAAACATTTTCAGCACTAAAGCTTACATTGGGTTGCCAGCTGGTGGCAGTTGTTATCCAGCTAGTGACTTTTCAATGATCATGTGATTGGCTTCCTCATTGATTAAAACTTAGATATTGAGTTATCTAAAGTCTCCTTTCTTCGAGCAAGCAATAGCATGCCTATTTCAAGGAAAATACCACAGCTACGAAATGGGTGCTACCGTCGACTGAATACAGTTAATCCGTCCACTCCCATAACATATTACCTTGGTTAATGATATCTCACTGCTATTGCCAGTGGTATGTGACATGTAATGTTAACTCGTATTTCAATAGCAGGGAATTACGCTGGGATGTCACACCTGTAGATGCAAAATAAATAAAAAAATTAAAACTTATTCAAAACTGATCCCTCTTTCAAAACTGATCCCTCTATTCGGAAAATATTGAAAATTGTTATTATACAAAAATTGTAAATATTTTATCTCATTCCCGAGTGTTTGAAAAGAGTCAAGATAGTTGTGACTGGCTTAGAAATAGCCAAACCGTACTTTTGCAATTTTGCAAGATGTATTTTACTATTTAAACCGAAAAATGACAATTGCAATTCTGATATGCAATCTTTGTAAAATGCCATATTTTTTAAAAAAGGTCAAGACAGATTTTTGATCTTTAAAATATGTTAATTTGAATCATGAGTTTCGAAATTTTTCACAAAAACTTTTAAAATTTTAACAGCAAAGTACTATAATTTTAATACTATTAACTATATCAAAACCAACCAATATTTTCAACAAAAACATCAGATTTGAGGAAATTCACTAGCTAGTAAAATATAAACATAAAATGTCAGTCATATAATGTAGATGACATCATCCAGTCTAAAATATTCTTTGAATAAAATAAATATAAAATTAGTTTAAATTTGTTCAAACATTTTTGTTAGATCATCGTGAACTTGAATTTTATATAAACAAAGTTGAATGGAAAGTTGAGAAGTTGATGACTTAAAAATTTGTTGGGAAAAATAATAAATTGTAAGGATGAGTTTTGCTAATTTATGGTCTTAAAAACAATGCATTTACATAAAACGCATTTGGTGAGCTTACTTTAAAGACTTTCAAAATATAAACAACCGAACCGAACTATGGGTCCGCATAAAGCTACTTAAAATCAACCAAGTATTCGAATGTTCCACCGTTTTTCTGTCTACATCAACCAGGCAAATTTTGTTAAGATCGTGTTTTGTAGAACACTGGTCTGTGAGGGACTCTTTTTTAAAATCATTAAAACAGTAAAACTTTTGGAGTGTTCAAGTGCCGTTAAGCTTCTCTATATATGAATGTTCTTTATCTGTTCGCGGATTTGGATTTGGTTTTTGAGCGAAAGTCGAAAAAACCCAAGCATGGTCTCGGTACTGTAAGCTTTGTTTGGCACCTACAGAGTGGTAAAGAGGTCACCTGGCAACTACATATGTGGGTGGTAGGGAAGTCACATATGTGACCCTTTGCACACACAAGTGCGTCGTTACTATATTGTAGAAAAATTTTAGTAGATTTTAGTAGAATGCTTATGCTGGTTTGGAGTCAAACGACATAGATTTTAGCGCTTTACTGAATGTTATTGTTGTTCATTATTTGAGTTCTTTGTTATAATTGGTTTGAGCTCGATGGTATTGTAAGCAATAATTTTTTTATTTTATTTCTCTTTGCTCTATATAATAGCTTATGAACGTTATACCTTTTCATCACCAAGCGTACCATTTCACGTGAAAGCACCTTTCCATATTTTGGAATAGCAATTAGGCAAATTTTTTCATTATTTTAAAGATATATTGTGACGAGCTATTTGTTGGTTTATCTGGGGTTGCTGAAGCACAGCGATTACTTCTAGTAGTATTCTACGTTAAAATATATATATCCGTGATCAGCTTTTTCGAGACATGTCAATTCTCAACATAAGGAATCCGGACCGATTGCATTTCTAATGGCAGAATTAATAGCTTGGTTTTCAATAAATATATAACTTGTATAAAAAACATCCCGGCTTATTAAATTTGTGAAAGAGCAGACAGTTTTGGGAATATAAAGCCACGTTCAAAAAACTGATTGGAAAGTAGCTCCCACAGGAGACAATATTCAGTAAATAATCTATAGGTGTGGATGAAAGTGAAAAATTCTGACAACGGAATAAAAAGTAAATTTTAGAATTGTATACACAATTTGCAGGAAGTAAACAATATATAAATGGTTTCGTTTTTCTTGTTTTCAATCCTCATTTGACTTTGGAGAAACCTCTGACTAAGCCTGTTATGAAACAGTTGTCCGTAAAATAATTTCATCAGCGTTTAAAGGGTATTTACCGATACTAGGCGGTTGATACAGTTCCCATCGTTCGTTATATCCATGCGAAATCATAAATTCAGTGGTGCTTTTTCTTTAAATTTTATGGTTGTTTTTCGTTGAGTTTTTAACATTTATAAAGATAGATTAGATTATAAAGGAAATAACATATATACTTGTACGACTGTGCAGGATGGATAGTTCGTGAATATATTAAAATGCTTATGGAATATTAAAAATAGTATTAGAAGAAAACGGATAAAAATAAAAAACGGCAGCTGAAATTTGACAACCATTGTCTTGGCACACGAAGGACTGTATTGTTCAACAATCACAGGGACCAATTAGGCGAAACTTTTAGATTATTGTACTGTATGATTATTCATATCCAACAACAGATGAAACCATTGGCTTTTGATTTCTGTATCTTATTGCTATTCATATTCAACAATCGTCATGACCACTGACGCAACGAGTGTTTGATTGTTAAATTATATTAATTTATATTTTATTCATTATGATTAACAAAATTACTAGGGCATGAAAAGTCGGATCAACGGCCAATGCGCTGAGTCAAATATTTCAAATATTTCATCATACGGCACGCAACTCCTCTAATGTTCTTGATAGTGATTCCACTATTAAAAAGTCATAGTGTTCATCACAAAACTCACGTGTATGCAGTCCAGAGTTCTCATGTTGTTCGCATGATATCAAAATCGATGGCCACATTCAACACCTGTTATAACAAAACCAACCTAAGTACTGCATTGTGGTCACCCAAAAGAAGTCTCTCTACAATAAATTCGACTGGTTAACAATTTTTTAGATATTTGGCAACGATGACATTAAGTGTATCTAGAACGGTGATCCCAAAGTCATTTATTTCAGTGGCAAGTTTTAGGTAAATCTTTGTAAGGACTGCAGAAATACGTAAATTTATGTAGATATATTTAGTATAGAATAATAGTATACTAGACTGAAATTGCATAAATTTCTTTATAAATTAGGATTTTTATAAGCAATTGAACACAAGTAACTAAGCGAATCAATTTAATGTATTGAATTTGAAAGCGCACTCCCTACGTTCTGACTCAGCAAATATTGATTGGGAAATTTTCGGTTGATTCCAGGAAATTTTTTATCTCCGTTTCTGTGTTAGATTCATTTCATCGAAAACAATATTAAGAAAGCCTTTGGGTCCAAAGGTCCCTTCATTGTGTTTATTTTTCTCTCTTTAGATTTCAAGCTATTACCAAAATAATTACTTTAAATTATTTACAAAAACTGGTACAGCCTATAAATGGTACGAGTGAAAATCAAATTTTGTCAAACATGTATGACATTTTTCGTCATCATAACATACTTATTGTCGCCCACACGCCCAATCTAACTGTTTTAGTTCTCCACAATACACAAATTTAATGGTTTCTGTAATTAACTCCGATCTTTTCAACATCATGAAGTTTTTATTAGTCAACCCTCGTTTACATAGATTTAAAATGTCTAAAATCACTGTTTTAGATATCATTTAAAACTACTGATTTTGTAAATGACAAACAAAACATTTTAATAATTAGTCATTATAACATGATTTCAGTATAATCGACTCATTTCCGAACCAATATTAAAAATATATTTATAAGATTATTATTTAGTTGAATAGGTGTTTGTCCAAGCAGTGAATTGAATCAAATGATTAACCTTAATTGTGATATAAATTGTGACTAAATTTATAATTTTGAAAACTCAATGGAATAGATATTTACTGAAATAAACAATACACTATAAACATTGGGTAGCGAAATCCGAAATTTGACGTCCACGCCGTGCTGCCTGGGTAATGCTGACAGAATTAGGTTGGTATATTGGAGACAAGCAGAGTAAAAACTGCTTAGTCAATGACGCTACATCACGGCGAATTGGCGCTCTACAACCAATGCGACTCAAGCGTCTGTTCTCCATGTCAGGGGCGGCTTGGAGCGGGCGTCTGTCTTGAATCAAGCGGCTATAAACGTGTAAAAAAGGTTGTTTCTGGTGACCTTAATATGCAGAACGGACCCATTTACGACAATTTGGATTGGGCCTAAGGTTAACACCCTAACCCCGAAAAAAAAACTAATATGTTAAATTTGGTTATCAGAAAGAGAAAAACAGACCCGGAAACAACAACAGAATTTTACCTGGACGTAAAAAAGGACCAGACTACCGAATCGGAACGTGGAACGTGCGCAGCCTGAGTGCTCCTGATGCTCTTATAAGTCTAGAAACAGAGGCTGTGAGGTATAGGATGGATATTCTTGCTCTACAAGAAATTAGACAGCCGATAATCGGAAAACAAGATTTGGATAGTCACTCTCTATACTGTAGTGGTCATCCTTCTCGAAGAGAATTTGGAACTGGCTTTATTGTTGGTGCACGCATACAAGAAGCCGTGATGAAATTCATCCCGGTCAGTGAGAGGATCTGCTACCTACGTGTACGCGGTACATATAACAATATTTCTCTTATTTCCGTGCATGCACCAACTGAAGCTAAGACCGTCGACGAGAAGAATCATTTCTACATAGCACTGGAAGAGGTTATGAAACAAACACCAACACGCAACTTCATTATGGTTCTTGGTGACTTTAATGGACAGGTTGGAAGAGATATCTCTTATGGAAATGTGGTGGGATTGCATTTGAATTCGGATGATAATGGTGAGAGAATGACTGAGTTTGCATTATCAAATAATTTGAGAATTGCCAGTACGTTCTTTCCGCATCGTTCGATTCATAAGCAGACTTGGGTCTCACCGAATGGAAATACTCGAAATCAAATTGATCACGTTCTAGTAACAACACGTTTCTTTTCGAGCGTTCTGGATGTGCGATCCTTTAGAGATGCATACATTGGAAGTGACCACTTCCTTGTATGTGCAACGATAAGGTTCCACTTCCCAAATCCAGGCATTCCAAAATTCAATCAACGGAAACGTTTTAACATCTCATCATTAAAGAATGCTGAAACAGAAGAGAGATATCAAATCCATATTGCCGAAACATTGGAGAAATCAGAAACCATTAATGGAGACGTCGATAAGTCATGGTATTTGCTCAAAGATGCTGTTTTAAGCGCTGCTGAGGGAATACTTGGACGACCACAGAACCACTCCCAGAAGCCATGGATGGATCAAGCATGCCTTGATGCTATTCAATACAAAAGAGATCGCTATCTGAAGTGTCTACAAGGACGCAACACCAGGTCCACGAAGGAGAATTATAAACTGGCAAGACAAGCCGTTACAAAGCTATGTAGAAGAACGAAGAGAGAATGGTGGAAGAGACAGTGTGAGGAGATTGAAAGCTTCAATAAGAAACATCAATCGCGTAACTTCTTTCAACAGGTTAAAACCTTAAAGAAGGGCCCTCAAACTAGATCGACTGCTATTCAAAACGAAGATGGGGAGCTACAAGTAGACCTTAAAAATATTTTAGATACTTGGGCCGCTTATTTTGAGAATCTTCTCAACTTAAGTGACCAGCAACAAGTCGGGTGACGAGCAAAGCTTATTCGTGCGTCAAAGGTACATGTAGACGAACCAACCAAAGAGGAATTCGAAGTGATTGTACATGGTGGCGAAACTCTATCCTTAAGATCGTTTGAACTTGTTCAAATGATCTGGAGGACTGAAGCCATGCCAGAGGACTGGAACACAGCTATGCTGATACCAATCCATAAAAAAGGTAATCGCCTACAATGTGCAAACTACAGAGGAATCGCGCTCCTTTGCACAGCATATAAAATCTTTTCTTACATTTTGCTATCCAAAATCAATCCGCTTGCTGAACAACTGTTTGGAGAATATCAGTGTGGTTTCCGGCGGGGCCGAGGTACTACCGATGCACTTTTCTCGATAAAGATGATTTTTGAAAAGTGGCGAGAGTTCAACATACCTGTGCACCAGCTTTTCATTGATTTCAGGCAGGCCTATCACTCTATTGAACGAGAGACTCTATGGTCTTCTCCGGTATCAATGGGAATTCCTGGTAAACTGGTATCACTATGCAAAATGACAGTACAGAACTCTCAATGCTGTGTACGAGTATAGAGAACGAAATATCAAAGTTTTATAAAGTCGACTCCGGTTTAAGACAAGGTGATGCTATCTCTCCTATACTTTTCAATTTAGCCTTGGAATATGTGTGCCGTCAAAAGAAACTACCGACTAATAACAATATCTTGTCAATAAACTCAATACAGATGATTGCTTACGCTGATGATGTTGTCATCCTCGGCCGAAGTGAAGCTGTTATGAGTGAGACTTTCAAGTCGCTTGAGAGTTGAGAGTGGTGCTAAAAAAATTGGTCTGCAAATTAACTACAATAAAACCAAACATATGAATGTTTCAAGGGAGGCTGAGAAGAAAGATTTGATGTGCGGCGATGAACGAATTGAGGGAGTTGAATCTTTTAAATATTTGGGATCAATGCTTGACTCAAACAACAGCATACTAACAGATATAAAAGCTCGAATCGCTGCAGGTAATCGAACTTTCTACTCAATTAAACCTCTCCTTGGATCACCGTATGTATCAACTAACACCAAGCTCAAGTTATACAAGACATTGATTAGACCGGTATGATGTATGGGTCACAAACGTGGACCCTTACACAAAATGACGAATTGCATTTATCTGTATTTGAGCGTAAGATCCTACGCTACATTTTTGGTCCACTTAAGACAGACGATGGAGAGTATAGAACCCGGTATAACTTTGAGATCAGAGACCTTCTTGGGGGTCCTGATATAATAGGTTGTATCCGTTCTAATAGGGTTGCTTGATTTGGGCATGTTCTACTAGCCGATTCACAGTCTGGAATGATTAGAAAAATGTACGTAAGTACCCCAGGGAGTGGGCGACCGCGAGGTAGACCACGACTACAATGGGAGACTGACGTAATAAACGACCTTAAAAAAATCGGCCGCCATGGTAATTATGTCGCTGTTGCGAATGACCGTGGTGAATATTCAAAGCTGATCAACCAGGCAACGCTCCTACATGGAGCATGAACGCCTTAAAAAAAAAAAAATAAAAAAAATAAACATGTGTATATTTTAACTCATAATTACTTACGTATGCATGAAAAAACAGGTGAATTATATTTGCCGATTTTCAATTGCAGTAAGTGCTGTGGGATTCCTGGCAGGTCAAATATTAAGTTCATATAAATGTTTAATAGTTTCGTGGCCGTAGGAATAGGTCGTTAGCTCATCAAAAAGAAATTCTTATAAGTGGCTTAGAATATTGGAAAAATCTTTTTCCAACATTTTTCTTGACGTCACAGACTTGTAGGAATTATAAGGTAATGCATTATTTCATTAGCTTTGACTTTGAGTCCCAGCCTCGAGCAAGTTTTTGTGCGTGTCCTTCTCCATAAACAATAAAAAATTATTTTACCATAGCGGATGCTTTGAAAATGTTCCAAGAGGGCGTTCATAATTCATTAAGAATTAAAAGTTCAATAGAAATTTGAGAGGGAGCGAGCAGCTTTTCCACCTGATAGCAATGTTGCAGCTATTTCGATTGGCGCAAGAACAAAACAAATATCGTTTTTGTATGTAATTGCTGGCAGAATAAACCTATTTAGGAACAATTTAATAATTTCTCTACCGCGCATCTACGAAGATGATTTCCGCGACCCCGTTATTGACAGTTTGTTTTTTTTGGTCGTAAAACCCATTTTGCTCAAGCATTATCATTGGAAAAGTGATACAGTTGCTTTAGCGTCGCGTTGCCTTGTTTCTGCGGAGGTAGAAGGAGAAGACTGGAATGTATCCGAAGAAGTAGGATGGACAATATCTGTAGAAGAAGAAGTTTCGTCTGCGCGACTGAGATTAGTACTCGAAGTAGGCGAGTTTTGAGATGAGTCATCTTCAGATTGTTCCTTAAAGCAAGGTTTTAATCTGACGATGGAATATGTTGACCTTTACGGTCAATAACGAAATGTTTATCATCGCAGCTGATGACTTTGAAGGGACCTTTGTATGGCGGTTGTAATGATTTACGTACTAAGTCAGTACGTAAGAAGACATGCGAACAAGACTCAAGGTTTTTGGAGACGAAAACATTAGGAAAAGTGTGTCTTGACGCAATAAAGGGACGAAGGTGAGTAAAATGTTGTTTCAGTTGTAAAACAAAATCAGATTGTTAAGTGTAGTTAGAATTTTGGCTGAAGAATTCTCCAGGAAGACGAATTACCATAAACAAGTTCCATACCAAGCGTACCATAAACAAGTTCCGCAGATGCAGATTGGAAATCTTCATGAAAAGTGGTTCGTAAACCAAGTAGAATTGAAGGTAATATCCTTGTCTAGTCTGTCCTGCCGTAAGCCATGATAGCAGATTTGAGTGTCCGATGCCAACGTTCAATGAGACCGTTACATTTAGGATTGTAACTAGTAGTGCGTTTGCATTCGAATCCTATGAGTTTAGACAACTCACTTAAGAGATTGGATTCGAATTGGGAGCCCTGATCAGTGAAGATTACTGAAGGAACTCCGAAATATGCGATCCAATTAGAATAGAGTGCTGAGGCTACCGTTTCAGGAGTGATATCCGAGATGGGGATGGCCTCAGGCCAGCGAGTATAGCGGTCAATAATTGTGACACAATATCGTTTGTCCTTAAAAGTAGGAAGTGGACCAATTATGTCCATATGTATCTCGGAAAATCGTTGTGAAGTTGGGGCATAGCTACCCATAGGAGATTGTGTGTACCTAGAAATGTTTGCCTTTTGGCAAGCCAGGCAGTTCTGCCATTTGTTTAACGTCCTATTTAATGGATGGCCAAATGCCCTTATCCGTAAGGAGTTTGACGGAACTGTTAACCCCTGGATGGGATAAATTATGTATGCTAGAAGTTCACGATCATAAGCACTATATTTCTGTTGCGACTCATTAAGTCGCACAGAGAAGAAACTGATGAGACCTGCGTTTGAAAGACGCTCGAAAACAGTTCGAAGATGTGTGAGGTGTTCCTCAAAAGTCTTAGGAGCAATAAGAAGGTCATCAATATAGATGAAACAAAAGTCAAAGTTTCGAAGTAATGACTGCATGAACCGTTGAAATGATTGCGCTGCGTTTCGCAATCCGAATGTCATTCGAACGAATTCGAAGAGTCCGAACGGTGTGGATATTGCTGTTTTAGCAATGTTGTGTTCATCAATAGGAATTTGATGATAAGCACGAATGAGATCGATAGTTGAGAAAATGTTGCATTCATATAATTGTTGAGTAAAATCCTGAATATGTGGGATAGAATATTTATCAGGAGTTGTCACATTATTCAGAGCACGGTAATCACCGCAAGGTCTCCACTCACCGTTTTTCTTTTTGACGAGGTGGAGAGGGGATGACCATGGGCTGTTAGAAGGTCGACAAATACCTTGAGCCAGCATGGTGTCGAATTCGGTCTCGGCTATCGCCAATTTGTCCGAAGCTAGTCTACGGAACTTAGAAAAAATGGGCTGACCACGCGTTTTGACCGGTAAAGCAAGATCACTTGCAGAAGTTAAAGTTTTGTAATTCCTTAGAATATTGACGACAGCAGGATCAACAGAATTGTCGATTGTTGTTAGAGTGGGGACTGGAGAAGTGGCGATTTCAGCGATAGCGAACAAGTTGGTAAGTGGATCGACAAGTCATTGGTTTTTGATATCCACAAAGAGGCCATACTTATTTAAAAAATCAGCGACAAGTATAGGCATGGTAACGTCCGCGATAATAAAGGTCTGACAGAACGATCGTGTGAAACCAATATTTAATTCGAGCGGTCGTGTACCAAATGTTCTGACTTTTGTGTTGTTCGCTGCATAGAGTGGGAAATCAGAAAATTTATAAAGTTTTTCTTCCACAGTAGCTGGAAGAACAGACACTTCGGTCCCAGTATCGACTAAAAAGGATTAGATTTAATCTCATTCCCCAAACACAGATATTCCATCCTGCATCCCACAATAATGCAAGATGAAAGAACCACTCGTACCCCTGCTCGTTTCCTTCGTGCTGTAGCACAATAATTTCTATATCGTCCCGTCTTCGATGGCACTAGGGGGGAGGGGGGCATTGTGGCGATGACTTTTTGTTATATTTAAAAAAAGTTTAACTCCTGCTTTTTTTTAAAGTCAAAGAAAAGTTGCCTGGAAAGACGAGGTATTATGGGATCCATTATTATTATTATTTTTATTATTGCGTTATCACGTCATTCTTTTAATATCTAAATAATTACTCAAATGTTAAATGTATTAAAGAAATTACTCAGTTAAATGTTAAATTAAGTTGTTGCTTTAATAATAGTTATTGCAAAAACATTGTTAAATAATTTGTAAAATTATGTTGAATCAATTATGATATTTACCATCAAAATAAATCAATAAAGCAAAAACAAGTTCGATTAATTTAAAAACTTAAATATTATTGAAGATACTTCGATTTTTGGTGGTTTCCAGTAAAATTGTTATTTACTTAATTTAAATTGTTTACTTATTATTGATGTAACACGACATCGAAGATATCTACGAATATCTGCAGTTTAGAACGAGAGTTCTTAGCATTACCTATTGACATCATTATACAAGTCATTATGCAAGTCTAATTATCTGATTTATGATATATTGCTGGTCTAGGAAGATTTAAAAGAAACAATTGGAACTGGTTCATCATCATCAGCTATCATCTTTGAACGACGCAGCTCAATTGGAATTTATCTTCAAGATGCATCTCTTCAATCAACTCTAGCTACCAAAGGTAGTTAACTCGTACAATAAATGAGGTGAAAACAGAGTTAGCGGCTCAAAAAGTGGATACAATTTTTTTGAAAACAAAATACGAAAGATTAAATTACTTGCAAGTCAAAATACAAGATGTGGATTAATCTGTTTGTAATGAGTTGTTGGCCAACGAGGAAACCACCGACGAAGAGAAAATGTTGGAATCTGAAGCAGCCGAAGATATTATGACTAACATGGTGAAGACGAAGTTGAAGATGGACAAGTGAATTTCTGAAATCGAAAAGAACGTTAAGACAAAGTATCCATAGTTAGTTCGATTGACTATTCTAAACGTCGATTCAAATTACCAAAAATTGGACTAATAAAATTTAGCGGTGAAGTAATAGATTGGCCGGGATGGTGGGCTCAATTTGAAAAGATTCACAACGGTGACGAACTGACCGGTGCCGATAAATTTCAGTATTTAGTTCAGTCAATGGAACCGAAAACAAAGGTTGAAGAAATCGTCAAAGGATTTCACGCAACCGAAGATAATTACCCGAAGGTCATTGACGTATTAGAAGAAAGATTGGGTAAAAAGAATATCTTGACTCAAGTATACATAAGAGAGTTGTTTTAGATGGGTATGAACAATCTCAGCTCAAATTACAGTGTGTCAACAATCTACAACAGATTGGTTCGTCATATCCGGTCACTCGAGTCTTTAAAGATAACAGTTGAACAAGCATCTTTATTTCTTTATCCTATGGTGGAATCAAGTTTACCAGAAGACATTATGGTAGCTTGGCAACGAAATTTATTGTATGATAAAGATGGTTTTCAGCAAAATCCGCCCAAGAGTGAACTCGACTTCTTATTGGAATTCCTTCGTCAAGAGGTTGAGAGAGAAGAACAAAGAACATTAACAAAATCTAGTTTCATGAGCAAAGACAAGCAGATTTTCAAGAAGAAGGAAATGAATATACCAACTGCAGCCGGTCTACATGTTGGCAAATCGAAATTAGAATACATATTTTGTGGAAGACAGCATGCCTCTTATGGATGTAATACCGATAAAGAATGGTCATTCGACGACAAGTTTAAGAAAATAAAAGAGAAGAAAGTTTGTCACCAATATCTCCGACCAGGCCATCGAAATATGTACTGCAAAGTAAAGGTGTCATGTTCTGGTTGTCCTCATCAACATTTTCATATTTTATGCCCTTATTCACCAAAGAGTAAGAAAATCTTTTCACTTCCGTTGAATACAGTTACCAGCAATGCAGTTTGTAACGCTTCAACTGTTATGGTGGTTTTGAAAACAATTCTGATCTCAATTGATGGTAAGAATGGTCCGATCACTGCTCGTTCATTGCTGGATGATGGCAATCGTCGAAGTTATATTACCACCGAGTTGATCACTCCTTCCAAGAACAAAGAAATTGGGAAATTTTTTGAACGAAATACTACTTTTCAGAGGGATATTGAGCGACATCAAAGAAAGAACGAGGTATGAAGTAATCCTAGGAGGATGGAAAAACTCTCCGAACTACACCGTAGAATTGGTCAATAAATCAAAATTTACCGGCGGAATCAGAAAATTACCAAAAGGACCATGGCCGAAATAGTTGAAGGAACAAAATATTTACATCAATGATTATGGGTCACAAAAAGAAGAAGAAGTTGATATACTCATCGGTGCTGATCTAATCTCGACATTGTCAACGAACAATAGCATTTCATTGAGTTGTGGTCTACAAGCAGTCAAAACAATTTTTGGCTGGACAATAATGGGTCCCATTCATGCAGATATTCAGTTGAATACATCGGTGTATCTGGTTTTATCTCAGATAGACGATATAAAGATTAGTCAGTTATGGGTTTTAGAGAGCATCGACTTAGACAAATGTAACTTTATTCCGCACCATCCAGTATATAAGCCCGAAAACAAGAATACACCAGTAGTCATGGGAAGACATCCATCTTTGAATGAATACTTGGAGAAAGGAATGTCTGTCATAGAAGTATTGGTTGCTGTTTTCATTCGTTTCAGATTGGGTCCGATTGGTGTCATCTCGGATATCAGAAAGGCATTTCAAATAATTGCAGTTCAAAACAAAGATCAAGATTATATGTTATTTTTATGGTAGGAGCATTCAACAAGTGAAAAAGTTAAAATATTCCGACACAAGCGAGTATTGTTTGGATTGGTATGCAGTTCATTTATTCTGGGTACTGTAATCAACAATCATTTGGATAATGCTAGCAACGATGACAAGGTGGTGGCTCTTAAACTGAAGAAATCTCTGTATGTGGATAATAGTGTGACAACAGTCAACTCCATGGAAGAATATGAAGATTTTACATCACGAGCTGTTCGAATTTTGGCTGATGCGAAATTAGAATTACGACAATGGGAGCTTGGTGGTGTATTGGAATCTCAGTTGGAACAAAATTTTGAGGAGTCCACGACGACAATTTCACTCGTTATTCAATCCCGAAAGTTACCGAACAACCAGATAAAACCGTAACATCAGCTCTTGGTATGAAATGGGATAAGCAAAGAGATCTTATTTCATGTGGTTCATTTCCGACTATGCCAGAGAATGTAACAAAGCGATCGTTATTGGCAGCCATAAATAAGATATTCGATCCATTCGGAATTTTGTTACCAGCGATGGTACATCCGAAAATTTTGTTACAATCAACATGGTCAATAAAATGGATTGGGATGAAGAGCTCGCAACAGAAACAATATCAAAATTCAAAAAATGTATGATGGAATTGGACTACTTTAAAAGAGTTAAAGTCCCACGTTTCTTGAAAGGACCAAGTTTTATGCATTCAAGTAAACAATTGCAAATATTTTGTGATGTAAGTGAGGTAGCATATGCCGCTGAAGTTTTTCTGAGGGTTGAAAATGAAGAAGGTGTCTCAGTGCAATTGATTCAAGCGACGGCAAGAGTATCACTAACAAAGAAAATAAAAATTCCACGTCTGGAATTGATGGCTTGTACAATAGCTGCTTGGTTGTAAAATTCTGGAAAAGGAATTTTGGAGTATAAGATACAAACATTTTATTGGAGTGATTCAACGACGGCCTTGGCACGGATAAAGCGAAACGACGAGTGGAGAGTCTTCGTAGGAAATCGTGTTCATGAAATCGTGAAGTTCAGTTCAGCATGCGAATGGGGGCACGTACCAGACAAATTAAACCCAGCTGACTTCCCATCCAGAGGTTCTTCTCCGAAAGAATTATTTGAATCATTTTGGTGGGAGGACTGCAATGGCTCAAACTTCCATCAACAAAATGGCCCAACCAAGACTTCGAAATTGATGAAGAAATAATAAATGAAGAGAAGAAAAAAACAGTTAACAGAAACAAAGTGTTCGTGAATATTCGAATCGTATTAGAAGACCCATGGTTTGCACGGAAAAATTCTTACATTTTGAATCTCCAAATATTGTTGATAAAACAATTTGTACAAAATTGCACGGCAAAGAAGAGATAACTCACCAAACAGATTGGACATTTGACAATGGAAGAAATCGATGATGCTGAGACAACAATGATAAGATTGGTACAACAGCAGGTTTTTCCATCCGATATGAAGTTCATCGCAGGTTTGCAGGTTTCAAGCGATAAAGCCACTGATATGTATTACGTTGTCACAAAAATACCCAACAGACAAAATGCTGGAAAGTTCAAGAGACCTGGGTTGTTGCCGTGTATTCATCCTGTGGTTGGAAAATTGATTCTCGAAGAACATCTAAGGTATGGACACTCAGGTATGCAATTCATCGCAAGCAAGTTAAGAGAAAAATCCTGGATAGTCCATGCAAAGAAGGCTGCAAACAGAATAAGTAAAAAATATACAACATGTACACATTTCGGAGCGGTTCCAGCAAGAGCACCAGCAGCGGCACTTACTGAAAATTGAATCAAGAATGTGAAGGTATTAGAGGTAACCGGTATCAATTTAGCTGGACCACTATATCTGCAAAATAATGAGAAGCAATGGGTTGTCATTTTAACATGTACTGTAATGAGGGCTGTACATCTGGAGTTAGTGGGTCAAACAAATACGGAACAGTTTATATTGGCAATGGGACGCTTTATTTATCGAAAAAGAAGACCATCATTAATCTATATAGACAATGGTACAAAATTTACCGGGACAGAGAATGTGCTTGATAAATTAAATTGGGAGAAGATACGAGAAGAATTCAAAGTTATGCGCATCACCTGGATTTTCAATCCACCTGCAGCTCCATAGTGGGGCGGGTTTTGGGAAGGGCTTGTACGATTGATGAAAGAATATTTAAAAAGAATATAATAAGTTAACCATAATAAGTTAACAAAAGTGGAACTGGAAACCACAATATGCAACGTCGAATCCTTAACGAATAGTCGTCCACTCACCTACCTTCCCGAAGATCCAGATGATTTGTTACCAATTACACCATCAGTATTTTTACAAGATGTTCAAGAAACACAATTCCCGGAGATGAAAGAAATCAACGGTCGGAAATTGAGAGAGAGAAATTGAAACACCTCAATAAATTAAAGCAAGAAATACGGGAAAGATTTCGCAGTGAGTATCTTGGTCAATTGGTTGAAAGAAAACAATCGGAAGGAAATTACGAATTCGAACTTGGCGAAGTAGTACTCATCGTCAGCGATAGTAAAAAACGATTAGAATGGCCCATAGCTCGAATTATAGAACTCTTTCTTGATGCTAATGCTATTGTTAGAGTGTTCAAGCTCATAACAGAAAAGGGAGAACTAACTTGTCATATTCAACGATTAATTCCTTTGGATATAAAAAGTTCAAGTGATACATTTAAAATTAACAATAAAGCGAAAGAACGAGCGAAATCAAAGAAAAAATTGTTAATCGACAAACCAATGAAGACGAATCGCTCAAAGAAATCAAAAAGAACTAGTGAGATAAAGGAGGCTGATGAACCTGAAGAGAGCAGAACGCGATCTGGGCAAAAGGTTTTGCCACCGATACGTTTGCGTTATTAAAAAGCAATCCGTTATTTTTTTCAGTATATTCACGAATAATTGGTGGGAGGATGTTAAAACCACTGTAATTTATTGTTTTTATCCACGTTTGCTTTTGAATGAATTTTAATCACTTTATCCTTGGAATGACAATATATGAATTTGTATATAAAAAAAAGAAGAATAAAATTATTACTTCGAGAATCAACATCTAGAGTTTTAATTTGTAAGTTCGGACAAAGCCATCAAAAAATAGAAGTTCACTTCATAAGTAGTAGAAGGTTTGGAATTTCAATACTAAGACTCTAACACTACCTATCTACCTACCTATATACCTAATAACTTTCAATGATACACAATCCATTTTCAAGGACGCACCATCAATTTACATCGACGCACCACTAATTTTCATCCAATCACCACTAATTTTTAGAGATGCCAATCTACTTGCTTGCATAACTAACAAACTAACAAATTTTCAACGACGTACAACTATTTTTCAATGATGATATTTGTGTCAATTTTTCAATGATGATATGATGCATAATGTTTGTAGTTAATTTTGACGTCTTCAAAATGCACAACAGTTAATTTTCCAACGACGCACTACTAATTTTTAACAATATAACAACTAATTTCCATTATAACAACTAACTTTCATCGAAGCACAACTAATTTGATATAAAATTATTAGTATTCCAGTTATGAAAATAAACAAAAAATTAGGCTTGACTTTTCGTTTACAAGGTCGTTTTTGGATGAGTTATCCGGATCCGGGTAAAAGCTTGGGTAATCGGTTTTCCATTTGATTGAAAATTGAAAACCAGATATATGGTGATTCATAAAATAGTTATAAGTGTGGTTGATTATAGTAATAACTGACATACCAAAAACCACTGACGCAACTTTAAACAAGTTTGACTTAAATTACGGAAAAATTGATTTCGTATATTAACCCAGTTGAACAAGTTAAGATCGAGTCTGTTAAATGTTGGAATAATAATAAAATACAATTTTATGCCTCTGAATATCGGGAGATTTTTAAAGAGTTAAATTATTAATTAAGTGTTTTTGGCAATTTTTGCCACATTTTTTCAATTGTGTTGCGTGGTGTTACATCAGATGAATTTTAATTAACTGCATCGGGACCATACACTACCAACTACTTAGCAGCCTAACAACACAGGATTTACTAAGGACAAACAAATACGAGGAAATAGTTCTGTTATTGAAAAACCATTTGTGTCCAAGCCAAATGAGGTCACCGCAACATAACTTTTTCCTTCGGACACAACATGAAGGTGAGAGCATATTTAATTAAATCGCTGAATTAAAAAAGCGGGTGCATCCAGAACATTATCTAAAGTAAAAAGAGGTAACTGCTATTTATTAGACACTTTTATTTTTCTTAATTATTGTTATGGCTGCGAGTTTATATTAATCATGGACAATAAGCCATTATCATTGATTTTAAGTCCAAATAAAAGTGTACCGGTACTTACAGCACAGCAATTGATAAATTACGGACAACTTCTGGCTGGATTTTAAGAACAAAAGTGGTCCGCGATATAAAAAAGATCATATGAATGTCGACTTCTTGTCACGACATCCAGCACATATATTAGTAGTTGAAAATAATCAAAATCAAACAAAGAATAAGTTTCAGTTTTTCAAATTTCATAACTATTGTTTTACCAATTACAAGTAGCACGATAACAAAAACTATTAAACGTGACAAAGTGTAATGTGACTTACAAAACCCTTTAGTAACGGGAAGCTATTTAGAAGATACACCATTTAAACGTCAGGATGCGTTTACAAAGCCATTAAAATTTTAATTCCTTTTGAACTACATAAAGAAATACTCAACGAATTACACACCGCACACATTAGTATCATCTCAGGAATAAAGAGTTAGCTCGCAGTTACCTTCCTTACGATCAGAATTGTGATTTTGAAACGATGGTCAAAAGTTGCTGGTATTGCACTCGTGCAGAAAAAGCCCCAATACATTCATGAGACTTACCTACCATGCCGTGGCAATGAATACATGTTGATTTCACGAAATTATTTTATGGTTGTTGTTGATGCTCGAAACGGCTTGCGGTAGTACCAATGAAAAAGATCACAAGCTATCATACGAATAGATAATTGCGTGATATATTCGCACGTTTTTGTATACCAACAATTGTTGTCACATACGACGGTACAAATTTTACGTCCAAAGAATTTCAATCCTTCTACAAACGGACAGGCAGAACGTAAGGTGCAGGCATTGAAATATTCTTTGCGATCAGCAATGAATGATCCTGGAGATCTGCAAGTAATAAATTCATCAACATGTAAAAGTCCAGCAGAACAAATGCTCAAGTTTAATTTACGTTCGAAATTCAACCTAATTAAACCAACAAATACGGTGATAAATTACACAAACAATAATAAATCGAATCGTTTGGTTCGAGAAGTTACGACAGGCGATATGTTTTAAATTCGTCACTATCAAAATAAGGTATGCAAATGGAATTTTGGTAAGATTATCCAAAGGGTTGGTTTACTTCATTATTTGATTGAGATTAATGGTCAAATTCAGTGACGTCAGTGATCAGATTCGGTATACATTGGTTGAAAGTAAAAACCACAGCCATAAAAAATGATGTAAAGAATAAAGCAACACTACTCGTGCCAGATGATGCTCCGACAATAATTATACAAGAAGAAAATGGGACATCGCTAAATGGTCGAGATTAGGTGTTACACCAAATGTTGATTGATACATCAAAAACAGAACAAGATTTTACTTCTGTTCGTTGATCGAATAGAAATGGGCATCCACCAAACAAGTAAACAAAATTTACTGTATACTCATGCAATTGCAAGAAATAAGGCCGATCGTTACAAACATCTTCAACACCACAACATGTATTCTGAGGTTTTGATGAACGCAAAATGTTTCTATTTTTATTTTTGTAAAGGGCCCCATACACGATCAATCATAAATGAGACTATCTTGATTAATGATAAAAATTCAAACATGTTTAAAATTTCATCAGATATATAATTTGACTGTCACTCATTAATCATTATCAATCATAAACATACACAGTCAGTCATGAATTTCAATCACTTTGATTGTCATTCAAACCTGATCGGGTATGGGCCCTTTTGGAGAATACATAGCTAAATAATGGCAATGACCAATATTACTTCGGTCTGAAAAACCTAAGTATTACATTCATGAGCCAAAAGTGAAATTCTTACCCCCACTTTTTTGGCATTTCTTGACGTTTTAGGACTTACTGATTCTAAAAAAGCAAAAAAAAAATGTATGTCTGTCTGTCGGCCGGCCGGCCGCCGTCCGTCATTACCTACGCTGCAGTGAAACCCGCTGGAGGGATTTCAAAAATTTTTTTTCTAAAAATAGGTATACTCAAGGGACAGGTCCGAAAGGACGCTGTGTTCTGTACCGGAAGTGTGTCAAAAAAAAATCATTATGTGTGTCAAAATAGCAAATTTTCATATTTTTGGCTTAAAAAAAGTTCATTTTAAGTGATTACGAGTAGGAACATTAAATTTGGAGAAATCTTGATGGTTGGGATTGGTATGTGAGATCAAAAACTAGATTATTGCATTATAAGTTTGTCAAAAAAATGTTTTCAAGTGTGTCAAAAGAAAGATTTTTATTTATTTGTTTACCTAATTTTTTGGAAAAAAAAATAAAATTAACTGTTTGTTTGAAATGAAGTATTATTATTATTATTGAGAATTATGGCATTATAAGTTTGTCTAAAAAGTGTGTCAAAAGAAAGGTTTTTATATATTTTTTACCCAATTCTTTTAGAAAAAAATAAAATTAATAGTTTGTATGACATGATATTTTATTATTATTATAGAGAATTATGGCATTATAAGTTTGTCAAAAAATAATGTCAAGAGTGTCAAAAAATGATTTCATTTATTTTTTTAGCCAATTTGTTGGAAAAAAAAATGTAGCTGTTTTTTTGAGGCAAACGTAATTTAAAATGAAATTGAACATGGAAATTTTTGAGTTTGTTATAGTTTTTGAAATATTTTTGGAATTTTGAAAAAGTTTGTATTTTTGATTTTGTAATAATTTTTGCAATATTTTTAGAATTTCGGCAAAAGTTTTAATTTTTGATTTTGTAAGAATTTTTGGAATATTTTTAGAATTTTGAAAAAAATTTTAATTTTTGATATTATTATAATTTTTGGAATTTTGAAAAAATTTCAATTTTTGATTATGTAATAATTTTTGCAATATTTTTAGAATTTTGGAAAAAGTTTGGATTTTTAAGAATTTTTGAAATATTATTGGAATTTAGAAAAAATTTAAATATTTAATTTAATTCTAATTTTTGGAATATTTTTGGAATTTTGAAAAAGTTTGATTTTATTTAATTTAACAATATTTTTGGAATTTTGATTATAATTTTCCGGCAACGTATTGATGTTTCGTATTAGTTTTGTAATAAATTTTTAAACAGAGATAAAAAATACTTGTACTTTAACAAAGAGTTATGTTTGACATACATCGCTGCCCAAAACTAAAAATCATGTCCTCATAAAAGTATTTTGCCGAAAACTATATACAAATCCTTAACCCAGACCGAAGTCTTGATATTTCAGAGCTGTGAGGTTTCAGCCCCTCCATATTTTTATGATAGAATAGAAAAAATAAAATTAAATAAAAAGCATAATGCAATTTTTTTTAATTTGTAAAAACAAAACTAAATAGGGTTGCCAATGGTTAAAGCCCACAGAAAGAACAGTATGAAGGATTAATCTTTCGAGCAAGCAATAATGTGCCAACATCAAGAAACATTTCTATAACTAAGATTGAGGATGCTACCATTGACGAAATACAGTTCATCCGCTAGCACGCCAAAGATATAACTTGATATCAGTGGTATCTCACTGCTATTGCCAGTGGTATATATTATCTCATGTTAACTTATATGCTTACATGCAATAGCAGGAATTGAATAAAGCGGATTTGTGTAAGTGAAATGACATGAATGTAAGAAAGAGCATCAGATATGTTCCACCTAGTAGCTGTTCAAATAACCCATTGGAGAACAGTTTTTTTCAGAATTATTGAGTAATTGTGGTCAAATTTTTACAATTAATTATTCCATACATAAAATGTTGATGTGTGTGTGTGACTACGGTTGTATGTGACAAGCTTGCGTACTTCAGTCCTTGCGCCCCAGCCAAGTGGAAGCCACTCAATTTTAACTTTGGAGTATTCTTTAAACTTTTAACGACGGGTGCGATGCTAATCTTCCAGCTTCATGTCCATATTCAAGAACGTTGCTACTGGCCTTGGACGTTGCTACAAATCTTCTTTTGTAAGGTAGGTTGGGTTTTCTGGACAATTGGATAGGTGGTTTGCATCATGTGGTGTGCCTTCACATGCTCGGCACTTTCAACAATTTTCTGGTTAGTTCTACTCATGTTGTTGCTTGAGATGCGTGATCAACCGGTTGTTAACTGGGCTACAACTGATCTGGAGCTGTTTGGTAATTTGACCTCTTCGGTAGCAATTTGCAGTGGCTCGAGAACTCAATGTGGGGGAACGCTGCAAACGGATAAAGTGTCATTACAGGGATGTTACTCTCTGTGACAAGCATATGTATATTGTTTGGTAAGCGTTTAGGTTTACGAACAGTCAATATGTTACATTCCTTGTGTAAGTAATCTCGCTAGCCATCAAATGATCCAAATGCGGTACGCAAAGCTAGGTTTTTTTGTTTGCAACTTATTCCAATGAGTGTCAGCAACTTGGGGGTCCATATGGGTGCAACGTAATTTTTCAAAGGTCTTTCTATTGCTTTATACGTTGTAACCAATGAGTGTTTTATCGTTGCCCCATGAACTAGCATGTGCCTTGAATGCATTATTCCTGTTTTTTTAGGCTAGAGTTTGAATATTACCTCACCCAGACTCGGATTTTTACCTTACGAATACGATTGAGTAAGTTGGCAATGCAGATGTTAAGTGTTGTATTTACCTCCGTTGTTCATGTGGTGAAAATTGTAGGAGTCGAATTTTCACTGGAAATTTAAATTTTCTGTTTTTTCGGGTTGTTCTAAGTGCAGTCGTCTGCTTTTGGCGTGATGTTTATTCATTCTGGTAGAGTAGATAGGTTGCTTGGGTAGAGATTGAATAATCAAGGTGAGAGAACACCAACTTGTGTGGGCAACTCCTTGTCTGAGTACTTTCATCTTGGATTTATAGTTACGGAACTCGACGTATGTTCGGTCACTCTTGTCGGATTGACACTTTTGTCAGATTACGGCTTTCAAAAGCTTTCGACACTATGTCGAAAGGTTTTGATAGGTCGGTTGGAACGAAAATTATTCTTTTTTTTTTTTTTTTTTTTTTTTAATAAAATGTGTTGTGTAATAGGGTTTAGAATATGTGTCACAACAACACATAAATACCTTTTAAGACCTAGGTCTAGACCTGGGTCCCACAACAACTGGCGTTCTGAGGTGTGAGGATTCTACCAAAGGTCTGTTTGGGGTTCACATAATCACAGATTTGGTTTTGGATTAAGTGAAGATCGGTGGTTGTACTATGTGCGCTCCGGAAGTCATGTTGATGTGGCGCCTAGGTATTTGGTATTTGAAGATGTGTTGAGGGTGTTCAAGTACGGTTTGCCAGAGTCTGAAATACGGCCAAGCGCTGGCCAATAATGATAAACAGTACTTGGCTATTGTTATTGGGCCATTGCTGGAACCACAAATCGCCGATCTACGGTTTATAGAAAATAACCAGTAAAGTTTACTTTTAATGGCCAAGCAATGACTAGTTAATGGTGTACATTAACTGGCTATTGTTGTAGGGCCAGAACTGTAACTATAAATTCACTAGAATAAAATCCATTTTAGAGATATATATTTGAAAAATTTTCAACTATTGTTATCGCTTCTCGGTTGAAACAATATGATAATATTGATTAGGTTTAAGGTTGGCATAAGCTTTAATTTTTTTTTCATTAGACATTTTTATTTTAAATTCAAGACTTTATTAAGATTTTTATCTATACGATAGCAATGGATCTAGCCATTATGTTGTTAAGAATTATAAGTCACTAGAAATGAATGTATTCAATTGAATAGAATAAAAAATTGCTTTGAAAAGCGAAAGATCTGTAACAAATGTTTTATCTCAATTCCGGTCGGTTTGGGAATCGAACCGGCATCTCTCTGATCAGAATTTATGGTTAACCACTAAGCCAAATTGACCAGCGATGAGATAAAAATTTGTTTTTGGACGATCGATTAACATCACAATAATTTTAATTAATTTTTAGTGCCTATTTTCGTCTTATTTTAAAATTATCTTATTTGTATTTTTACTTCACCACAATTTTAAATTGTGAGAAGTAATGCAATTTATCGAGAAAAAAAAAATCTAACATACCCCAAATTTTGTTTTGGACCATCCTCTATCTAAATAGCCAATAAAATTTTGGTGTACGCGTCTCTGTGTGGGTGGTTTCGTTGCGTGACAATTCTGCATAGGATTCATTTCAATCAAGAGGTGGAAGATCTGGATTCGTTTTAAGTTTGGGGAAAATGACGGGGGTCTCTCGAACACCTCTAAGTTTAAATCTTCAATAACTTCTAATTCCAGCTTATGATCTTATGGAAACTTGGTATATAAGGTTTTAGTACTGTTCCCAATTCAGTTGCATACCAGTTTCCGGTTTTTCACTTCCGATTAAAAAGTTTGTTTTTCTGGTTTTTATCCCTACTGAGGCATACAATTATTAATCGATTTTCATTAAACGTTGGTAAAAGCTTTCAAGTAACATGAGAAAGATTTCGCCAGCTTTTTGAGTATGTACATCTGTACAGCTGTTTTTTTTGCACCATGTTTTTTATGTTTGTTAGGAGCATACAACATTCGTTCGTGAATAAATTTTGATTACACTTTGAAAAAAGATGCTAATATGTATGGCAAGGAGCTGATTAGTTTTTGATCGATATTGAACAGAGTAGTAGGGGTTTCCCCTAATACCATCTGTTCTTGATAATCATATTGGATGAAACTTGGTACATAAGCATTTCACAACAACGGTTCACAACAGTTCTGCATCTCAACATCCGGTTTGTCACTGCCGTTAAATTTTTTTTTCACTTTTTCGAATTACTACACAACAGAATTTATGTTTGTTCAGCTTTCTATAATATTGATATAATTAGAACTACGCGAAATCTTTAACATTGGTTAGCCATTAATTAAAGTTTTTATGGATATTAGCTCACTATATATCCAGAACATTTTATTTCCAGAGCTGTGGTGAAGTTAGCCTATGGATCAGCGTCGGAATTTTTTTACTGGCCTAGTCATGGCGGCCAGTACTCGGCAATTGCTGCAATGCTGGTCATCATTATTGGTTCGTTACTAGACTGACTGCATAACCTTGTATGAGCCATTGCTGTATGTTTTCTCTGGCCTATGAATGGCAGCCATTTATTGCCCGAAGTTATCATTGAGAGTCTTTGGAATTTTCTTTGGAAAATATGATATCCTCTTAATTTTCGGTATTAAGTTTGCGCAGATGTCTTACTGCTGATCTAGTTTTCCTTCTCATGTTTTCTTTAAAGTGTGTGTTAAATTTTGTAGCACATTTTGTGTGTTTGTGGTGGGGATATCATCGAAGGAGATCATGTAGCTGTTACCCGGCTGTCGAGGATGAGTTAACTCCGTAATGACCTTCCTGAGATGTTTACTTCTGTCAAGAATTCACTCACTCAATAGTTTTATCCGTTTACTTCGTTTGTTTCCTGGAATTCTAGGGTCAACTGTATCTGCTTTGCAGTTGTCATCTTTTTGAGTAGACAGCACACAAGCTTCCTGTGGCAAGTTTGGTTTAACATATTGTATTCTAACGGCTGGAATGTAACAAAATATAGCTTTACTGAAATTTTATATGAATTTGGTTATCCCCAGAATAGGTAAAGAAATTAAAGAAACGTAGTAAAAATTGTTTATTGAATTCTATTCCAGAAAAATATGTAAAGTTATCTCAGT
Source organism: Diogma glabrata (assembly GCA_963693315.1). Lineage (NCBI taxonomy): Eukaryota > Metazoa > Arthropoda > Insecta > Diptera > Cylindrotomidae > Diogma > Diogma glabrata. Next base: position 120,885,253 of record OY856187.1, read on the forward strand.
CAGCCGGAACGGCTTAAGGTGATTATGATCGGCACATGATGTGATTAAAATGATAGTTCATGGTGATAAGAAAGACATTTCAAGAGAAGAATACGAGCTATTTATTACCCTTATTGGTTGTGGTTCATTAAGGACTCCAAAATTTGATCCATCAATTTGGTCAGCAATCGGTTTTGTGAGTTGGTGTTTAGGTTTAAGAGTCATATATCAAGTTATATATTTACATCTCCAAGCATTAGGTAGTCTTTTGTATAAAATATCCTATCACTAAAATATTTACTGGTAAAAATATTGACTAGAGTTATCTCCGAATTGCCGGCTTTTATTATAATAACCAGTTGTTCTAGGTGCGTGAAAAGATGGAGCGACCAGGTTGAACCTTTCGTTGAAATTGTTGTGATGGTCCTTGGTTGGACCTAAGTTTTAAGAAGCCAAAGTATTAAATATTCTTTGATGATGGCAACTTATTGCTTACTCGAAGCAACGAGCCTTCAGTAACTCTATGTATGGGCTTTAATAATTGAGGAAGACAGTGCGTAACGTGATCACGGAATATAACACTACCTGTAAAACACCACCTGCAAATTTTTAAAACAAATTTTTTATTTTTATTTTGTCTATACTTAACCAAACAAAATTGTTTAATGCTATTTAATTATATAAAATAGCTACTGTTCAATACCTACCCTATGTTTTTGGGCATTGAAGCTTCGTCTAATCTTGATATCAATTTTAACAGAACCACCGACGGTATAATGAACACATAATTTTAAGGTCTTGTCACCATAATATCGAGTAACATTCGGGGAGGTTTAAATAAAAATTGAAAAAAAAACATTATTTTGTCTCCACCATTACAAAACCATAAACATATTAAAATTTGGTGTTTTTTCACGTAAAAACTAATGTCGCGTTCTTTGGCAAAAAAAATTGATCTAAGATAAAAAAAATTAGCTGTCAGATCAAATTAGCTGTCAGTTTGTGTTCTTTGGCAAAAAAGATTGATTTTTTTTTATCTAGATCAAGTTTAAAATATCTAGATTTTTTGATAGATATTACAAATACGTTGAGATATTATTTTTAATTGTCAAATTTATGTAAACAAAGAAACCCGCCATTTTAATTAGTATTATTATTTTGTTTAAAAATAATTTATTATTATTTAAATTACTAATTAATAATAAAGACATAACAAATAAAAAGATAAAACGTAAAATCTATAATTTTCAAATGTTAACATAACCAACATATCAACTGACATAACAAAAAAGTGAAAACAATTTACTACTACATATACAAAAGTAGATTGATTTATTTTATGCTGTTCGTTGGCAAGTAAATAAATCAATCTTTTTTTATGAAGCCAAAGAACGCAACATAAAACAAACTGAGTGTAAATGTACTAACAGTAAACATAATAAAAAAACAATAGTTACACCAATACAAGTTATGAAAAAAGTGGTAAACAAAATGGTAAACAATACTCCATTTTTACAGACATAAATCAATTTTAATTAATAAAATTCTGTTTGACCTTATTGACACAAATTTGGTTAATATTACAAAGTATTTGTGATTGTAGTGAGAAAAATAGTATATTTTTCAATTAATTGTATCTTATAAAATATTGTAAAAAATATTTAAAAATCAGTGAAATAATTTGTTTAAATATCCTATTAAAACTGCACCAATAAATACAAACACTTTATTTAATTTGTTGAAATTCGATGAGTTGCAAAGATTACCATTACAATGCATACATTCGACACTATCAGACCCAAAAAGTTCTCCAATATCTCGAACTTCACATGGGTCACGCATATTACTACATTTACGAGCAACATAGCTTGAGCCGTCCACCGTCCCATACATTTTAACACAACTATTGGCATATGATGAACAGTCCTTACGAAAGGCTTTAATTTGTAGTTTATTCAGGCAGTTTTTGGTGTGACGTGAATCACATTCATAACACACTATTGATGTTGACGGTGGAACTAAAATTATTGACAAAATTACACAAACATTTAAAAAACATAATAATATCAACAAAACTCACTCAAACTATAAATTATAAATATTATTATAACAAAATTGATTCTTGCAGACATCTTGCTTGACTACACCTTGTATTTTTAATAGAAAGTATAACAAGAAGGAATAGCGGTTTTTAACTTACTTAAATAAAAAAACGAATACGAATGAATATTTTTATGGATCGCGATTTCTTGTTGTTGTTTTTTGGCTAGTGAGTATTTTAATTTTATATCGAACTTAAAAAACGAATTTTTAGTTTTTTGATTGTTGTATAGCGCGTTGTTAGGACATTTTTCGATATAAAATGAGTAACAGCTTAAAATGCTTATTGGTATGAAGTTGATTTTATATCCATACAGTTGGTAAAAATTGTGGTGGTAAAAGTTGTATATCCAAATATTACTATAATGAATTAAAATGACATGTAGTGAAAACGTTATATGAGCAGTCACGTGCGTATCTATGTTTCATAAAATCGCAAGGAGTAAAGCCTTACTTTCTGCTTGTTGTTGAAAGAACTAATTACTGACAAATGTTTTTGTTTTAAATTTATTCCTCTTACTGTCATTATTAAAGATATTATTAAAAAATAAACAACTGGTGATGTATAACAGTCATGAAAATAGAGTGATAATAGTTTACAATACTTACACATGTTGCAATGTCTAACACCATGACACATAAAAACAGAATAAAGCAATGAAATATACAAAAAAATATGCAAATTGTCATCTAATGATAGAGTGACCATTCGTACTGAATTTATCAGTACAGTACTGATTTTCTAGCTTCTGTACTGAAAGACATATGCGGTACTGATTTTTACTGATTTCTAGCATTATGTACTGAAAGTACTGATTTTTAAGAAAATTGTTAAATTTTAATTTAAGTTCCAATTTAAATATCGTTTGGTATGAACTTGTAATAAAAATCACTTGGAAAATAGTATATTTTCCTACAAGAGATGAAAACATCGTTTTTATCTCGCGTAGGAAATGGAATTTTTTCATGGTTGCGATGTTTAAAAAACTTTGTAAAATTATATGAAAAACCATAGCAACTACAATTTGTTATATTCTTTTTACACTGTAGAGGAAAAAGAACCAATTTTCACAGGGCATTAAGCGTGATAAAAATAGTCTTTTTATATGCTATCATATAAAAAAAAACAGAGAGTGTGCTTAAGACCGCACGGCAGAAGTGAAAACTTCATTGGCAATCGCAATCAATTGATATCGTATTAGTAGTATTTGGGTCGTATTAGTAGAATAAATGAGAAACAAGTCAGAACGATAAACTGCTAACTACACACACTAACCTCACAATGTAAACCAAATAATTGTCAAAATAGCACTCATATGCCAATAGCAGGGACTAAAGTACGCGTGATTGTCACACCCATAGATCAAGAAGTTTAAATTTTACAAATCTTCCTGCGGAAAGCTAAGCAAATTTATTGGTATTAATGCGCATTGTTGCCGTTTGCAAATCACTATCGACTAAGTGTCAGCATTTTTAATTGTTTTATTTATCATGATTGCCATCCATGTTTAATCATACATAAGCTATGCTTCTTTGTATAGTATTTATGCGATTTCCGTTTCGTAATTGTGAGCTTTAAATCGATATAATCGATTTATCAAGTATCAAGTTACAAGTACTAAGTTTTCACTTAATTTTAGAAAGATGTATTACATACAATTTCAAACCGACAACATATTTAGTGAAGATCATAAAATTCCAATACATATAATTTTGATACACAAATGTAATTGTTTCAGGTTATACTATCTTTCTTACGTTAATTTTAATTTCATAAAAATTATGTTCAATAAAAAAAACATTGATCAAAGCAAACTACCGTTTAAAACGATAGTTAAATAAAAAGCAAATTAGGTGTACACAACAATTTACCAAATTTGCATGATGATTAATGTATTAATGCATTAAGAACAAACAGACATACTTTCAATTTTATATATATTCAATATTAATTGAGCATGATGACTCGAGTGCAAATTGCAAAAGACTGTAGCAATTTAACTTTAAAAACTGCGTTATAGATCAATTTTTTAAAATTTGTATAAAGAAAGTTTTATTATTTTTATGAATTCATAAAAAAAAGAAAATAATTTTAATGGTATTTAATAAAAATTAAAATAATAACAATAAAAAAATATGTACCACACCAGGGATTGAACTCACTACCTACAGAAAATCAGTCGAGCACGATATCCACAACGCGATTTGAAACGTTAAGAAATAATAGATAGATTATTATTTATTATTATTTCGAGTCTTTCACCTCAGAGCGTGATGGATCAGCCTAACTTACTACCTACGGAAAAATCTGTGTGTGGTGCGCCATAAAAAGTTTTCACTTCAAAATACTTGTATTTTTAAATTGTGGCGAGTTACACACGGAAAATATACATCAAAATTCTAACCCTGTCTTTTCCCAAGCAATCGTGGTGGAAAGTTGTATTTTACAAACTACTGGTGTCGGTTTCAACAAAATTTCCTTGAAACTACCAAAAAATGAAAACTAAATTTCTCTACTTCCCGTTACACATTTACCTTTCGACTTAGAAGAGACATAGGTTAGGTGAGACTAAGGATAGTACATATTTTAACTCTTAAAATTTTGTACTGATTTCACTTAAAATGGTCACCCTATATATAATGACGCTACTTCAAATGTCATTTATAGGCATAATAATAACAACAACAGTAGCAGTTATCATGATAGTCATTTTAAGAAATATCGAAAGAAATCGATAAAAAACTATTGTAGACGATACGTTTTCTATCGTTTGCTATCTGTTTCTATCACATTCAATCGTTTAAAAAGCATTAGGCTTTGTTGTTCAGATAGAAAACGCATCGAAATTTATTGTAACCTATAGAATATTTCCAGTTTTTTGTTCAATTGTGATTTGCAAATAAAACAATATTCGATGTATTATATCGAATATAAAAAACAGCAGCAAAATGTTTGAATCATCGAATTTTCGATCTTCAATGATTTATCGATGATTTCGGTATGTTGGACAAAAATTTATATTTAATAATTTTTCGATTCGATAGGTGAAGGTGATGTGATGCGATAGTGATACCCAACATTTTGCAGCAGATATTTTGATATTTAGATTCCAAACAAATAATAAATAGCCGAAAGATTACTTACGGAATGTATTACGTAAAACATATTTTATGCTCCTGTCTGTATAAGTTCATCGTAATATTAAAGTATTTCGTCTTCTGGTGGAAAAAGAGAAAAGTTTCGAAGTTCATCCAATTGATATAAAAAAGGTATATAAAAAATTGTAATGTCTTCTCCATTATTAATTGTTTTTTTTACCACGTTATTTTTGAAAATTTGATTCAGAAAATTCAAACATTTTTATTTATAATATCTTTATACTTAATTTATATTTTGGCCATAATTAAAGCAATAATTTTGTGTTGAAATGTGTTAAGTAGCAATGATATTTAGTTAGTTGTGGACAAACTGATGCTATGCACAAATGTGATACATAATCTTTTATGGATTTTCTTTGTAATTGTTATTGCCGCAAAAGTGCGGCAATAACAATTACAAAAAAATTTAAAAAAATAACTAAGGCACACAAAAAAATAAGATTATTGTTAAAAGAAAATTTGAAATAATCAACCAAATAGTTTTTACGGTGTCAAACAAATTAAAATATAGTAATATATAATCTCAACCTTGAACGCTATTATTGGAAAATGTTTTTTTCTACTACCTAACTTAAAAAATCTACTTTCGATGTTTGTTCATTGCATCTAACATTTCTTTTTCGTCACCAGTGATAAAACACATATACAAATTACTGTTTTACATGGTGACGAAAGTAAATTTTTAAAAGCCATCTGTTTTCTAATTTCTTAACTAGAATAAGTCATCCTTGAACACTCGTTAAGAGAATCAATTGATTGAATGAAATAATTTTGTTAGTGTTAATTTGTTTCTCTTGGGAAGATGATCTTAATTCATTTTAGAATTATTTACGGACAATTTACATTAAAATGTAAAAACAATAATAGATAACTACTATATAATATTCATATATTCTTTTAAAATAGTATGGTAACAAACAGTCGGTGTTAAGATATTTTTAAAAAAATTATTTTACCTATTTATTTAAGAAAAACGAAAAAAAAAATTTTATTTACATTATAGTAGATTCTTGTATGAGCTAGGAATGAAGGCAATTCTTCACGAGGATGAAGTTTCATCATCATCATCATCATCCGAGTGAAGAATTGCCTTCATCCTAAGCGAATACAAGATGCTATTTTATCCACGACCTTAAAAATATTTAAAATAATATAAAGTTTTCATTTAAAACTTTATATGAAATTAATTTATCATAGAAAACAAGAAAAACAAAACGTTTGTTGTTTATTTTAGATTTTTATATGTATAGTTCTTGTTTAAACTTGTTTATATTACTATACCAACCAATCAAGGTTTTAATTTGTTAGAGGAATTTTTTATAAATAAAGTGGAATGAAATAAATAAAAGAGAATTGTTTATATAAATTGGAATGAATACAATTACAATAAAAGATATACGCATGGCATGTATATATTCCTTAGTAGTCGTGGATAAAATATTTTACGTTGTTTTAAAATATATCAGAAATTTACGTAACGTCATCTCCATACAAAAACTAAATCAAAACTGTTGTTTTTATTTTAGAAATAATAATAAAATTTTTAAATTTGATTTTGTTTATTACAATACCGTCTTTAGTTATAAGCCACTAGACGCGAAATGCAAAAAAAACAATAAATCTTTAAAGATGTGTTATTTAATTGTAATTATTATTATTTTGTAATTGTTATTCCTCGATTAGGGACTTTATCGACCAAATAGAATGAAAATATAGAATTTTGTGGTGTAAATAGAATAAAAATACGTATGTGTATAAAGTTGACGATTTTTTTGTACGAAAAGATAATCAGGCTTGTAATTAAAGACGGTTTTGTTTATGACATAGAAATTGAATAATTTATTCATATTGAGTCATCTATATTTTAATAGCAGAATATAAATATAAATTTAAGGATCTTGTTTGGATATTTGTATGTTTTAAAGTTTGAATTGTATGTAATTATAAATAAAAATGTTTAATAATTAATAATAATTTTTAAAAAGAAGTAGAAAAAGTACAGTCTTTTACTCGCCCAAAATCATATTTTGAATCTAGATTCAAAATCATATTTTGAATCTTGACCATTACCAACCTCGGCTATCGCCTCTCGCTTCAAAATATGTTGTTTTCGGCATCGTTGAAGCATATACTATTTTGTATGCCAAGCCAATTTACAAACACAAATGTTGTCTATCCGAACGCGTGGGGTTGTTTTGAATAAATAAAATGTAATTTCAAATTTCTGAGCTAAAAAGAAGCATATTTGAAATCTTATAACTATTATTAATGGCTGTATAGATTTTTATATTAATAAAAACAACTGCAGCTGAATAAATATTTCGATTCAAAGCATCATCGCCAGGACAAATCCATAAAGTATTATCGCCTGCACAACTCTATAGACAATCAAGTCAACGTTGTTGTTAGGTACGCTAATGAATAAACAATGATAAGCTTTTCCTTTTAAATACTGAAGAGCTCCTTTTAATTAAATAAAATCATTTTGCGTTGAGCAGCTGGTCTTTTGAGCCCAAATAGAAAAACTGGCAGCAATATCCAAATGTGTATTTACTGCTATATAAAGTAATGACCTAACCAATTGACGATATATGTTGTTATCGATGAATATCTCAGATTTGTCTATATTACCCAAGTATGTGGTTGTTATAGGATATAGCGATCGGCAGCGATACCCTTCCAACACTTAAACCGAATTCGACCACTTCCGGTGATTTTTCAATATTGGTTATCATGTGCAGCTTACAGATATGCTGTCATCTACGTAGATAGATAAGCGCACACCAATTCTTGTTGCCATTTGACCAGAACCCCAACCCTCACCCCTTATTGAACTACCCTGAATCCGGTCACCATTTTTATCATCACCATTGAACTCAGCATCCTCGATTATGTAATAATCGATAATAATGACAATAATTTCGATACTTTGTATAACCGACCCTCAACCCCTACCTATTATTGGGCTACCCTGAGTCTAGCCCCAATATTATTAACATAATTGAACGCAGCATCCTCGATTATGTTAAAATTGATAATGATGACGATGACCTCCAACCCCCACCCCTTATTGAACTACCCTGAGTCCGGTCACCATTTTTACCATCACCATTGAACTCAGCATCCTTGATTATGTAAAAATCGATAATAATGACAATAATCTTGATACCTTGTATAACCGACCCCCAACCCCCCAATGGGGGGGGGTCGGTTATACAAAGAACCCTTAGTCCCCTAGACCTTAGACCCCTAGACCCTCCACCCTTAGTCTGACTCCAATAGTCGGACCCTTAGTCTGACTCCAATTTTTATTATGTCGATAATTTCGATTTGTTTATAACCGACCCCCCCAAACTCCACCTCTTTTTGGACTACCCCGAGTCCACCCCTATTTTTATCATCATTATTGAACTCAGCATCCCCGATTATATTGAAATCGACACCAAACATGACATTCAAAAAAATATTTTTTTCTACGATAAGGGTACCTACCCCCTTGGGAGTAAAAAATGGTTATGTCACCGATCAGGGGGTAATATAAGGGATTGTATTTTTTATAAAATTCTGATTCTAACGATACACCACATGACATATTTTACTCATTTAATGTGTCAACCCCACCCACGGGGTTGACTGAGGTGGGGGTGCAAATCAACTTTTGGACTCAAAAGTTGCGCTGGTCTGAATAAAAAATAATGTATCCATTAAATTTTTTATCTCTTCCCATTTATTTTATATACATTTTTATATGCTAAAACTTAAAGAGGGTGTAAAGGGGTGGTGGTGGGTCCTACCACCCCAATCTCATAAAGTTTTTGGGAGACGGCCAAGCCCAATCGATTGATACCAAAATCACAATATCCAGTTAAAAATATTTCCATAAACCACCTTTTCTGCCCGATTCTTAAAAAAAACGATAGTTAAACTAGATCGACTGCTATTCAAAACGAAGATGGGGAGCTACAAATAGACCTTAAAAATATTGAAGATACTTGGGCCGCTTATTTTGAGAATCTTTTTAACTAAAGTGACCAGCAACAAGTCGGGCGACGAGCAAAGCTTATTCGTGCGTCAAAATTCCGGAGAGACAAACCAACCAAAGAGGAATTTGAAACGGCAATGTTAAAATTAAAACGCAATAAAGCCTCTGGTATCGACGATATAACATCCGAAATGATTGTACATGGTGGTGAAAGTCTATCTTTAGGATTGTTTAAGCTTGTTTAAATGATTTGGAGGGAACTCAGCTATGCTGATACCAATCCATAAAAAAGGTAATCAGCTACAATGTGCAAACAACAGAAGAATTCCTCTCCTCTGCAGAGCATATAAGATGTTTTCATACATTTTGCTAGCCAAAATCAATCCTTTTGCTGAACAGCTATTTGGAGAATATCAGTGTGGCTTCCGGCGGGGACGAGGTACCACCGATACACTCTTCTCGATAAAGATGATTTTGGAAAAGTGTCGAGAGTTCAACTTACGTGCACCTTGTGCACCAACTCTTCATTGATTTCAGGCAGGCCTACCACTCTATCGAACGCGAGACTCTATGGTCTGCTCTGATGTCAATGGGAATCCCTAGTAAACTGGTATCACTATGCAAAACAGTACAGAACTCTCAATGCTGTGCACGACTGGGGAACAAAATATTGAAGATCTTTGAAGTCGACTCCGGGTTAAGGTGATGCTATCTCTCCTATGCTCCTTAATCTAGCCTTGGAATATGTGTGCCGTCAAAATAAACTACCAGCTAACACTAATATCTTGTCAATAAATTCAGTACTGATGATCGCGTACGCTGATGATGTGATCATCCTCGGCCGAAGTGAAGCTGTTATGAGTGAGAATTTAAAGTCGCTTGAGAGTGGGGCTAGAAAAATTGGTTTTCATATTAACTACAATAAAACCAAACATATGAATGTTTCAAGAGATGCTGAGAAGAAAGATTTGATGTGCGGCAACGAACGAATTAAGAGAGTTGAATCCTGTAAATATTTGGGATCCATGTTTGACTCAAACAACAGTATACTTACAGATATAAAATCTCGAATCGCTGCAGGTAATCGAAATTTTTACTCAATCAAACCTATCCTTGGATCACAGTATGTATTAACTAACACCAAGCTCAAGTTATAAAAGACATTGATTAGACCGGTTGTTATATGGGTTACAAACGTGGACCCTTACAAAAAATGAAGAATCACATTTATCTGTATTTGAGCATTTTCCTACGCTTGTGGTCTACTTAAGATAGACGATGGCGAGTACAGAGCGCGATATGACTTTGAGATCAGAGACCCTTTTGAGTGTTCCGATTTAATGGGTTGTAGCCGCTCCAACAGGATTGCTGGGTTTGGGCATATTCTACGAGCCGATTTACCGCTGTACTTATTAAAAAAATGTACGTTAGTAAGCGACCGCGAGGTACACCACGACTGCAATGAAAGACGGACGTAATAAACGACCTTAAAAAAAATTGGCTGCCATGTTAATTATGTTGCTGTTGCAAACTATCGTGGTGAATATTCGAAGCTGATTAGCTTGGCAACGCTCCTACATGGAGCATGAATGCCACAAAAAAAATGGGGCAAATACTTCGTCGTAGTTTATGACATATTTTTGTGCAAAATCCCGCACTAGACGAGCTTTCTTTCTATTTATTGAACCAGCTGCTATTGAAGCATTTAGTTTTGTAGACCCATTTAATTAGAATCACTTTTCTATCTGATGGGGATTTTAACATTATCCAACCATTGATTTTTATTTGCGCTAGATATGGTTTGATTAAATGATTTTGATTCGGAAATAATCTTAATCGAATCAATTTCTTCGATGTATCTCTTCGGACGGATATTAAGATTCAATCGTTTTGAACACCGTACTGGAACCACATTGTTTGCTGCTACATTCTCTTCCTCAGTGTTTTTCTATCGGCTTCAACATTTTTATTGCCATGAGCAACTTATTCATTTTCCAAATTACTGTCGATTTCTACCACAAAATGATGTTCACCATCTGCAGAAATAATATCGGGTAAATCAGTCATCTCCTGAAAATGAGATGAATTACTAACACCAAAACCAACATCACAACTAATGGCAACATTTCTTTTAATCGGGTCAAAATAACGATATGCTGTTGAATCCATATTGTAACCAGCAAGTGTAATTTTTGTTGCCTTCAGGTAGGCAAACGACTTTGTAGAAAATTTTCCATTATAACAGCTTCACTTTAGAACAAATTTAGCAAATCAGTAGCAAATAACATACAACGAACCATCTGAGCTAGCGTTCTATTTTTCGGTTCAGCAACGCCATTTTTTTTGTTTCTCGATGGTGTGTCAGTTTGCATAGGTCTGCAAAGATCTGTGTGTTTAGAACTCAAAACAGATTTCAAATATTTCTGTTTACGCATTATCGTGAATTTCTAAATAGTTCATCTGAAAAATCAAAATATTTTAAATTAGAATCAAAACAAAACCAATTAAAGATTTATTTATTATTTATAAAATTATGCAAAACATTACCAAAACAATCCTTTGAAATGTCAACGAAACTGTCAATTTGAATTGACGTGTTCGGTATATTTTGATCATTCATTCGATATTTTCAATTTTCACATTGAATTTATGTGTTCGTTATTCTATATTATTAATTCGATAGTTTCGAGATCGTTGGTAAACTTGACAGCTGTGTGGAGTTTATGATTTGTAGAGTTTTGGTTTTCTATAAAATGGACTGTTTTGGTAGTTTTGGTCTCTTATTCTTACGAATTTATATCTGAATAGTATAGTCAGTAAAAAGGGTTTTGTGTTATATCATGTAGTTGGTTGAGTATGAGCTAAGCTCTCTCTTTGTTATTTTTAAGTCAATTTTAAATATTTTGTATTCCTATGTGTTAGATCAGTAATTGTAAAATTAATAAAGGAAGTTTATATAAAGTTGTGTGCATCAGGTCAGTTTTTTAATGTATATATAAATTAACCAAATAGTTTTTTCTTTGTTCTCTGACAAATATTCGTCGAGTGTGCATGCAGTAAAAAAACTCGTATAAGTTTTCATCGATTGGAACGGGTGATGTTTCCATGCATCTTTCATTTCATATGTACATGATTTCAAATTATTATATGAGCTGATATATTTTCATCATTGCATCAATCATCTCATATGTACACGATTTCAACTATTATATGAGCTGATATTTTCGTCATTACTTCAGTTAATCATCTCATATGTACATGATGTTCAACTATTATATGAGCTGAGATATTTTCGTCGTTGCTTCAATCAATCATCTCATATGTACATGATTTTCAACTATTATATGAGCTGAGATATTTTCGTCATTACTTCAGTTAATCATCTCATTTACATAACTTCAATTATTATATGAGCTGATATATTTTCATCATTGCATCAATCATCTCATATGAACACGATTTCAACTATTATATGAGCTGATATTTTCGTCATTACTTCAGTTAATCATCTCATATGTACATGATGTTCAACTATTATATGAGCTGAGATATTTTCGTCATTGCTTCAATCAATCATCTCATATCTACATGATTTTCAACTATTATATGAGCTGAGATAGTTTCGTCGTTGCTTCAGTTGATCATCTCATTTCCATAACTTCAATCATTATATGAGCTGATATATTTTCATCATTGCATCATTCATCTCATATGTACATGATTTCAACTATTATATGAGCTGAGATATTTCCATCATTGCATCATTCATCTCACTTACATAATTTCATCTATTATCTGAGCTGAGATATTTTCATCATTACTTCAATCAATCATCTCATGTGTCCATGATTTCAACTATTATATGAGCTGATATTTTCGTCATTACTTCAGTTAATCATCTCATTTACATAACTTCAACTATTATATGAGCTGATAGTTTCGTCATTACTTCAGTTAATCATCTCATTTACATAACTTCAACTATTATATGAGCTGATATTTTCTTCATTGTATCATTCATCACATATGTACATAACTTCAATCATTATATGAGCTGATATATTTTCATCATTGCATCATTAATCTCATTTACATAACTTCAATTATTATATGAGCTGAGATATTTCCATATTTGCATCACGGTGTTGGAAGTTGATGTGGCAACCAACTCACATCAAATATATCTTCAATAAAAAAAAATACAGTCCACCTCTCATCGACGCCGCATCAATTTCGTTGCAAGCTTTGGAATTTAACCCAGGTTATTTTTCTTCCACACAAACACCACATCACTCATTAATATTACAGTCAACGATTTCGATGTTTTCAACATGATCACCGAAAACCAATCCCAATACACGATGCCAATAACATATATACTTATCAGGATCAACTTGAAGTGTACACATGGTGTAGGACCATTTAGGACCAATTTGATTTTTGTTAAAATTTACTTTACATGCCATCTTTTTTGTTAATGCCACCTTAAATCCTTCTGTGTCCAATCTCCAAACAGAAATATAATTTCTGCCATGTGTTGGTATACATATATAAGACATTATTCAAACGAAGTCAATTTTTAACATCAGTTTTAATACACAGTAGGCAGAGGCTACTGCTTCCTCATGTTGTTGATTTTTCACATTAACTTTGTTGGTAAAATTCAAATAAATTTAGCAACATACACATATATTTGAGCAATAAGTACTTGTTGCCTTGGAATTTATTACCTAACCATCCGGTCTGCTCGCCAACGTGAAAGAGTTCCTTATACACGTCACCATTGTTATCATATCTGACCATTATGTTTGCCTGTAAGTTATTATCGTCCTTTTCCAATGACTGGCTAGCTAGCATTTTTCCGTTTTTGTGTAATAACACCATTCTTGGGACATTCACTCTTTTTTATCTCCCTTTACCTTTACTTTATATTACTTTATATAAAACTTTATATAAAAAAACAATTTGATTTCTTTTTGTTGTCTTGATTTTCTTGCCAACAAACATAACTGCACTACCATTTTGTTTATGTTCGTTCTTGTTCAATTGTCGGCGATACTCATCCATCGAAGTAGTTTTCACTTTTGCTCCCGTTAATTTATTCACTAGCCGTGATTCTTTGGACGTTAGAAGATGATTGTAACTATATGGCAAGCTACCTAACATTGCTGTGGATCACCAACAATCATTTCCATTGCCAAATCAACAATTTACAAACAACAATCTGCCAACGATCGATTTATGGTCACATCCATATCATCACCATCATGAAAACGTAGTTGCATTAAATTTCTCATTATAGGAATTCTGCCTAGTGCTGTACACTTATTATAATAATCTATCAGTGCTTTTCATGCCTCTCTGGCTGTAGTCGTATCTGGTACATGAACCAATTGATCAGCTTCATTACAAATACTATTAGCTGAATTTGCCTTTGTTTGTTTCCCTTTTAAACAAACCGGATGCAGAAATACTATCAAGTTTCATTTCTAAATCAACTGCTTTCCATGATTTATCACGTAATAATGCCAAACGCATTTGGAATTTCCATGTAAAATAATATGTTTAGTTTATTTTAACAAATTATAAAAAAAAAGAAAAGAAATACGGTGCACCGATATAAACAATGAAGATCACAAATAAAAAAATTTGTTCTATTTATCTGTACTTATCAAAAAAATACTTTTACAGGGTGACTTCTAGGCCCATAATCTAAAATAATATTCCTGAGCCTGAACATGAAACTTTTATTTAATTTAGTTTACAGTTTATAACTTATTATCTATTATTATCTACTTCTAGCAACTCCTTGCCCGGATCACAATAAACCTAGAACCCGACTAGAATTTGTATTTCGGCAGACCTAAAAATATTTTCGGGCCGAATGAGGAATACCAAAATTCGGAAAACCTAACAATTACGGAGTTACCTCGTCATTAGGACGACTAATAATATGCCCAACTTCGGAGGGCCTGTTAACTACGGCACTATCTCGTCATTATGCAGGTCAAGAAAATACTCAAATGCAGCTTACGTTTGGAACCGTCATAAGGCTTCTATAAGGATAAATAGTTGGATCCTCAAGGTAGGTATGAACTTGTAATCACGAATATCAACCGTATAATGCAATTGACAGATTAGCCGAAGTAAGGCGGGAATCATTTTTGTGTTATTTTAAAAAATATAATAAAAATGTAATAAAAAATAACTAGTGGTCAGTCTGGGAATCGAACCCTCAGCCGTCCTAAACTTAAGCATCAACATAATATTCATAAATAAATTGATGTAAATAATTATTTAGATAGACGAGTGGTTAATGTTGCAGCCTTGTATAGAGAGGTCTGGGGATCGAATCCGGGTTAAGTCCAAAGTAAATATTAATAATAATTATCATTTTATCTTTACAGGGCCCCTCTTAACCGCCGTTATCATTATCGTGTATAATCCCCCTGAATTGATAAAAAAAACGATTAATACATAATTTTGGTGAGACTAGATGGTAGCATAATTGTAGCATAACAGCCCAAAATTTTTGCGGTGTGCTTGCTGGGATGTAAATTTGACTAAAATAGTTCAATTTTTACATATCACTCTGTCTGTTTTACGTAGCAAATAGTTAATGTGCTACTAGTGAAATTACATAACGCTACGTTAGGGCTACATATATTTTTAAATATTTACTTGTCTACGTAAAATTTGCTTTTGCACAAGCTAAATTAAAAACTGACCTTTTTACAGTGCTTTTAAGTAGATTTTACTTTGTCAATTTTGTTTACTTTACTTATGCCTACGCTGGCTCAATTCGTACGTCATTTTCAGTTAAATTTACATATACTTTATGTTAAATAAGCTATCTCTTTTTTCTGAGTGTTTAGTTTGCTGCATTCAGAAAATATTTTTCGGCAGCACAAATTTAGATGCAGTCCGCATTAGCTAGTCCAAATGGAATACGAACGTAGACATGCGGTTACTTTTAGCATGAGGTAGTCATATGGAATGCTCATTAGGGCCGAATGCCCAGTTTGGTTGGCCAAACATCATCCTTATTCGAACCGAAATAAGAATTCTAGTCGGGAAAGAGCAGAAACCTTCGTGGTGAAGCTTACAACCGCATTTACTGGAAAATGAATCAAGAAAGTTCTTTCAGCAAACCAAAATATCAAAGGTGTAACAAGATCTTATTAAAAATAATTTCATAGTATATATAATAGAATTATGAATGACCAAGAGGAAGTTCTAGAGGCCTTTTTTGTAAAAGCAAAAGAGATATCAACGGAAGCTTCTAGACTCAGGAATATCCAACTACTTCTATTATACTACCCTTTATGGCTAAATTGGATGATACCTGGACTACTTCTATTCCCTATACTTGCTTAATGGACTAAACGAAATTCAAAATAATAATGAAACACTTATGAAAATTTCACTTACATCTCAATACCCTTAGATCCATCAATATATCTTTTCTCCTTTTCAGATGGCACTGGACACTGGAAGAATTAATTGACGTTATTTATCGTGAAGGCATTGAAACAACCAAGTTGACAACAGCCCGTTTGTTTCTGAGAAACTTGGTAATTAACAGTTTAATTACAGAGCTAGAGATAGAAGATTTTAAAGTAACGCCTTACGCCAAAGATGCTTTAATTTTCGTATCGGGTAAACTCTCGACAATATTAAAATAGCAAACGCAAGCTTCCCTTGTAATACCATTATCATAAACTAAAAATGTGGGTTATGAATTAATTCTGCAGAAACAGAACTAGGTCTCTTCATTAGGAATACAAGATACATGGTATTGGTTCCATAATCAATAAAGGGAGAGATCTTGTACTTGCAGAACAAGCAAAATACCTAGATGCCGTGCTACATAGTAAACTCAGTTTTATCAGCAATCACTTCAGTGCTATAGCACATAGGATCGGTTAAAAAAAAACCGCAAACCCTTACAACTCCTAGGATTACACAGGAAAAATATGAAAAGGCAGCAGTGTTAATTTTTACGCATGGCTTCAAATTAGAAAATAAAGTTGGAAAAGGAGTCTTTTTGCATCAATCTCATATGTTGTCTTCCAGACCACCTCAGTATACATGAAACCAAAATGGTTGCGATAAATAAATCCTTGGTCATGTTAAAAGATAATCTGATATCATTTTCTATGTTGTTATGCCCATAATTTAACGTGATATCTAACAGGTAGCATTTATAAGAAGATTTACATCAACTCCGGAACAAATTTAGGTTCCGTACCGGTGGATTGACAGGAATATAGACTTTTGTAGTTAACGGTTACGGCCTACTAACGGCCTATCTTACTTATAATATGACTACTTGGCATTTGTCATTTACATTTACAATCAATCAATGACAACAAGATTAGATTCTCGTCAAGGCATTACATTGTACCTTGTCGTAATTGAATAGATCCACACCATAATCAGATCCCTACAAAGAATCTATTAATCGCTCCTCCAACCATATGATTTTCCAAAATCAATATTGTTATATATATTCACCATCCATACCTAGATAACATTATCGTTTTCCTTTGTCTTACTCCATTGAAGCAAACAAGAGAGATGCGAATATGAAAACCCTAAATAATTGCATTTATACATTAAACATTTCTATTAACATTTATTGACACGACATGATATGTTTTTTTGTTTTCATCAGATGTTTCGAGGTCATATCAGTTTATTGTTCCATATTTGCATTTTTTTTATTTACGAACATTTTTTAATTTCGTTATTTCCCCTCTTTTAATGAGAACAACTGAAACAGAAACAATTGCTGCATTTGGATCTCTCTTCTTTCATTTTTTTTGGATAAGTAACAATTAAAAACCAAAAGGCAATATTACTAACCGGTCTTCTTACTGTGTTTTAATCCAAAAAAGAAGATGATTGTGAATATCCTCTGACTTTGTATGTTAATTTTTTTGGAAAACGTAATTGAAATGGTAACATGAATGTTTCAAGTAACCGTCCTTTTTACTCATCCGTTTATTATACGATGAAATAATATAAATATCAGTTTTCACAAATTCAAGTGCAGTCCGTTTTTGATGTTAAATCAAAATAATTAATTAAAATTGTTTTCGAGTTCGCGGTGAATATTAAAAACAAAAACAAATAAATTGTCCTTGAGCCCGTGCTTAAAATTAAAATAAATCAGATTAGAGTCGTGATTGAAATTTAACTGCTTTGATTAAAAAGTTCGCGAGTTATAATTAAATTAAATGAATCTCAGTTGGTTTCTCTAATATATGTAATATTAGAGAAAATCGATTCACGATGATATTAAAAATAAAAAACAACCTGATTCGGATTGTGATTCCTTACTAGGAAAATTCGGTTGTGATGGTTTTGTCGACGAAACTAAACTTATCAGAAGTATCGAACTGTAAATTTTGTATAAAAATAATTAAATTATTTAAATTGTTAATATCCTTTGGGTTTTAATACAAAAGAAAACATTTTTGTTATTTAGTTTTTGAAAGCAATAAAGTAAAATTATATTTGCGAAATACAAAACAAGTGTTATTAGTTTTTAATTTGTATTAAAATGTTTCGCCAAGTGCCAACAGTCGACACAATTGAATTTTTTTAAAGTAAGAATATAAGAATTAAAGAAAATAATTAATTCAGTAAATTATTTGTGATATAACATCACCCCGATGGAAAATCTCCCATCAAGAATAATATAAGAACTGAATCTAAAAAATTATGGTGCAAATTATGAAAATCTAGTCGGCTAGCCCTGATGAGAATGATAAACTTTTTTAAAGTTTAAAATTTTTCTCATTGGTTCGAAATAGGGATGGAAAGATTTATACAAAAGTCGATTCTCGATTCCTAGTTCGATTTTATACATTTCGATTTCTAGAATCGATTTTCCGGCTGCCAGAGTCGATTCTTTCGATTTTAATCGATTCCTATGTTAAAAAAACTAGCTTAGCTGAAAAAATTTAAATTTATATTTCAGTGATAACTGATATACATTTATTCAAAATAAATTTTAGACAATCAACTTATGAAAACCACATTTTTTCTGCAACTGATCTTAAAAAAGTAGCATATTCAAATGATCAAGCGTTAATCGACTTCGAATCTGATTTGCAATCAGACCATTGTGTGAAAGAATCGCTCACATGGAGTTGATCTTGCTACTATGTATGTATATTGTTAAATATTTTTTTGCTATATTGTTGATAAATGTGAATGTTCATTTTCGAGTGTTTTTCATGTGATAATTGGATTCGGATTACTTTTTCTGTCGACTGTTGGCTGATTAATGAATTCTCTAATTTCAATCAGCAACCTGCCTACTTCCTCCCTGTCATTATTTTGATGGTTTTGTTGCATAGTGTCGTCTAAAACATCCCAAATGCCATTATCATTTGAAGATCGTTGATGATCTGCAGTGTACTCATTGTCATGATCAACCGCAACACTTTTTGTTAGTTGATTTTCTTTTTCCAAGTAATATATATAGATAAAGTTTGAACGTATATAGATAAAGTTTGAACAAATTAATTGAAAAACCCTGACGAAGAAATGTTTCTTTAAACTTAAAAATTTCTTGTGATAAACACATACCGACAATAATCACAGCACTCACGGAGTTGTAAATATTTTGAAAGCCTAGTTTTTTTACATCGGGAGTCGAACAGCGTATTAATAGAATAAAACTTAACGACTTCTAAAGCCAAAAAAATCGAATACTAAGAATCGATTCTTCATCGACTTTGAAAATTAAAAATCGATTCTTTATAATCGATTATTTTAACAGAAAAGTCGATTCTCGAGTAGAATCGGAATCGACTTTTCCATCCCTAGTTCGAAACTAGATCGCTCTAAAATTGTATGGGTTGCAAAAAGTTTCATAATTTGCACCATAATTTTTTAGATTCAGTTCTTATGTTCTTATAAAGAAAATAAGCTTTGTAATTTATATGTGAACTTGGAACAAATATAAAAAAATGGAATTAAATTATAATATCAGAATAAAACGAAATATAGACTAATAGAAATGGCGGTGTAGTTATTTGTTCTGTGCATATGGATTGGTGAAACTAAATAAATCTCTCATATTGTGTTGACCGATGAATTCATTATTTTATCAGAACTCTTAAAGTGTTGGTTCAGACAGAAAGAATGTTTCCAAGGAATTAAATTAGGGATTAAATTCATACAAAAAAAGAGGGCCTGGAATAGGGTTCCCAACTTATAATTTTCCAAAGAAAGGACATTTGCAAAACTACGAAAAAAAAATTAATTTTATATGCATAGGCATTTATTGTATTTTTATTTCAACACAGATTCATCATATACATATATTATTTCACAAATTTAACTTAATTAATTCACAGATTTTAAATCTATTATTCGTCAGCAGACAGCAATAACAACTGATCAAATGTAATAAACATATAAAAAAATCAAACTATGTACACATGTAAATAAATTCAGTACTTTTACATATGTAAGTATTTTGAATTCACAGCACGCAATTTTTATCATAAGTAAAATACAAATGATGAAAAACGTGTTCCAGACAGAGTTGTGAAAACTTGGCTATTTTTGATTTTCCTGAAACTTGGCATATAAGTAGTATGGACAAAATAAAAAAAAAACTTATTTTAAAATTTTTTTAAAATGCATAGTTTGAGCCACCCCAACATGCATAAAAAATGAAAATTCTGCCAATCCGATGTAACTTTGAAATTAAATTGCTCAAGAACGGCTATACCGATTTCATCAAACTTTTTTTTGTTTGATAGATGATTAATTAGTCGTTTGAAAAAAAATTAATTAATTGTTTTTATAATTAACTTTTAAATAAAAATATTAAAAAAACTTTTTTAAAGATGGCGCTAGGGTCAAAGATCAATTGGAATCTAATTAATTTTTTTTTTCTGAAAATAGTCCTATCCTTACTCTAAAATATATCAAATTAACAAAGAGGCTAAAATTTTTGTTCTTGAGATATTTAATTTTAAAGATTTTTACTACGGCTGAAATTCGAATTTTTCTTCATTTTTTTAAACAACTTCCATTAACAAAAAATTTTAAAATCAATTAAATTCTAACTTTTTTATTTTTGAAATATAGTTCTAACCTTCCTTTAAAATATATCAAATTTACAAAGAGGCGTTAATTCGTGTTCTTGAGATATTTAATTTTAAAGATTTTTAGTCATTCTAAAATTCTAATTGTTCATTATTTTTTCGAACAATTTTTATCATCAAAAAATTTTAACCACTGAGGTTCGAGAAAATAATGAACAATTAGAATTTTAATCGGACTAAAAATCTTTAAAATTAAATATCTGAAGAACACGAATTAACGCCTCTTTGTAAATTTGATATATTTTGATAAAGTTCTAACCTACTTTATTTCAAAAATAAAAAAAGTTAGAATTTAATTGATTTTAAAATTTTTTGTTAATGGAAGTTGTTTGAAAAAACGAAGAAAAATTCGAATTTCAACCGTACTAAAAGTCTTTAAAATTAAATATCTCAAGAACAAGAATTTTAGCCTCTTTGTAAATTTGATATATTTTAGAATAAGGATAGAACTATTTTCAGAAAAAAATTAATTAAATTCCAATTGATCTTTGACCCTAGCGCCATCTTTAAATAAGTTTTTTTAATATTTTTATTTAAAAACTAATTATAAAAACAATTAATTAATTTTTTTTCAAACGACTAATTAATCATCTATCAAACAAAAAAAAGTTTGATGAAATCGGTATAGCCGTTCTTGAGAAATTTAATTTCAAAGTTACATCGGATTGGCAGAATTTTCATGCATGTTGGGGTGGGTGCCCCCTATGCTCAAACTATGCACTTTAAAAAAATTTTAAAATAAGTTGTATTTTTTATTTTGTCCTTACTACTTATATGCCAAGTTTCAGGAAAATCAAAAATGGTCAAGTTCAAATTTCGACTTTTTCACCTGCGTTGATCACGTTTTTCATCAAAATACATGAAATAAAAATGCATAAATTAAAAATAAATAACAAATTTAATTACAAAATCTAATCTAATCAATAATTAATTACTATTGCAAAAACGGTATTTTTGTTTTGTTTTTGCACACTTCAGTAATTTTTGGTCGGTTTTGGCAGTTTCATAAAATTCGCTACATTTTTCTTTAAAATTAAAATAAACAAGTAGCTCTGCCTTAATCAATTCAATAGAATATCGATTACGCTCCTCTCTCCATTTTACCCCCATTACGGAGAACACTCGCTCAGAAAATGCTGATGATGCAGGGATACTTAAAAAGAAGGAGACTCATATTTTTTTAGTTGTATATTCGTTAATTCAAATATGATTTCCAATTAAAATTATTAAAATAACATACATATGGGCGCTTGTATAAAATTTCGAATTTAAATTCGAAAGCTACAAGGAAAAATATGAGCAATTATATATATTTAGTTTCTTGACTCTGATTCAAAAATTGCATTAAAATTACAATAAAAAAGGACATTTTAGCTTAATAAGGGACATTGTGTCACACAGAAAGTGGAAAGGACAAAATATAAAAAAGAAGGACTTCCCAAAAAAGGACGGTTGGGAACCCTGGTCTGGAACCACCATAATAGGATTTTTTTTTTAATTAATTAGTTAGACATGTTTAGCACACTAAATATGAAATATTCATTATTTAGACTCTTTGAATATCCGAAGATACCATGTCAACTATAAAGGAAGGAGATGAGGAAAATGGAAGGAATGGGGATATAGGGATAACTATACTAATTGTTTTAAATGATTATGGATATTTTCTTTAAATGCCTGAGGGGAAAATTCATCAGGAAATACAGAGGGAGGCATTGAGTTCTACAACTTGGCCACTCTATTAAAATTTCTCTTTCTCATTAGGCTCTAGCTAGAGCCTAAATAAAAATGTCATCAATTTGTATTAATCAAGATACAAGCAAATCTACACAGTCTACTGAAATGTCATCAAATTTGTATTTATCAAGATACAAACAAATCAACTCAATCTACTTCTTGAATTATAATAGGGGCATCAAGTCCAACCATTCAACACATTTAGTTAAGTTTTTTTTCTTTCATTTCTTTTGATATTTAATATATATTTCTTCTTGGAATTTTCATTTTTGTGAATTATATTGAGACCATCATGGTCTGTTAAAGTTATTTTTTAGTTAGCGATTTTACTTGGTAAAGACCGTGCGTTATCCGTTCATTCGTTTTCAAGTTAAAATAACAATTCCCTTGGTAAATAGATACCGTAGTTATCTTTTGTTAAATTGAAAAGCCCAGGCTTTACAATGTGGACAGCTATAGAATGCATTGAAATAGTAACACTATGCTGCCAAAAGTAACACTATGCTGCCAAAAGTAACACTATGCTGCCACTCATCTCTAAACGAGTTAGTCAAGGACTTGGATATTCAAATTATATGAGTCTTATGCCTCTCTAAAATAACCGTTCTGAAATTTAATTTAAATTTAAAGCCCGAAATTTAATAAGATCCGTCTGACGGTCTGTCATGTTACCTGTCATGTTGAGGGGCCTTATTTTTGAACACATAAATGTGAATTTTGACAATATTGTAAAGTTTGTATTGCAACGGTAACGGTATTGATTTCCGGTAAAACGAATCTCACAATATTGTCTAAATTCAATTTAGACAATATTGTGAAATCCATTTTTCGTAAAATTGTTACTGTTACTGCATAACCGTTACTGTTTAATGTTATGCAATACAAACTTCACAACATTGTCCAAATTCACATTTATGTGTTCGGGAATAAGGCCCCAGCCTTCATGTTGGTTGTTCACTACCATATATTTGATTAGAAATTTTATTGTGCATCGATTCACTTATGACAAAACTGTCCTTATGACATGACTTATAACATAGCTGTCCAAAACTGAATACTTACATCTTCCCTTTCACTTTCTTCCCTTTCTTCCGTTTCTATATCAATCGATTAAAAACGATAGAGCATCTTCATAAACACGGAACGAGTTATTTTTGTTTCTATATCGACCAAAATGAAACTAATTCAGTTTCATTCAAAAATTGTATATGAAACGAAAACAATCGGCTTTATTGTTTTCTACTGATAACGGCATTTGAATTGAATTTGATGACGGAAAAGTACGATAGGCACGGTTAGTGATTAAAACGGAATGTACGATAGAAAACGATTAAAAGCTTGTTCTGTCCTACCAAAAAAATTTCAATCTTAAACTTCAGATTCAAAACATTGGAAGAAGCTAAACCTTTCTTTTCGCACCGATCGATTTATCTTGAGATGTGTCTCACCGATTGAAAGTTTGTATGTACGATCTTTTCTTGGTGCATATATTGAAGGTGATCACTCTCTCGTTTGGAGGTGATAACTTTCTCCTAAGATTCACTTGTCAAACCGTCAAACTGTATCCACTGCTATTCAAAACAAAGATGGGGAGCTACAATGCGAATCGACCTTCAAAAGATTTCAAATACTTGGCCCGCTTATTTTAAAAACCTTTTTAGCAGGGACCAGCAGCAAGTCAGGCGACACGCAAAGCTTTTTTGTGCGTACATGTAGATCAACTCATAAAAGCGAAATTTGAGATATCGTTGACAAAACTAAAACCAAATAAATTACCCAGTACCTTCCAAATTGTTTAAAGTTGTGCAAATGTTATGGATTACTGAAACCATGCCACAGGACTAGAATTCAATATGCTGATACCATTCGAAAAAATGTAATTGCCTCCTTTATGTGTACAGTAGAATTACTTTTAGATGAATAAATTTATAATGACTTCCAATGACATAATTAAACGATGACTAGTAGAATATGAATTAAATAAATTAAATAATTATTATCATTCTGTTTTTATTTTGTTTTATTTCAGATTTAACTGTAGTATTTGATTAATTTAATCGTTCATGAATTTTTGTACATTTAATTAGGAACTCAATTAAGATAAGAGTAAGTATCACGAAATAGTAAGGAAAGGGTAACGTGTAGGTTGAACTTACTATCTTTATTGAAATTTTGTTTAAATTTTTAGTGTGGTGTTTATTTTAAGCTTGATAACATGAATGTGCAGTTTTTAAGGTTCTCAATAATTCTCCACCGAAACTCGGTTTTGGGTTTTTTTAAAAAAAATTACTCTATTTTCGGACTATAATTTGTATAAATACACACTACAGCATACATAGTTGTTTCCTAGAGATTAATTTTGTTTTTTCCTAGATTATCTTAATTCTTATTAGGTTGATTTCATATTAAAATCAAATGGCCAATCATGCGGGATTTTGAAAAATGTTTGATTTCAAATTACTATGTATAATAAGTAGAAACAGAAAACCGAAATTATACGTTAATATTTATGTGTATGTAATATTTTTCGGACCACTGTTTTAGCATTGAACCTACAAAAAAAGCAATTAAAATTTTAACTTCCAAGTTCAAGCCATGTGAACGGCGCAAATCGAGTTTGATTCCCATATAATTAACATTTTTCGGAACCTATGAAGAAATGTGTTCTTAGTAGAATTTCTAAAGATTCTATCTTTAAATAACACTTGAGGTTGTGAGACTGCAAATAGCAGTAATAAAAGTGTAGTTGTTTCAAAGAACCCTTTTATTTCACTACAGAAGAGTATTCAAAAGCTAGTTTAAGCTTTTCGCAATTCAAATTCATAAGATAACTATTTATACAGAAATAAAAAATAATTAAATAAACAGTTTCCTCCGATAGTATAAGTTTTTCGATTAATTTTTACTTCAGTTTTATTGATAATAAATATTAAATAGCAAAACTTATAGCAAAGTTTATACAATGAGATAAAACTTTATTTGCAATAAATGCACTTTAATGGGCTGTTTAGCTACTGTATGATATTGATGTCACGATAATGCTACTGGCAAGTATTTCAACCAAGTTTGTAATTCGATCTCTTTTATTTACAAACGTCTCTATTTGATTGCATTTTCTGACATAAACCAAAACATAATTCAATAATAACATAAACAGATTAAACGTTTTACTCTAAGCATTATGTTGTAATATTTGTATAGTGGTTATGTATAATAACAATAAGTTCAACGACATTAACTTTTTATCATTTTTAGTAAATATTAGCGATAACGTCATCTTTTCGTAAGCATAAGAATAACTATACGTAGAATCCATGATGTTATTATTTAATGTAATCAATTGCACAGCAAAAATTCCGTAGGAGGTGGAAAATTATCAAAGTTGTTTTGACTATATATGATTATTTATAATATCAATAGCAGCCAACATTATTCAATTTAAAATATACATATTTCATATTGACAGTTGGAGTATGGGAGGTTATGGTTATGATGTGGAAAGATGGTTGCTAAAGGAATTATCTTTTTTAATAAGTTGAGCTAATTCCTCTCTAGCATGCTGAACGATTCTCCACTGTCAAGAAGAACAATTAGTTTAATTTTCTTTCCCAAAATGTTTTTGATAATATCTTTGGCGTTCTCTAGTATATATGGACTCTCTGAAGGGGTTGAACAGATATAAGAAGAAACTTTTTTGAATTGAGAACTGAAGTTGGATGTGTTCAGAGGAAGTATCTGAATATACTTCAAGAGTGGTATCCGGTATGACGAAGTGCTCAAACTATGCTTTATATTTACGGACTGAGTTCCATGCTGGAGGCCGCATATTTCTTGTGAATCTTCAAGATCATTGACGGTGTTCTATACCCAGCTATAGTTGTGGATGGTCACAACTCGTCTGAAATTTACCGTTGTGGACGAAGTACACTTGTTGCTCCTTGTTTTTTAAAAGTCTGTCTCTTTCACAATAATAACAAAACTGCTGTTGAAGCAGCAAGTTATAAATTTGATTATAAGCGATTGGTTCATTCACTGTTCTTCTAGCTAGAGTTTGTTTACAGTACGCTTCACAAAATTTCTGGTTCACTTCAAAGCATTAATCGGGGTAATTCTGCGCTGTAAGCTTAACGTCCTATCCTTTATTCTTATTTCTCTGTCTTCCCAAAGTTTTATTTGCACCAATTACTACATTAGTTTTAGTTTTAGTCCACCAATTACTCCAGCTATCCCTTTTCAAAGTTTTTGTTGTATATGACTGGGTTGGTGTAGCTTCTAAATTTTCCTTCTAGTTGTCTTGATAGTTTTCTAAGTCATCAGTCCTTTCCGCATGGAATACTCTGCTTATGTTCTTACCAGGGCAAAATTTATAATTTACAATGTTTAAACTGGGGAAGAGTCCCTCAAGGATTGTCGAGGAATTACAACTTACCTTACGTTTATAGAATTTGTGTAGATTAGATCGAAAATTTTGAAGTCTGTAGCAAGTACCACCTACCGCGTACCATAGTATCTGGCGATCTCAAATTGTCCTGTATGTGACAAACCCCACTATTTGTTATGTTAAGTGTTGTGGAATGCTTGAATGGATTTTTATTGTTTTGTAAAAAAATGTTAAAGCATTTGATGTAACTTCAACCAGACAATGCATTTCAAAAGCCGATCGATGTTGCAATTGACTTTCATCAAAACATTCATCAAAGAAATACACTGAGGAGAAAAAAACGTATAATAAATATGCACTATTGTATAATTTTATGCTGCACCAAGAACAACCAAACAATAACCAAACCACCAATTGCTGAAAAAAAGCTATTGTTGTGTAGGATGTAGTGTTTTTGAACGATAACAGATAAACATCGGCTGGACACACAGTTGAAAAAGTTACTGCAATTTTTATACAAGCTTTGCAATATGGGTTATGTATAGCAAGCTATTATTAATTTCCAAACCAAATGTTGCATTAAAACTAATTCTAATACAAAACCTCTAATTTTAGTACAACTCTACAATCATAATTTTTTTTATATTAATGGTAGAAGTTTGAGAACAAGTTGCTACGCTTGAAGTTTGAAAACGACTTGCTAATGCAAACAGCATAAAATATATTTTTAAAGCAAGCGTTGCATTGTTTTATAATTGAGACTTCCGTAGGACCTATATGTATAGCAATTTGCACTACATAATCAGCTTATTTTTAACTGTGCAGGTATTATTTCAATGCTTGCCAGTAGATGATATCGTTTGTACTTTATGTCATGGTCATGGGTGTTGGTATTGGTCTGGTAAGCAGACACATGCCACCACTGAACCAATCTCTTAAAACCCCTTTAGTTAGGTTTTATATTCACCAATTGGTTCTAGAAGTGTTTGAGCTTTCAGACGCAACCCTTCCCTAAACTACTTTTGGAAAATATTGAAATAAATTTTTTGAATTTTAAAGTTTTAGTGTAATTTTTGAATTTTAAGAATTTTAGAAATTTTGCTAAATTTTTTAATATGAATAGTTTTAGTAATTCAGTTAATTATTTTTTTAATATTGTAACGACTCTTCGTTGGTTCTTTTCGATTATTGAGCAAATACGACAGTAAAAAGACAGATCTTTAGTTAACAAAATCTCAAACTTTATTTATCAACCAGTTTCATCAACTTCCGATTTTAATTGCAATTAATTCCAGGGTCTCCAATTTATGCACGATAAACTTCACCGCTTTTCCACAATTTGAATCAATAATATTCGGAATCGTAAAATCTGTATTTACTATTCCACTAAGTTCAAATTCTTTTACTATTAGTACCCCAGGCTCAAGTACCACCGATTATTCCTTATACTTACGAATATTTATCAACACTTTTAATTGCAAAATTAAACTGACTATCTGATATTTTGTTCGCTTATTTATATTCAAAAACAAATAAGCCGAATCTTCTGGTACTCACTGTAGTTTCTAGAAATCAATAGGCCACTCCTCTTTTTAATTCATTAATGTACAAATTTAATTTACATTAATTTATGCAACTTGTTAGTTAGTTAGTTGTTAGTTAGAGGGAGTTGTTTGTTGTTGTTAGTTAAAGGGAGTTAACTTTTAATTCATCTTTGCCATAGTTTGAATGTAGAAAACATTTAGGCGGAACGTATTGGTTATTTATGATTAAATTAAATTAACCCTTTCTGGACGAAGTTTATTACACTGCCCTCCATTTAGTTTTGTTCGTCCCGAACAATATCAGCTATTGCAATGGTACTGTTACCTTGGTACGGTGCCAACCTTTGCAGATGTATCACTTTCATCTTGGTACGGGGTCCCTTTTGGATGCGGTAGATAACATCATTCATTCGTTTGATTATTTTATATGGGCCTTCCCAATCTGGCTGCAGCTCGGGTGATCTTCCCTTAGTTCTCCTGGGGTTGTATAGCCATACCAATTCTCCTTCTTGAAAACCGCCACTATTTGCATTTATGTCGTACCTGGTTTTCATTTTGTCACTGGCAATCTTAATGTGGTCTCGAACCTGTTGATGGATTTTATTCATCTTCTCCCTTAGTCGTCCCACATAATCTGTTTTCGTGGATACCAGACCTCCAGGGATGCCAAACTCGATGTCACTAGGAAGATGTAGTTCTCTTCCGAACATGATATTCGCTGGCGTTTCACTTGACGTATCGTGCACTGCGCTACGATAGGCCATCAAGAATAACGGAAGATCCTTGTCCCAATTTCCTTGGTTGGCTTCTACTACCTTTGACAAATGTTTTTCCATGGTTCGGTTGAATCGTTCTACCATGCCATCCGACTGTGGGTTCATAGGTGTAGTTCGTGTTTTTCTAATGCTGAGTGTTCTGCACAGCTCTTCCATCAGTTGAGATTCGAAATTCCTTCCCTGGTCGGTATGCAACTCGAGCGGTGTTCCATATCTGCAAACCCATTCATTGACTAACGTTTCAGCGACCGTAACTGCTTCCTGGTTCGGTATTGCATAAGCTTCCGGCCATTTTGTAAAGTAATCAATGACCACCATGATGTATTTGTTACCTTTTGTCGTTTCCGGAAATGGCCCGGCGATGTCTATAGCAATTCTCTCCATTGGGGCTCCCACATTGTACTGTTGCATCTCTTCTCGAGTTCTAGTCTTTGGTCCTTTGCTCGCCGCACAAGTATCACATCGCCGACACCACTGCTCTACGTCGGTTCGATACCTTACCCAATAAAACCTCTCCCTTACTTTAGCCAGGGTTTTACTGACTCCCAGGTGTCCTCCAGAAATACTTCCATGCAGCTTTCCCAGTACCT
This sequence comes from Diogma glabrata, assembly GCA_963693315.1. Classification (NCBI taxonomy): domain Eukaryota; kingdom Metazoa; phylum Arthropoda; class Insecta; order Diptera; family Cylindrotomidae; genus Diogma; species Diogma glabrata. Next base: position 120,915,635 of record OY856187.1, read on the forward strand.
CTTCTACTCGACTTGATGGCAGCACCAGTTGCTCTAACACTTTCTTTCCATCACTCCCATTTTTTTTTAGTATCCCGTTGTCCATCAATAGTGAGTCCCATTGCGCCCAGTAGCATTTCACCTCCGTACTTAAAGGTGCTACCTCTTTCCACTCCGGTCGCCTTCCCTCGGTTTTCCATTTCAATATTGGTGCCATAGCTGGATCCTTTAGCTGCTCTCTTTTCATTGCCTCGGTACACCAATCGTCAGGAGTTTGGAACTTAATTTGATTCACTTTCATTGCCTCCTTTCTCTCAGTCCTGCTATATGACTTGCACTCCTCAACACAGGGTCTTCTTGAAAGATCTTCAGCGTTACAATGTATCCTTCTCTTCCGGTGTTCAATGCGGCAATCTCCTTCCTTTTTGACATTTGCCTCCTTTCTCTCAGTCCTGCTATATGACTTGCGCTCCTTAACACAGGTTCTTCTTGAAAGATCTTCAGCGTTACAATGTATCATTCTCTTCCGGTGTTCAACGCGGCAATCTCCTTCCTTTTTGACATCCACTTGCTTGTTTGAATGGTTCATCAAGCGGCCTGGAACTACTCCTTCTTTTGCTGCTACTCGTGTTTTGCATTCTTGTCTGATGTGCCCTAACTGCCCACAATTCCAGCATCTTACTCTGCTAGATCTTCTTCGTTGATTTCGTTCAGGCTTATCTTCCAGACTTTTGACACGCATGATCACTTCATCAAGCGCTGCTTTTAGTGGCTCTTCAGCAACTTCGATATGACGTACCCTATCCGAGCCATACGCTCTTTTTCCAGCTTCCATTTGTAGGGCCAATGCTAAGACTTCCACAGGTAGTTTCTTCCCGCTTAGATAAAGCTGGTTTCTCATTTGCACATCTCGAAGAGCATTGATGAATGCATCAGCTGCCAGTTCGTCTCGGTGTTCAGCGGTATAGTTCGGGTATGACAGACTTACCAGTCTCACAATGTCAGCCTCTAATTCTTGCAAAGTTTCGCTGACACCTTGTTTTCGTGTTTTGAGCTGCATGCGATGGAGAGCTTGCATATGATCTTCCCCATATCTTACTTCTAAGGCCTCCATTATCTTGCTATAATCACGCTCTGTCGCTGATAGTTTCTGCAAAATTTCAGAAGCAGGTCCCTTCAATGCCAATATAAGCGCATTTGCTTTTTGCTGGTGATCAACCCCAGTTGTTGCTATCTCAAATTGCATCTTAAATATCTGGTACGATGTAGATCCGTCAAATGCGGGTGTTTTCACTCTAGCTGGGGCTGAAGTAGTTGATGGATTGATCATGTTACCTGACTTCCCTTGTGCTATTTCTTGGCGTAATTCACTCGAAAGTTTGCGTAATTTCTCTTGTTCTTCGGTAACTGTCCACAGCTCCCTTTCCATGTGGTTGATTTTAACCTCCGCACTGGATATACGTGACTCGATTACTTCACGTAGTTGTTATTGATCTAATTTTTGTTCTGTCGCCAGTTTCTCTTGTCGGGCCAGCAAGTTGTTGTTGTTGGTTGTTTCCTTGTTTGGCCGCCAATTACTCTTGTTTGGCCATCATATCAGCAAGTTGTTGTTGTTGCTCTACTTTTTGTTGTTGTCGCTGTGCCATCATTTCTTTTATCAACACCATCATCGGATCAATTGCTGGGGCATTCTGAACCGGAGCTTCCTCCGGCTCTATTTCTATGACCTCTGTGTTTTGGCCTGCTTCTTCTAAAAGTTTACGCAGCCGGAATGCAAGTTCTGCCTTCGTTCCATGGATTGGAGCATTCCTTTTCTTCAACTCATCCTTCAGCTGGGTCTGGCTGAGATCACTAATATTTACTGTCTTGACCATTGTTTCAATAATCCCACTTCTGACACCACTGTAACGACTCTTCGTTGGTTCTTTTCGATTATTGAGCAAATACGACAGTAAAAAGACAGATCTTTAGTTAACAAAATCTCAAACTTTATTTATCAACCAGTTACATCAAAAAGTTACATAAAAATAAAAAGAATTCGGAATCGTAAAATCTGTATTTACTATTCCACTAAGTTCAAATTCTTTTACTATTAGTACCAAGGCTCAAGTACCACCGATTATTCCTTATACTTGCGAATATTTATCAACACTTTTAATTGCAAAATTAAACTGACTATCTGATATTTTGTTCGCTTATTTATATTCAAAAACAAATAAGCCGAATCATCTGGTACTCACTGTAGTTTCTAGAAATCAATAGGCCACTCCTCTTTTTAATTCATTAATGTACAAATTTAATTTACATTAATTTATGCAACTTGTATAAGGGAGTTAACTTTTAATTCATCTTTGCCATAGTTTGAATGTAGAAAACATTTAGGCGGAACGTATTGGTTATTTATGATTAAATTAAATTAACCCATTCTGGACGAAGTTTATTACAATATGCTAATTAATTCAATTGTAATTTTTGAATTTTTTGTGAATTAAATTTTAACAATTTTTTCATTGAATTTTTTAAAGTTTTTACACCTCTGATTTTTATAAGTGTTCGGTATTTAAATATTTTGTTTGAGATGTTTGAATTTCTTATAAGTTTTAAAGTTTTAAGCAATTTTTTAAGTTTAAGGTTTTCATATATGAAATTTTTGTAAAGCTTTTTAGTTTAGTTTTTTGAAATATTTTTTTGGAAATTTAGCTTTTGGAATATGTTTTTTTGAAATTTATAAATTTTTCGTAATTGTCAAATTTTGTGTAATTTTGACATTTTGCATGCAACAATATGCGTTTTGAGGTGTTGATGTATGCTTTTTTAAACCACTGTGGATTGAACACCCCTGAGACTATTGATTCGAACAAAGCATTCCATTTGTACGATGTACGGAGAAAGAAAGCCCTCTTCATTCTGTCAATATGACAGTGAGTGATCTCAACAGTTAGACTGTTTGCACATATTGATTGACGTGTAGAACGGGTAAAAGAATATGTTTGAGGTACGATGGGTCCGATTTCATCCGAGCACTGCTGGTAACGACATTTCTAAAAAACAACAAGATCAGCTACAGTGTTGTAAGAAATCAAAATGTAATGTTAAATTTCGATAACCAACAGTTTGTATAGCGAACAGAGTCGATTTGTAGCAAATAGAGTTCAAAATAGCCAGGATGGAAACAGATGCACGCCCTAAACTTGAAAGCAATACTCCAATACTCCATACAGGGACAAATAAGGAACTTATAAATTTTGAGTAATTGATACGGAGTGAAATATTTTTTACATCCGAGGAGGCCGAGTTTTTTAGCCGCAATTTTTATATATTGGTAAATTTTAAAGTTTTGGAAATTTTATTAAATTTTTGAAAATTTGATAATTGTCTTTAAGATTTGTCTTTATTAAGATTTTGTTTTGACATTATGATATTCTAGTAAATTTTAGAATATTTTTGGGATTTTAAATTTTTTTGTATGTTTTTTTGAAAAATTTGTGTTTGTATTATTAATTTTTTTGTTATAAAGTTTTTTAGTTTACAGCAAAATAATTTTAGTAAATTTTTAATTTAAAAAATATTTTTTATTGTTTGAATATTGTTAATTTTTAATTTGTTTAACACTCATAATTTTTTGAAATTCTAAATTTGTTTAAATTTTTTGGAATTTAGAATCATTTTGCTACTCGATCCAACTACGCGATCTCACTCGACGACTACCAAACTTCAGGTACTGCGTCCAACTGGCAACCCTCAACTCACGTTTGTTTTTATTTCTCTTTAATTTTTTTAAACAAAATTAATTTGAAGTCATTAAATTTTTTAAATTTATTTTTAGGTAAACATGTTTTGGCATTGTGGTTACCGGAATTATTTTGTAAAAAATGCTACTTTTTTCTGAATTTGATAGTTTTTTTCAGAGTTTGAGAACTATTTGGTTTTACTTATAAATTTTGATATTTTTTTTGTGTGAATTTTTTTCGTTTATGTATCGTAATCTGTGGGCGGAGGGCAGGATTTTATATAGGTCCTGACGCTCAGGCACTATTTGTAAGTATTTTGAATTTTTTGAAGTAAAACTTCTTTAGGCGCATTATAAAAATTTTGGAACGGAAGGACAAAAAACGAATATAATATTCGACAAATATACAATACAATTTAATTATTACACACATATAAATGTCGACATATAAATGTCGGAAGTAGTAATTTGAACAGATATATAACCACATACATTTATCTCTATCATACTACAGTCTGATTTTGAATTTTAAACGTACACATGCACACAATTCCAAAAAAACGAAAGTAGAAATTTAAACAATAAAATAAAAAAGAAATTAGAAGTAAAAAATCCAAACGAATATTATGTTCGGCAAGTATGCGACAATTCTATTATGTGTATTGTATTTTCTATACGCTTATTCAGTATCATATTAAATGTTATATGAGTTGGACGTGTCGATCTTAGATCTAAATATCTAATAATATAATATTCGTAATATTTTTTTGAGTTTCGTAATTTTTTAAATTTATGTTTTGAATTGTTTTAGTTTTTTGAATTAAAACTTCTTTAAGGCTCGTTATAGTAGTCATTGTGGTCATGGTGGCCATGGTGTTCATAATGATCATGGTAGTCATGGTGGTAATAGTGGTCATGGTGGTCATAGTGGTAATGGTGATCACGGTGTTCACTGTGGTTATGGCGGCTTATGGTGGTCATGGTGGTCATTGTGTTCATTGTGGTCATGGTGGTCATAGTGGTCATTGTGGCTATGGTGGTTATGGTGGTCACGATGGTCATGGTGGTTACGATGGTCATGGTGTTCACGGTGGTCATGTTAGTTATGGTGGTCATGGTGGTCATTGTGGTTATAGTGGTTATGGTGGTCATGGTGATAATGGTGGTCACGGTGGTCATGGTGGTTATGGTGGTCATGTTGGTTATGGTGGTCACGGGGGTCATGGTGGTCACGGTGGTCATGGTGGTCATAGTGGTCATGGTGGTTATGGTGGTCATGGTGGTCATGGTGTTCACGGTGAACATGCTGGTCATGGTGTTTACGGTGGTCATGATGGTCATATTGTTCATGGTGGTCATGGTGGTAATGGTGGTCACGGTGGTCATGGTGGTCATGGTGGTCATGGTGGTCATGATGGTCGTGGTAGTGTCACGGTGGTCATGGCGGTCATGGTGCTTAGAGTTTGCAGCCCGGGCTTTCCCGGGCGGGAAAAAAATATTTGTGTTGATTAAATTTGTTTTGTTAAATAGAAAAATGAGTGGTGTAATCTTTGCACGCGATTGAAATAAATTTCTTTGGCTACTGTGGCAGGTATTAATAAAAAGATGAAATATAAAATAAATATGTCATATTGCAATTAAGAGTTGTATTTCTTGATAATATAATTTGCAGCATGTGTAATAAAAAGTAATATTTACATAATGTATTACAAAGTCAATTCAATTATTAACATAATTGAAATATGAAATTAGAGGTTTATGACAACTTTGCTAAATTTTTTGAAAAATGCATCAATTGTTGTACCAATCGTTAAATTAAGTGGACATGCATCCATCGGGAAATTTAATTTGTAATACGTTGTAAGACTTTGAAAAACATGTAAATATGGCTTTTTATTACACATTTTTGCAAATTATATTATCAAGAATATTAGAAAGAAACTCTAAATTTCAATATGACATGTCTATTTTATTTTAAATTTAATATTTTTAGTAATGCCTGCTGCAGTGGCCAAAGAAGTTTTACTTCAACAGCGTGTAAAGACCACGCACGTCATTGTTTTTCTTCAGTTTTGTTCTGTGGGCGGAAGGCAAGATCCATGTAAGTCCTTACGCGCTGACAATTCTTTATGGTTTTATTTATATTTTTTATGTGTTTCTTGTTAAATTTGTTTTTTTGGCGTGTAAGGCAAATATTGTAAGTCCTTGACATACCATCATCCTGTATGTTGGAGTTTAGTTTTTTTTTAATTTAGAACTGCAAAGATAGGAAAGGTCCTTTGGACGTATTTGTAACGGGGAGTACGATTCCACGTACCTTAGTTGGGTGGAAATATTGGACTGCTGTGAGATGGTTGTGAGTAGTGAAGTAACATGGACCGAATATTGTTGACCTCTGATGGTTTACTAACTAGGTTGTCCCCTATGGCTATTTTACCACGTTCACGGGTTCTCAATGAATTCATGACCACCAAGTGTTACGCCCATGTTATTCGAAAATTCTATTTATTACAGTGTAATCTGTTAGACGGTAGGAAAAGCGCAGGTCAGTGGACATAACTGGAAAATGTATCGCTTGTTGGTCAGGCCGTTGTGACTGACATCCACTCTACACCTACACTGACTTCTATATTCTCCCCACAGGGTGGTGTCCGGTAGTGTCTTTAGCTTGCCAGAGAAAGTGAAAAAGAAGATGCTAGTCCTTGGGTTTCTAAGCTATAGTTAGACCACCTCTGTCCTATTCTCATCCATCCACTGAAGCACTCTTCCAAAACTCCGTATTTTGTTTATTATATGTTATAGCCAATTTTGTTTTTTTTTTTGCTTTCGATTTTGTTGTTGTTAGGAGATAGCTCGATTCTTCTGCTGCCACCTATCGTACCGGTTTTCTCGTTTGTTTTTCTTGGATTGTTCTTGTGTATATATTTTTTTGGTGTTCGACTTGTTTCATGTGTTTGACCTTATTTATGTTTTATTTTTCTATTTATGTTTTTTGTTTGGTAAGTTTGTTCTGGCCCGTCTAGTTCAGTCACCGAGAGCTTGAGAGTTTTAGCTCGGGATTTGGGTTTGAGCCAAGCTCAAATTTTACTTCTTGATTTTTTTACGATTCTCAGAACAAATGTAGTAAGCCAGACTTCTTCTTTTCGTCCTGTTCTGTAATGACTGGCGAGCACTATGACAAATGTTTTGTAACTTTCCATCTTCCTCTAAGATGAAGTAGAAATGTGCTTATCCATATTTTCAAAGACTTCTCATCCCGTCCTTTTACCATTTAGTTAAGTTCTTAAGTACATTTGTTACTTAAAACCTCTATGCCTGTTGGTTAACAAAATTTTCTCATGTTTGTTTTTCATTTCATAAATGCTACAAAACAAAAATGCAACCAAAGGGTTTTTTTCGTGGAATTGAAGTTTCTAGAAGTAAGGTTTAGTAAGTATTTTTAAAATGGGGTTAGTTGATGGTTGGGTATTGTGTTGAACAGGTGGTTTTTGGAAAGTGAAACGAAGCGAGATTAAAAATTACTTCTTTTGAGGTTGATAGTTGAAAATATATTAAGTATGTTAAAATATCGTTCAAAAGTAATTAACGTAACTTAATATTGAAATCTTTATGAAATTATCTCTTTAAAAAAACGTGTAATAATTTAACGGCTTAAAACTTTAAAGTATAAAACACCAGTTTAATGAAACAAATTAAAGGAATTAAAGTAACGCATTATTAAAGCCAACTAAATGGTTATGTCAACTGCAACTTAACACATTCAAGATGAATGATGAAAATCTTCATTTAACGTTTTAACGTTGTGTTACTACCAGGTTTTGACTATAACTCGCACTTTTAACTCGAAAATCTGTATAACGACTCATATATAAATAAATTATGTTGCAGAATTCAAATTATTCTTAGTAAAAATTTTCTCTCCAAATTTTGAGTTTAGACTTTTTTTGGGATAACCTGTATAACTTGGTGCAACCTGCACCAAAGTTCGTGTTTTTTAACATTAAAGAAAGTATATTAAATTAACTGTAGGCTTCAAGAAATTAAAAAAATTTACAATTATTGTTTGTTCAAAATTTATGGCGTTGAATATAGAAAATGTTTAGAAAAACATAAATTTTTGATTTTTGTTTCAACTTTTTTGGAGTACAGCTTCCTTGATGGATTTTTTACAAAAAAAGCTCATAATGTTTGATAGCATTTTTACTATGCACTTGTTTCATTAATATATTAAATTTGTTTGTTTTGTAAAATATGCGATCCAAGAACCGGAATAAACTTTTTTTCACCGAAATTCGGTTTTTCACGAATATCTCAAAAATAAGACCTAACCTAAAAAAATGAATATGATATTCGTGTTCAGCAAGTCAAAATCTAAAAGAACAGTTGGGTTTTATTTAGGGAGATTTTTCTTGTAAACTAGTGTTATCTAAAAAAAGTGAGATATGTGAAATAAAATTATTGTTCGTGAAATATATAGATAAAATAAAAGGTTCAGTTCCTAAATTACTGAATACATTTTGTTAATATTAAGCTAAAAAAATCAAAGTGAATACACTATAGCTGCTAAAAATGAGTTTTGTGTAATCATTCATCATTGTTAATGGGATAAATGGTGAATATTTCAATTTAAAAAAGAGAAGAGAAAAATTATGAATGCCCGAGCGCTGTTTTAATATATGAATACATTGGAGTTTCCAGTTGGACCGTCTTCACAAATTCTCACCGTGAAATGGTGAGTACCGCTAGTTTGATTTTAAATTAGTTTGATTTTTTTCAAGTTTGGTTATGACAAAATGTTGAATTAACAAGAATAATGGTATGGAGGGTTGTGGCATGACGGCAATGTTCTTTCAAAATTTTCTTGTTACTGAGGTTGGTCACCAGAACTCACGTCAGCCTGAGCGTGTACGTGTTGTATGAACGAAAAACTGGTGGTCATGCATAGTCTACCTAGCCTCATATTACAGCCTATGAACCGAAAATTATTAGATACATATAAATATTTATTTACCTAATAAGAATTAAGTTAATCTAGATAAATAACAATCTATAAGAAACAACAATAACAATTGATTTTTAAGATATAAATTGTTGGCTGTATGTAACAGTATGTATTCCGACTAAACACCTAAAAATAGAGTAAATTTTTTTACGAAAACTCAAGACCGACCTTCGGTGTAGCATTATTGAGAACCTTAAACACTGTATAGTTGATTTTATCAAGCTTTAAATAAACATATTTGGAAAAATTTTATTTAAATTTATATAAATATAGTAATTTTATCATAAACCCTTTCCATACTATATCTCGCGATACTATTATCTCAATTGTGTTCCTAATTAAATGTACAAAAATTCATGAACGATTAAATTGATCAAATACCACAGTTAAATCTGTAGTAAATCAAATTAAAAAATAAAATGATAATAATTATTTCATTTATATAATTCATATAGTCATCGTTTAATTATGTCATTGAAGGTCATTATAAATTTATTCATCTACAATTAGTAATTCTACTGTAGTTAATCTGGTTGTTTGTTCAACGTGAAGTACAATACGGCTTATAAGACGATTGCAAGCTGTGACTGTTTTTGTAAATACACTTGATCATTCTTTAAAAAATAAATTAATGACCCTGAATAGAATTAAAATACAATTGAGCGATTACAAAATTATCACTTTAAAATGATATTTACATGACCCCAACGGAATTGAGGTGTGAGAATATTTTTTTTGTCAACGTAAATATGAGAAATAATTTGAATATTGATTCAAAACATGTCATTAAATTTCTAATTTATTTATTCTTCTTATCTTAAACAAACTGACATTATGTCTTCAAATAAATAATATTTGTTTTTCTAAGAATTTTTGTCAGTATATATTCCTACGTTGCAACATGTTTGATAATTAATGTTATTATTGGATTAGTTAGTAATTATTTTAATTACTGCATATGTTTAATTGAATTCAATATGAATACATATAAATGTTGAATTATGGCAAGTTGATTATTATGGAGTATATTAAAGCAAGCAGTAAACCAATATATTATTAAAGATAGTAAGTCCAACTTGGAAAATTACATGTACAAATGCGTGCACTACCTGCACTGTCGCGTATGTTTTAGTAAAGAACTTTACAATATAGATACACGTCATTACAAAGAGCAGTTTTTTTGTTGGGGATTTTCTGACTCCATTTATTTTGTAAGTACGGAGACTGTGTTTTCACAGTTCTATTCCAAATAATGGTGGCGATCAATTTTTCCTTTGTTTTTAACATGCTTGTTTTTAAGAATATTATTGTAGTATCACAAAATGTGTTCTGGTGTATTGATGGACGGACGCAAATCTTTTGTCGTTATTTTTTAGTATTTAAAGAATAGATAACTAAACAATAAATACCATAGCATATAAAAAAATATAACATAGGCCGATATTTCATGATATGATGCACAAAATAAAAAATAAACTAAGAGGCAAAACGCTATTTTTTAAAAATTTCTAGGAGCAAAACTAAACTGGTACTGCCAATATTCCAACTTGTAGCATGTTCCTTGACCAAGTGAGCAAGTTTGTCGTCTTTTGTCAAATGTTTGAGCAGGCAATAACGTTGTCATTATCAAGGAATATTATATAACTAAGATTGAGTGTGCTTCAGTTAAGTGTATAGAGCTAAAAAACCAACGCCACTAAGAGAGTAACTTGGCTATAGGGATATCTCACTGCTATTGTCGCTGGTATGTGATATCTGATATTAATTCATACGTCAATATCAGAGAATGGAGTATGCAGGGTTGTCGCACTCAAAGATCCTAAATTAATCAGTGGGTGTAACAACCCCGCTTACTCCAGCTCCTGCTACTGATTCTCTCACTGCTACTGCCAGTAATATCTCACATTCGAATACCAATAGCAGGCGCTGAAATCCGTAGGATTGTCATGTCCGTTGATCAAAAACAAAAAAATTATAAATCAACAAACACTGATCCCTCTACGATGGCCATATCTCCAGAACAAATCACATATCCTACCTATAATGGAGGCTACTACGACGATAAAAATAGGCACTGTATTATTTGTCTTTGTTTATTATAAACCAAATTACATATATCCATTCGATGAAACTAAATGAAAACCTAATTTCATGCAGTACAGTACTGGACCGTCGTTTTTTTCAAATTATTTAAAATAATTACAGATAAATATGAATTTGATAAAGATCATTGAATTATTTAGTTTAATAACATTCTAAAAACTGATAATAAAATTGTATTTTTTTTCTTCAAATAATGACCTTGATAGGAGAAGTCTGTGGAAACGAAATCCCTCTATAAAATAAGATAGGCATATAAGGATGTTTATCGCAATACAAATTTTATGGCTCTAGCTTGCACAGATATGCGAAAATGGATTTTCAACGATTAATAAAAATAAAAACCATAATCTGGTATGCCAAATCCAAAAAGATATAGTTGACTATTTTGGGTTTTTTATGAATCAAATCACCATGTGAAGCATTGAATCACACAACTTAACTCAATAGCTTTGAACATCCTCAGATATCATGTTGACCTTGTTTCTTTTTCTATACATTCAAAACGATTACCTAACGATCAGGTTTGAAAAAGGCAGATTTTCCAGGAAAAGTACAACTGTGGTTAAAAATGTGTGGTATCATAATTTATTTAGATTCTCGGCTCATCCTCATATGACATCTCGTCATCTCGAATGTTAAGAGAATTCTACAGTACGGTCAGTGTCCAACTTTCACTTCATGTAGGCTTTCACATCAAAGCAGATCGATAAATGATTTGTAAAATGTGAGTTTGCAGAATCACAAAAGCTGTTTTGATTGCAGAAATATTGATAATTTTTTAACATAGATGATTACCCGGTTATTATTTCGATACACTACCCGATTAGTTTGATCGAGTAAAAAATGTTGATTTTCAAGAAACAATTAAAAGAGCCGTGAGCTAGAATTAATATTGATTGGGAGATAATAAGAAAGAACCTTTCCAGACCTGGTGCAAGATGTCTACTATTTTTTCCAAACAAATTCCCTGACTTTCCAGAACAAAAATATGAAAATTCCATAACTTTTAAAAATAAAACTAACAATTGTATTAAAAAAAACACCCGTAAATGTATACTTTGCGATACATGTTTTAATTCGATTCCATCAAAGGCATACAAAGTTTTGCAAATTATACAAATCACTATACAGTACAATCGTTGTACAAGAACTGCAGAGTTATCCCACCCCTTTTCTGTCTCAACGCCTCGTTGTAGATTTATGTCTCTCCAGAACGATTATTTGAATAGAGTTGCCAAATTTTAAAACTCAATATCCCTTCTTCGTTTTTCGCGATGAATTCATTGCTCAGATATAAAGAAAATTGGAACATATTTAAAACAATTAGTATAGTTATCTGCATTGCTCCTTACATTTCATTTTTACCATCTCCTTTTCTAGTTGAAATAGTATCTTCGGATATTCAGAATGTCTAAATAATAAATATTTCATCATTAAAAAAAACCACTTGTCAAAACCGAATTACTAAAACAAAGAGTTTTCAAATTTGATAAAAGGTTTCACTTTTCAAAAATAGACACCAAAGGTCCCAGATATTTTTTTCCAAGGTCCCATATCAAAAGCTATTTCTTTATACTGACGCTTAGACGTTTCTGCTCAAACCTGGACTCAAACCTTCACCAAACACCTCTTGTTTCGAATACAGAAAGCCGGAAAACCAATGTTTTCAAACGTATTGAAATTGACTCTTAGAAGCCAACGATATTATTTAAATTTATATGCATAACAAAGATCTCGTTAATCGCTCCAATAGCATCTAAAACTTCACAGTAGATCAAATAAGAAAATAGAAAAATAAGCCGAAAATGATAAAGCGATGCGGTAAAGCTTTCGACAATGTCAATTAATGACAAAAGATTTTACAGCGTCAATTATTCTTTAAATTCTGAAAGACACTTTTTTCGTGAAACTCATTGTTTCAAACTCGACTGTTCTGGAAACTCCAGAAATACCTTCAGGAGTTAACATAATGCCTTCAGGAGCCTTCAATTCAGCCTTCAGGAGTTAACATAAAAGAACTTCATTTCAAACCTTAGATTATCAAAAAACGTTTAAGAGCGGGTTTAACATCAACAAGCTCGTTGCGTTCGGCTTTCATCCCGCTATTGAAAAATTGATTCAAAATTTTTTAACTGGCCTTAACATTTTGGTTTTCTTTATATATAGTCATGTTTGGTGTAAAATTTTAATAAATTATAAATCAACGTCTTCTGAATATTCGAAGGTAACAAGCTAGCCCAGATTCAAGTTTTGAGGAATTTTTAGGATTTTTTGGGATTAGGAATTTGAGGAGTTAATTTAACCTCAAAAAGCTGGGAATTAAAAGTATCAGGTAAAATAAATCCAAAAAGTGTGAAACTCTGTTGAAAAAATTATGTTAAAATGCTGCTGTTATACATTTATTTATGTGAACAGTGAATAGGTGGACAGAGAGAGAGTTGTTATGATACGACGAAAAAATTTAACAGACTCAGGTAAGATTGATTCGATTTCCTTAAGAGAATGCTCGTTCACAAAGTATTTGTATAGATCTCATATACTGATGTAGTATCCCATTGCAGCAGCTATCAAAACTAGCAACTGAATTCCCAAATGCCCGTAAGATGTTTCACTTTTTCGAAGGTTTTTCTTTCAATCATTATTGTTTTTGTACTGACAATATTTGTCGTGTTCGATTTGACTAAACTAATTGAAACAACTGAAAAATTGTATGCAATCGTTGTTGTTTTTTCAGTTTTTTCAGTCAAATTGAACGCACCTGTTATTGTTTCTGGTCAAAACTCTACTGAAATCATTCAGCTTTTAATAAATAATGTTAATAAATAAATAAATTTGTTACTTTTTCGGCAATAAAATACCAACAAAATGTTTGTTTATGTACGTGACCAAATTGGTTCTTAGTAAGAAACATAGATTATTTAACATTTGGATTAATAACAAAAATCAATAGAATACGAATGAATGAGGAGTGGGCATTTAACGTTAAGATGGTATTAATTTGTCGTTCTGTATGGCTATGTAATCAGCTACTTTTGAGACTTACTGACATATTGAAAAATTTGGTCTTTTCAATCAGGATTATCCCTTTGATTTCGACATTTAATAAGACGTTGAAAAATTATTAAAATTTGCAGAAAGAAGATATCATGCACTGCAAAATAATTTGAAAATAGTTTACTAACCTTGCTCGAAAGCGTTGAAAAAAAATATGTATTTCTTTATTAAAAAAATAAAAGATATCAAATATTGGTCTCCAAGTTGTTGTATTTTAAATAAAATCAATAATTTATATTAATAAACTATTTTTATTAGAAACCACAAAACAAACTCTTTTGTATATATCTTTTTATTAAGCGTTTCGAGTGTAAACACTTAGCTTTGAATTACAAAAAAAAACTAAATATTTATGGGTAGTTCTACACACGAAGGAATAAAATGGAGCTAATTACGGCACGACATGTTTTTTGCGTATAAGTTCTGGCAACTAGTTTTAGTTAAAGTTGATGACGTTCTTTCAACGTTTCTGAATGTGGCCAGTCAAAAAAAAAAAAAAAAACAAAAAATAAAACAAAAAAAAAAAAAAACAAAAAAATACAAGAGTCAAAATTAAAAAATATCCTCCTTAATCATAAATTAACTCAAAATTGTCTCAATATTATCTCAAAATACGAAATAAACATTTAACTAACTCTGCCCGCATTTAAATCTTCCAGGGGACTGAGAACAGGGGACTCATAATTTATCAGTATTTCGCTTAAAAATGACAAAATTACGTCTAAAAAAAAAATAAACGGATTCTATACCAAGGCAATACATATTCACGACGTATAAAATTACCTGTAATTAAAATACATTTTACGAAAATACTTGCCAGGGGACTGATAATTTGACTGGACAACACACGATCTTGCTACTAATGATGACTGTTTTGAATGATAAAACCTCGGACTAAGTAAAACACTTGCAATATTATGTTTATTGAACTTTAATTAATTCCTGTGACGAGAGATAACTTGATAGAAATATGAATTTCCAAAATTTTCAATGTGTTTTGATTGGGCAGGAGAATAATAACAAATTGGTGGGACAAACTTTAATAGGATATATCTAATATGATATAAAGAGTTATGTTATGATTATATACACATTATTAAAGCACCATTATTCAAAACTATTACTACAGAGTAAATTTGTATCTACACACTTAGAATCATTGATTATTTAGTTTACCAGCTTTGAATTTCAAGGTGGGACACGCCAGGGGACTGATAATTTGACGTTTTGAATAATTTTTTTTCTAAGACGTATATTTCGAAACGGGTTTATTTTGGGTGACCAGCTAGACATAGTTAAGGTTTACAAATTTCAAATGAAAACAAAATTTTTTTTTTCATATTAATATACGAAATAAGCAGAGCCGTCCAAAATTCCGATGTTTGTAGAACTACCCTTATACAGTTCTGGTTAACTATCATTGTTGTTATGGTTTGTTTTTTATTTATTTTTAGACAGAAAAATGCAATCCACTCCTGTAAATGAAAAAAATTGAAATACAAAATTTTAAGGAGTACGATCAGCGGTCAAATAAAATAAAAATAGTTTGTGAACTCTGGTTAAAAGTTATAAAATAATATTGCGTCGTTGATGCATAAGATAACTTCACCACAGTCTAGGAAACATAATGATTTCACGTAGTTCTAGTTATAAAAACATTAAAGAAAGCTGATAAGTATCCCAATACACATAAAACCTGTTGTACGAATTGAAAAAGGGAAAAAACGGAAGTGACTGGAAATTGGAATGCAGAACTGTTACAAATGATGTTCTAAGCATATATACCAAGTTTGATCCAAATCAATTATCTGAAACTGATGTTATTGAATTCAAATAAACAGTTGCTCCTGAGGCCCCACCACTCATTCTTATATCGTCAAAAAACGAATAATTTTTTTTCAAAATTCAAATCTCTGCATGGTATCTTGGTATCTTTACCAAAAAAAAATTCAAAAATTGCAATAAAAAAAATTTAACCGGAAGGGTATTAACCGGCAGTTGGGATCCAGAACTGTTGTGAACCGTACTAAATGGTTATGTACCAAATTTTATCCCAATTTTTTAAAACCTTAGGCACGCAATGACGGAGATTAAAATAGCCATTCAGACCTGTTAAAAAATATTTATAAAATATATATACTGTATTAATTTGAAACTTCAGTAGCCTTAGCTTTTATGTTTTGTTTTATTTATATAAGAGCAATTTCACAAAGATTCAACAACGTTTTCACTTGACCCCTTTTAATTTTGATTATTTTTTGTTTATAGATAGTCTTTGATAAATAAAAAATACAAGTTCTCTTAGAATTTTTTTTTTTCGACCAGGGGTCTTCACAGGGTGCCCCTCAATTTTTGTTATTTTATGATGTGAGTGCATTTTGACGAGCGATTGTAGAAAAACTATTCAATCGATTTTCATAAATGATATGTCGTTGAATAGGTATTAGAACAAAGTTTTTAAAAATGTACACTGTTAATTTTTTGAAATAATTTTTAATGGTGTAACATAAGAAAAAAATGGTGTAATTGAAAAAAAGATGGCATAGCCTTTTTTTTTTTTTTTTTTTTTAACTTAATTGAAGCTTATTTTATATCTAACAACTTGTGAAAGTTTAGGACTAGCATCATTTTTTGTTTTAGAGATAAAATTCGTTGTGCATATGACTGTCGGGAATCAGTTTTTTTTGTTCTGAAGGAAAATTATAAAAATGGCGATTTTTAGATTCAGATTTTTTTTTATGTTAAATATCAAATATTTTATTATTAAATGAACTTTTTAAAAAGCAATTTCAGTCAAGTTCAGCAAAATTTTGCGACATTTTGTCTCGACCCTTTTTAATTTGGTTTATTTTTAGTTTATAGATAGCCTTTGATAAATGAAAAATACGGCTTCAAGTAGAATTTTTTTAAATATAGACCAAAATAAACCAAATTAAAAAGGGTCGAGTCAAAATGTCGCAAAATTTTGCTGAGCTTGACTGAAATTGCTTTTTAAAAAGTTCATTTAATAATAAAATATTTGATATTCAACATAAAAAAAAAATCTGAATCTAAAAATCGCCATTTTTATAATTTTCCTTCAGAACAAAAAAAACTGATTCCCGACAGTCATATGCACAACGAATTTTATCTCTAAAACAAAAAATGATGCTAGTCCTAAACTTTCACAAGTTGTTAGATATAAAATAAGCTTCAATTTAGTTAAAAAAAAAAAAGGCTATGCCATCTTTTTTTCAATTACACCATTTTTTTCTTATGTTACACCGTTAAAAATTATTTCAAAAAATTAACAGTGTACATTTTTAAAAACTTTGTTCTAATACCTATTCAACGACATATCATTTATGAAAATCGATTGAGTAGTTTTTCTACAATCGCTCGTCAAAATGCACTCACATCACAAAATAACAAAAATTGAGGGGCACCCTGTGAAGACCCCTGGTCGAAAAAAAAAAATTCTAAGAGAACTTGTATTTTTTATTTATCAAAGACTATCTATAAACAAAAAATAATCAAAATTAAAAAGGGTCAAGTCAAAACGTTGTTGAATCTTCGTGAAATTGCTCATAATTTTTATTAAAAATAAATTTATTCCTTTTTCTGAGTTCAATACAATAGGTTACGGTCCTATGCTTTGGTCTATAAAAGATTTGTTTTTTTTTTTGCTGCGTGATGGTTTATTGTTTCATTAAACGATGACTAGCGGTATAACAATTGAGAAACTTCGTCGGAGAGAAAATTACCATGACTGGAAATTTGTCGCAGAGCAATCTCGTGGATTATAAACTATGGGATGGTAGGTGCTTTCCAATTGAGTGAATTACTGAATGATTCACATAAACTGAACTGGTTTAATATTTGGTAAATCATCAAAAATAGAGCCAAAACAACAAACCAACCAAACTCGAAAATTTAGACACAAACAAATATGTTCCGATTTATTTTTTTCTTATTTTTAACGTTAGACCACAAACCGTAAATAAAAAAATATGAATATGTTGAACTGATGAACCTATTTTTTCCTTCACTTTATTCAATTCAATTCAGTTCTGTAGTAGCTCAGTTTACGTTCAGTAGAAACTGAATATTACCATTGGATCATACAAATTCCGGAATATAATATAGTTTAAGTGACTCATTCAGCAATTCACTCGATTGGAAAGCGGCTTGTGTTGTTGGTGATGTTATTGATTTTAAAAGGGTTGCTAATGCAAAAGCTAAGCTGATACAACTATTTGAATCAACGGTTTTTTCACATTTTAGAGAAGCAAAAACTGCGAAAATGGTCTGGCAGAAGTTGGAAGCAGTTTTTGAGGATAAGGGTCTTACAAGACGAGTTGGATTCTTACGAAAGCTTATCACGACAAGATTAGATGAAAGTTCTTCTGTTTATGAATATGTTAATACAATTATCACAACTGCTCAAATTTTGACTAGGATTGGATTCGACATACCAGAGGAATGGGTTGGACCATTTTGCTTGCGGGTCTATGATTATGAGAATAGAAAGCAGTGGGGTTACTATCACTAGAGATAGCATATAATCGAAGCGTTTATACAAGATGTCAAGCAAGATGATTCAGCAATGGCTCTGTATAGTGGGAAATCCAACAAGAAGTGGAAGAAAAAGATGAAACAGCCTATGCAATCGCGTACCTAAGACACCAAGAAATAAAAATGCTACAATTGTGGAGGTGAAGGTCATTTCAAGAAAATTTTTCCGAAGAAATCTGTGTTGTATACTTCTTTTGCTGCTTCGTTAGATTTACCGAAGAATGAGATGGTCGATTGATTCGGCGTCTTCAGCACACATGACGTTCCGGAAAGAATGGTTACAGAATTTCAAGAAAGTATGTGATGGCAACGTAACGGTTGCCAATAATAACAGCTTGAAGGTCGACAGTTCTGGAAATGTTGAGATTTGTGTAAATGTTGACAATAAAAGCAAAGAGATACTAGTTAAAGGTGTGCTGTTCACTCCGCGAGTTTTGCAAGAAAGGATACATGGTTTCGTTTGAAGATGGGAAATGAAAAGATAAGATACAAGTTTGGTTGTGTTTGTGCTACTGGGAGCTTGTTGTCAAATGGAATGTGATGCAGTTGTTACTCCAGATATTTGGCATAAGAGGTTGGGACATTCAAATGCAGTTTATGAGGAGAAGCTCAAGCAAGATTAAGCGATAGGTGTGGAGTTTCAAGGAAGTGTAAACAAGTGATGTCAACATTATGCTGAAGGGAAACATCAACGAATTCACTTTGAAATTCATCAACAGTTAGCAATGATTGCTTGGAGCTGATTCATTCAGATAATTTTAGAACTCTTGAAGAGGCTTCCTTAGAAGGCACTAGATTTCGGCTTACTTTTCTAGATGATTGTTCAAGAATGGTTTTCACCTATTTTTGGAAAGGAACAATGGTTATGAAAAAGTTTGTTGAATTCAAGACTGAAAAAGAGAAATAAACTGGCAAGATAATCAAGAATTGAGAACTGATGCAGGTGGTGTAACCGTTCCGTACACCCCTGAGCAGAACGGGAAAGCAGAGAGAATGAAATGAAGTCTCTTGGAGAAGTCAAGATGTTTGTTATTTGAGTCTGGGCTAAGTAAGAAGTTATGGGCTGAGGCAACATCATCAGCAGGTTACTTAACAAAATTCCAAGTAGAGCTATTGGCTAGAATACTCCGTTTGAAAAGTACTATGATAAGAAAGCTGATTTGAGTCATCTTCGGATTTTTGGTTCAAAAGTCATGATTCCTGATGCACGAAGAAAGATGTTGGACAAAAAGTCGGTATCATAATTTCTTATCGGCTTCTGTGAATATTCCAAAGCTTATCGTCTATATGATTCAGCCAAGAAGTCAATTTTTATCAGCTATAATGTCATTTTTTCCCGAGGATGTAATGGAATCAACTGAACAAAAGAGAAGTATTAACTACTGGGCTGACTACAAAACTTCAACAGATTCTGAATAAGGCGCATCTATTCAATTGGTTGATGATGGCGCTGATCAAGTTCAAGAACCAGTTGAAGAAATTGTGGAAACATTTCTAGTGATGAAGACTTCTTTGATGCTTCAGATGCTGAGAATGAGTCCGATGAAATTTCGGCTCCTATTTTGGGACGTTCGACAAGATCCAACTTTAGGAAAGACCCTTCAAGATTTGAAGTGAATTTGGTTTCTAAATCTCTTGCGATGACTATTACTTACAAAGAAGCCATGACATGTGAGGAGTCTAAACATTGGAAGAATGCTGTTGAAGAGAGTTTTCATCACTTTGTAAGAATAACACATGGGTAGTGCCAGAGTTGCCTGACGGTAAGAAAGCTTTGAAATCTAAATAGATAAAAAAAATTGAACAGGAAAGGGGAGGTTGTTACATATAATTCCCAATTTGTTGCAAAGAGGTTCAGTCAAAAGTTCAGCGTAGATTTTAATGAAATATATTCTCCCGTAATACGTTACGAATCTATTAGATTGTTGTTATCGATAGCGGTACAGATTTTTGTTACTCATCAAATGGATGCAGTGACGGCATTTCTGCAAGGTGAGCTAGAGAACGAAGTTTTTATTTTGCCTCCTGAAGGTTTTGACAGTGAAGGAAAGTATTTACGACTAAAAAAGGCGTTGTACGGCTTAAAACAATCCCTCAGGATGTGGAACTTAAAGTTGGATAATGTTTTAAAGGATTTAGGGTTAATCCAATCGGAATCTGAAGCATGTATATGCATAAAGGTTCAAGGGGATAGTCAGTTCTACGTTGCTGTTTATGTCGACGAGAAACTGTTATTTGCAAGGAATTCTCATAGAACTTGCAGATTTTAAAATGAAGATAATGTTAAAGTTTCAAATGAAAGATTGAACAAGATCCTTCACCTTTCTTGGTATGAATCTTGAATATAAAAAATCTTCTGGTGTTTTGAGTTTAAGTCAAGAAAAATTTGAAGAAGATGTTTTACAACGGTTTGGTTTGTCTGGCTGCAATCCCATTTCCACTCCTAAGAACGATGAAGAGAAAATCGAAATGGCTAATATACCCTACCAAGAGTTGATAGGATGTTTACTATTCTTAGCAAATGTGTCGATACCAGATACAAGTTTTTCTGTAAACTATCTTAGTCGATTCAATCAAAATCCAGGAAAAGCTCAATGGAAAACTGTAAAAAGAGTACTATGTTATCTGAAAGATACTTTGAAAAACAAGTTATTTTTAGAAGGGGCGAAAAGAATGAGTCTAATAAAATAAATTGTTTTTGCGATTCGGATTATGCAGGAGAATTAGATAAAAGAAAGTCGGTTTCTGGTTTTGTTCTTCAAGCAGGTGAGGGTTGTATTTCTTGAAGATCAAAGAAGCAATCTGTAGTTGCTCTTTCTATTGGGGAAGCAAAATTTGTGTCAATGAGCTTGGCGATGCAGGATCTTCTATCGTTGCGTTCTTTTCACAAGGAATTGTTTTAAGAGACAGAAATGATCTTACATTGGGACAACAAGAGTGCAATTTGTATGGCTTTGAACAAAGGATATCAATCAAGAACCAAGCATATTGATCTCCGTCATAAATTCTTGAGGAATTGTATCAGAAACAATTGTTGCTCCCTCGAGTATAAGTGTCCTCTATGCTAGGGTTTCTCAAACGGGATCCCGGGATCCCGTTTCCCGGGATTCCAGGGGTAAATTTTCATCCCGTTGTTCCGGGATTTTATCCTGGGATCCCGGGTATCCCGCTAATTTTTATTAACATTTTTTTGTACTTTTTTCAAAGATATTAAAAGTTTTCTCACTCGAAAATCGAGTAGTTTTTAATTCTTTTCCCTCTGTAGTAATTAATTTCGTTCAAAATTAGGAAAATGTTTTTTTGACACATATGGTATCATGGTTTTTTTGTATGGTTTTTTTGACACATATAAACACAACAAATTAAAACCAATAAAACTTAAAATAGGTAGGTAGATTATAGGTAGATTTTTCTGAGAAATCTACCTAAAACTTGCGCTTCATTTCTCTTGGTTTATGTTTAATGGTTCTCTTGGACGGATGGTGTTCAATGAATGGTTCAATGGCCGTTTCGTCACGAAAATTCGGACAAAATTGAGTGATGGCACCATTGACAACCTAGTTTTTTGAAAAATTGTTTAAAAATTAGTATTATGAATTTATTTTTGTTTTGTTTTTATGTATTCTTTTTTATTTAATTTCTGAAGTTTTTTTAATTAAAAATAATTTAAATTTAAAAATCAATAGCGCATTTTTTGTGCTGTTTTAATTTTACACATTTTTCCACCACCCAATTAGAAAAATCTAGTTTTTTAGCGTTTCCCGGGATTTCCCGGGATCCCGGGAATTTAATATTTTTTGTCCCGGCTTCCCGGGATTTGAATTTCTACGGGAAATAAGAAACCCTACTCTATGCTGTCGGATATCTTTACCAAGTTTCTATCAAGAGTTCGTTTTGAGATGCTACGACGACGTTTGAATGTTTTTGCCGTCATATGAAGTTTAGAGGGAGTGTTGAAGAAATACTTATAAAATATATACTGTATTAATTTGAAACTTCAGTAGCCTTAGCTTTTATATTCTGTTTTATTTATATAATTTTTATTAAACATACATTTCTTCTTTTTTCTGAGTTCAATACAATAGGACCTATGTTAAAATGATGTTTGAGCTCAAAATCAACAGACAGATGAATCTGTTCAGAATCATACAGTTATCGGGGTGTTTTAATGCGTGATTAGTCAGTAAAATAACCACTTTGTTAGGAATAGCATATTTGGCAACATTTGCTAGGCTTTATTTAGTACCCCATTACTGTGAAAATGTAAACTCATTTTTTAAAGCAGAAAAGGGTTAAAAAATTGGCATCAGGTTAATAACAGAGAAAGGCATTGAATAATGTCTGAGATATACAGTGATCACCACTTATATTGATCACCAAGCTCTGATTTATGTTATCCGGTGATGGCAAAAATCTACCTTTGACTACCTTTCTGCGTTGGAGCATAAAAGATCCTAAAGCTGATGCCGTAGATGCTACAACGCTCCTAGTAAGGTCTCTCATTTGGATGTGCAGCAGTCCATTAATGCTACCCTAGAAATAAAATTGGACTATGCTCTATAGTGATGGAATAAAAATGTTGTCCGTTTGATCGAAACAATGTTTAAAATTTCCCGTAAGTGTACGTGTAACGGCGAAAAGACAATTGGACAACATGTAGGGTATGAGATTTTTTGTCCAGGATAAAGATAATATACAAGCAGTTGCGCCAGTATTGTAATGCCCATCGAACGTTATGACAAATTTACTGTAACTTTCTTCCTCGTACATTAAATTTTTGTTAACGTTTTGTTCAAAAACACTTTTAGATGGGATTCGAACTCGGTTCTTTTGAGTTCCAGCATGTTACCACAAGGCAACTCTACGAACGGGACATGGATAAAAGCTTATGAAGTGCTGAAAATAATAATTTATACCAAGCTATCGTCTAGGTAATCGGCCGACAGCGTTGGTTTTTCTGAAAAGTAGTTTGATTTTAAGAAACAATAATCTACTACCGATACTCTGGGTACGTTTTGCGATAAAGTTCACTAAGTGTTTTGTGATAAGAAACAGCACAGTTCTGTTTTCGTTTTCGATGTTATAAACGTCTTTAACTCTGCAAATTGAAATACAATTATAAATTATCTTGGCGATATATGTAGGTCCTTAACTCCTTAATTCAAATAATAGTATGCTACATTGGAGAAAGCTATGATGTATGACATTGAAATAGAACTAAGAGTGTCCATTGTAACAGGAGCACAGCGAGGATATTGTTCTGTTCGTAATTAATGAAATTACGTAACTAGTCAAATTATATCATCGGACTATACTACGGTTATGTATTATCAGGACTGAAATTAAAAGAACAAAAATCGATATGCGGATAAGTATCTGCAAAATAAATAAATCATGGAAATTGCCAATTTTAGAACACAAGTTGAATTTTAGATTGCACTTCACGTACTTTAGCGATAAAGTCATGCCATCCGGATCAGCTTTAGCAAAACTGATGCTGAACGTTGGTAATGAAAACTCCCAATAAAGATACAATTCGTTAATGCAATCACTTCCTTGTTGATGTACGCAATTAGATCTAATCACTTACTTGAAATCTAAATGGAGATATACTTAGTTTTGTACGGTATCTGAGAACGCTGTATGTGTAATAGTATGATCTGGATGCTAATCGACATAGCTGCAAAGAAGGCTCCATTACTTCGAGAAAAACAATTTGAACAAGGGCAGCAAGTTGTTAGGAAGCGTTTTTTCCCGTTAAAGTTTATTTGTCTAAACAAATGACTTCTACGTGAATCAATGCATTCAATCCAACTGATCGTTTTTTTATTCATATTTACTCTCCCAACCATATGTCTAAACAACTAATCTTTTTTTTTTATATTTTCACATTGGGTGAAGAATCCTAAATGTCCGTTTTTATTTGCTTTCTCAGTTTGTATGCTGCTGGTTCATGAAATTTTATAGATATTTTTTTTTGATATGGTGATGAAGAAAACTCGTGATAATACTAAAACCCTTAGGTGGTAGGCTTAAAAGAAAAAAATATCTTGTTTGCTTAGTATTTTTTGTAAATTTTATTTTAAAAATGTCTGCAACAATACTATAGTGATGTTGTTTAGTGTATAAAACAAACAAACTTTAGTTGAAATTTAGATCAATAAGAAAAGTTTACACAAAGTATAATTGTTTAACTTATATTGTTGTTAATAACACAAACCATAGTTAGTAAATATATATAATATATAAATATATATAATCACATATTAATGCATCAAATGTTCAAAGTCATATGAAAACCTGAAAATCAATTAAACTGATTTACATATACATTTTTTTAAAAAATAAATTTTGTTGATCAATAGTAGTGAAATACAGATGGGTTTCCACTATTTAAAAGAAAAAAAAACATTATTTTTACATGCATCGCGATGCCATTACGGTTTATCAAAAACAGGTAGGCATTTTTATCTTTAGTGATGCTGGATACGTCGTTCTAATATTAACTTAGCAGTAAAGTACCCCGCAGTTGACAATAGTATGATTAGAACAGGGATTTTCCTTTTGACTTAACTCAACATAGTTAATTTATTATATCTTAAATAATTGTTATTTCTAACAAATTAAGCAAAGGGAATATGAAAAGATATAAATAAATAAATAAATAAAATTTGTACTGGACTAGAGGAAATAACTTCTCAGACTCACATGGCTGACGTTCGTCGGAGAAACTTCGCTAGGCACGCAGTCCTCCGATTTCTTCCTGGTGGTGCGTCCAGTGTTCATTACAAAGTTATAAAAAGTCTCTTCATTTTAGGCTATTTCAGCAAAATTATTGAATCCCATTGTTTTTCTTCTATTATGCTGTTGCCACAGAAACATCTTAATATCTACTTAACTTCCCCTAACTAAATAAACACTTATACATAATTAGCCTAAAACCATTTTAAAATTAAAATTAAAAAAACGTTTCGACTAAGCTTCGAACTAAAATTATAGTAATTATTACTTTCAATTCCAATTAAATCAAAATTATAGCAACAAAAAAAAATGGAAAATCTGATAATTAAATGAAGTACATATTTTAATTTGACTTTCTTTTAAAGAAAATTTTAATCCCAATAGTCAATATAAATAAATTTCCGTGACTTGACTTTTTAATTTAGGATTTTGCATTTTAATTTCATCTATCGTTTTCAAGCTTGATAAAATTATGATAGACAGAAATTTTTAATGCGAGAAAATTATTCACAGTTGATATAGTTTCGTTTTCCTCGTCTTTGTTTTTTTATTGATTTTCTTATAAGTTTCAATAAAAATATTAAACGAGATCTACATACATAATTGTGGAAGCAATTTTTTGCATAAAGATTAAATCTTTCAATTTGAAGGTTTTGTTTTAGTTATAACCCTTGATCCAACAGAATGTGTTTAAAATATTTCATTTAACCTGATTTTCTAATTGACAATAAAATGGAAAAGGTGTAATCTCCAGTTTTGTCCCACCTGAAATCGAAAGTGTATTATATTGATTTTTGAATCGGAAAATTATAATTTCAATAGATTCAAGTTGATAAAATACAGTATTATCACATTACAAAGATACTACTATAAGGTCTAATGTTAACATAATAGAGTAACTTAATATTACAACGAACATACCCAAATATTCAAATACCAACAATAGGGTTAAAATGAAGAAAAACGTCCCGAACATAAACATAAATTGGATCATTAATCTTTTTCGATTAAAATCGAATTAAATTCATACATTTTCAAGATCCTAATAGAGCTAACTTACCTTCGTATAGAGGAAAAAACCTTTTTGTTGGTATATTTATTTTTTATTCCAAAATTATATTTGTATACATATATTTTTACGACAATCAAAAAAAGAGAAGAAAATTGTATTCAATTTTCCATCTAAATTTCAAACCCTTTCCTTTTACGTTTTCTTATATTTCTTCTTCCTTTTACGGTTTCAATTTTCTTATAAATATTTGTTTTTCGGAATATAATCCTATTTGAATATATAGGCTTTTTGTTTTCAAATTAAATTTTATTTCTTAAATTTCCTAAATTTCCGAATTTTTCTCGTAAATAAAAGTTTTAAAATAAAATTTATGCTTTATGGTTCATGAATCTTCTGATTATTCGAATCTTGAATATTTTGTAAGTTTATTATTAGAGAAAATTTGATTACAAATTGTAAGTGAAATTGTTCGATTTATGAATTTTGGTAATATAATTTTATTGTTTGGGTAGATTTTTGTGCATTTTCAATATAAAATTTTAATATGTGAGAGATTTCTTGAGAATGTTGTGAATTATTCAACTAGGTGATCTTTGTGTCATTTTAATATGAATTTTGGAAATTTTTGATGTTCGATTGCCAAGTGAAAATCAAAAATTAATCTGAACTAAAAAATGAAATATGATTGCAAAGAAAACATGTCTTCTACGCTGGGGGTCATCGAAAATTGATTATTGGGTCGAGAAAATATAACTAAGGTTTTTTTAAGTTCTAATATTTAATTACATAAAGAATTTAGCTATAATTAACGGATATCGACCTGCCGTAATTGACAAAATTGTAGAACATCATTCTAATAAAAATAAAAAACATAGTTTATCAACATTATTTCGCCAAAATAAACGAAAGCCTGATTATTCAAAGAGA
Source organism: Diogma glabrata (assembly GCA_963693315.1). NCBI lineage: Eukaryota > Metazoa > Arthropoda > Insecta > Diptera > Cylindrotomidae > Diogma > Diogma glabrata. The sequence goes on from OY856187.1 coordinate 120,942,737, forward strand.
TTTAAAATAAATTTGGCATTCAAAATTATAAATAAGTTCAAATCTGTTTGTAAAAAACACAATTTCTTCCCAGTATTCGGCCACCAAAAAAAATTAAAAAATATTTTGGGGAGCACAAAAGACAAAATTGAAGAATTAGAAAAATTAGGAATTCTTGAATGCAAATGTAGTGATTGCTCTAAAATTTATACTGGCCAAACAAAAAGAAGTGTAAAAACAAGGTTTAAAGAACATAAAAGCCATATTAGATTTAACCGGCCAGTAAAATCATGCATTGCACATCATGCTTTAACAGAATGTCATTTGGGAGTTTCTTTGGCAAATGTTTAATTAATTAAAGAAGGTAATAGAGTTTACAATTTGGATGCATTTGAAAGTTATTTTATTTCTAAAAATTTTGATATATGTTTAAATTTTGATCGAGGAAATATTACTTTCAATTTATTTTCAATTACATAATTTCTAAGTTTAGTTTTCTTTTAAATTTTGTGTTACTATTTTCGTTAAGTTTTCCTTTAAAATTTTTGTCATTTTTCGATTTTCTTTTAACTGCGCTTTATTTTGCATTGCTGAAGATGGGAGATAGTTTCCCTCGAAATGCATACAAAATAATTTTGTATTTTAAATATTGTAAACTAGTGATATTTTTGTAGTAGTTAAATAAAATTTTTTGTGGTGAAAATAAAAAAGGTGAAAACATTTTTTAATTAATTGTTGTAATAATTAAAATTTTCCCGAAAATTTCAAAAATTATTTTTTAATTATTTATTGTCTAATATTTAAATTAGAAATTATTTTTCAAATCAGAATTTTTTTATAAATTTATAGGTGTCCGATTTATTGTAGGTATACATTATTTATAGGTCTATACTACAGTAAATATACTCCCACTTCCTTATTTTCAATAAATATTTTAATTATTGACCATCTGGAGGAAGCAAAACCGCTAATCTTGGAGAGAACGTAACAAATAAGGAAAACAATTTTAGACACAAGGAAAAATAAACAAACAAAACTAAGAAAAGATGTTATGCCCAACATGTAGCGTCTGGAATGATCTACAATCAAATGAAGAAGTAAGAACAATTTGAGTTCTGTGTAAAAGTGTTAGCAAAGGAGTTAGGGCTTGGCAGTTAACCCTGACAGTAAGGACTAGCTTTCGGAGCGAAACACTTTTCCATTTTCCATCTGTGATGCTACAACATTACATTTTTCATTAACATAACATTTTGTATTAACATTTTCATTAACATGATAGGTCAGTATAAGTAACTTTTAAACTCACCCTCGAATCATCAAGGTTATATCTTCCTAAATATAGTGTAATTATGTATTTGCATTCTCTTTAATAAATATTTCGAATTTTTTTTCATTATCATTTTTGTTTTAATCTCTTTTGTTTAATATAACGAAACAAAAGAATCTAGAATGTAAGAACTCTTCAAGTTTTATATTGTTTCATTATGTTGCTAACGCATGGAGGGATCAGTTTTTATTAATTTGTTAATTTGTTTCTATTTTTTGATCCACGGGTGTGACAACCCCGCGTACTCCAGTCCCTGCTATTGGCATATGAGTTAACGTGAGATATCGCATACCACTGGCAATAGCAGTGAGATATCACTAGCCAAGGTGATATCTTAGGGGTGCTGGCGGATGAACTGTATTCAGTCAACGGAAGCACTCTCAATCTTAGCTAATGAATATTCCTTGATGCTGGAACGCTGTAGCTTGCTAGAAGAAAGGAACCTTCATATAACTATATATCTGAGCTTTAATCATTGAAAAATATACTGCGTCCCATAATCAAGGATTATGCCATTAGCTGGACTTTTGACAAACCAATTTAAGTTTTGTTTCTGCAAATTTTTAAAACAAATTTGCTTTTTATCTCTTATTTTATTTTTATTTTCCCTATCCTATCACGAAATATTGGCTTATGTCATATTTTATATGTGATAGGATTTATGGTTTAGTTATCCCTTATTTAACAAAAAAATATTAAAAAAAAAAAAAACAGATTGGCGTCCATTAACATCTTTTGAACGCATGTTGTTGTGGGACCTTGGTCTTAAAAGGTTTTTATGTGTTGTTGTGACACATATTGTAATGCCTACTACACATCACATTTTATTTTAAAAAAAAAAAAAAAATGTTGCAACATAAAAACTCTAAATATGTATGATCGTTTCCAATTTTTTATTGAGATGGTTCGTTGTGTATGACTGGTTATATTTGCAACGGATAAGATGATATGATTACATGGTTCATTAAAGATTGACCCTTATTTTCGTTGTTTGGTTTGAATTAGCTGAAGACAAAGCAATATGCATTTGTGCAGAATCATCCTGTGTGATTTATGTCTTTTTATTATTCTGATGTAATGGTATTGATAATCCGACAGCCACCTAACGAGAGAATGCTTATGTGATCAACTTTTTACTCTTTCGTTTAGGTACTTTTAATAGCTATATGTAGCTACATTTTGCCAAATATTTTTAAGTCGTGGTTTATATTTTAAAGAATAAAATCAAACTCAAAGTTTAAGTCGTGATTTATAATTGCAAATTAAAACTAGAATTGTTCTTAGAGTCGCGATTTATATATTTGCAAAAGCATTCTAATTAAAGTTCGATAGTTAGGGTTTTATATTTGTAATAAATTAAACTCAATTTTCTCGGGATTTAAAAAATTTTAAAACTGGAAGAAAAAATAAATTTAATTCTTTATCGAGTCGATCAAGTTCTATTACTTCGGTCTGCGAGACTTAAGTATTACATTCATGACCTAAAAGTGAAATTGGGGGGTAAGCTTTTTGGCATTTTTCGACGTTTTAGGACCTACTGATTCTAAAAAAGCAAAAAAAAATGTATGTCTGTCTGCCATCTGGCCGTCACAACCGACGAAATCTAGAAAACGGCTAATGGGATTTTAAAAACTCTGGTTTCTAGAAATAGGTAAACTCAATGGTAAGAGCCGAAAGGCCGATGTGTTCGATAACTGTACCGGAAGTGTTTCAAAAAAAATCGTCAAGTCTGTCAAAACAAGGAAATATGCATTCTTTTCTTAAAAACCGTTCATAGAAATCTTGATGGTCGGGATTGCTATGTGATACCAAAAACTAGATTATTGCATTATAATTTTGTTAAAAAAATGTTGTCAAGTGTGTCAAAAGAAACATTTTTATTCATTTTCTCACCCAATTTTAAGAAAAAATTAACTTAATTATTTGTATGACGAGGACATGGATTTTAGTTTTGGGCAGCGATGTATATCAAACATAACTCTTTGTTAAAGTACAAGTTTTTTTCTATCTCTGTTTAGAAATTTATTACAAAACTAACACGAATCATCAATACGTTGCCGGAAAATTATAACAGATCATAAATTAACACAATTTAGTGAAAAGATGATGATACACTCAGCAAACTACTCAAAAACCTCTACATTTAGCGTTTCGAGAAAATATTACAAAATCACCAATTCATATTTCTTTCAAAATTCCAAAAGTATTTTAAAAATTAAATAAAATCAAACTTTTTTCAAAATTCCAAAAATATTCCAAAAATTCTTACAAAATCAAAAATTGAAACTTTTTTCAAAATTCTAAATATATATAAAATTCAAAAATTCTATTTTTTTTTCATAATTCTAAAAATATTGCAAAAAATTGGCTAAAACAATAAATGAAATCATTTTTTGACACTTGACATTATTTTTTTGACAAACTTATAATTCCATAATTCTCTATAATAATAATAAAATTTCATGTCATACAAATAATTAAGTTAATTTTTTCTTAAAATTGGGTAAGAAAATGAATAAAAATGTTTCTTTTGACACAAAAGTCTTTTGCCGAAAACAATATCAAAATCCTTAACCCAGACCTAAGTCTTGATATCTCAGAGCCTTGAGATTTCAGCCCCTCGATATTTTTCTTTTTAATTTTATTACTGTTAAAATTCAGTATTAAATTTTATGAATTAATGTAATCGCTCTCCTGTTAACTTCATCGGATAACAGTTAAGTTATAAAAAAGTTGTTATAAAAAACAATTAAATACTTGTTTCTAAGAACATATCAATTGACGACGCAAAATTGGAAATGAGTGCCGATCAATTAAAGAATGAATGGAACAGATCTATTAATTCAACAAAATGAATGGATGAAGACTCAAATAGCATCATTACCATCTTCATCAACATCAATATTTTGCCCGTTCGATAAATCAAAGCATAACTGGCCAACATATTTTGAACAATCAAATCAGCACAACGAAGCATGTAGAATGGAAGATGATAATCGTAAGCGTACATTTTTTTTATCAAAAGTTGGAGAAGATATATTTGAATTACTACAGAATTTGTTCGAGGAAAATGCGGTGATTAAATCATATGAAGACTTAACTGGTTAATAAACGAATAATTTTGTTACTAAAGCACATATTTTGGCTGCGAGGAACGAATTCAATAAAACTCTAATGAAGTAAAATAAAAGTTATTCTGAGTGGGTAGCTGATCGTCTAGGTGTTGCAAGAAAATGTGTTTATTCTTGTAAAAGCTGCAAAGAAACGTATATTAATGATTTGATACGTGACATCATCATATTAAATACACCACATGATCAAGTTCAGAACGAAACGTTATGAAAATTGCAAAATTATATGAAACAACAACAAAAATATTTTCAACAATAAAAGCAGGTGAATCATTTATAACATCAACAGATATCAATAAAATTTCATCTTTTAAATCCTCAAAGGGGGAACACTCAAGTAAAAAATTTAATCCTAATTTTGATAGATCATGTGATGGTTGTGGCGGTAGGAATAATCGAGTTGATTGTTATCATATTAATTCAGTGGGTAATAATTGCGGTAAAAAAATCATACTCGAACAGTTTATATGTCAAAACGTTGTTCTTCTTCATCTTCGGAGTCAGCTTAAGGGACCCCATTTAGGCAGTTCTCCTGGCAATTTTGGCATGCTGGAGAACATTTGAGGCTTGATTTTTTGCAGTCAGACTTCGCACTGGCACAGTCTTTCGCGCATCAGCAGAAAATCATTTTCAAGAAATGACCTGCCTCCTCAGATGTATGGGTGAAAGATTGAGAACAACTACCTGGTCCCAGTGCACAATGAATTAGCAACTGCAGCGGATGATATCCTGAAAATAATTTTCTTCCGATGCCCAAAAGACTGTGTCAGCGCAAAGTGTGGCTGCTAAAAGCAAGCCTCAAATGTTCCCTAGCATGCTAAAATTTCCAGGGGAACTGCCTGAATGGGGTCCTTCAAGTTGACTCCGAAGATGAAGAAGAACAGGAGGACCGTCTGACCGTTTCTCTACAGAGGTCCGACGAAGAAGATGACAGAGAAAAAGAAGATGAAAATGAAGACCAGGATCAAAGTCCTTCTCCCCCTCAAGAGAGCAAGAAATTGGCTGAATGGTACCTACTGTTGTAATGTTTTATGTTAATATACTTTTCTATGTCAATAAACTTCGTTTTTACTTAATGGTTGTGTTATGTAAAACTATCACAATGTTTTATAGACACTTATATATCCACAAACATGGTCATAGCAAAATATTTTCCTATTAAAATGGTTTAGAACTTCTTTAATTAAGTGTGAGGAACCTGGTCAGCGGGTCTAAAAGTATATATTCTAAAATGAGCGTCTTTGCTATTTAGACTTCTAGTACTGAATATGTGTACATAATGGTGCATATTATGACTATTACGTTGACCGGAAATTGTGAGAAATTGATAGATTGATTAGTCAACAGTTGTTGCAAAGCTTCAGATTTCACGCTCAACTGAAACTGCTTTAACATTTGAAGGAAAATAGATAAAATAGTAAAGTAATATATATTATTGAAAAAAATTTAATACTCTACAACCCTTTGGCTAGCTTTTAGTTTTTTGATGCACCGTTGAAGAGTTATCCGGTCAAAAATGAGCAAAAATGTGAAGCAAAATTTTTTTTCTAAAATTACAGACTTTCAAGAGCGGATATCTCGAAAACTATACAAGATATCAAAAAATTTGTTTACGTAAGCAAATTTAATCAATTATATCAATAATTTAAATTATTAAATTATTATAAAAATAAATCCACAAAACAATCTTTTAATAGTTATATATATATTTATTTGACGCGTTTCGAATGTTATACACTAAGAGCCCGCGACGGCCAGACCTTCGTTATTTTATAAAAGCTGAATGTTTCTCTGCGCATACCCCCTACTGAGGTAGGAACGATTGGCGACATATGAAGTTTGGATCATGGTGGCTTTGGCAGGGAGCAGGTAACAAAAGGGCCTTCAAAGTTTCGTGAAAGTATAAAAGGTAATTTTTTTAAATATTCTTCGGGGTAGTATTAGAAGTCACGTCCCCCATTGCCATACAGTTACTATCGTGGTTACCCCCTGCCAGACACCCTTAAACATTATCAATTTGTTAAAGTTTAAGGGTGTCTGACAGGGGGTTATCACGATAGTAAGTGTCTGGCAAAGGGTGACGTGACTTCTAATACTATCTCGTAGAATATATAAAAAAAATTACCTTTTATACTTTCACGAAACTTTGGAGGCCCCTTTGTTACCTGCTCCCTGCCAAAGTCATCATGATCCAAACTGCATATGTCGCAAACCGTTCCTACCTCAGTAAGGGGTATGCGCAGAAAAACTTTCGGCTTTTATAAAATAACGAAGGTCTGGCCGTCGCGGGCTCTTGGTCTATTATACATTCATCATCGGCTACAAAAATATAAGACTCAAAAATATATTTAATCAGTTTTCATTTTGAATAAAGTGGTCATGTTGGTAAGACACATAGTTTTCCCCCTCTTACTTTTGATATGTTCGCCTCCTAACTATTCCAAACAAAGTTTTGAAGTCAAAAATTGTGTTCCAAGCATTTTCCTCTATACCTTTCATTGACTGGGCTAGATGAAATACAATCAACAGTTCTATCAATTGATAATAAAAACAAAAAATTATGGATATCATTATTGGTGAATGGGAAAGTTTTATTGTTTCAAATTGATACTGGTTCAACATGTTCTATGGTTGGTCTTGATAATTATTCAGTGCTCGAAAAACTTAAATGTGGTTCAACATCAAAAATATTACATGTATATAATGGGTACCTTAATACAATAAAAGGTATGGTAATTGTAAATATCCAATATAAAAATCAAGCAGTGTATTTCCCATTAATTATCGTCGATATTACATGAGGTTCAAATATAATGGCTCTTGATTGGTCCAAAGCATTAAATTTTGAAATTAATCATAATATTGAAAATATTTTTAGTACAAGTAGCTGTGACAGTTACGCAGATCTTCAAGCACAAGAAGTTATTTGCAGATATATTATGATTATGCGAATCATTTAAAGCAGATGCTAAATTAATTTCGAATGCTAAGCCAAAATTTTTTGGTTTAGCATTCGAAAAAGAAAGGTTAGTCGTACACAATATTTCAAAACCAATTCAAACCAGCTTATGGGCAGCTCTGAAAGCACCAGTGCTAACGTCATGTAATTCGATTAGATGTGCGAATATTAAGACAACCATCAACTCACAAATAGAAATTGATTGGCATCCTATTCCTAGAATTGAGGAGATATTATAGAAATTGCAATGCGGCCAATATTTTACTAAAATTGATTTGAAAGATGCCTAACTTTAATTTTCAACTAATTTATAATTTAAAAAAATTTATGGTGATCAATACACCATTGGGTTGTATGAATCAACAACTACCATTCGGTATTACAAGTGCTTCAGGCGTTTATCAGAGATTAATGGAAGAACTAATCGCAGGTATTGACTTTTGCGCAGAATATTTAGTTGATTTACTCGACTGAAAAAATCTCCGGCAGAACTACTTCATGGAAGACAACCGCGCACCTTACTCTCCTGTTTTCTGCCATCAGAAACTCAACAAACAGAAAATACATTTGCAGACAAAACTGAATTTCTTATCAATGATAAAATTTATGTTCGTGATTACTCACATAGGGGAAAATGGTGTAAAGAGACATCAAAAATGCTTTGGGTACAGGAATGTATTTGATTTTAACAAATTATGACTCATGGATATGGCACCAAAATCAAATAAGGAAAACAGAAACTGCAGAAGCATCAGTTGTTGATGCTCGTTCAAAAATAAAATATACACCGATCAAAACCAATTCCTTCTATGAAAGTTGCAATCCATGGCACAGAAGGAATCAGGCAAGTAGTCGTCAGTATTTTACTATACATAATTTTTTTCAAAATGCTAGGGGGTAATATAGAGGCCTAAATTCTATTTATTTTTAGAGTAAGATAATAAAAATAGAAAAACATTTGGACACTTTTTTTTTATTGGAGAGCCTTGAGACTTGCAGTTCAAGTAGCACTGCGACCTGAAGGTCTATTGTGCTTGCCTTGATTGTGTTATTAGTCAGTCGTCACTTGTCGTCTGTGCCGTTACTGGTTGTATTCTGTCATCCAAGTTGAGACTTTTAATAAAATTAATTGGCTCAATTGGAGTGACGTTTTGTGGTAGTGGAAGTGTTAGTCTTCTATGACCAAGTTGGTTGTTTCTGTGCCAAGAGAGTTCAGGACAGCTGCAGATGACTTGTTCCATCATTTCCGCCTCCGAGTAGCAGAATATACACCTGTCGGAAACAAAAAGGCCCATTTTGTTAAGATGGTGGTTTAAAGGACCATGTCCAGTAACACACCACCTTAAAATTCTTAGAGACTCTCTGTTTAAGTCGATTGTTTTTAAGTGAAACAGGGAGGTAACCTAGAAACTTCTTAGAGTGTACTAGTCCCTCTCTGCTTCTCCATAATTTAGCATTTTGTTCCTGTTTCTATGTTTGGATTGTACTTTTGAGTGAATTTTTGGCAATTCCGAAGCATGTTTCCGGTCCAGAAAACTTTTTATTTTCACCTTGCTTTGCTAAAGCGTCAGCGATAGCATTTCTTTGTATTCCCGTATGGCTAGGTGCCCACACAAGTGTTACTATATTACTGCAGGAGATTTTGAATAGATTTTGGTAGCATTTCCATACCAGTTTTGAATCAAAGCGCGTAGATTTTAGTGCAAAGAGTGCTGCTTGGCTGTCAGAAATAATATATATTTCAATATTTTGGTATTTTCTTTCAGCACATAGCAAAGCGCAACTGCTAATGGCAAAAATTTCGGCTTGAAATATGATTGTTGTGGTGCCTAAAGAAACCGTTTGTTTTGTTCTAGGACTGAATACACCTGTTCCCGTGCTCATATTGGTTCGAGAACCATCTGTGTACCAGATGCTGGCGTTATGTGGCAGCATGGAGTTTCTAATACGATCTCTGGCCAATATCTTGACATCAAAGTGCCTGTCTAAATCTATTGTTTTTGGCATACAATCCGAAATACTAAACTTTTATAAAGAATGTTTTTTATACAGAATGTTTATTGACATTTAAAGAATCGAAAAATTTCCAAAATCCAAATGCCAAACTATAGAGGGATTTACAAAGAAGGTTTCCACCAACTTTCAACTGAATTGTTCGAGTAGAACTTGCGAAAAACTATCATAACAACTATCTTGAAAAGAGGTTTCGAGAAAATTAAAAATAATAATAAAATAATAATAAAATTGAACTGAACAATAAACATGAAATAATTAAAAAAATATACGTTTTAATGACCTTCGGCTTATAGATCTTCAAGCAGTTGTGGAGTATGAAAGAATCTCTCAAGGGTGCACGTGCTCTTGTGGTCAGGCCAATGTCTGCCGTCTATTATTTGATTCGCTCAGCCTGATTAGTTGATGCGACACAGAAGCCGCTGTAGCTCCAAAAATAATTCTAATTTTGAAAAATCTAATTTCGAAATAGACAGGGTCAAAAATACAAATGATCTTAAGCCAAAGTTGCATTTCTAAACTTTTATATTTATTCCATGTTCTGCAGCGAAATTCTGTAACTGTGAAGCGGTGAAGTGATAAAAATTTCTTCGTTTCTTTTCATTAAAAAACTTATCACTTCGCCGCTTCACAATTACAGAATTTGGCTGCTGTTAAGCTTGTGAAACATTTTTCCAAGTGCTGAATATTTTCTGCTTCGGGGCAGTTAACAATGAGGATATAATCTATATAGAGACAAAGATGAAGTCCCGTTCCTTTGTTGCTTTGAACTAGATTGAACTAACTGCGCATTTCATTTAAAAAGCGTTGGAATGTCTGCGTAATCTATATGATAAATGGATGAAGTCTTAAATAATAAGAATGGTAAAGTAACAGCAGTTTTGTGATTTTATAGCAGTTTTGTTTAATTTACGTAGATAACATTTTTTTTTTAAAATAATTTTTTATTTTTTTTTAAATAATTAAATTCGTGGTAATTTTTAATTCTTTTGGAAGTTTTACAAATATTTTTTTTTCAAATTTAGTGTATTTATTTTTTGTAATTTCGAAATATTTTATTTTGTTTTGTAAATTTTAATTTTTCAAATATTTATTTTAAATCTTGCAAGTTTTTTTTAATATCGAATTTTTTTTATCGTATAGTTTTAAATTTTTTTCCTAAATAATTTTCGTTTGAAATATTAAAATTTTTAATTTTTTTTGGAATTTTTCAATTTTCTGAATTTTGTTTAGATTTTCTATGTTTTGAAATTTGAAGTTAAATTTTTGTTTTTTTCAAAAAAAAATTTTAAGTTAGTATCAGCTTGAGCACTGCCAAACCTCAGCTACTACAGTTAACTCCAACCTTTTTTTATTTTAAAGATAACAGGTTTGTTCTAGTAAGTTTTTTTCGAATTTTTATTTGTTTGTTTAGTTTTGTTCTGTGGGCGAAAGGCGAATTCCTTATAAGTTCTGACGCGCAGACAATTCTCTTCTATTTGTTTAGTTTTATTCTGTAGACGAAAGGCAAATTCCTTGTAAGTTCTGACGCGCAAACAATTTTTCTGTGTTATATAATTTGTTTGATTAGATCAACTATTTTCTTCGGGACGCCCATTTCACAAAGTGTCTTCCATATCGCGCTTCTGTTAATTGAGTCGAAGGCGCGTTCGAAGTCCACGAAGAGGAGATACAGTGGTGAATTCCATTCGTTTGATTGCTCTATGATGATACGGATTGTGTTGATATGATCGGTACAGCTTCTTCCTGGCCTAAAGCCGGCTTGTTCGTTTCTTAGTTTCATGTTAATTGATGGGGATATTCTTTCGAGAATGATCATCGCTAGTATTTTCATTATTGTGTTGAGCAGAGATATACCTCTCCAATTTTTGCATTCTCTAAGATCACCTTTCTTTGGGATTGTTATGGTTAAACCTTCTTTCCATTTGGTTGGTATTTTTCCTTCGTTCCATACATCAGCTAATAGTGGTGTTAGAGCTTCTGCTGTTGTGTTTACATCTGCTTTGAGTAATTCTGCTGATATATTATCTGTACCAGCAGATTTGTTATTCTTGAGTTTCTGTATGGCATCTCTAACTTCCCGTTCCGTTGGTGGATGGGTGCTGATAGTTTCGTTATAGTTGTCATCCGGAGACTGCAAGTTATTTTCATGTTGGTGGCAGTTGTCTTCGAAGTACTCTTTCCATCTATTTAGCTGCTGTTCATGTGTTGTGAGGGTTTGACCAGATTCATCCTTTATTGGTGGAGTGTTTGTATATTTGTTGGTGACCTTTCTCATGCATTTGTGTAGTGTGCGCATATTTCTATTAGCTGCTGCTGTTTCTGCAGTCTTGAGAATGCTTTCTGTATATCTTCTGCGATCATTCCTTGCCATCTTTTTAACTTGTTTTGCTGTACTTTCATATTTGCTGCGGATCTCGGTTGTGTTCTGGTGACACAATTGCAACTTGAGCTGACGACGCTCTTCAATTTTCTTCCAGGTATCATCGCTAATCCATGGTTTCCGTGATTTGTCTTGGTATCCAAGCACATCTGCAGCAGTTTTGACGTAAGCTTCTTTAACTTGTTCCCATTTTTCATCAATGCTGGTGGTTTCGTTGTTTGGTAGATTGAGCTGGAGCGATTCTTTGAAGATGTTATTTGTATTTTTGTCGCTCAATCTGTTGATGTTAAATTTCCTCTGACATGCCTTGTTGTGTTTTACAGCGGCTGGTTTAATTTTGAATGTTGCAATTACCAGTTGATGGTCGCTGTGTATGTGTGCTCCTCGCTTTGCTCTGACGTCTTGTAGTGAGGATAGAAACTTCTTATTCACCAGTACGTGATCAATTTGATTCTTGGTTCTTCCATTTGGTGATGTCCAAGTGTATTTATGTATGTTCTTGTGTGGGAACTTGCTGCCTCCTATGAATAGTTGATTTGTGACACAACAATCGATGAGCCTATCTCCATTATTGTTACGTGTTGATTCTAGTGCATTCTTGCCCATGACTGATTCCATTCCGGTGTTGTCGGTTCCAATTTTGGCATTGAAATCACCTTGTATTATTTTGATGTCATTTCGGTGTGCACTAGCCAGTGTTGCTTGGAGCTGTTCGTAGAATTCATCTTACATAGGACATACACTGAGAAAACCAGCTAAAGATATAACAAGGATGTCCCTAGAGTGGAATCCACAAGGTAAAAGGAGAGTTGGAAGACCACCCATGACGTGGAAGAAAACGGTGCTAGCTGAAGCAAAACAAATCGGCAAGACATGGGGTGAACTGAAAGCGATTGCCCCGAACAGAGTCAGATGGTCCAGCCTAGTATACGCCCTATGCTCCTAAATGGAGATAAAGGAAAAAAAAAAAAAAAAAAAAAAAAAAAAAAAAAAAATATAATTTGTTTGTGTGTTTTTGGCGGAGTTGTTGTTGTCCTTAACACTTCGAGAACATGTATGTTAGAGTTGGTTTTGTGTTTAATTTTCAGAAAGATCCTTTAGATGTATTCCTAACGGCTTACGATCCCATGTACCTTAGTTGGAAAATTTTGACTGCTGCAAGACGTGAGTGGTGAAATAAGTGGTTTCCCACCATGGCTATCTCATGTGTTCGACATGAGGTCATGACCACCAAATGTTACGCTGAATTAGAAAAATAAATTTGGATATTTTAGTTGACAAATGTGAATCCAATACCTTTAATACCCTTCAACGGATCCGAACATATGTACATAAATTACTTTTCCAACTAAAGATCATAATTTTAGTAAACCACTTTTTCCATTATTAAGTGTAACCCAAAAATAAAAATTAATTTTTCTACAATAACAGTTATACAGTTATAATCCGTAAGTTAAACAATATCACATTTTAATGCCTCATCAAATCCAAAATATATTTACTTTTATTAATTCATTTTAACAAGGGTATACGAATATTTATAATATTCTTCCTTCAGCCATGCATGAATTGCAATCATAAATTCTCCACAATAATCAATTTTTCTAACCCTAACCATTTCATATTTATTTACGTTTATTTTATTCCAACCTCTTTGAAGTTAATTTTTTTTTTGTTCAGTTGCGATTTCGGTAATATAAATAAATTTTATATTTTTGTTTGTTTAATTTAATAAAAACACAAATAATAAACTAAACCTACCCTTGATCATATACAATTTTTTTTTGTTTTGGTTGTTGTTTTGTAATAACAACTAAACAATAAAATGCTGATATGAATCTATTTTCGAAATTTTCAGTAACAAAAACCAGTAAATCATTTCATTCCTAGAATAAACTAAATTTAACATTAACGAAAAAAAAAATTATATCAAATCAAAATTCAGGTAAGAAAAAATACCCAAATCAGTATGTAAACAATTCAATCCACAAAGTTTGTGTTTTCATCCTAAATGAGGATAAAAATCGTTTTTTTAATTGGATCTTTTGGATGAGTTTCGGTTATATCCTTTCATTCATAATTCAATTAGGTTAAAAATTTGCTGAATAAATTAAAAATACTTTTGTGGTGTTTTTTTTCTTCCTACCAATGATTTATTTATTTCCTTATTATATTTTTTGAATTGTTGATTTCCAGGGAAATATTAAAATTATAATTGGTTTATTACCATTTTATACTTTGTGATGTTTACATTTACAATGTATAATTGATAAATATTATACAGTACAATGAAAAAGGTTTGTTCTAATATTCCAGGTAGAAAAAGCTATTAAAAATGCATGGAACCTTCGACCATGATTAGTGAACTATAAAAAATAGACAATCTGTGAATCATTGGTGAAACATAAAGGAGTTTAGCCCATTCGGGTGTGAATTCTGCGGTCTAACTTACTGACAAGAAGAAAAACAACGCATGCCTAAAATACCACCCAGGTCATGTGGGAGGGTCAATCGTGGGAGGGACATCAGACACCGAACAGCATTTGTTCTAGCATGTGACCTGACCCCCTCTGATTTCGATAAAATTTCATATACAGATAGCCAATGTCAAAACAAAAATAACGTTTTGTTCAAAAAATTAAATTTCGCTCTAGGGATGACACAGCTGGTGGCGGCAAAGTTTTAGGGGTTTGCGAAACATAAGTATCTTTGAATATCGATTGCTAACGATTGTTTTAACTGATTTAAGTCATTTATAGCTCATTGGAAAGGTAATTGATAGGGCTTATAAAAAAAATAACTTAAAATTTGTAATAATTTTTTAAAACTGTGTTAAACTTAAAAAATATTTTCAAAGATGGCGCTGTTAGGGGTATCCTCACTCTTACCACATTTTTTTTCAGAAAAAAAAAACGTTTAATTAAGTCTTAATTCGAACTAAAAATTTTCCGATGGCGTAATTTCTCGTTTTAAAAATAAAATTTTTACAAAACTTTTATTTCCGTTTTTTTTTCAATTTTTTTTAAACAATGCAGTGAATCATATATTTAACTAAACCCACCGGAATTCTTGTTTTATAGTAATTTAATGACAATTTAATTATTTTAAGGATACAAATTAAGTTGACTTTTTACATTTTTTGAAAAACCATAGATAAGTCTTAGAAACGGTTAATCTATTGGGAATAAATTTTAAGAATTGCCTCCAAAAATTCAGCGCAGCTATGTTAGGGTCTTGGCCGGTAAGACAATTACGTTTCCAGAAAGACCGCTTAAAAAATATCTAAGACTCTCCCAATTCGCATCTTTATAGTCCCAAATAAGACGAGGATTTGCTTTAAATTGTTTTGGAATTTAAAAATTTAAGTGTGTAGAGATCAAATTATGATCTGAACCACCTAAAGGTCCTGATACTTTAAACTGTACCAGGTAAGGATTATTTGTTAAAAACAAATCAAGTAAGCTACTATTTTGTCTCGGAATATCAGGCACTCTAGTAAGCTGATATATAATGTGTGTGTAATTATGGTAAAGAGCCAATAGCTTTACCTACATAGCTTTACCTGTTTACCTTTCTCATCAATAGCGGAACTGTGTCTGAACCATTCTTTATTGTGGATATTAAAGTCACCAAGAACTATAAATATGGCAATAGGATATTCAGTCAACCTATCTATTTTTTCAGATAGGTTCTGAAAAAGGTTGATGTTTTCAGGTGAATTAGGGGAGCAATGTAGTCTAAAAACAAACAACATTTGGTTAGAGCAACAAATCTTAAGGGAAACCATGTTGTTGGTGTTGTTGTATTTAGAATTTAAATCAAAATGTTTAATTTGCTACATATGGAACGGTCTTTCTAATATACACACAAACACCATGCATGGAATAAAATGAGGACTGAAACTCATAATTAGGATAAAGGTATTTACTACGATCTAGATTTATAGCTCGGTTATAGTTTCAGTTAAGAAAAGAATATCCGGTTTGGATCTCTCAAGATATAGATGGAATGAATGAAGATTGACATTCAATCCTCTTATTTCGGCAAAATTAATTGATAACTTTACCATTTCGAACTAGACTAATTTTTCATTTCAAATTACATTTATGAAAAAAACTGTTCGGAAAAAACCGTTAGGACATTTGGGTAAACTTGTGAGCAGGACTAAGTTTACTGCCAAAATGTTAAACCAAGTAATATATGTACTACATTCAAAGAACCCTAATCATGCCAGGTTAAATCAAATTTGGCAAACATATAACTATTAATATTGTAAATTTAAAATAAAAAAAAATTATTTTGTGTATTTTATCTACTTTTTCCTTCTAATGCTTGTTTTTATCCGTTCGTTTATCCGTCCAACTTTCAATTTTCCAACTGACTATTCCAAATTTTTAGACCCAACTATGTAAAAAAAAAACAAATTCACATGGCACGAGCCAACAAAACATCGTCATCATAAATTTGTTTGTCATTTTTGTCACTAATTTTTTCTAATTTTTGTTAATTTTTTTTGACATTTGGTAAAAAATAAACTAAATAAATAGTGGTGGAACTTGATATATATCTTTATATATTGGAGAAATATGTTTTATAGTGTAGTCTGTCAGCCATCTGCAGGCTAATATCCGTTATATAATAAACTATTCGAAAATGCAGGATGTGGTGACAGACCCATGAAAGATAAGTAAGGACCAACATATGAGAGATATATACTGAGTTTCATTACATGAAAAATTCAAATCTATTGTAAGATTCATAGAAAAAGGTCGTATTAATAAATAAATAACCATATCGACCATAAAAATGTTATTAGTTCGGATAACATTAAATTTTTAAACTTTTAGTTAATGTTTTATTAAAACTTTTAAAACAATAAATAAAAAATTTAATTTTGAAGAAATAAATGTTAACATTATAGATGTACGAATTTGCAAAATTATAGATATTTACATATGTGTTACTGTTAAAAGAATAAAATAGAAAAAGTTAATACAAATTTACGATTACCATAACTTTGGTAAATAGTAGCAAATTTGCGTTATGCCGTAGTGTTTAATGTGCCGAGAATGAAAAGAAATTGACTATAGAAAATTACCAACAAGTGAATAAAATAAAGAAATTAAAGCTAAGCTAACCTGCTTCCATAAAAAATTTGGTTACAAATCAACCTGGTCTTCAAGTCCTGATCGACCTAAGTAACAAAGAGGAAATTTAAATATTAATAAATTAACAATACATCGCGACGTGCGGGTGACCGCTCTTACTTTGCAGAGGTCAATGTTATATTAGATCTCACACATTTAATTTTTTAGTAGTAAAAGCCATACCACATGCAAAATATAAACGAACGAACTCGGTCGTTTTAAGTAAAATGTGCCACATGAACCAAAAATTTATCGGCGATATTTACAACAACAACAACACTAAAAATGACAGTTTGCAAAAACAATATGAATTGTTATATTGAATTTCAAATGAAAATGTTTATTATGAATGTTATTCATTTCGTATTTATGTGTTGTTGTGACGCATTTTGTAATTCCTACTACACAACACTTTTTATTCTAAAAGTGAGAAACCCGAAAGATAGACAATCTATATAGGTAGAACTGCCATGTCACAGGCAGTCTGACTGACTACACAAAACCAAACCCCGAGAAAAAAATTTTCAGACTCTACCGAGTGAGTTAGCTGTGGCCAGACAAAACAATGAAAATCAAACTAAAAACAAAAACAAAAATAAAAATATATACCAAGAAAAAAAACTTGAGGAGGAAATGAGAAAACCATTTGTGTGGGTGGCAAAAGAATAATCGAGCTGAATCTTAACCACAAAATTGGAGGCAAAAAACAAATTTAACCAGAACCCATAATGTACAAAAAAATAGCTTTGAAAGAGTACTTCGGTGAAATCGATGAATAACCAGAGGGCAAAGGGGGTCTAACTATGGCTTAGAAAACCAAGGGTGAGCGTTTTCCTTCTAATTGTTCTCTGGCAAGCTAAAAGCACCACCGGAACACCTTGTGTTGAGAATAATGAGGCTGGTGTACGGCTAGAGAGAACGAGTCACATGGGCCTGAACAACAGGCGATGATTTGCCTGTTATCGTCCACTGGTATGCGCTCTTGCTACCCCCAATAGTTTACGCTCTAACAAATATAATTTTTGAATACTATGACAGTTAGACTGCTTGAGAATAATATGGCATATTTTTTGCGTACCAAATTAAAAATGGAGATGACTGCTTTTAGTATAAGATTTAAATTTATTTATGAATTTGCGTTTGATACACAAACCATTGTGTATAACTAGTGTGCAATTGATGCACTCTAGAATAGTTTTAGACACAATAGAATAGTTTTGCCACTATCATGAATACGCCAAAGAAATAGTACATAGCTAGTAAAATTATAATGATAGTATAACGTATTGTAATGTAACGTAAGTATAAGTAATTGCGTATATTTTATAACGAGCAGAGAATCATATTAAAATTCTACGAGTATAAAGCTTCAAGCAAGTAAATCTAAATATCATAATGTGCCAGTTTCGTTCTCTTTTTTTCGGAAATCACACTAACAATAAATTAATAAAAAATCAACAAAAATATGTTAATGCTTTCAAATAAATAATGGATTTAATCCAGAGTTTACAATTTAATTTTATTCGAGCACTTCTTTCACTCCTCAATTTAGTACGTATTCACAAATCACTAATTCAATTTTTTATAATTTCAATATCGTTCTTCCTTGAAGCATAGACCAGTCTAGATTAAGATCTTAAAAACAGGAAAGAAATGGAAAAAAATTAGTAACAAGATGAAAACTATTGGAAAAATATTGCGCAAATGATGGAAAAAATAAATTAAAGGTGATCCGAGTAATGGGGGTGAAATGGGATGAGCTTTTAGGGGTAGAAAATAGTTTTTCATAATTTTCTACCCCTAAAAGCTCACCTATTTCACCCTCGTAACTCGGATCACCTGTAATTTATGTACTTATCCAAAAGATTTCATGCTGTTACTAATTTTTTCTTCACAAAAAGCTATTTCGACTGGTCTAGGAGTAAAATTTTTTTTTTCGATTTCTTTTAATTTTTCACTCCAAAAGAAAAAAATTAGTACACTCAAAAAAAAAACTAAGTGAAACTAAGAAAATTCAACTTAAATTTTACAATTTTTTTATAAATATACAACTCACAAAAATGTTTGTAAAATTTACATTTTTACAATAAATATTGTTAATATGAAAAAATTTATTTGTAAGCACTACAAAATCTTTTACTAACATCCAGCAAAAGATTGTCAGGTTTATAAATTAAATTATGAAAATATCCACAACATTTCTTGGATTGATGAATATTTTGTGAAATCCTCAAAACTAAAAATATTAGTTTATAAGAGATATTGTGGATTTCACACCATTTATTAAAGTGTTTTTCACAAAAGTTTTAGAAAAAGAACAAAACTTTTTATAGTATCATCAAATCATCAAATGACATTTATAGATTTAATGAAAACCAAAACTAGTAAAAATATTAATGATTTTGTAGGCAATGTAACAAAATTTTGATAATTAAAAATAATTATAATAAAAATAACGACGCCTATGGAAACAAATATCACAACAAACAAATGGTACGAACTAGAAGTAGAAATTTAACTAATATAATTGTTTTGAAAACAAATTTATCCCAAAATAAATAATACATCTCTGTTTTACTTTTTGTCTCATCTTTTATCTCTTGCTGCGTCCTAGCTGTCAAAAATTCGCTGGCAAAAAAATTCTACTACACTAGTTATTATTTTTAAAATTAAAAATAATTTGCTCTTTAAATATTTGAATGAAAAATTCACTTATGTAAACGGAATTTAAAATTATAATTTAAGAAAATACATACATCAATGATTTTAGGTTAGATTTATTTTAATATGTTAAAATAAAAAATATGTTGATGCACAAAGGTATAAGTCTCTATAATTCTCTAAATTGTGACATAAAACATAAAACAAATTTAAAATAATTTTAAACAAAAACTAATTAACGTTATAACAAATCTTTAAAAAATATTTAATGCACGAAAATTTTTAATTTATAGATATTGCGGATTATGTATTTGTATTAATTCTAACTATACTTGCATAATTCAATAAACGTATTCAATTTATAAAAAAATTATTGATTTTTTAGGTTGGAAAGCATCAAATTTGAAGCAAAAATTAAAAGTGTGAGTATTTGAAGGAAAATATCATATCTTATATATTAATACGCTAGATTAAAACTTTGTGGAGCATTAGGCTTTTTTATTCGCAGATGGATTCATTTGAAATTTTCACAGCTAACTGATATTAGTGTAACCTATAGTCGGATCCGGATTCAAACAAATCGGATCATAAATAAAAAAGTTATTATATACGGAAAACTTTTTCTATACATATGCATTATAAGTTTACATACATCTTTCTTTTTGCTTTAAAACAATGCTTTAAAATTTTTCTTTTTTATATATTAGCTATCGAACCGAACAACGAATAACAAAAACGAAAATTTTTATATTTATTTTATATTCATTTCAGTCGTCGTATTTATTTTATATTTTAGTCGTCTTTTATCTTTCAAGAAGGACGGTTTTCGATATTTTTCGATTATTTTGTTTTTTATTGATATAAAGATTTTTGAGATATTTTGATATTTGAGTTATTTCATATTTTTGATATATTGATATATTTATTTATTTCGATGCCAAGACTACGTCGTAAACGTCGTTTGGATGTGAGTGGTACATCGAGTCGTCGGAATAAAAGAGATTATATGCGTAATATGCGTAATAATGTTGATTTTATGAATGATGAAATGAATGGTAATAATGATGGAATGAATGCTGAAGCTGATGTTGTTGTGAATGATGAAGTGAATGTTGATGATATGAATGGTGTCATGAACGGTGTCATGCATGGTGTCATGAATGTTGCGAATGATTTAGAATGTAATGTGGTGAATGATGAAATTCCCTTTGTAATTTTGAGAGATTCGTTCAAGTGTGCTTTGAATGTGATTCCAGGTAACTTTGATTCGTATGTTTGTGGTGCTTTGGATATGAGTTGTCATTTTTGTCATGCCAAACATTTTGCAAGAGAAGCTACTTCAAATAATAATGAAGCGTTTTCTTTGTGTTGCCATAAAGGCAAAGTCAATTTACCTCCTCTTTCTGAAAATGCATTTTTCTCTAATATTTTCGAAGGATTGAATTCAAATGATAATGCTATAAAAAAACGTTCTAAAAGTTTTCTTTCAAATATTCGTTCCTATAATTCGGCATTTGCAATGATCAGTTCTGAATGTAATATAGCGGATTCTACTGCACGTGGTATTTATCATTTTAAAATTCATAATATTTTTTATCATCGTACTGGTGCTTTAATTCCTGCTTATGGTCGACCTCCAATGTATGCACAATTATATTTTTATGATGTTGATACTGCTGCTAATATGAGAATGAATAGAAATACCAATGTATGTGAAATTTTTCTTATGCGTGAGATAGGTTTTGAGTTAGATCGTGTGAATCCTTTTGTTCGTTCTTTCAAATCAATGCATGAATTTTGTGAAAGACCTGAGAATGTTACTGCTGATGTGTCAATGGTTATAAAAGTTAACAGAGAATGTGATATTCGTCGTTTTAATGATGCTGTTCAAACTGATGTGGCTGCTATTTTTAAAAATGATGATGGTGAACCACCTTTTGAAAGAAATATGATTGTTTTTTCAAAAAATGCAAATGAAATTCGTTCTGTTTCTGTCCTTGATTCTTCTTTGGATCCTTTAGCTTATCCTTTGTTGTTTCCAAATGGTGATACTGGGTGGCACGTTAATATTCCACATAATTTAGTTTCAACTTCACGTGCTAATGTGTCACGTACAAAAGTTACAATGTTGCAATATGCATCTTATCGCCTTGCTATACGTGATGGTTTTAGTCTTTTGCATCGTTCTCAAAAATTATTTCTTCAATGGATTGTTGATATGTATGTTCGTATCGAAGGTACACGGCTTCATTACATTCGTTCAAATCAATCTGCTCTTCGTGCTGATTTGTACAATAATTTAACAGATTTCTTGCATCAAAATCGCAATGGCGATGATAATATGCAAGTAGTTGGTCGTAAAGTAATTTTGCCATCTTCTTTCACCGGTTCACCACGTAACATGTATCAAAATTACTTGGATGCAATGTCTATTGTACAACATTTCGGTAAACCTTCTTTATTTATAACAACTAGGAGGGCCCGGCGTGCTTCGCTACGCTTATAAATAAAGTTTTTGCGTAGACATTTTGTTGACGTAGAAGCAATGATTTCAAAAAGTGGTAATGAGAAATGCTACCATATAATTTTTAATTTTTCTTTTTAAATATATGAATGAAAAATAATCAGAACTCTAGCTGATCAGTTCGGATATATGAAAAATTAGCGATCAAATAAGTTTTCAAGTAAGCTTCGTATGAAAAATTAGCATATGAAAAATTAGCGATCAAATAAGTTTTCAAGTAAGCTTCGCTAATTTTTCATATATCCGAACTGATCAGCTAGAGTTCTGATTATTTTTCATTCATATATTTAAAAAGAAAAATTAAAAATTATATGGTAGCATTTCTCATTACCACTTTTTGAAATCATTGCTTCTACGTCAACAAAATGTCTACGCAAAAACTTTATTTATAAGCGTAGCGAAGCACGCCGGGCCCTCCTAGTATTTTTTAAGCTGATTTCTCTGAAAGAACGGAATAAAGGTGTGATATAAGAAACGTTTTAAACTCTTATATAATCTTTTTTTAAGTACTCATTGAATTGTATGAATAAATTTAATATGATTTTTTGTTTATTATTTTTTTCATAAGCCGCTACCGTGGTAATGGTTTTAGTTGTTATGTGTTGTTTATAACAAGCCATGCTGTATATAATTTTTAGAATAATCTAAAAAATTTCTTGACGTAATTCCAAAAAGTGGTGCAAATAATTCTTGATTTTTTCAATTGAAATTTTATATTTGTTATGCACAAGTTTTGTATTTGTTGAAATTTGATGAAATTTTCATCACCACCGTAGTCACGACTATAATGGATTGATTATTATTTTAACACACACTAGTACGTTACTGTCACATTTATGAATTTTTTATAATATAGAAACAATTTTTTAAACAAATTATAATAAATTATTATAAAACGGTAAATCCGTTTCATATCCGGGATTTGCAACTTATATACAAGAATACACAAATTCACATGTGGCCTCTGGCTCATGAAAAATCTCTAATAAGAAGTATTGAATGGGTCATCTTAATTTAGAATTTAAGAATGATAACCATAACGTTCGTATATACAGAAATCAAAAAATTTAAAAAAAAAACTAAAAAAAGAAATCATATAATGTATATAAAAGAAAAAAAAAAGACTTAGCTTAAGTTATGTTGGAGGATGTCATCCAAACTCAAGGTTGAATACAATTCCAATTCCTATGAAAATTGAACTGCTTCTCTTATATATTTCTTGTTTAATCATTATAACAGCATTTTTTTTACCTTCCGAATGTATATTCCTAGTTGTCTTAGGCCCAACTAACGCTATCAGCCAACTCCCCGTGATAATAACAGTCTCGTTGGTGTGTAACGGATTTGTGTAAGCAAATATTATTTACACCCAATCAGTACAACAACGGTGCTCAACTCTTGTTTTTAACTTTTGGATTTTTAAGGGAATTGCATAAAATAACCACACGATTAAAAATTCATATATGTAATTTATTTTTCTTGTATTTATTTTAAATAATTTTATGAAAAAAATATAACACAACACCATACTCAATATATGTATGTAATTTTTTTTAATTTTAATTAATTTTATAAAAAGGAAAAAAGTACAACACGGGACTTAATATATAGGTGTTCTCAAGGTATTTATTTAACTCAATTTTAAATATATAAAATAAACGTATTTACTTGCTTATAAAAATTACTCTAGCAAAAATTTTAACAAAGTTATAATTTAACTCACAATTTTTATTTTAATAATTTGATTTAAGCCAAATAATCTTCCAATAATGAAATTAAGAACTATTATTTTTAAACATAATGTTTTGAAAAAAAAATCCGAATGATTTGAGAGTTTCAACCCGATTTTGCTGAAATCAAAATCTTAATTAATTGAATTTTACCAAAAACGTTTTATTTAATGTTGTTGGACCCAAAATTAAAAAAAAATCTGTGTCACTCTTCATTATCTGTTTCTCTTGTCTTTTTCAGCGCAGTTGTATGTGATATTCAACGGTAAAACTCAACAAGAGGTTTCCAAAAAACCTCAAATTTACATCGAGAATACATACACATATAAACAAATTAGGCGAATCAATCCAAAAAAATCTCACAACTTACTAGAAAAAAAATGAAACAGAAATAAAGAAAACATAACCTTAAATTTTGTTTCTCTTTTATGAAATATAAATAAAAAATTTTTAATATTATATTAATTTACTTTATGCATTCTTTCTTTTATATTTATGTGTATGTACGTCTTAATTGCAGTGGATCTCAAAGTTTTTTAAATGATTGTTGTTGTTGGACTACAAAAGCAGAAAAAAATTAGAACATTTATTGTGCTAATTATTTTGTTTGAATGTTTGATTCTTATTAGATGTATTTGCTAATGAAAAATGTTGGGCATAACAAAATAAATATATTTGTGGTATGGTGAATATGGATTGCAATCCCGTGATGTTTTATGAATCCCGGAACTACGGGATTCATAAATTTAAATCCCGGGATTCCCGGGATCCCGGATTTAAAATTTGTATGGAAAACCATAAATAACTAAGAAAAAAACACAATTTTCAAATGAAAAACACATTATTCATTTTGTAATGTCGAAAAGAAAAAACATGTAAAACATTTACTTACTAATTAAACTTCTTAAAAAAATAAAAATTGAAGAACCAAAATAAAACTTTAATAATAAGTATTACAGAACGAAAACCCAGTACCATTGACTTTCGAATGATTTAAGAAACAGATTTTAGAAAACATAATTTGTCAAACCTGCTTGTTAATTTGGAAATAATATTTCCGAAGGTTGAAAAAGCCCGTTCCGATTCCACACTTCTTGAGGGAATGGTCAATAAATTATTATACATTCACTACAAATGCGGTCCTCTAAGACGGCTTTGCTTATTTATTTTCATTTCTCTAACAATTGCGGTGACCAGTAATTATCAGTATTTAATAATAATGAAATAATAATATTTAATTAATAATAATGTAATGACCATCATTTAATATTTTATGTTGTTCCAATTTGGCCAAAAAAGGTTTTTATTGGTATTAAACTGCGTTACAGTTCATCTTTTAAATTGCTTTTTTCTACTAAATTGACTGAAATCTTATCCTTAGCTACATTTTCGTTGTAATCTGTGCTCAATGATGTTGCAATGTGAGTAGTTGGATAACCTGTTTCACATCCCACGTCTGCTGTTGCTGATGTAATGTTAAATAATCTTCAATAAAAACTTTTATGAAGCTTCGACTTGGAACAGTAAATATGTTCGATGTATCATCAACAAAAGCAGAGTTTCCATTCTGCAAATTCTACAAATATACTTAAAATGTTTCGGTTTTCCTTGCCTTTATGCTATGGTTATTGAGAAATTCGTCAACTCGCGAACTAATTGGTTTGCCTTGTTTTTCTAGCTCAGTACATCCTGAATAGCTACAAGTGCTTAGCCAATACTTCATGATAGTGTGGAACAAGATTAGTTGACTAAATAGCGTTGACTGAATAGAGTTTATTCCTTATCGTCCCTAAGATATAAACCTTAACAAATATTTTCTCATTGCTATTGCCAGTGGTATTTGATCTCATTGCAAATGATCAACAATATCAAAAATGCAAATCAACAAAACAGGATTCCGTGTTTTCATTGATTAATCACGGCAAATATGACAATCCCGTAATCCGGGATAGAGTTAGAACGTAAACTCTATTATAATTTCCCAATTTGTAATAATTGTGTAAGCCGCAATTGACAAGCTTAGAAATATCACCATGTTTAGAACTAAAACAAAGAGTCTACTGCTATGTCTACAGCCCATAAAGTTTTCGATATATTTTCTATCAATATCATCCAGTTACTTTTTATATGGAATATAAAGTGAAACCTGCAAATTAAATGGCTCAAAAAGTAACGCTTACGAAAACATTATTTTTATTCACCTACATATTAGAGTGTTACTTTATTACTGTGATTTGCGGCTTTAAAGTTTCACTTTTCAACTATTTATTTTGTTGTCATAGCTACGTCCAAAAAAGTAAAAAGCATTTGTAGTTGTTTAAATTCTATGAAAAATAAAATTTTTTATCAAAGCAACCCTCAAATTCCAAATTTCATTATCCAATTAAAATAGTTGTTATCATTTGTTGTCATAGCTACACAATAATTTGGAAAAAATAATAAATATTTTGTCAAAGGTTACTTGTTCCACATATTTTTATTTTAAAATTTATGAAAATTTATAATTTTAATTTAGAATAAACAAATTTTCTTAAAATATTTTGCTTGCGGCGAATAAAAAATAGTATATGATGCACGGACGTAAGCTATTTTGGACTTAATGTGGGTGCAAATCTCGGCTAGCGCCTCGATTTGCAAACTCCACATCCGTCCAAAATCTTTAGCTTTACGTCCTAGCATCATAATGTACTATTTTAGAAATGGCGCCGAAACAGAAACTACAATCCTGATCTTTTGGATTATTTATTTGATTTGATTATTTGTATTATTATCTTGATCTACCTGAGATTGCTTGTTGTCATTTGGAAACTTTGTTTATGCGCATGAAGCCATGCTTATACCGTCATTCAGAAGTGTGTTAGCAGCATCATTTTTGTTATTGCAGTTAGCTAGTTTTAATGCTACAACTTATGAGAACTTGAGGTTAGTACAGTTTGATTTAATACTTGTGAAAAACCGCCATCACTTGGTATTCGTTCGCTCTAATTTTCAATCCGTTTTTCCCGTCAGGTTTTAAATTTTTTATAAAAATCAACAACAGCTGTAGTACACACAAGGAACAAAAATGACAAAAATATAACCATTTTCTTCATTAAAAAATAACTAAATTAAAATTTAGTCAACGCGTGTTGACTGTGATATTTGTATTTGCCGGAACTATATAAATATTGAAAGACACACGTAGTGTGTTTGTTGTCTTGCCTCCTTAGTTCACGAATAAAAATTTAAATAATTTCACTATTTATACTCAATATATTTCGGATTCTTAGAATCCATCTTCAGGATCTAAAAAGTGAATCCAATTAGAATTACATTTTGTTAAAAAAAAAAAAATATTATTAAATTAATAAAAAATTGAAAATATTTTACCACGTTCAATGATAAACCACATGAAAATGAACTGTCAAAAAATGACATAGACTACTCTATAGAAAAAATTTAACAACATGAAAAAACCTAATTTACAATCATTCTGTTTACATGAATTAGTGTGAATTTGGAAAAAACTTATTTAAAATGTTTAATTAGATTTACATAAGTATTTGTGTAGTCTTTCTTATCAGTCTTTTCATTGCATGCAGTTTCTTCAAATTTGATGATTTGGTTTACTTCATGAATCTGAAGTTTTATTTTATTCTTTTCTTTCTTCAGTATTTTCCCATCATCAAATTTAAATTGGTGTCCAGAATTTTTTGCATGTTTAGCTAAGGCCGATGAATATTTGGCTAGTGGTTTGTTGCAATCATTTTTGTGCTGTGATTTTCTAACTCCAAACTTCTGTATTGTCTCACCAATGTAATTAGATTTACAATTAGCACAGTCAATTTTGTATACCAAACTGGATTTATCATCTGTTGCAATACGGCTCTTCAGATTTGCAAAACATGCAGGAATTTTTTGTGATTAAAAAGATGACAATTCCAAATGATCACAAACTTGTATCATTTGATGTAGAGAATTGCTTTACAAATATATCTACAGAACTGGCACTCAGGATAATTAAGAGAGATTTTGACCAATTTGTTAGCACACACACTGGAATTCCAAAGAATCAGTTCATGAATCTGCTTAAATTTTGTTTAGTTGATTGCAACTATTTTGCCTACGAAGACAAGTTCATTGCGATGAAGAGTGGACTGTTCATGGGATCAAGTTTAGCTCCTATTTTAGTTGAACGCGTTTTGGATACCATCATTGATGAAACACTTCTCAAGTTGGATTTCACACCATCTTTTTGGCGATCGTATGTTGATGATCACATCACTGCAGTGCCTGAGGTTAAAATTAATCAGGTTCTCGACGCACTACATGAATTTGATCCAAACATCAAATTCACTTATGAAGTCGAACAAAATGGACGACTTGATTATTTAGATTTGAGCATTCTGAGAAGGGAAAATGGCAAATTGATAGCGAACTCGTATCACAAACCAATCGCATCTAATCGTTTATTGAACTTCTATTCCAATCACCCAAAGAAGATGAAATACAACGTGGCGAGATCGTTCATTCACAAGATTTTTCGAGTTAGCCACAGAGAATTTTGGAGCGAAAATTTGCAACGAATCAAAACCGTATTAATGAAGAACAACTATCCGGATAAAGTCACTATGAATCTGATTGAACAAGTGAGAAAAAAGAAACCAAATGAAGCTTCGCAAAGTTATGCGTTTCTATCAACAACGAAAACTGATGATTCCACGCTAATAAATGATCAAACAATCACAATCAACCAGTATTCATCAGTGGCATACGTTCCTGGACTGAGTGAAATGATAGATAAGAGTTGCAGAGAATTTGTTCCTACGCTGAAACTAGCGATGAGACTTTACAGAAAAAATTCCTGCATGTTTGCAAATCTGAAGAGCCGTATTGCAACAGATGATAAATCCAGTTTGGTATACAAAATTGACTGTGCTGATTGTTCATCTAATTACATTGGTGAGACAATACAGAAGTTTGGAGTTAGAAAATCACAGCACAAAAATGTTTGCAACAAACCACTAACCAAATATTCATCGGCCTTAGCTAAACATGCAAAAAATTCTGGACACCAATTTAAATTTGATGATGGGAAAATACTGAAGAAAGAAAAGAATAAAATAAAACTTCAGATTCATGAAGTAAACCAAATCATCAAATTTGAAGAAACTGCATGCAATGAAAAGACTGATAAGAAAGACTACACAAATACTTATGTAAATCTAATTAAACATTTTAAATAAGTTTTTTCCAAATTCACACTAATTCATGTAAACAGAATGATTGTAAATTAGGTTTTTTCATGTTGTTAAATTTTTTCTATAGAGTAGTCTATGTCATTTTTTGACAGTTCATTTTCATGTGGTTTATCATTGAACGTGGTAAAATATTTTCAATTTTTTATTAATTTAATAATATTTTTTTTTTTTAACAAAATGTAATTCTAATTGGATTCACTTTTTAGATCCTGAAGATGGATTCTAAGAATCCGAAATATATTGAGTATAAATAGTGAAATTATTTAAATTTTTATTCGTGAACTAAGGAGGCAAGACAACAAAAACACTACGTGTGTCTTTCAATAACTAAATAGTTCAGTATTTCAACAAAAGTCATAAACAAAAGTTGCACAAAAATCGGTTAGCTATTGCTAGGTTCAAGCTTACTTAAAAATGTGCAGAAAAATACTCCTCAAAAATGACATTACAGTCACCCAAAACCACAACGGGTCAACATAATTCTTTGCATCCAATCTAACAATTGCATTTATAACAGTTTCCCAACAAACAGCTTGCCATTAAATATCAACTAAAAGTTTTCCCAACAACATCAATGTCAACCGATTTAATATACAACATAACAATGATTACAACAACAAAACCACAAAAATATTCAAGCGTATGCCAAAAGTTTTTCATTTAAAAGTTTCTTGAATTTTTTTGTTCCTCTCTGTTTAACTTTGCCATTTGAGAGAATAATAT
The DNA here is from genome assembly GCA_963693315.1 of Diogma glabrata. Lineage (NCBI taxonomy): Eukaryota > Metazoa > Arthropoda > Insecta > Diptera > Cylindrotomidae > Diogma > Diogma glabrata. The sequence goes on from OY856187.1 coordinate 120,972,554, forward strand.
TATTTAAAAAATGCTTGGTATCCACTTAAAACTTTATCCCAATGCACAATTTTTCTATTTATTTGGAAATAATAATTTTATTTCATTTTTATTTTATTTCTATTTCCTCGGAAAATGTTTAAGAAAATTGAGATATAGAATTTGATAAGTTTTGATAAAATAGTTTTTCTATTGTGGCTGCTTGAGGAATCACGTAATGAGATTTCTTTGTATTATACTATTGGCAAAATTATTTTCCATAATTCGAATAGATAAGTTTTATGAAGTTGAAAGTTGAAGTATTTTTTATAATCTTATGTTGTTAAAATTTTGGATTAAAGAATTATATGTAATTGCAGTTTGAATCTAGAAAGCCGGAGGTAAGAATCCAAAACACAACGATCAATCCAGTTGTAAGCTCTAGTAACCCAAGTTGTTCAAAGCTTGGCAGGGAACAACCAACCTTCTAGAAGCAGTCATAATTTCATTTGAGATAGGTATATTGGAAGTTATCGATAAAAATTGAAAAATCGGAAGTACTAATTGCAAATTAATATAAGTAGGTGCTGCAAAACGCGAAAAATTAGAATGATATTGGAAAAAGTTGAAAAATGATGGGAAAAAGGAAGATGCAAAATGAATCAATGGAAGATGGAAGTCTTAGATTTTGAATTTATAGCTGATTTCATTGTTTAGTTCTGTCCAATTCCTTTCATATCTTAACAGGGGTTATATTGTGAGTGGTGTTTGTTTGGTGTGTGTTTTTAAGAAAAAAGACCCACACAACGAACCCATAACCTATCTAAAACACAAATGTTACAGCTATGAAATTTTAAATTCAGCTATAAAATTTTGTTTACAAGAAGAAATCAAATAACAAGTCTAGCATTATTTCGCACATTTTTATTAAAATAAATTTAATTACATTACTCAAACAATTAATTAAATTGCGATAAGAGATAAATACGAATATTGCAAACACAACAACATAAACAGACACAATGTAAAAACCCCATTTGCTCTGCAGAATTCAAAATCTTTTGTAATCTTGTAAAAAAATTTACTACCACAAAACGAAATTGTATTGCCTTTCGAAGCGAAACTTTGTAGTTTTAGCATCAAGATCAAACATTGCATTTGCTTTTCAATGATATATTTCAAGCGTACAGATTACATACAAAAAATCACAAAAAAAAAAATTCCGCCTTCCATTTCCAATAACTCAATGTTATTCTAATAAAAAGCTTTTTCTGTGCAAATTTATATTTATTTTTCAAATAAAACAAAATACTAAAAAACTTTCCGACAAATATTATATTTGATAAAAAAGCAAAACTTTTCATTCGACCAGTTCTCACAAAGCTTTCAATTTAATTATATTACATTTTTTTTTTACATTTTGTTTCAATTCATGAAAAACAATAAAATACGCTAATTGGAAAGTTTGTTATCTCATTCTTTGCCACCAAAAGTTTTTTGTTTTTGCTTGTTGTAATGGTGACAAATTCTTTTCAATATTTGTCTTGTAAATTTTTCTTTATTTTTGGAAATTTAATTTCCTTATTTATTCCGTTTCAAAGAAGGAGGTTTTATTTTATTACAAAAATTGGGTAAATTTTTGTTATGTTTGTGGGTGTTGGGAAAAAAATTTAATAGGATTTTATTCTAAGAAAAATTAATAAAATAAATGAATTCTTTTGTTTATCACCGATTTGAGAACATAAAATTTCTAGTAGACTAGTTTTGATATGCTTTAGCTATCACCTTTTTCAGGTCAGTGCATGATTTTTCACACTTCGTAAGGGCTATCAGCTTCAAAGTATATTTACCTTGTTCGTGGTTAAGCTGGTCGGTCCTTAATAATAATGGTTTGGATAAAAATTTTCATGTTACTCTTAACCATCTTTCAAAAATACATGAAAATTGTTTGTGATATTACTGGTTTGTTTCCATTTACCATTAAGCATTAATTAAGACACTTTCAATTCCATTTAGGTACCATAGATTTCTAGTTTACACAATTTTTTTTCCAGACCAGACGAAATTTTGAGAGTAAGTTTTGCAGCCTTCAGCGTCCCATTCGTAATTTTAGACTAATAGGCTGTAGCACTTTATATACTTGAAGTTTGTTCTTAAATTTTAATGGCGCTGACTCAGCGGGGAGTGTTTTCGGAGTGTGGGTAACTGTTGATAAATATTTTTCAATAACCAACAATGAAATGGTGCACCTGGCAGTGTCTGATATATTCAAATAATTAAATGACTCACGAAGACGATGTTGACGCACCACAATAAGTGGCGAAACAAATATATACTATCATGAAAACATTTTTTATTAATAATAAACTGTTTAAAACATTAAAATAATCTATCACGATTTCAGGTCAAATGCATTCTTCGTCACCTTTTTCAAACTTAATAATTTTCAATTAAAAAATTATATCTCAAATTTTATCACGAATCTTATTAACCCTTTCGACACAGTTTACGAATAAAAAAAACATTCCTCTGTAATTAACAAAATTACTATCAAAAACCAGAAATTATTAATAAATCCTGTTCGAATCCCTCATAGCCATATCTAATCTATATCGGATAGCTTGAAAAAAAAAATAGGAATTTAATAATTTCATCTTGATTGAAATTTCATATTCAGGACATTACATTTCCATTTTTTTTATTCCATTTTCATACCAACATTTTAACGACGATAACTTGATAATATTTTCACTTAAATTTTTTCCTCATTTTTGCTCTTATTTCGATTTCTTCATTTCCACCGATTTAAAAAATAAGAAAAAATAAAATAGCAAAAATGCTTTAAGGCAACATTACAACAACAACGAAAATGTATAAAAAATAAATCGAAAGAAAATTTCGAAGGAATAAATAAGGAAGATTTCTTTTATTTTCTTTCAAGATAGGAAAAGTTGAAAAAACTACTTCAACCTTTTAGATATATACTTGTACGTATATGTATGATATTGAGTTGAAAAATCAGCTGAATAACATAACACAAGGGTGGTCAATTTATACTGTCGTGCAGAAATCCTTTGAAGTTTTATCACACCTAAGTAGACATTTGTTTTGTCTGCTCTGTCAATACAATTAAGCTATGTATGAAAATTCAAACAATTTTCCACGGAGAAAATCGCGTTTTTAGAATAAGAAATCATAAAAGACATTCGATTAAACATTATTCCTTACACTCCCGCCCTCGTATCACCTTTTTTCTATTTTTTCACACTTGCTGTATCACAAATGTTGTTAGTAGAATAGCGTAATTTTTTTTTTCATTTTTGCTTTATTTTAAAGAAATTTCTAAAGAAATAAAAATAAAAGAAAATAGAAAAGTTTTACCTCATAAGGATTTAGTATAAATTCATATCCTGTATTATATCTGAGATTAGAAATTGAGTTGGAAATCTTATATTTTTCATGTTGTATTATAAACGAAATTGGTTTAGGTGGGAAATGACTGTGGTTTAATAATATGGTACAGTCGGCACGAAATCTTTTTTATAGTTTAAAAGTTTAAAATATCATTTAATCAAATGTTTCAAACTTATGCCTGGAGGACTATTTTTGGTTGTAATGAGCGATCCATCTGTATAGATGTAGACCGTAATAGTGTTTATATTACGAGGTTATATTTTTTTAATGCAAATTGTAATCAATTTGGTAGAAAACAGAGACTGCCATTTCCAGGTTTTTCCTAATGATTTGCTATTTTATTTCGGTTCCCGGCTTTAAATTAAAATAATCCACGTAAACAAACAATAAAAACATTTATGTGTGTTACAGGTCAGTCAACCAATATATAACATTTTTTCAGTGGATTGCTTTGTGGCGTTATTCAATGTCAATTAATACATGTTTCTGTTCACATTAATAAATTAAAATCTTTTGATATTTTTAATATGGGGCTAAGGAAGCTAGAAGCTTGCGACAACCAGTTGAAGATTCACGTTTGACGGGTTTCAACAATTGAAACTTAGTTCAAGAAGAAAGTTCGCATAACACAACATTAAGTAAAATACATCCCAAATAATAACAACGTCGATTATTCATAGAATTTCTCGAGTTTTCTTTTGTAAAAAAATTTTGGATTTACCTGGAACAATCTCGATATAAATTAAAATTGAATGAATTGTATTGTTGAATATCCTTTTCTTCTAAGGCAACACAGTGCATAAAATCCAGCCGTTAGGCGGGGAACACGGACCATCTTGAAACACACTGTTAAGAAGGATCTTGCGTTACTGGTGTTTATTCCTGACCTCAAATTTGGATCCAATTCTGGATGTTCGGTGTGATTCCCTTAATTAGAATCGCAAAATTGACCAAACAAAATTTTTATTTAAATGAGAATTAAAACGGGATCATCCTTTTTAAGCGCGGTTCTAAGCGAAGAACTGTAGTAATCGTCCACATATATTTCTGTCAGGTTGGATATTAGCTCGTCGTCTGTTAACTTCCAAACAGTGAATCGTTGCGTCCATGTGAATGAACGCAACACAATGCATAAACCACTTAACAACCGCGCAAATAGCACTGCAGTATATAGCTCCTGGTTTAGAATAGAAATTTGTTTTATTGTACCGCCTTCGGCTTGGCTGTAACTAAATTTAAGGCGTTGGTTTCATTCTGCTGAACTGCTTTGAAATACACAACTATTTATAAGCTAGTTTTGAAGCAATACAAAACGATGGAACGCTATTTCTTCTCAAACACCTAGTTAATAGACGTGGTAATATGTTTAAGCAATGGAAGATTCTTTCCGATATTTAGTTACTTTGGAGTTGGCTAAAATTAATATTGCAGCTGCTGGAACCAAATTTTTAATAGTGAAATAAAAGATCAAAGGATCGAATATTTTTCGACGCATCAGAAAAAACCTCTATTTTGAACTGGCTTTTCAGAGGCTTTTCTTTAAAATTAAGCTGAAATATATTGGAAGGATAAGTAGGATTCCATGCACAACCAAGGTCCTTGACCATACTATCCTTACACAGTGAAATATTGTCGTTTGCTAGGTCCTCCTTTGGGATAGCATCTAATAATTCTTGAATTCGAATTCCTTCACACTTTTTGCAGTTGCGGTATTGAATCTCATTTGCGAGCACTTTGCTATCTGTACAGAATATAAAATCATTTACATAGATTTGCAATAACATTTATAATTTCTAGTAGAACCGTAGCAATATCATTAGCAATTTTCTGTAAATTTGCTGGTAGCCAAAAATGGTGCACATGAACGTTCACAGAGTGAGGTTTTGCTACATATAAATATTTAAAAATTGTTATCATGTTTTTGCACCAATGGTAAATTTTCATTACATCCGCAAAAAAATAATTACGTGCAATTGGTGAATTTGGTCCACACGTTATCTTCTCGGGTTTCAAAAGTCCTAAAAATTGTTCTGCTCCTATGAGAACATCCTGAAAGTTCAAGCTTGGTAATTTGTGGCTGGAACATTTGAGGTAATCTTTGGAAAATAAGAGCCTGCATCATAATGTGATGTCTGGCATCGAATATAGAAGTAATCGTTAGCACTATTACCACATAAGATATAGCATTATTAATAGATGACAATCCAGTCATTATAACCCTAGCACTACTTCTGTTTAGTTGGCGATTATTGTGCATATTCTTCAGTGATCTAGATTCTAACTGCACGATGCTGCTAAAACTCACCCTGATTGGCTTCATCACCAATATTTCAGTATTCGGCATTTCGAAGTTTCCTTTGATAATATAATGAAGCTTGAACCTATGAAATGCGTCTATATAATTGGTATCCTAGATCACTATATGTTTTATAGATCGGCAGGCTTACTCTTTAACAAGCCTTCCAGATACTGTAATATATAAACACAGGAAGGTAAATTACTTTTATCAACGCTCTTGTTGAAAAGTTGAAGAGCTAATTGCCAATTACTACAATTTTTATTAAATGGATGAATGTTGAAAGTGTACTAAAACCAATTACAGAGATTTCCTACAACAACTCCCTAAACTATTCGCATTATCTTTCAAAATCTTACCAATTAATATAAAAACAATTGGCCTAAAACTCGATCCATATTAAAAACAAATATTTCATAAATTACTTTAAACTTTTTCTAAAATCTGGGTTATTTCCAAATATTTACTAAGTTGTTTTATTAAAATAAAATCAAAATCAATTCGCGACATTGGCATTAAATAAAATGGAATAAAAACAAAAAAAAACAAAGTTTTGGTCAGTGGGTCAATTGTTTCGATATTAACTAACAATAATTAATTTCAATGCGTAATCAATTTTCAATTTTTAAAAGTAATATACCATCGGTGAAAGAAATCAGTCGTTAAGTAAAAATCAATGCAAAAGTGAGTCGAACGGAAACCAGAAACCATCAAAGTCAGTAGCTAAGTTGGAGATTAATGTAATAAGTTTATCAGTTAACCAAATAAATAAACCAAGTGAATCGATCAATAGCAATAAGTGAATCCAGCAATAATTAATGTAATAAATTATTCAGTTAATCAAATAAAGAAACCAATCACTGAACCAAGAAATTATTGCTTTAATCTTTTAGTCAGTATCATTAAATCAATAAGTGAATCGAGCAGTTATTAGTTTAATAAATATACCGGATTCACATCATCATATAGTAGCGTACATAAAATATTTGCACTACAGTCTCGAATAAAGCGTAGTGTTAAATCAAATATTCGCACTACTCATCATCATAGTAGTGTACCAAAGCTAATATTGTCACTACAAAAGGGTTAATTTAAAATTAGCCCCTTTTATTGCGATGGTAAACACGCTGTATCTTTGGCATTCATCGACACATTCGCGATAGCTAGGCTAAGTGCTTATATATGGACTATTGAGTTTCGAAACCACGTGGTAGTAATTTTCTTCAAAATCTCTTTATTTCAGATTCTCTGAATCAGATTTTATCCTCTGTATATGTCAACCACCCTAGCACTTCTTTTGCTCAAGTTTACCCTATTTTAAACTGATCTACAGTCGTGGCTAGAATAATTTCTCTGACGTATACGACTGAGCGGGTCCGATGATCTTTGATAGTAGATCTTTTTTTAAATAATTATTTTATTATTTTTTCGATCAGTAGAAGTAGTGCTGTGACTCTTAATTAACTCAATTGGATCCTTAATAAGCACTTGTGTTAGTGGAAGGTTTATCTATGCCAAGAAAGTTCAAGACAGTTAAAGATGACGTGTTCCATCATTTCCGCTTTTTAATAATAGTTGAATCTACACCTGTCAGAAACATCAAGACTTATTTTGTTAAGAGACTCTGTATTTAGCCGATTGTTTTTAAAGGTGAAACAGGGAGGGTGCCTAGACTTTTCTATAATTTAACATTTTATTCCAATGTTTGGATTTTGGTTTGGAGGAAACTCTTTACCATACCGATACGGTTCTAGTAGAATAAACTTTTTGTTGGCAATTTGTTGTATTAAAGCGTCAGCAATAGCATTTTATTGTATTCCTGTGTAGTTGGGTGTCCACTCCCTATTAGTGTGCCACCATTTTTGCACGCAACATTTTGTAGATTTGTGTAGTTTTGAATCTGTAGTTTCAAAGCTAACTGTAGTTTTGAATCAAAGAGGGTATAGAATGTAGATTCTAGTGCTAAAAGTGCTGATTGGCGACAGCAGATAATAAGATAATATATTTCAATATTGTACTTTTAAGTACATAGAAGCACTCCACTGCTAATAGAAAAAAAAATCGGCTTCAAATATGGTTGTTGTGATGCATAAGGAAATCGTTTGTTTTATTCTAGGCACTAACAGTTCTACTGCCTCTGTGGCCAGTTCAACGTAAATGGCAGCAAAGACTTTAAGCTGTTCAGTGAAACCGTTTTGTAGGCTGGAGTGGTATTGAGGCTACAGATTTTACATCTAGGTGCAATAGAGAAAGCTTAAGACGCATCTCAAATGCTGACTTGATTGTGAAAGCACCTGTGCTACTAGACGCAGAAGCCCTTCTTAACATATTTGGAGCAGTTATTTGATGGGTTCAAGATCTGTTACATCACTTTGATACAAGGTAAAGAGCTGTTGGGGTGCGACTAGTGACAATAGAATTATATTTTCCTCAGACCATGACTGTTTAGTTGTCAAGATAGTTCAGCTACTCTGATTTAAAATAGTGGAAGAGCACGCCCCTTTACGAACACCCTCTAAATGCAGTAACAGTCACTGAATAATCACCTTGTGGAGCTGCTGCTTACTGACTTTGTTGAATTTTGATAACCCACGCAATCATATGGGTATTCATATTTTTTCATATGACCATTTCAATGATAGCGTTAAAGTAGACATTGTCAAAGACTCCTTGTATGTCCATAAACGTATATAAAAGTGCCATCTCGTAGTTTATGGTGCTCTCCTTTTTTTCACCATTTTGTGCAAACAGTTTTCGTAGCTTTCCTTGTCGTCTGAAAGGCGAGCTGGCTAGAAATAGGACGAGTTTGTTTAAGACATACATGACGAATGTAAAGGCCAGCACTATCCCATTTTTTTAATACAAAATTATGGAAGACTTATTAGTCTGTTTGATTTGACTTTTTTAGTTTTATTCTATATCTGAGAAATGTAGACAAGGCTAAAGCTTGCTTTAAATAGACTCTTGAAATATGGAAGAATGATTCTCAGAACCATTTTCAGGCAATCCGTCAAAATATCATCATCCCGCGATTTATATGGACCGAAGAATTCTATAGACCATCTCACTTTGTTAGGAGGTGAATTAGGGTTGACTGAATGATCTTCAATATTTTTGTTTGCAAGATATAGAGGACGTACATATTCGTTGGCATTACTTTTCGTGCTCAGTTCTGTTGAGCCTAGGGGTTTAGTGAGCTTACAGTAATGTTTCTAGAGTTTCAATGTAGTTGGTGGTGTTAATACCATTTGATTTGCAGATTTATCCTAGAGGGTTTGTGTGATCAGACGACATCAATTTTTGAACTTGAGCTGCAACAGGAAGATTATTGATAGTATTGCAAAGCTCTTTTCCTTTTGCAGAGTTTTCCTTTTTGATGGGCTGAATTTTTTATTATAATCAGCTAGAACCACTCGGTGCTCTAACCAATAGTGGTTATTTTTGCTCTGTTAAAGAGCTTACGTCCTTTGATTCTTTTCCTGTACAATTTCCCATTTTCACCAGGATACTGCATCTTTAGTTACTGGAGTAACTGTTGTATGCTTCAATGGTTGTTTCCTTTTAAATATTTTGCTGCAGCTCCAATATGGAGTTGATTCTGCTCCAACCATTTACAGTATTCTGCAGATATATTGTGTAGAGCTCCAGTTGGTTTACCTGGGGTTAAGTAATAGATGCTACTAGTACTAGTACTAAAGTACTAGTAGGTCTTCGGCTAGTGTTCTGTGTTGAAACATATATAAGCGTGATCAGACACCCTGAGACATTCTTCACCAATTACATACCCAAATTTTTTGGTTTTTTAAGGACGAACCTACTTTTATTTACATTGATAGTTTGACTGGCTAAATTCAACAAACCAGCTACTTCAGACAAAAATGATATGCGTTTTTCGAAATAGCGTTACACTAATCTAAGTACACAAATGCTCGGTAATTTAGTTGCTGAGGAACCACTTTGGGCATTAACCAACACATCGGTTGAATTGCATTGCATAGTCCAAACGATATGACGGTTAATTGTTAGAGTTTCGCTACCGTAGAAGCTCTCTCATCATTCTATGCTGATTCTATTGGGATTTACCAGTATGCAGCTTAAGGACAGAAGGTGGTGATAAATCTGGTTTTATCTGATCATCCCGAAAATCTTAAAAGTCGTAACTGTGTTGATTGTTCTAGTATCAGGATATATGCAAACCCTTTAATGGCTTTTAGCACTTAAGCTACAGGGGCGCACGAAAAACTGGTGCTCTTTTCAATAACCCTCAATTCTAACAACCGTTTTAACTCCCTATAAATATCCTTCTGTACTTTTGGTGAAACTGAAAAATAACGTTGTTTCACAGCAACTACATCTCCTACATCTATTTTATTTGTTACAAGCCATGCTTTTAAATCCGCTTTGCTTAAATCATGGAAACTCATTAATAACTTTTATCGAACTTTTTTGTCTTTGGTTTTTGTCAGTTTGAGATATTAGTAATCAACTTCGTTCACCATTTGTGGAATTAGTACAAACAACTCATAAATACTATGCTGGGTCTAATACTATGCACTATGTGTTCCCATGTTTTAAGATTTTCCTTTATACAAAACCTTTACTAATAAGCATGTTCCAAAATTTTTTTGCATGGATATTAGAGAATGGATTATGGGATTGTTTTGCTCGAGAAACTACTTGGCTCCTGAACTTTAGACAGAAATACTGTCTCCACTACGCAGTTTCCTGCGATACGAAATTCCATTAATAAAAGCCTCAGTATTGGGTCTTTTGGCAAAATTCGTTGTTATTATTGATTCAAAAATATTTTTCTTAACTTTTATTTTAGCTTTAAAATTACGAAGTCCTCTATTGATATTTCAATTAATCCATTATGGGATCGCGTAGATCCGAAATTTTTGAAACCACTTTGGAAGTTTAGCGCTTCCCCCCTCCCCTATTGAAACCCCTTTGGAAGTTATTTTAGTGAACTGACAACAACATCCACATCTTTTTTTCAATATGTTGTCAATAAATTTAATATTTATTTTCATTTGCATTATCGACCGTTAAACACAATGCCGATGTTTTTATTGAAAATTTGATTGTAGCGAAAAGAAAATTTATTTTTAATCAATTTAAAATCAATTCTATTCAATAACCTTCAACACTTTTCTGTTTTCTTCTTGAATAACAGCAAAGCTATAAAAGCTATTATCCAAATGAATTTGTATCTCACCAAATTTAACCAATTCCCTTAAAAAAGTATAACGAAATACAATTCGATTTTTGACAAAACACAAGAATCTCTAACAAAGCACAATACATTTTTTTTCTACCATTTTCTTTATTCACATCTTGAACTTTTTTTTTCTTTCCGTACAATAAAATTCAACTATACAGATCCATTCATAAAAATAAAAATGATTCTATAAAGAAAATCGTTAAAAAAAAGAAAATTCGAATGATAATAGACAAAACTGGATCATCATCAAATTGTCATCATTTTTATTTTCACCCATCATTTATGTAAGTAATTCTTTTATTTAAAGAATAAATAATAGTCAATCCGATGGATTGAGCCTTCTGGTTTTCATTTTCGGCAAACTTTAAAGAAACAATTTTTTTTTATTATTTGCTGTTTTATTATCCTTTTTCCAAAAAAAATTTTATTGCTTGAATTTGAAATATATTAGTATGAGGGAGAGGGAAAAAGAGAATTGATCTAGAAGAGTAATGGTAATAACTGTAAATTTAGAATACTTGGGCTGTTGGTTTATTTTTATGTGGATAACAACACCAATTAGTTTAGATCATGTAAGCCCGGAGCATATACAAAAGTTTCATCAAGATCGCATGCGTTAGTGTCAGCCACCCGCAAACGAACTCGACTAGTCAGGAGAAAATTTCAACCGCGTAACCGATATTCGTGTGCATAGCTTATTTTTTATATTTAGTTTACAATGGAACGGTCGCTATAAATGGTGCCACATCTCAAAGAGAAAAGCATGTTACGGGATTGCCCAGATTCGGAGCTACTTGATGTGATACGGTTCCCTTTGAGAATTGTTCGGACTTTTTTATAACATATAACGTTTGAACCATCTATATTGAATTATTCTATTTCACACAAAAAAAACTACAACTGTCACCCGGATATACAACCTTAAGGATTAAGTATTGTAATCAGTAAGGGATTCCTTACTGATTACAATACCATTAACCTATCATTTCACAAAAAAATTATTTTACGATTCAGAAAAAAAAGAAATTTTAAAGATAATATATATATGTAAATTATGTATTTATAAAATAAATATGGTACTCATCATTTATGGTGTTCACTGATGTCATCATCTATGCTATCCAACATTGGTATAACTAGATTTTTTGTTGATAACTATACTTATTTCTCCTTTCCCCAGGTTCACTTCAACAAAGACTCTCCGTAATTTATGTGTTGTTCAGAGCCGCCATTACCAGATATTAACAATTTCTTCAGTATTTCATAAAAATTTTTTACCAGCATCCGTGTTCTATTCCTGTTTAATAGTTAGTAATAGAAAAATTTTGATGACCACTGCAACTACTATGTGGATCGTTCAGAATAATTTTAAATGTAATATGAACACCTGCCAGTCACTTTCCTATTAACTTTGTTATATTCTCTGTGAAAAAGGTTCACTACAACGAAATACACATTTTCCAATGGAATAAATGATAACTCTTTTTTTCATCGATATCATATATTTCTCCTTATTAATTTCTTTTCTTTGAAGGTTGAACATAAAAGGATTTATTTACTCTGAATATAACTATTCTAATCTCACAATTTTTAAAATGGAAATTAATTTTTATTTCTGTTTATTTCTCAGATAACAAAAGTAGAATGAATACAACTTGAAAACAATCTTTTCTGTTTAAAAATTAAAAACGGAATAAATCTTATCAACAATGGGTTTTTTTGACATTTTATATCAATTTTAATCTACCAGGAAAAAACCCTACCAACTTTTAAGAAATGAAAAATCGTTCTTTCGTTACGGATGGCAAGTTTATACGTTGTATTTCGTTATTCAGCGGTTTTGAGAGATTATATTCAAATTTAAAAGTTTAAGTTGTTGTTTCAGAAAAAATGAATTGTGATATTTAGAAAATGATGAATTGTTTGGATGTTAATAAACACATTTCGAAAAGTAATATGTATATTTTAATTCTTTTAATGAGAAGAACTAGGCAATCGTTACACCATGAATTCAAAGGCAAGAATCAAAAGAATACTTGACTTTGAAGTCACAAAAACGTTGGCATTCAATCCATGACGAGAACCCTACCGAACTGCATTAATTAGAAATTGTATCTGGGATCGAAGTATTAGCAGTCACCGGTGTCAAGACCGATGACCGGTTCCAACACTCATGAAGTTCCTAAAAACTCCATTGAGCATTGAGACCGATCACCCGTCAGAACGTCAGCACTATTGACACCCTGATACAACCAATAAGTATGACCCAGAAGATGTGAACCACAGTGACGACAAATAGACAGAGAAACGACCCTACCTAACGAAAAGACATCATTCCCTGATGTCCTTCGCATGGTGGACCCCAAGATTCTTACCACTCATATCTATGCACTCATAAAGTACATTTCCAATCTTAGTCTTAATCATTGTAGGTAAGAACTTTGGAGCCAATTTCGCCGAGAACTTTTTAGTAGCGTCACTAAATGATTGAACTTTAGCTATCATATCCGTATATTCTTTGTGCCGATAACCTTCATTGTCGAGTTTAATGTCGTTAATGTGATGTGTTAATGCTTCCGTCAATTCTTCATGTGTATCGTCATAAAGACGAGAAAGAGCATCAGGGACTATATTTTGGGTACCTTTTTGGTGGACAATGGTAAGATCCATATGTTGGAGTTTTAGGCTCCACCTAGCCAGACGACCACTCAAATCTTTCTGTGACACTAGCCACTTCAGAGTGATCAGTCACAATTGTAAATCAGTGACCTTCAACATAGCCCCTGAATTTCTTCACACTCAGAATTGCCGCAGGACATTCAAGCTCAGAAACCGAATAGTTTCTTTGAGCTTTATTAAGTTTTTTCGACATGAAGGCTATCGGACACTCTTGTCCGTCTTCGTCAACCTGATATAATACGTTACGTACCCCTGTCAGACTCGCATCGCATCTACTAAAAAATTCTTTATTATAGTCAGGGTTGATTAGTACCGGTTGATTATTTCCCAGAACTTTTCTTCAATAAATCCGGTAATCGGTGATACCACGCTTGCGTAATTTGGTATGAAACGTTCCGGCCATTCCTAATAAACGACGTATTTGTTTGACTGTTGATGGAGCTGGATACTCAGCAACAGCTCTTACCTTGTCAGGATCTGTTCCAAGATCTTCACCAACCAAAAATCCCAAATGTTTCACCTCTCTCAGAACAAATTTACTTTTCTCGAGGTTAATTGTTAACCCAGCCGCTCTTATCAATGAACGGACTTTGGACAGCAATTTCATATGTTCCTGGAACGTGGAAGAGCTACCAATAGATTATCTAAATAAACGAAGACATTCTCGTGATATTGATGTGGTATCACTTTATGCACTAGCCAACACATTGTCTGGGGAGCATTGCACAATCAAAGAGCATAACCCGGAATTGATACAATGGACGACCAGGCCCTGTGAAGGCTGTCTTGTCTCTAGATGCTTCTGCCCGAGGAATCTGCCAGGAAGCATCTTTGAGATCAATACTAGAAATGTTCTTTGTGCTATTTAGACGACCTAGTAAGCCATCAATCAAGGAAAGTGGGTAAGTGTCCTTTCTTGTGAGTGAATTGACACGACGGCTATCTATACATAATCTGTTTTTACCAGATTCTTTTTGTACCAGGACCACTGGCGAGCACCACGAACTGTTACTCTCTTCGATCACGCCCATTTGAAGCATTCGGTCGAGTTCGGCATAAGCAAATTTAGCTAAATCCAAACAGTCAGACTCACTTGGTGCAAATCAGAGAATCAAGTTGAAAATCATTTCAAAATGGTTAGTTTTTGTATTTTAAACTTATACCATTAAAATAGGCTGTTATGTTTCTTTTTCGCCTGATGATAATTGGATCGTTAGGATCGTTAGAAAAACCATCAGAACAACTCTCAGTTTAAAAGTCTCACATTTTTTTAGAGCACAATGGGTTGGCACCCAATAGCGATCGTGTTGTTTTCTGATCTTTGTGGTAACTGATCTATGTGGCTAGGTCTGTAGAAATAGAGTGCCACGTACATCTAATGTGTGATAAGTTTGATGTAGATAATAATTAATTCGTGGTTCTGAACACAAAATTTTTTGTTTGTTGGCAAGTCAGATATGTCAGATGTTGTAAGTTTTGTTTTAAATCGCGGTGTTTGGCCTTACAATGTCAGTATAACTATTGTGGACGTTGAAAATTGGCTAGTTTGCAAATAAAACGATACAGTCAACTGATAATTTTATTCTTCTTGATGTAAAACGATACTTTTATCGTGCCTGTTGTTTTACACAAGGGAACTTTGAGGAACTTGAGATGGCACATGTTTTATCTTGTATTCGTAATTTTTTACTTATCTGACAACAAATGGATGCCGATATGAACACAACACTTATACACTAAGTCAACACGTCAATGAAGCAAATGATGACTATTGAGGAATTTGTTGCATAACAGATGCTAACATTTAGTAAGAGGGTGACGTTCTTTAAGTCGTATCTATTCCTTGTAGTTAATCACTATAGAAAATACCCAAAAATGAGCTAATGAATGTTTCCCTGAACAGCAAACACATACATTTACTACAAAATGTAGCAGATAGAAATGTGTTATAGTTACATATAGGGCGGTATGTGTATTCTTCTATGTGGCAAAATTGAGTTTGTAAGGTTTGTAATGTAACTATATGAAAGCGAAATCAATAAATTCGACAAAGTCGACAACCACGTTTGGGTTGCTGTTTTGAACGACAAATATCTACTTTTTTAGAGTTATATTTCGGGATTACATGGCGGTATATTGTTTTGCGATCTTTTCGAATTAGAAACAATAATGTGTTGTTGTAAGACATTATTTTTGCTCATAGTGTACTGTGACTTTTATATAAACTGAATTAACTTAAATTATTTGATAAAATGATTGAATAATTTCAAATTTTAAAACCGAACCGTTTTTGCAGTTATAGATTCTTGAGCATAGTCGCTCAACACATCCGGCTCAATGGACCAAAAATCGTTTGATGAAAATAATTCCTCTACATTTTAGCAAGGTGGATGGTTATACAAATTCACAAAAACTTACAACTTAATATTAAATATTGAAAAGCCAGAAGATGCGATGATAATTCAGTAAAGTTATAAACGAGTTTACCTAGCAAAATTGATGCTGACGATAACTCAGTCTAGTTCCTACATGGAGCATGAACGCCACAAACATCAAACAAAACATGCTGCCATCGAGCCAATATTATTTCCAGATAAACATATTAGGTCATTAAATTATTGAGTTTTCCAAGTGATTTTCCTTTTCTCGATCCATCACGGTCGACGAACGAAACCGAACAAACTAAACCAACTTCGAAATTTTCAAAAAATTTGAGTACTCAATCCGAAGAAGTGAAAAACTTTTGGGCGTTCGTTCTACCAACGAATTCAAAGTGTATCAAAATTTTTTTGATAATGTCTATAAAAAGAATTTATTGTTTGTTGTGTGTGGAAAAAGCAAGGCTTTTTATGAATTTTATGAATATTTGACATGTGTTCGCTTGAAAATTGAATTTCTTTTTTTTTTTCAAAATTGGACAAAAGTGGAAGACGTGTTTTCGAGCTATATTGTAGCTGTAGTGTATTGTAAAGTAGTTTTTAGTTTGCCGAGCCTGTTTTCTTGAAACTTCAATAAGATCATTTCGATCATTGTATTGTATTGAACCGTTTTCTATTCATCCCAGCTTCCGATTAATCAATCACCGTAAAAATGATTACCTAATACCACATTCTACACAATAGTCTACAATTATGAAGTGGTTTTAAGTTTGAAAACTTTGGTAAATGGTTTCAAGTAGGCCCTTCAAGCCTGATGCAGTTTCTTATCCGGCTCTAAGGACCAAAATAATGCTACCCTTGATATTGCAGTGGATTGTAATATTTTGTATGTTTGATGAAGATGAAAAGTCCGTTATGGTGGGAATGGCTCGTTTCAAACATTAGCTCGCTTCATACAGAAGTAAGAATAAAAGCTGGCGTTCTTACTCCTAACTCGAAATAATAGTAATTTATTGTTTGAGTATTTAACACTATATTATATTTTTCGAGCAAAAGTTTACAATACGAGTGAGCGTTTCAAATTTGGGAGAGAATAAAATTCATTAAACACAAAGCCAATACAACGTTTTATTCTTCCGACAGAGTAACATATATTAATTTAAATTGAATTATTTTAAAATTCATTGATAAAACAAGTAAAACGAAAAAAAACAATGAATTTTGTTTTTTATACCTAATTAATTAAAACAATTAAAAAATTTGATTCTATTTCTATTTGATTGTTTTAGTTATTTTTAAAATGAAATTTCTTTTATTCAAAGCTAGGCATGTTTAGTGTTAATTATAATAAATTATAAATTAACGTCTCTGATTATCCGAAGAAACCATGCCAACTAGAAATAAGGATTATGTTTTAAATAAATTAAGTTTTTTTAAGAAATATATTGACGTTCACTCTAAAATTTTGAGTATTAAAGCAATCGAAAAAACCCAAACAGGTAAGCCATTCCAGAGGTGAGAGACTCTGTTGAACAAATCACGTTGACAAGCAACAGTAACAATGACCTACAATGAAAAACATCAAAGTTCTAACTACTAATACTAATGAGAATAGAGAAACCAAAATACAATCAGATACCAATTTTTTCAATAATGGAAAATTAATTCAATTTAATCATAGTAGTCTTTGCCTTTTTCAATATTTGGGAGAGGGTCATACGCATTATTTTGAATTTATTGTTATATAATCAGTGCGAAAACGTTTTTTTTGATTGTTTTATTCTTTATTAATCAGCAATTAATATTTTGTTTACCTACATTTTTGATTTAATTTAATCATTGTAATTAGTTAATTTTATGAAATAATTTTCATTTCATATATGATTATAAATATATCTAGAAATATTTTATATAAGAATCGTATGAAACGATAAGACTGGTTTATTTGTAATCGTGTAATAGAATAATAGTGATGTGCCAAATTGTATGTTATGTAGGTTATACCTATATATTACCATACCTACCTATATCAATGTTTATTACCATATAAATATATTTTATTTTTGTATCATTAAATACGCACTAGGTCTCATGATGCTGATAAAAAATCACCGATATTTAAAAAAAACTGTTTTAATTAAAAAGAAACACAACTGACTTGAAATCTGAAACAAATAATTAAAAATATAGGTTTATTTTTAAAACCATAATTGGGTGCGTTAATAGGCTAGAATAAAATAAAGCGTTTTCAATTTTATTCTTTTGCGTGAATGCTGCGAAACACAATAAAACAATTTATTTGGTTGTATTGAACTCTGAATTCAATTTTTTTATTGCATTTCATAAAAAATCAAAAAAACATTTTCGCTCTGATTATATAAAACAATAAATTCAAACTAATGCGCATGTCCCTCTCTCAAATATTGAAAAAGTCAAAAGCTACTACGATTAAATTTAATTGAATATCCATTGTGACCAAAAAATAGTTTTTTTATAATTTTTTGGTTTTTTAATTCTAATTAGTATAAAATTTGATGTCTTTCATTATAAGTCATTTCATTTTCAAAATGCCAAACAAGTAAATATGTATAGAAATTGAATAAAATTTATTTAATTGTTTGGAAATTATGACATAAAAGAAATGAAATAAAATTCATTGTTTTTTATTCGTTTTACTTATTTTACCAATGAATTTGAAAATAATTTAATTTAAATTAATACATACAATATGACAGACTAACTGTCGAAAGGATAAAACGTAGTATTGGATTCCTGCAAATGTGAAAATTTTCAAATTAGAAAACGTTTGCTCGAATAATATAATATAGCATTAAACAGTGATCTAATAAAATATTATTATTGTGTTCCGCGCAACAGAATAAAATTAACAGTTGTTTATTTTCTATTAGGACTAATAACGCACTCAATTATTTTTGTAAAAAATAAATCTATATGTGTGGCTGTCGGAAAGCTAAATTATTTTTAGCTGAATACTCACACATTTAATTTTTGCTTCAAAATTGATGCTTCCCTTAGTATTAAATAAAAGAATTGATTTTCTTTCTGAATGGTTTGTCCAATTAACAAAGTACATATTGTTAATAAAATAAACAAATAGGATGACGAATATGTACTAATTTTCTCTTTCTGCATATGGAATGAAAGAAAATAATAAACTCGTCTCTAAAGGAGTGAAAAAAATTTAAAATTTTGTTTTTACGAGTATGAACGATATTAAAAATATATAGTATATTTTGATGTTTTTCGTGAGAGAAAATTTGTTCACGTAAACCTAAAACGGTTTCGTCTCCTAGGAAATGAATTTTTTTCTATGATAGTAAATATTGTTTGTATATATTTATAATAAACTATTAAGTTAGAAATCGAAAACATAACGAAATTCATATTCTATTTTTTCATGGAAATGTAAATTGATTTAAAAACTTTATAAAACTAAAGGAAAATAACATAGCAAAATTAATTTGTTATTTAGCGAAAATTATTTTACACCAGTGGAAAACGTTTTCACAAGAGATTAAGCCTGAATTAAAATAGACATTTTATATGCTATTGTTGAAAAAAATTTAAATTGCGAAATAGTAATCACATTTGAGGAGGGAAGAAAGCGCTCGAATAAAACAAAATTGTAACTGTTATAAATATAAAGAAATTTGCGGACCACTAGATTTTTTTCTGCGGACCACTAATGGGTCGCGGACCAACGGTTCGGAAATACTGACATAGTGAGTAGAGCTATAAAATAATACATCATTTTTGACTAATAATTTTTAGTATAATTATCAACATATTTTTTAGGGCTCCGTGCATTGAAAAGGTAAAAACGGTACCCTATTGGTGAGACTTCGGTGTCCGTCCGAATTTCTACATAATCAATTTACTCACAAACTAAAAGTTCTATAAAATTGAAATTTTCTACAGTTCAATGTGTTTTCCCACCCCTGATGATAACAAAAAAAATTCAAATATTTGTTTTCATCTATATTTTATGGACAGACATCTTATAGATAAGGAGATAGTAAAACAAAAGTATTTCTAAGGAATCGAGTTTAGTCTAGAAAAATCGAAAAAAATGGAAGTATTTCAAAAAAATTTTCATTAAATTTTCGACTGCTTAGTTTTTGAGTTATTATCAAAAACGAGTGGTTTTTTTATGTTCCCCCCCTTAACTTCGAACATTACAAAAGAAAATTTAAAAAATTTAAAAAAATTTATTGCTGTAGAGATTTTGCTAAATCGAAACTAAAACTTTTTTTTGGTTGTTATAAATTCAAATGTCCATTAGAGGGGGTTTAAAGTAGAAATTTTGAAAAAAAATTATTTTTGATCATGGCATGTGGGGTATCATATAGAAGGTGATTTTTTTTGTAGTGCAAAAAGTTTTGTTGCAATTTTTGAAATCACAGTTTTCGTCTTATTTTCAAAAATGTGAAAGATATTTTTGTCCCCCTCCCCCTTATCTACGAACATTACAAAAGAAAAAATTTTAAAAATTCATGGGTGTAGGGATTTTTCTAAATCGATATTAAATTTTTTTACTAGTTATAGTATCAAATGAAAGTGAAACCATACTAAGAAAAACTGTTTTTTTCTCAAATATTATATACACGGAACCCTCAACGAGTGAATTATATTCGCACTGGCCTTAGTGGCAAGGAAAAGTTTTAAGGAAGAACAAATGTTTTTAAATTCTAGAAAAACCACGAATACCTGATTAGTATTTTGAAGAACTATACAACTAAACTCAAAAAATATTTACACATATGAAAGATTTGTTTATTCCATCCGATACCAGATTTCACATTTATTAGTGCTAACACTAATTTCTACATGAAAAATAGTACTAGCGTAAACAGATTCTTAATTTATGATATACAATTTCTTTTTTAGAAGCTACAGCTAAAGAAAGTTTAAAATCACGCACACGCTACAAACCCTTTCTTTTTATTTTTTGTAAATGGCGGTACTGCCCTCTACTGAAAAAAATTTTAACAATATAAAACTTTTCCATTAGTGATATGAAATGTTTTTCTGAGTAGCACATTCAGCAAAACTTGAGCACAATACAGCACAAACTTTGGTCGTTGTGGTTCTATTACTTTTATTCGACCACTACGGTCTTTTATACTTTAATGCAATTAAAATGCAATATTTAAAAATATACTTTTTGCTGTTTATTTTTAAAATTTATTTATAATAATAAAAACTTCCTTATAGTAACAATTTGATTTTTATTTTTTTATTTTAAAGAATATCGATTTCGACTTACGTCATCCTCAGTTCTTAAATTATTATTACAATTTTTGCTTAAACTATTACTTATATACTATTTCAACTGCTGTTTTTTATTATTATGTCATATATTTTGTTAGTTTTAGTGTTGATTTTATCATTTAAAATATTGTTATCGTTTTTATGTTTATATATTTCTATTTCTTCCAATCTATCTAGATTTTGTCCTTTTCTTTTTTTATGTAATATGGTTAAATTTGTGTTGATATTGATGTATTTGTGTTTTTCTATTTTCAAATGTTGGGCATATCTGGATTTTGGATCGCTTCTGTTAATTTCATTGATGAACGCTGAAAATTATGAAGACGAGCTAAACAATATAAAATACATAGCCAGTAAAAATGGATATAAAAATGAAATGATTGACACATTAAATAGAAAACATAAAAACAAGAAAAATTTGCGAACCCTAACAACGTTGAAGAATGAAGAAAACTTAGCAGGTAAAAACTACGTAGGCTTAACATACAATAGAACAACATTCAAAATAATGCAAAAAACTTTAAAAAAATATAGATATGTTGCGGCTTACAAAAACAAAAATAAAATAGAAAACTACCTAAGAACTAAAAAAACCCAAAGCTTAGACACAGGTGTTTATAATCACCGACGACTGCAGTAAATTTTACATAGGCCAGACGGGGAGGTCCTTCAAAAAAAGATTTATCGAGCACACCAATGAAATTAACAGAAGCGATCCAAAATCCAGATATGCCCAACATTTGAAAATAGAAAAACACAAATACACCAATATCAACACAAATTTAACCATATTACATAAAAAAAGAAAAGGACAAAATCTAGATAGATTGGAAGAAATAGAAATATATAAACATAAAAACAATAACAATATTTTAAATGATAAAATCAACACTAAAACTAACAAAATATATGACATAATAATAAAAAACAGCAGTTGAAATAGTATATAAGTAATAGTTTAAGCAAAAATTGTAATAATAATTTAAGAACTGAGGATGACGTAAGTCGAAATCGATATTCTTTAAAATAAAAAAATAAAAATCAAATTGTTACTATAAAGAAGTTTTTATTATTATAAATAAATTTTAAAAATAAACAGCAAAAAGTATATTTTTAAATATTGCATTTTAATTCAAAAGTGACAAAAGCACACAAACAGTAAATAATGTGGAAAACCATAATAACACATTTAATGCAATGTATACTTTAATGCATTCCACAATGCCGTAATGATGTAATAATGACAAGGTGCCTCACTAGACAACTAGTAATAGTTTTAAAAATTGTTAATTTATCACATGAATACTGATACCCTTTTGAGGTATATTACATAAAGTTAATGCGGCTGGCAAGAAGAATGTTAGGATAGGGGAAAGAGAGGGCTTCGCCATACACTGAAGAATTTTTTTTGGTATATTCAATAAAATCAATTTCGTAGCATCAACTAAAAATTAGTATAACTAACCAATAACCGTAAATTTTTAACAAAATTTATTTGGTATAACAAATACCAAATAATTTCTAATTGACATATACCAGTGTGTGTATAGTAGTGTACCAGTCGATTTTTCTCATTTTTTTATGTTGGTTGGAACATTATACCGTCGTGGAAAAATCAACTTTGATAAAAATTTGACAATGGAATGAAAATTAGATGGCACTATCCACTGAAGATATGTTTGTTTCCAACTTCAATAACTTAAAGGGCTGATAATCGGTTTTGATGAAACTTGCGGTTATTTATTTTCAAACGATTAAAACCAATTTTAAAGGAAACATTCCTACTTCTAGAATTAATTATTCTAGAACAGGAACAGCACTACTTAACACTTATGGATTTTAGAACGTGCTTGCAACAATTTAAACCGGATTCGTTTTGAACCGAAAATTGTGCCGTTCTTTGTGTTATGAGTTATCATAACACAGCGGTGTTATCATAGTTTGCTCGTTACGACTGATGATATGTTTTTTTTACAAATGTTTTGTAAAAAAATCAATAATTTGACGGATTCATTGGTTCAAAGTAAAAATACAACACCCGCAATCAATGGAACGTTTAACCCATAAATTAATTTGAAATGTCTATTATTATCATGAAAGTAATTTTTTTATCTAACTAACTAAGCCCATAACAATTTTATTAACTACAATTTCAAATTGAAGTTTCCCGCTATATCCAATAAAAATTGACTAGAATGAGATCATCAAAAGTAATAGAGATAGATTTTTGTTTGTTCTAGAACTTTTAGAACAAAACCTAAACTTTCATTTTTTGTCTTTATTGTGTCATAATAATCTCGTTCTTGCATCTGATGGCTTTCAAATTTCACAAAACGCGTTGATTTTAGAGCATTAAAATGAACGACAATTTTTAATATAATTTTTTAGCTCTTTGTTCTTTATTTCTGTTTTGTGTATGATAATGAAAAGTCAATAAACAGGGCAGATATTGAGGGATGTAAATTGTTTTTGTTGCGTTAAATGTATTTCATATATCATAAAAAATCGGACGCTTTGGATTTTTAACGTTCATTTACGTTTTCCTGTTTTTTTTATTGCCAACAACGAGATGTTATGGATGAAGATGATAGGGAAGGGAAAACTCTAACACTATGTGTTTATTCAACTGTTTGGTTATGCCAAAAATTGAAAATAAAATTATAGCGCATATGAAATATTTTAGCCTGGCGTGATCAGGTTTTGTTGTCGTAAGTGAGAATTACGGCCACATATTTTATGCAAACCGTTAGCACCAACGGAAGCATACGCAGTTATGTAGAGCATAAGTGCGATTGTAGATATGTAGAGTCTGTAGATTAGTAGATAGATTGTAGAAAGATTGTAGAACCGTCGGTCATATGCTTCGAAACGTGAACAAAGATGTTCTATTATGACTGCGGTAGACCAGAAAGGAACTCTTCAAAAAATTCTGGAGATCATCTGATGAAGGTAAGGTTGTGGCGTTGAATTAACTAGTCAGGCAACTTGTACTAAAACATTCGATATCGACGTTGTGATTTTAGCTGGACATCGAGGGATACAGGGATACATAAAATGAAATATTTTGTGATGCAAGCAAATTATAGTTTGTTGTGATACCAATTCTGCCAAGTGACGTCTGTGGAATTGAGGTGGGTTGTCGTCGGGAAGTCGGGACTTGACAGGTCAGACAATTAGACCAATTGCATTACCAGCTAAGGCCAGCATCCTGATAACGCACCCTATATTCCTCATTCTCCACTATAATATTACCTGCTTCGCGTTACATAAGTTTTGTTTAACATGTATCTAAATAATCAGTTGCAAATGTGATGAATCTTTTATCGTCCAGCGTGTATTATCCTAAATTCATTATTTACTGATATTGTTGTGGTTATATTTTGTTTTCATTTAATATTTAACCTAATACACATTGCTATTTCAATTTTTTTATCAAACGTAAATAAAGAAATAATGAGATGATGACCCACCTTGCAATTTAAAAATATTATATTAAACGTAATCATATAACACTTCTTTGTAAATTTTTATATCTGTTACACATTTAGAATGAGAAAAAATTTAAACGTGATCACATGATTTTTCTTTGTAAATTTTTGTATCTGTTGCACATTTGAAATGAGGAAAAGATGAAACAGGCATATTATATCTTTTCTGTTGCAATTGTTTTTTTTTTAATGCTTTAATACCTCAACAAAGGCAACGTGGCTGATGACTTAATATACTCACTGGACGCCGCGAGAAAACAAAAGTGGATTAACGCTGTTGAAAACATTAATTTTTCCCATTCAAGCAGGGAATCATGGAGTCTCCTTCGGAAACTGGGTGGCTCAAACTCAATTACTCGTGCTAACAATGAAATAAATCCAGAGGACATCGAAAATCACATAGTAAATATGTCTCGTTCTTCTATTAATCGCCTTCATAAGAGCACAATTAAACGCAAATTAAAAGAAATGAAGCGCAATTGCTCGTCTCCATCGAAGTATTCGAACTCTTTTAGTAGCGAAGAACTAGAATCAGCTCTGTCCCAAACAAAAAACGGAAAAGCAGCTGGCTACGATGGCATTTTTCCAGAATTTCTTAAAAATGCTGGAAAAAATGTAAAACAGTGGCTAACTAAATTTTTCTCGAATGTCCTAGAAACTGGCAATCTACCAAAACATTTTAAGACTACGAAAGTGATAGCGATACTTAAGCCAGGTAAACCATCCAAGGAACCAGAAAGCTATCGCCCGATTGCCGTTTTGAGCACCTGCTATAAATTGCTAGAACGGCTCATATACAATCGTATCGCACCGATATTGAATGACCAGATGCCAGTCGAACAAGCTGGTTTTCGTCCCAATCGCAGTTGCACTGACCAATTGCTCGCTTTAACATCCTATATCGAAGCTGGGTATCAAAAACACCTCAAAACAGGCGCAGTATTCATCGATCTTACTGCAGCATATGACAAGGTCTGGCGAATTGGGATCATATATAAGCTGTTCAATGCAATACCTTGTAGCACCATCTCGCGTTTAATTAACAACATACTGAGTAATCGTGTATTCAAAGTTCATCTAAATAATTCCTGTAGAAGGTCTAAAATGCTTAACAATGGTTTACCACAGGGTTCCCTCCTGGCACCATTACTTTTTAATCTGTACATTCATGACATTCCTGACACAACATCAAAGAAATTTGGTTACGCTGATGATTGGACCCTGGCCACTCAAAACAAAGACATGGGTGTTTTGGAGGATTTGCTCTCAACTGAATGACTATTTTCGAACGTGGAGCCTATTTCCCAATCTAAGTAAAACCGAGAGCTCCTGTTTCCACTTAAACAACAAACTGGCAAAACACGAACTATCAGTGTTATTTAACGGCACTGTCATTAAATACAATCAACAGCCAAAGTACCTGGGCATTACTCTCGATAGAACTCTTTCTTTTAAACTCCACCTAGAAAATACGTCACAAAAACTTAAAACGAGAAACAATATATTGCACAAACTGGCAGGCTCTACATGGGGTGCTACTCCAGCTACCCTCCGAACAACTGCTCAAAGTCTGGTTTACTCAATGGCTGAGTATGGTGCACCAGTCTGGTTGAATAGCACACATACTCAAAAAGTTGACTGCCAGCTGCATGGCACGATGCGTACTATAAGTGGTACTATCAGATCCACTCCTTTACCTTGGCTCCCTGTGTTAAGCAATATCGCTCCACCTACACTCAGACGCTCGCATGCTCTCATGCGTGAACATAAAAAGGTAACCAACAACATCACGTTACCCTTGCACGAATATTACGGTTACCACACTCGTTGCCAATTGAAGTCAAGAAAGCCTTCACATAAAACTGCTAGCAACCTGCTGGCAACTGATTTTAATATCTTGGATGCCTGGGACACCTCCTGGCAACATTACAACACAACTGGCCTTTCTATTACTAACCCGACTTCTACCCAACCTGGTTTCGATTTGCCTCGTCATACCTGGACCACATTAAACCGAATAAGAACGAATCATGGACGTTGTGCTGATTCTTTCTACAAGTGGGGCATTTCAGAGTCCCCTGAGTGTGACTGCGGCGCTCCACAACAAACTATAAAACACATTGCAACTGTGCGTCCAATTCGACGTTAAATGGCAACATCTCAGACATCCATTTGGCAACTGCCGATGTAGTAGCATGGATAGACTCGCTCGATGTAAACATCTAATGTTCAAATGTACTGCCCAATGTTCAAATATTTTACTTTTTGATTTTTACTTAAAAGACGCGCAATCAAATCGATTGTAAGTTCATTTAATGTGTATCCATGTTTTGTTTTAGGTAGATTTCATAGAAGAGTCTACCTATTTTTAAGTTTAATTTTTTAATGTGTCACAAAAAAAAACCATACCATAAAACCTCAACAAAATAAACTATGTAGTTTACATTTCGTTAATAGAACGAATGAAAGAGACATAATGACAATGAATTAACTTTTGTCTTGTTTACTCCTACATCTAAAATATTATTAGTATTAGCATGTTCCTGAATTTTAACTGAGTTCAGTTTTGAATTTCTGATCGAAAAACTAAATAAGTGTTTTTTAGACTCAGTTCTTATTAAAATATCAAATTGAAAAAGTTTTATATTTGAAAAAGGTTCGCGGTATGTTTGTATAATATATATATATATATATATATATATATATATATATATATATATATATATATATATATATATATAGATATATATATATATATATATATATATATATATATATATATATATATATATATATATATATATATATATGTATATATATATATATATATATTGAAAGAGATAATTAATTTCCTTAACCTCACTATTTGTGATTTTCGAAAGTTAGTAGGTATATTCCATACTATCCTAAGTCACGTGTGCAGTTATTATTGAATGTTGCCAATCAATATGAAATCAATTTTACGACATAAATGTCAAGTAAATTAGTGAATCGTATGAATTTTTCAATTCGAAATCAGTTTTTGGGTTCATCTGAATAAACCTTATAGTTATTTTTTAATAAAAACAACTTTTATCTCTGAACGTGTTTCGGTTGGGATTCGAACTTAGAACCTCATCAGTACCAACTAAGTTTGAATCTTTTGGTAGACACGCTGTCAACTGCCCCTCGGCGTCGACATTAGAAACATTTTTAATTACGATGTTGTAATTTCTTTTTTTTTTCTTAGTGAAAAACTTTTTTTGTCATACTTCACTGGCTACAGAGTTAGTATTTTTATTATATAGATTTTATACGTCTTAAACCTGACAAGGTAGGCATTTTTATTGAAAGAGATAATTAATTTCCTTAACCTCACTATTTGTGATTTTCGAAAGTTAGTAGGTATATTCCATACTATCCTAAGTCACGTGTGCAGTTATTATTGAATGTTGCCAATCAATATGAAATCAATTTTACGACATAAATGTCAAGTAAATTAGTGAATCGTATGAATTTTTCAATTCGAAATCAGTTTTTGGGTTCATCTGAATAAACCTTATAGTTATTTTTTAATAAAAACAACTTTTATCTCTGAACGTGTTTCGGTTGGGATTCGAACTTAGAACCTCATCAGTACCAACTAAGTTTGAATCTTTTGGTAGACACGCTGTCAACTGCCCCTCGGCGTCGACATTAGAAACATTTTTAATTACGATGTTGTAATTTCTTTTTTTTCTTAGTGAAAAACTTTTTTTGTCATACTTCACTGGCTACAGAGTTAGTATTTTTATTATATAGATTTTATACGTCTTAAACCCGACAAGGTAGGAATTTTATTGAAAGAGATAATTAATTTCCTTAACCTCACTATTTGTGATTTTCGAAAGTTAGTAGGTATATTCCATACTATCCTAAGTCACGTGTGCAGTTATTATTGAATGTTGCCAATAAATATGAAATCAATTTTACGACATAAATGTCAAGTAAATTAGTGAATCGTATGAATTTTTCAATTCGAAATCAGTTTTTGGGTATATATATATATATATATATATATATATATATATATATATATATATATATATATATATATATATATATATATATATATATATATATATATATATATATATATATATATATATATATATATATATATGTATATATATATATATATATATATATATATTATATATATATATATATATATATATATATATATATATACATATATATATATATATACATATATATATATATATATAATATATATATATATATATATATATATATATATATATATATATATATATATATATATATACATATATATATACATATATATATATATATATATATATATATATATATATATATATATATATATATATATATATATATATATATATATATATATATATATATATATATATATATATATATATATATATATATATATATATATATATATATATATATATATATATATATATATATATATATAAATATATATATTAGAGTGGGGCGATTTAAAAATCTTAATGCGCCCCTCGCGATTCTGATTCCTGGAGTTGTACTGAGCAAAAAAGTCCACTAGACCATATGTCTACGGTGAAAACCGAACTTGCGAATTTTTGTCTGAAATTTTTTTGTCGCAATTTATGTTTTGTGAAAACTTGCAAATTTTCTTAGGCTCATATCTCGTAAACCATTTGAAATTTTTCAATGAATAAAATTAGTAAACTGTGGTTCTTGACCTCAGCTACAAATTTGCTGGATAAACAAACCGAAAAAAATCACATCTTCATGACCAAAAACACGAAAATGCCAAAAAAACCTAGATTCTGAATAAATCCTAAAACAGACATTTATTAAATTTTTTGACACCATTTCTGGGTAAAAACTGTATTTGAGGTTATGTTTTCAGACTCTCATATCAGGGGTCCCTGAAGCGAACATCATAACCGTCAACTTCAATGAAAGTCCCTGAAGCGAACATCAACTGCATAACCGCCAACTTCAATAGAATTTGATTAAAAGATATTGCTTTTGCACTTTTTTTGCTTTTATAATAAATATTATAAATTATAATTATTATAATTATAATAAATATTGTAAATTTTATGATAAATATAATAAATTTAATAATTAGTGTTTCGAGAAAATATTACAAAATCACAAATTCATATTTTCAAAATTCCAAAATTATTGTAAAAATTAAATAAAATCAAACTTTTTTGAAAATTCTAAAAATATTCCAAAAATTATTACAAAATCAAAGATTAAAACTTTTTTCAAAATTCTAAAAATATTGCAAAAATTATAACAAAATCAAAAACACAAACTTTTTTCAAAATCCCAAAACTATTTCAAAAATTTGTAATAAAATCAAATATTTAAACTTTTTCTAAATTCTAATTCAAATTTTTTCCGAAATTCTAAAAATATTGCAAAAATTAAAACAATATCAAAAAAATTGTAACTTTTTTCAAAAATTTAAAATTCTAAAAATACATAGATAAAATTCACAAATTCAATAATTCTATTTTTTTTCAAAATTCAAAAAATATTCCAAAAATTATAACAAAATCAAAAATTAAAACTTTTTCCACATTCTAAAAAATTTTGCAAAAATTATTACAAAATTAAAAATACAAACTTTTTTCAAAATTCCAAAAATATTTTTAAAAACTATAACAAATTAAAAAATTTCCATGTCCATTTTCATTTTCAATTACATTTACGTCATAAAAACAGCTACATTTTTTTACAAAAAATTGGCTAAAAAAATCAATGAAATCATTTTTTGACACACTTGACAATATTTTTTTGACAAACTTATAATGTTCTATAATTTTTGTAATTCTCTATAGTTTTCATGTCATACAAATATATATAATATTCATGTCATACAAATTATTAATTAATTTATATATAATTTTCATGTCATACAAATTATTAATTTTATTTTGTTCCAAAAAATTGGGTACAAAAATAAATAAAAATCTTTCTTTTGACACACTTGACAACAATTTTTTGACAAACTTATAATGCCATAACTCTCAATAAAATTTCATTTCAAACCAATAATTAATCTTATTTTTTTCCAAAAAATTGGGTAAAAAATAAATAAAAATCTTTCTTTTGACACACTTGACAACATATTTTTGACAAACTTATAATGCCATAATTCTCAATAAAATTTAATTTCAAACAAATAATTAATTTTACTTTTTTCCAAAAATTGGGTAAAAAAATAAATAAAAATCTTTCTTTTGACACACTTGACAACATTTTTTTGACAAACTTATAATGCCATAATTCTCAATAAAATTTCATTTCAAACAAATAATTAATTTTACTTCTTTCCAAAAATTTGGGTAAAAAATAAATAAAAATCTTTCTTTTGACACACTTGACAACATTTTTTCGACATAATGCCACAATTCTCAATAATAATAATAAAATTTCATTTCAAACAAATAATTAATTTTATTTTTTTCCAAAAAATTGGGTAAAAAAATAAATAAAAATCTTTCTTTTGACACACTTGACAACATTCTTTTGACAAACTTATAATGCAATAATCTAGATTTTGTCTCACATACCAATCCAATCACTTAAAATGAACGTATTTTTAAGCAACAAAATATGCAAATTTCCTTGTTTTGATACACTTGACGATTTTTTTGACACACTTCCGATACATTTATCGAACACATCGTCCTTTCGGCTCTTCCCATTGAATAAACCTATTTTTAGAAGAAAAAAAATTTTTGAAATCCGTCCAGCGGTTTTCTAGATTTCGTAAGTTGTGACGGCCGGCCGGCAGACAGACAAACATTTTTTTTTCTTTTTTAGAATCAGTAGGTCCTAAAACGTCGAGAAATGCCAAAAAAAGTGGGGGTAAGAATTTCACTTTTAGCTCATGAATGTAATACTTAGGTCTTTCAGACCGAAGTAAAATAACAAATAGAACGTTTTTCATGAGTTTAAATTATAAACAACTAACAATGGTAATTTTCGGTATGTTCGCAATAAATTTTCACTTCTGCAGGGCGAAAACTGCATGAAGAAATGTTCAGATGTGGTTAGTATATCATAAAAAATTGTTAAATATTTAATTGGCTACAATTTTCTGTTAGATTATTAGTTTTAATTTTCTGCGGTTTGGCTGCTATGGCCTCAAAACGGTTAAAAAAAATGGTAAATGTTTGGAATTTTCGTGTTTTTGGTCATGAAGATGTGATTTTTTTCGGTTTAATTTTTCAGTAAATTTGTAGCTGAGGTCAAGAGCTACATTTTACTTATTTTATTCATCCTAAAATTTTAAATGGTTTACGAGATATGAACCTAAGCAAGTTTTCACAAAATATAAATTACGACACAAAAACTTCAAGCAAAAATTCGCAAGCTCGATTTTCACCGTAGACATATGGTCTAGTGGACTTTTTTGCTCAGTACAACTCCAGGAATCAGAATCGCGAGGGGCCCATGAAGATTTTTTCCCTTCCATATAAATCGCCCCACCCTAATATATATATATATATATATATATATATATATATATATATATATATATATATATATATATATATATATATATATATATATATATATATATATATATATATATATATAAATATATATATATATATATATATATATATATATATATATATATATATATATATATATATATATATATATATATATATATATATATATATATATATATATATATATATATATATATATATATATATATATATATATATATATTTTCTGTATTTAATAATTTTGAAACGAGCTTTTGGTCTGTAACTTTTTATTTTATTTTATTCTATCATATATGTCAATATTTCGGCTATGCCATCTTCACAGACCTAAAAACAACATTTTAAAATCTTAACTATAGATTATGTATCACAGATATTAGTATAAAAAATGACCTAACTACTATTCTAACACATAACCTTAACCACTCAATTATAATAAAATTCATTTACTTACATTAATATTAAAATAAATATCACAACTTTTTCATTAAACTAAAAATAAAATCGGCTTAAAACCTCGTCAAAAACTACTGCACTATATATAACATTTAGTTAAATTAATTAAAATTATCTAAAACAATTAAGCTATACATATAGAATTCTATAAAATAACAATAACATAACCGGTAACCATACCAACGTGCCAACAAATTAATAAATTACTTATTATAGCAAACCCGTAACTTAGTTGAAAAGTACAGTCAACAAAGTGTATGCTAATTTATTTGTGGTAAATTAAAGTTATGTTTTCTGAATTTTTTTGTAAGTAGTGATCAAATTTCTGTACGAGACATTATATATATATATATATATATATATATATATATATATATATATATATATATATATATATATATATATATATATATATATATATATATATATATATATATATATATATATATATATATATATATATATATATATATACAATATATACAATAAGTTACAATAAGTTACAATAAGTTTATTTCTAGAAGAAAATTTTAAAATCGGATGTTATATGTGAGAAAAGACAAAAGAATATTAATAAAAACAAAACCAAACCAAAATGTTAAGAAAAATGTTTGATTGAGTTATGTTACTGATTTCATTATTTAACAGAAAAATTAAAGAAAACATTTCAGATAAATAAGTTCTGAAATTTGTGTGAAATAAATTATATTGTTTGTAGTGCAAAAATAAAAGCAACCTTTCTTTAGGAAAAAAAAGGGGAAGCCATTTTGCTTGTGAATATATGGGGATATTACAGCAAAATAGTTGTGTGTTACGCATACCTGAATCGTGTATTTGCATTTTAAATAAAGTTAACGCTAAAAGTGAACGTATGGAAGTATACATAGGCGACGCATTACAACCATATAACTTTAATTAAAACGTTACATCGTGCATACAATAGTATTAATGACCTACACAATAAAAAGGTCACGAATAACAA
The DNA here is from genome assembly GCA_963693315.1 of Diogma glabrata. Lineage (NCBI taxonomy): Eukaryota > Metazoa > Arthropoda > Insecta > Diptera > Cylindrotomidae > Diogma > Diogma glabrata. Next base: position 121,006,262 of record OY856187.1, read on the forward strand.
GACAAATATTCAATATCCGTTCATCAAATCAAGGTAGATCCGTATTCCCTTGTGCTAAATTGCCAAGGTCGGCCATAAAGAAATTGAAAGCCAGCAAGTTTGGAGAAAACAAAGTGCGTGATTGGACGAGCAGTTTGAAGATATCCAAATCAGAATAGACATTTTAGTGGATAAAACTAGATCCGCTAAAACCATTGACCCCGCCGTGCTATATTATACAAAGCTAATTTAAAAAATTTATTAAAAAAAACAACAAAGAAACAACGTCCATTTATTGCAAAACAGGTTCCTCAACATGTTTTCGTGCAAATGCACATTTTTTCTCACCTTGGAATGGAAGAGTGTGCTTTAACATAATTTCCAGCTTATTCGCTGAAGAGGAGAACTTTAAAATAATTTTGCCGATCCTGTAATATTGATGTAAACTGATATTGTTCGGTATTTTCCGTATTACAGCAATAAGTTCAATGATTCACTGTGCGACAAATAGTGGGGGTCAGTGATCCTCTGGGGTTCTGACAACCGAGAAAAATTCTATCGGTCAAAAAAACGTTATACTTCTCCCGGCGTTTCGCTGAGTCACGTCTAGGAATCGAGATATATCGATTTGAAGTTAGCAAGTATGATATAAGGGAAATTGTCACGCTTGGGAGTCTTCTTTTTGACATAACTCGAGGACGACTAAGTAGTCCGATTTTGCTGAAACAAATTTAGAAAAATAAAAAATTACAATTCCTTCAATCAACAGTTTCGCAGTTATAAATAAATTTATGAGGGAAAAAAATAATTTTTTGCCTAAAAAATAAAAAAATTTTATTTTAAGAAATCGTGAAAAAATCAAAACGGGAAAAAGTGTCAAGTCTTATTACTTTTTTTTTTTTTAATAAAATGTGTTGTGTAGTAGGAATTACAAAATGTGTCACAGTAACACATAAAAACCTTTTAAGACCCAGGTCCTCAACAATATACGTTCGAAAGTGTTGATGGACGTATAAATCTTTGTTTTTTTGTTTTTATATTTTTGGTTAAAGAATGGATAACCAAACAAAAAATCCTATCACTGAGAAAATATGACATAGGCCAATATTTTATGATAGAATAACGAAAATAAAAGTAAATTAAAAAGCAAACAGCAAATTTTTACAAAAATTTGCTGAAACAAAACAAAAATGTAGTTGCCTATAATCCAGCCGAAAGCATATTTCTTGATCCTGTGACGCACTGTCTTTCTTAAAGATTAAAGCCCACACATAATTATATGAAGGCTCGTTTCTTCAAGGAAGCAATAGCGTCTCATCATCAAGGATTATTTAACAGCTAAGATAAAGGGTGCTACCGCTGACTAAATACAGTTCATCCGCCACCACCCCTAAGATGTCACCTTGGGTAGTGATATCTCACTGCTATTGCCAGTGGTGTGTGATATCTCACGTCAACTCGTATGTCAATAGTAGGGACTGGAGTACGCGGGGTTGTCACTAGGGTTTCTCAAAGGGGAGCCCGGGATCCCGTTTTCCCTGGGATCTTGGGGGTAAATTTTCATTCCGTTTTCCCGATTTCATCCCGGGATCCCGGGTATCCCGCTAATTTTTAGTAACATATTTTTTTACTTTTTTCAAAGATATTAAAAATTTTCTCACTTGAAAATCGAGTAGTTTTTAATTCTTTTCCCCTATGTAGTAATTAATTTCGTTCAAAATTAGGAAAATGTTTTTTGACACATGTGGTGTCATGAGTTTTTGTATGGTTTTTTTTGACACATATGAACACAACAAATTAAAACCAATAAAACTTAAAAAAAGGTAGATTTTTCTGTAAAATCTACCTAAAACAAAATTTCCGCTTCATTTCTCTTAATTTATGTTTAATGGTTCTCTTATGAAGGCGATTAATAGAGGAACGAGACATGTTTACAAGGTGATTTGCAATGTCGTCTGGATTTATTTCATTGTTAGCACGAGTAACTGAGTTTGAGCCATCCAGCTTCCGAAGAAGATTCAAAGCTGCCCAACTATAGAATATGAAAAATCAATGTTTTCAACAGTGGATTAACACTTTTGTTTCCTTGCGGTGCCCAGTGAGTATATTAAGTCATCAACCACGTCTGTCTCACCACTACTAAGGTGCTCCTCAAATAATAAGTATATCGCGCTCTCTACTCCAACCAGGAATATATTCTTCGCCGGAAGTCTCTTGGGATACATTTCTTTGCAGTTAAAATGATGGTTCCTATGAACCTATCGTAATTTTTAGGAATGGGTTGGATCTAGTGAATCACTGCATTCAACTCCGACCCATATTTAGCCCAGCCAGTTTTGTTAAAATTGCATCTAGCTTGAGGGGTAGAGTTTTCGTGTGGGATTTGGATACCTACCTCAAAAATTACTGAACGATGTTGAAAGCGTGGCAAACCTGGTAGGACAGTCCTAGATATTGCAATAGGGTTACGTTGTTCGTTTTTTTGTGGAAAAATAGAGGTTGGGATCGTAATAACTTGGCCATCTAGCAGATCTAAAGGTTTTCATGTCTTTCGTATCATATACCAAGAACATGTTGTCGATTGGTCCCGTCAGTTAGTTGTATGCCATTTGGGATTGTTATTTGAGTAGGACGACTGATTGTGATGGCTATTAAAGTCACCAACCTATATTGCTGGGCGGTGAAATAATGGTAGAGTACCAGCTGGCCACGCCGTATTTAGGGGCATGTTTACGTTAACAATTTTCGTGATCGATATATCAACAACAATAAGCTGTATATCATTGTCCGTCTGGTGTAAGTAAATGGGTGCAGTTCATGATTTCTGACTTAATATACGTGCCAGATCCATACGTTTTATGGTAAATAACACTAATTAGTTTGTTACCAACAATTTTTCCTCTAGAGGTAAGTTGATCTTCATCTGTTGCATCCATTTCCTGCCAGAATTACAACGTTGATATCAAAATAATAACTTTAATACTCTTTCTAAACGTTCAGTTTTTGACTTGCTAATGCTTTCAATGTTCAATTGCAAAATACGGACTGAGGGTCCTATATTTTTTGTCTTATGGTGCTGAGAAGTACCGTTGTTATTGTGATTTTGGTTTCATTGTATCACAGAACATGTATCATATGACCTTAAAAAGAAAGGTAGAGGAATTGGTAATTTTTGAAGCAACTAAGCAGAGTACAAATAATTTAGATTAAACAATTCACTAATGACTATCACACCGACATCAATTGAATCCGAAAGAGCTTTTTCTGCGGCAGGACGTTTCGTCACGAAAATTCGAACAAAATATCGCTATCAATTAGGATAGGTAGAGAAGACTTACAAAAATTGCCTTGAACAGCCTTAACCGCTTCAAAAAATTTAGATGCTTTTTTCCTATTAAAGAGATTCTTTTCTGCATCTATTAGTTTACTACATATATTTCTCTCAATTCGGTACTGTCTAAGGTTTTCATCCGTTTTGTTTTGATTATATTTTTGAAATGTCTATTTCTTAATTTTAATTGCCTTTTTGCGTTTTTTCGAAAACCATAGATCAGTCTTAGGAACGGTTAATCTATTGGGAATGAAATGCCGCATACCCTCAATAATAGCCTCCGAAAAATTTAATGCAGCTATGTTAGGGTCTTGACCAGTAAGACAATTACGTTTCCAGGCAAACAGCTTAAAAAAATCTCTAAGACCCTCCCAATTTGCAGCTTTATAGTCCTAAACAACACGAGGATTGGCTTGAAATTGTTTTGGAATTTGTAAATTTAACTGAGTAAAGATCAAATTATGATCTGAACCACCTAAAGGTTCTGATACTTTAAATTGTACCAGGTAAGAGTCATTTGTTAAAAACAAATCAAGTAAATTACTTTTTTGTCCAGGAATGTCAGGCACCTTGGTGGGCTGGTCTATAATCTGTGTGTAATTATGGTAAAGAGCAAATAGCTCAGCCTGTTTGCTTATCTCATCAGTAGTGGAACTGTGTATGTGCCAATTTTTATTGTAGAAATTAAAGTCACCAAGAACTATAAACGAAATGACTGAAAGCGGATTGCACAGATTGCAAAATTCACCCATGCGATGACTGCATTTTGAAAAACGTGAGGGAGTGTGAGAGAAAAAAGACAAAAAGAGAGAGAGGGGGAGAGAAAGAGTGCTTGGTGGTTTTCTTGGCTTCAGCAGATTTTTCAAATGGTTAGAGATGGTAATAGGAGAGGAAAGCGGTGTTTGAACAACAAACCTTTTCTAATCTAAGCGTGTTGTGTTCTAGTGAGCTATAGGTTACGATAACAGTTCCTGCAACTCCACTGACCTTTTATGTACTTTCCCAATCTACTTATGGTTCAATCGTTTAATTTAAATGAAAACAAAAGGTTCACAAACAATCACCTGCAGCTAGCGTATGCCGTATGGAACTTCAGAAATTTGAAAGTTTTTTTCAGAAGGTTCTATGCGTAAAAAATATAAGATATTTTTTTCTTTACTTACTTCAGTTTAATTGATCTCAAAAATCCCCAATATATAAGATATATTATATTATAGACGCTCTAATAGGAATGCACGTAAATTATCAGAAGAAAGGCTAATTATAAGGCAGGTTTTGAGTATACAGAGGGACACGAATGTGAAGAACAACCTTATAAATGAGCTGGGGTGATAGTAATAACGCTTGACAGATCGTCAGAACTTTTAATCTTATATGAATAATAAACCTCACAATATTCTGTATTGTGTGCACGATTTTGTATTATATTATATGATTGAGTCAATCTTATATGTATTAATCACGTCACTGCAACAGAGACAAAACTCATTGAATTATATATTCCACTCAAACTTAAACACATATCCTAAGGATAAGTTAAAAATTGAAAGAGAACAATAAACATTCATTTAAAAGCAAAGCAATCGCAATAAAGTAATCCTTATTGTTTCATAGCATGAACTGTTCCAGAATCATGAACAGCAATATCCTGAACATCACGAAATCCTAAATGAATTGCTACAAATTAATAATTTCAAGATATCTAATCAAACAAAGAGAATCTAAATCTTTCTAAACAAACTATTACATTTTCTTAACCCGAAAGCAAAAATTTATCAAATATATTCCATTCAAATCACGTGTACATCTTTTCATTTTTTTTTTCTCAATTGAATTCAATAAAATGTACCAATTCTTATGTTGTTCTTTATTTCTAACATTTTCCGTGTCGTCTTTTTTTCAACCCATATTCCTTTCATTCAAAACTCTATTCTATTGAAGATACAATAAAAAATAAAATAAAAGACAACAAAATATAAATAAATAAGACGAAGAATTCTTTGTAAGAATTTAAGATTGTAAAAGAAAATTGGATAATTTCGATCTAACAAAGTGTGAATCCTTGCAAGAATCTCTTAAGTTGAAAATTTTTGTCTTTCGTTTTATTTAAATTTAAATTTTATTCTAATTTGTTTGATGCAGTTTTCGATTTACAAAATGGTTCTCAGGTTTTGTGTTTGTTTTAGTTTGGACTTTCGATAAAAGCTATAAAAGCTTGTTCACTGAATTTTAATTTTGTTACAAGATTAGATAACATGATTTTTATCAGTTAAAAGATAGAAAAATACTTTCTAATAATGTTATGTATACATTGTAGAACACAAAATTGAATTGAATGGTTTGAATGTTAAATGATTTTTAAAGATGGTTTTAGTTATGTGATCTCCACTTGTGGCAACAACATATTGGAAGTTTTAGTAATTGGATCTCCGTTTTGTGTGGACAGGACTTTTTACTCTTGATGCTGGAGATTTGAACTATTTTGAATTTACGACGTCGTCTTAGTGAAATATGACCAAAAAGACTCTCAATACACATTTTTTCCACTGACGGTGCTAAGCCTTAAATTATAGTGACTATAGATTGATGATTTCTTTAGAAACAAAAGAGGTATACTTCATATCACGAATATATGTGCAGGTCATATAATGATAAGTATCAATAGCCATGCTGATAAAGATTTGATTAAGGCTCAATTCAAACGAGCAGAAGTCTTTATTAAAAGAATTGAAGAAAATCAAATTAAAATAACAGTGGACCCGAGCTTCAGTAGCAAAGGTACCACTGAAGAATTTGATCGAGTCATGAAGGATTATGAAGAAGTTAGCGGGCTATGATGATGATTGATAGTAAAAATCCAATCATTTTAAACGATATTCAATTGAAAAGGATAGAATTGCCAAAATTTTATGGAGATTAAACAAAATTGATATCGTTTTATGACTTGTTTAATAATTTTGTTCATAGAAACGCCGGCATTTCAACTACAGTCAAGATCCATCAGTTGAAAACGTCGGCTCTTGGAGAAGCTGGTAGGCTAATTGGACATTTAAAGTCAACTGGAGACAATTATACCATAGCTATAGAATTATTGGTTAAAAGATATAATAATAAAAGATATTCGATAACTGCGTATATAATCACAACCATGGGATTTCCAACAATGAATGTAGAATCAAGTTCCAATTTAAAAACAATGCATGATACTTTAAGCGAGATCATGGAACAATATTATAATCCCCATAATGCTGGAAAAACTAGAAGGAGAATCGTTAAAACTATATGAAATGTATCTTCTAAATCATAGGGAAATGCAAACAGCACAAGAATTTTACAATTTCTAAAAAAACGCTTCTTATCTTTGGAATCGGTGAAACCAAACCCAACTCATGATCCACAATTTCTAAAAATAAACTCAAATCATATTAAAACAGTAGAAAGCTGTAAAATGTGTTAAAACCAATATCAAGATTTGGAACAGTGCAACGTATTTTTAAATGCTTCAGTGAACGATAGGAAAAATGGTTTTTTTGTACAGTACCTATGTAGAAAATGCCTGTTACATTATAATGGTGCATGCCAGAAGATTGGGCACTGTTTAATATTCAAGGACAACCACAATACTCTTTTCCATACCAGCAACCCAGGACATCTTCAATAAAAACAAAGCGCAACACATTTTCCCAATCCTCTTCAATTACGAACACTGATGAACTCCACACAGTTGAAAAAGTAACTGCAATATTTAAAGCAAGTCTTGCAATAGGAGCTATGCGTTGCAGGTTATTATTGAATTCTAAAGTAAATGTTGCATTAAACCTAATTTCAATGCATTTCTATAAAATTTAAAACAACTCCTGCATCATAATTTATTTCTATAGAACAGCTAGAAGTTTTAATGCACCTTGCTACAAATTAATACATTAATGAAATTTTAAAATTCACTAGAGTATTATCCATTTTAGAAATATATAGTTAAAATCGTTTCATGTATTTTTTAGTTATCGCTTCTCAGCTGAAAGTCTATAATGGTATGTTTTAATTTTTTTCGTTGTAATTTTTTTATTTTAATTTGATTAATTTAGGCAGGTGCGTAATAATAAAAGTATCTCGAAATTATGATGTAATTTGCATTAAAATGTCATACTAAAAAAAATGTTGCGCGTAATATGATTTAATGTAAATAACAGACATTTTTAAACAACAAGCTTTTTTATTTTACTCCAAGTACTCTGTTAAATATTGATGCAAAGAGCATTAGTTTAACTTTATATAGCAAGCTTTGTATTGTTTTGTAATGGAAACTTCCGTAGGACCTATATGTGTAGCAATTTGCATTACATATTCAATTTTTTTTTAACTGTGCAGGGTATAATTTATGGAACAGCTAGAGCTATTACTGGAAATACAAATCCAACCTACTTAAGAGTCCTTGTCGATACGGATCTCAAGCTACATTTATTACAAAAAAAGCGGTACAAAAAATCAGTGCTCAACCTAAACGAACAAATGTAGAGGTGGGTGGAATATTTGGAACAGACATGTCAGGGGCAAAAACCTACGTTAATTTTGAAATAAAACTTCGATTTCCATCAAGATTTTCAATAGACTTAAAAGCTTTAGTTCTTGGTAAACTAACAAAAAATACTCATGATTATCATTTCAATGGAAGAAATTGGAGTCATATCAATAACGTAGTAAAAGGCATTGCAAACGAGCCAATAGCCCAAGAAACAGAGTAATTATGGATTATTCTAGGGAAATTAAAAATAGCGGAAATAGAAATGTCCAATGTATGATTACACTAGCGGACATTGACAAACAGCTAGAAAGATTATGGGAAATTTTAGAAATGCATCCCGAAAGAGCAATGACAAGCGAAGAACGAATTGTGAAAATACCTTTCAAACCAGAAAAACAACTACTAGGTTCATCCAAGTTTCGAGTTTTCGCTAGACTGACGCTTTTGAAGAACAAATTTAATAATCGTAAAAAATTTAAAATGGTCGAAGAATGCATAAACGAATACATCAAAGAAAGCCACATGATGAATGTGAACCTGCCCAAGGGCTTGATCTGCCATATGATGCTGTCATCAAAGAAAACAGTACTATTACAAAGTTGAGAGCGGTATTCGATGCACCTGTCAAAACAAGTATTATTATTAGCCTAAACAATCAAATAACAGGGTCTACAATCCAAGATGATTCGGTGACAATTTTGTTAAAATGGAGAAAACACAAAGTCATATTCACAGCAGATATCGAAAAAAGGTACAAGCAGATAAACATCGATCCAACAGATCAGACATATCAAAAGGTACAGTGGAGAAACAAGGTTACAGATGCAGTAAAGGAGTACAAATTAACAACAGTGACTTCTGGTACTGCATCAGCCCTCTATTTGGGTGTTAAATCAATACAACCCTCTATTTGGGTGTTAAATCAATGAAACAACTATTCGTTACCTGCTAAAATACTAATGTCAGGTTGTCAGATTGTGATAACATAGAAGATGCCAAGGTTGCACAAGGTCTAATTACGAGCTTACTAAAACAAGGAATGTTCAATATGAGGAAATGGACAAGTAATCTGCCACATATGCTCGAAGAACTACCAGCAGAATAAAACATCTTTGGGTCGTATAAAATTGATAAAGAAAATTCAATAAAAACTCAATTTTTTTTTTTTTTTTTACTGTTATTTTCCAAAAAATACAATAAAGTCTTAAGTAGGAAAATATTAACTTATGAATACCTAAATGTGTTTCTTCCTTTTCTTTTATTGGTTTTATATTTTTTTTATATTTTTTTTTTTTTTTTTTTTTATTATTATTTTTTATATTTATTTTTAAACTATTACTATTATTACTTATTATGTAATTTTTTATATTTTCAATATTATCATTTTATTATTTTTTATTGTATTAACTTTACTTTTATTTTCATTCTTCTTGCAAGGGCTAATTAGATAATCTAAATAAACTAAATTTGTATGGATAAGATTTAATAAACAGTAAGTAGTAGAATTAGTAATTCGCGTTGAACCTATGTACAGTTATATTATAAGTGACATTGCTTGGACTTACATATACAAAAAAAACGAATTTAAAAGAATCCATAAAATTTAAATAAAATCGTAGTATGAAAAGTTGAAAAAATCAAAACAAAAGAAACAAAAAAAATGATGTAAACATACGTACCGACACAGCAGCAATCAAATGCATTCCAAATGACTCGAAATATTCTTAGCATTTTAATGGTTGGGAAGAAGTAAATTAGTAAATTAACGAATTTAATAGAGTATGTAGTTAATTAAACTGTGAAACCGTATTAAATTGATAAAGAAGATTCAATAAAAGGAATCATTTGGAATCCAATATTGGAAACATTCGAGTTAAAGGTGAAACTCGAATTAAATATAATGAAAAAATAACGAAAAGAAAAATATTATCAGACTCATCACAATTGTTTGACCCTTTAGACTGGCTATCACCCACATTTATACAGTCAAAACTATTGATAATGCAACTTTGGTTAGCAGGATTAACATGAGTCAAAAAACCACTGTTTGAAATTGAAAATAAATGGAAACGTTACTACAACTCGCTTCAACATTTATAGAAAATAAAAACTCCAAGATGGTTAATATTCACCAACGACTCAAACAGCCAATTACATATGGGTTCTGTGATGCATCCGAATCGGGCTTTGCAGCCGTAATATAATATTATGATAAAACTGAATTTAAAACAACGTGGCTAATGTCCAAGACAAAAGTGGCACCAATCAAAACAAAACTAAAATTACCGACTTTGGAATTATGTGGAGCTATGTTACTTGCAAGATTACTAAGGAAAGTAAGGCTCAAATAGACTCAATCTTTTCATCCAAACGATGCTGGTGCTCAGTTGTTGTAATGGTGCTAGTTGTTGTAGTTATTTAACAGCCAAATAGAAGGCTGATTCAGTACCAGAAGTCACTGTTGTTAATTTGTACTCCTTTACTGGATCAGTAACCTTGTCTCTCCACAGTACCTTTTGATATGTCTTAACTGAAAGAATTTTGACTATCGTCCAAATTTATTAGAATCAAGACAAAATCTTGAGCAGCGTTCGTGGAATTCATTTGAAAAATTTAGTGAATATTATTATGACAAAATTATTATATAAGGTTGCCTTCCAATTAATGATGAAGAATTGATTGATTTTATTATTGATGGTCTTGGTAATGTTGATTTAATTTATCATGCAAGAATGCAACGGTTTAAAACAACAGATGAATTATTAAGTGCATTTAACAATGTTGTTCTGGAAAAACCTGCAAGTAATAAATTTTGGGATATATTACGGCAAAACAATTTTTATTCGCAACAAAAACCACAAACCAGCCAAGTAATGAATCTTTTAATTATGTTAAACCAGTAAATCAACAAAAAGGAAATTATAATAATGAATCACAAATTAAATGCTACAATTGTAATTCTTTAGGGTATGGTTAGGACAATGCAAAAATCCAATTAGACAACGTGGTTTCTGTTTTATTTGTGGAGAGATGAGTTATTTTGCAAGGAATTGTGCATATAAACCAAAAATATGATGAGTTTTGAAAAGGTTATAACAAAACTATGCTAGCTAGCATATTTGATACAAGTAGTCCTGTTAGCCTTATTAATGAAATATATATAAAATTTTATAAAAAGGATTTAAATAAAAATATATTTTGTAGAATTAATCGAAGTAAATTAGTAATATTAGGGAATATTAATTTGTTTTCACAATTTAATAATAAAGTTATTCATAATAAAATTTTAGTTGTTCCAGATAATACAATGCAATAGGATTTGTTATTAGGGAAAGATTCTATTAAATTATTTAACTTAGGTTTAGTCGATCTGGATAAAGAAAATATGGAAAATGAAGTTAAAGCTATAATGTTGATAAATTATTTAGATTAAAACGAGGATATTAATATTAATATAAAATTAAATCCCGATTTAAACATATTTCACAAAAACAAATTTCACTCTATTTTTAAAAACTATTTAGAATCAGGAAATAATAATTTCGCAAAAAATTATGTTATGAAGATTAATCTTTCTAAAAACGAACCTTTTAATTATTATCCAAGGAGGTTATCGTATCATGAAAAAAAAAATTGCAAGAAATGGTTAAAGATTTATTGAAAAATAATATTATTCAACTAAGTAATTTTCCTTACTGTTCTCCAAATTTAATTGTAAAAAGAAAAATGGTAATCTTAGAATGTGTGTACACTATCGAACACTTAATAAAATTACCATTAGGAATAATTTTCCTAAACCCGTTATTGAAGACCAATTGTTACTGCTTAATAACAAAAAGGATTATTCCTCTTTTGATTTGAAGAATGGTTTTTATCATATAACAGTTCATCCAGATTTAATACCTCTAACATCTTTTATTACTCACATAGGGTAGTATACGAATATCTAAAAATGCCGTTTGGACTGAAGAATGCGCCTTCTTTATTTAAACGGTACATATATTCTATTTTTGAAAAATTAATCCATACCCGGAAAGTGTTCTTATATCTTGATGATATATTACTAGCTACAGAAACTTTGGAAGAACATTTCATTTTGTTAGATGAAATTATTCAAACATAATTTAAAACTAAATTTAGAAAAATGCAATTTTGTTAAAGAAAGCCTTGAATATGTAGGTTATGTGGTTAGCAAAGGTGGAATAAGTCCAACAAAATTAAGAATATATTTAGTAATTAAAGTTCCGATACCTAGAAGTAGTAAACAAGTTCAAAGCTTCATAGGCCTTTGTTCTTATTTTCGTAAGTTTATTCCACGTTTTTCAATCATTGCTAAGCCGTTGTATGATCTTACTCGTAAAGATACAAAATATAAAATTTGAAGCAAAAGAATTAAAGCTTTTGAATTGTTATAACAACGTATTAGAACATCGTAAGAGTGAGCGAATGATGCACGTTGTTGCTCTTAGTCGCTCAACAAATGTATTAGGTGTGGAAAAAAAACGTTAACAAGCAACATTATATAATATCAATGACTTAGTTATGATAAAAAATTATGTTAGTACTACCGGCATTTCAAAAAAGTTATTACCTAATAAAAAGGACCATACAAAATTGTGAAAGTGGTAGGAAATAATCCATATATGGTTTAAGATATAGGTGAATACCAAGTTACTCAAATTCCTTATGAAGGTATAATAAAAGCGTGCAACATGCGACCTTACCAAACAACAAAAATTTATCCACTTCGTAAAGAAATACAAATATAAACTAATAAGTTTGAAACACAGTTTGCTTGCAAGATAAAGTTATAGTATTAAGGATAGCTGTGGGTTGTAAATATTGTTATTACTGTGGTTTACAATTGTTCCAATTATTCTAATTGTTCTAATTATGCCAATTGTTCTAATTATTACAATTATGCCAATTTTTTCAATTATGCCATTTATTCCAATTATTCTAATTATGCCAATTATTCTAATTATTCCAATTATGTTAATTATTCCAATTATCACATATATTCCAATTATGTCAATTATTCCAATTATTCCCATTATGCCTATAATTCTAATTATGGCAATTATTCTAATTATGGCAATTATTCTAATTATTCCGATTATACTAATTATTCAAATTATTCCAATTATTCCAATTATTCGAATTATACCAATTATTCTAAGTATTCCAATTATTCTAATTATGTCAATTATCCTTATTATTCCAATTTTGCCCATTATTCCAATTATCCTAATTATGCCAATTATTCTAATTATTCCAATTATTCCAATTATTCTAATTGTTCCTATTATTCATATTATTATATTGCCAATTATTTCAATTATTCCTATTATTCTTATTAAATTATTCATATATGTATTTTATTTATTATTATTTCAGTTATTCATATTATTCCTTTTATATTATTCAAATATAAATTATTCCTAATAATTCTATTATTCTTATTATTCCTGTTATTCTCACAGTTATTGTTTGGATGTATGCCTCATTATTTCTTGTGTATAAGTATCCTATTAAGTACTTGAAATTAATATCATCTTAAACAATTATTTTAAATAAAAAAATATTATTCTCTGATTGCTTTAAAACCGGAAAATTATAAATATTTTATTAATCAAGCCGCTTAAAACTGTATTGCAGTAAATGTTTAAAATTTGTTTTATGAATTTGTTTTATTATTAGTTAATACAAAATTAATATATTATAATTATATAAAAAACAATTTGTTAAAATTTATTAATTTTATTGTAAATATTGTATTGTCAAAATAATTATTTTCACAGCTAGTGAACTATAATTGATTTAAAATAATGTCAGGACGGCCGAGTTGTAGTCGTTACTGTCTAATACCAACCTGTTAACGTAATATGTAAACTCTCGTAATATGTTCTAGATTTAGATTAAAAAGTTCGCACTTGGTAGAAATGATTTTGAACCTATTGGTGTTTGTATTATTAGCACGAGACATAGCTTCAGAGAGAGAGGGCCTTAAAGAGTTTAGACCTGTACTGTCACTGATACGGTCGACTTTTTATATGGCTTAGTGTCATATTCAATTTTTTTAAATGTTCCTAAAGGCTCTCAAAACTGACAATAGACGTCAACTAGCTGAAACGCCCAACCAGGGTATCTAACTTGTACACAAACACAGTTTGAATTTGTGAATTGTAAGAGCATGATAGCTGTAATGCTAGTGTTGTGAAAGCTGATGTGTGCAGGTATGCAGTTATCTACATTAACAGCGCTGGAGATAGAGTGTGTGTTAATTCTTAGACCAGTTTCTTCTCTCAATAGACCTCCTGTGCACACAGTTTGTTCACATTATCCGTGCAGACGCATTCACGAATATCGTGCACTGCCAGCTCTGAGTGTCAGATTCAGACTTGACCTCGACGCTGTATTTCTGTGTCATTCATTTATATATTTCTACGTTTCATGCGCTCCAATTTATGATTAAAGCTGTAGTGTAGCAAGTACTACCGGTAACTTCATCGTTTTGAATTTTTGTGTTAATTTTTGTATCAAGGTTTTCGGTATCTTATGTTAATTTAAAAAATTCGGAAGTCCATTCAAAATCTTAGACTTGGTGTCACACCTTGCTGAACTGAGTCAACAGCACAATTTTTATCAATTTCTATATTGTGGAGTACATCACCGTCGCCGTTTTCCTCACTTCTGTTTGAACTCTCTTTAGAGCCAGTTCTTTGCCAAATTCAAATTAGGACCTCTTGTTTTTTATGCCTCTTTTATTACAGCCCGCCATGTTTTAAAATAAGTAGGACTAAGTATTAGCCGTGTGAAGGGTTTTTATTGCGCCTGGAAAGCGTTACCTTTGCCACCCGCTTTCACCTTGTGAATGGTTATATCGTGTCCTTCGGTTTTCTTCGTTTACAATTTTATTTTTAGATTTCTTTTATTACATTTAATAAGCTCAAAATGAAGTCAAATTTTTCTCAGGATGATTTACCCCCAGGCTATAGGTTAGCATTGGCCATAGGTTGATTCAATGCTTTCGGTTTAGTTCCCACGACCACGAATGTTTGAAATGTGCGTAGAAAACAGGCTCCATATATGTACGCCGATCAGATGTTCACACCAAACATCCAAATTTAATCCCAATATTTTACTATGAGCACATATCCTGTATCCTGTACTTTATGATGGAAAAACCAGTTATTTGTGGCATTGTTTTTTCCTAACACGCATTTCTCGGCTTATTTATAAATCCTATAGTAATGGAAGTTTACATTCACTAATTTAATGTGGTCGGGCATTTGCTCGTTATAAAAATTGTGACAACATAGACATGTGCTAATAATTTACAACGTTAAATTCAGTTCTGTGACTAATCAGTTGTTAGCCAAGCTCCACAAAAGCGTTTTCTCTCATCTGGCACTAATTTGTATGAAATCTCCCATACTGTATTTATCGCATATATTTGGTCAAAACGAGTGCTGTGTCCTCTACGTCTTGTGCGATCAGTCACCTTGTGATACCATCAGGTTTTATATTTTGAAATCTCCCTTGATATCTTATATTGTTTTTTGTTCAAAATTTTTTTAATTCTCGTACTATAGAAGGCAAAATGGCTTCTTTGGTATTACTTTTACTCTACGCTTGTTGAGCTTTAGGCAACTTGCCTGGGTAAATGTTTTGAAGAAATATGAACACTAATACCTGCCATCGTTATAAAGAGAGTGTTAATAGTTCTAAAGCTATGAATTATGAAAACAAAACTGACTTTAGTTGATGTTGTCGGAAGCTGATACATCTCAACGCAGACTTTAAAAATTTGTTACGAAAATTTAAAACAAACAGTTTTAACATAATCACACATATATTTCGTACTATCAAACAATTTAGGATAATTTCATAAATAATATCTGACCGTGTACATCATTTCACTGCATAAATAAATGAATCTTGTAGTTTATTACTTCATAATGCATATTCTTTCATTCGAACTCAATTAACGGATCTTATATTTCAGTGTATTGTTGTTTTATTATGTTTTTTTTTAATGAGAAACATATATATTTTTCTACTTCCCAACATAAAAAATCTACTTTCGATGTTTGTTCATTGCATCGAAAATTTTTATTGCGTCACCAGTGATAAAAAAACCTATACAAATAACTTTCGTAACTATAGTGACGAAAGTAATTTTTTAAAAGCCATCTATATTCCAATTTCTAAACTAAAATAAACCATCCTAGAGGACCCTTTAAGTGAATCAATTGAATTGAATAAAATAATTTTTTTAGTGTTAATTTATCTCTCTTAAGAAGATGACGTTAATTTATTTTTGAATTATTTACGGACAATATACATTAAAAATGTAGAAATAATAATTGTTAAATATATAATATTCATATATCCTTTTTAAATAGTATGATAACAAACAGTTGGTGTTAAGATATTTTTTAAAAAAATTATTTATATTGTATTTAACAAAAACGAAAAAAAATATTTATTTTACTTAAAATAATTTAGGTTGTTTTTAAAAATATCAAAAATTAACGTAACGTCAACCCATACAAAAACTAAATCAAAACTGATTTTTATTTTAGAAATAATAATAAAATTTTTAAATTTGATTTTGTTTATGATCAAACCGTCTTTAGTTATATAAGCCTACTAGACGCGAAATTAAAAAAACAATGAAGCTTTAAAGATGTGTTATTTAATGAGTTTAGGGACTTTATAGAGCAAATAGAATGAAAATGTTGGATTTTGCAGTGTAAATAGAATAAAAATATAACAACATGAATAACTTTAATGTTAATGTACATATACATATGTATAAAGATCACGATTTTTTTTTTTAAACAATCAGGCTTGTAACTAAAGACGGTTTTCTTTATGACAATGAAATTGAGATAATTTATTCATATCATGTTGAGTCATCTATTTTTTAATAGCAGAAATATAAATATACATTTAAAAATTTTAATTTGTAACAGTGTATGTTTTGAAATGTGAATTGTACGTTATTATAAATGAAAATGATTAATAATTAATAATAATTTTTGAAAAAGTAGTAGAAAAAGTACAGTCTTCTACTCGCCGAAAATCATATTTCGAATCTCGCGACCATTACCAACCTCGGATATCGCCTCGGCTGGTAAACTGTCCTCTCGTTTCAAAATATGTTGTTTTCGGCATCGTTGAAGAATATACTATTTTTTTATTGAACAGGAAACGAAATATAGTATATTGAGTTTGCGCAGGTGAGTTGATGTTGTGTGATCTGAATAGGGCGATCTGATTAATGTATTTTAACTGAGATGTTTTCGCAAAATTAATAATTGATTAAATTTTGCAGGACCTTATTGTTATGATTTGGTGGTATGAGACAGTTTGTTTGAATAATTTTCTCTCTCTGTTTCATTTTTTTATACGGCAGATTTTCAATGAATGGGATAATTTTTGTTGTTGATTTGAATAAGAAAACCAAGGTTAAAGAGATAAATGGAAAGCCTTTTTAAAAGACCAAACTGATAAATTTTAGTGATGTTTTAAGTTTGTATAAGAATGCTTTTTGGTTTTCGGGCAATTAAAAAGTTCCTATTTAACTTAACGAGTAAAGTTTTTGTATAATTTACAATCAATTAATCACAATAATAAAAATATTTAAAATTGCACAAAAACGTTTTCATAACAATATGTTTGGCTTAGTGCAGGTTAATATTAAACAGTTCTAATTGTGGACTGGCATAACGTAAAAATTGTTACAAGAAGTGCAAGAAAAATTTAGGGACAAAAGTACAAAAAGTAATGCATTCATGGCGTCCATTGTGTTGGAAGTATTCAAGTTTATGTGAAGGACGGATTATTGATTTTGCCATGGATCAGCTGTAACAGTGTGTAAATAAACTGTTAATAGGATTGTGGAAACTAAGACGATATACAAACTGAATTGTTCATGCTATTGGGACCTTTTTCAGGGTGGAATAAAATAATTAACAATTGATCAAACTCGAATTTCTGAATAGTTTGTTTGTTGCAATTGTACACTGTAACTAATGCATGAGAAAATCAACATATATTAGAAGCGTAGATGAAAGTCATCAACGGAAGCCCAGTGAAAAGAGCTATTATGACACCTATCTAGATTACATCATCCTCGTTTGTTTGTTTTTAGTATCTCATTTTTAACTAAAGCCATGTCTCGAGAACAAAAAATTAACGATCAGTTCATGCTAAACGAACGGAAATATATGTTTAGGTGTAAACCGATGCGACACGCCGTACCTATTCAGTAAGACCGATTGGCACTGACGCCCGTTTACCGATACAATGGTTTCATGGTTTCAGATACACCAAATGAATTAAAAATATGTTGTCTTAAATAGTCTGCTAGGTCGGTTAAAGTGGCTTGACGATCAGCTCTACCGTGCCCAAACCGTCAGAAATGGACTAACAATAATTACTGGGATGTTTCCATTTTTAGAGCTTGGGTAAGGACCAATTAACATAAATGCGAACCCATGGTCTTAAGGTTATCGATGGAATTCCCATAGGACTGCACATATGACAGTTCGCTGGTTTAGATCGCTTACATGTGTCACATTTTCGGATATAGTCAATGACGTCGCTGCGCATAACTTTCCAATAAACAACTCTTAGGATTTTTCCAAGGTAATGGCAATATCTATATCTATCTTTTAATTATAAATTAAAAAAAAATATCTATGTGTACAGAGACTGGCAGTTTTGTAAGCTCTGAACCACAGTAGAGACAAGAGAGTTCGACCAAATAAGAGAAACTTATCGTGGTCTGACCCTAGCGTTAGATTTATGTAAATATTATTTTATCGTAGAAGTAAACTCGTATCTGACATATGTACCGTTATTTTGAACAGTTTTAAAGAGTTCCATATAACACGGCTCGTGAAACGCAGGAGATGACGAATTGACGTTTAAAAGAGGTATACTTACTAAGATTGTCGTTAATGTTTACGGCCAGTTTTTCAGCGTGAATTCAGGACAGTGTATCGGGAATTGTTCCTTTACAATACTCGATATCAAAGTTGAAACCTTTAAGCTTTAGGCTCCATCTAGGTCTATCAGATAGATCTCTCTGTCACATTAACTATTTTAAACTTGCTTGATCGAATATTATGGTAAATGAAAGCCTTCTACATGTGCTTTGAATTTTTTTAAGCTTATAGCACAGCTGCTTAACACTCAAGTTCCGTTATGGATTAATTTCTTTTTTTAAATTTTTATTTTATTTTTTTTTATTAAGTTTTTGAGAAATTAATGCTATCGGGTTTTCTTGGCCGTCCAAAAAGACAAAAACGCGCTCATGGAGATGGTAAGGCATATTTTTTGCATAGCATAAGCCTGGATAGAGCTTGTTGCCCATTACACGATAGAGTCTCCGTCCAGGTAAGACAAACACGGTTTTTCTTGGCATTATACATCCAACGGTATTTGCTAAAAGGCGGTTGTAAGGTCAATGCTGGCAATATATGTGGTCGTGTCCAATCTGCTAAGCAATTCGTTAATTAGAGGTAGTGGGTTAACATTTTTACGAGTTCAGTAATTTAGCCAGTGCGCATCTAATTTTTTTTTTTTTTTAATAAAATGTGTTGTGTAGTAGGAATTACAATATGTGTCACAATAACACATAAAAACCATTTAAGACCAAGGTCCCACAACAACATACGTTCAAAGATGTTGATGGACGTAAATCTTTCTTTTTTTGTTTTTTATATTTTTGGTTAAAGAATGGATAGCTAAACAAAAAATTCTATCACTGACAAAATACGACATAGGCCAATATTTTATGATAGAATAAAGAAAACATAAAGTAAATTAAAAAGTAAATAGCAAATTTTTACAAAAATTTTCTGAAACAAAACAAAACTGTAGTTGCCAATAATCCAGCCGTTTGCATATTTCTTGATCCTGTGACGCTCTATCTTTCTTGAAGATTAAAACCCACACAAAGTTATATGAAGGCTCGTTTCCTCAAGGAAGCAATAGCGTCTCATCATCAAGGATTATTTCACAGCTAAGACTGAGGGTGCTACCGTTGACTGAATACAGTTCATCCGCCACCACCCCTAAGATGTCACCTTGGCTAGTAATATCTCACTGCTTTTGACAGTGGTATGTGACACGTTAACTCACGTTAACTCGGATGACAATAGTAATTACCATTCCTTTTACGTGCAATGGTCATAGGTGAACACCAAAAGAATTGCTTTCAATTATAAAACAGCAGGATATACAGCATAGTATCTCTGTTTAATGGATTTGTTGTCATCTAAGTCAATTGTGTAATGCATTCAGTTTGTTCTTCCCACTTCTTATATTCTAAAGCGTGAGAATTCAGAAATCTGTTGAAGTCATATATTATCCTCTGGAGATAACGAGTGTTTATCCGAAGTTGCTTCGATAGAAGTTTTAATATCGGGCTCGGCTAGTTCTTTGACAATAAGTGGTTTAAGACCAAAAGCTTCCTAGAAGTCAATGCCTTGATAGAGTGACTGAGTCATTCCTGGTAGAAGGTGTGGTTTCATAATATTGGTCTTATTTAATGTTATTTATGTAATGTAATGTAATGTAATGTTATGTAATGTAATGTAATGTAATGTTAGGTTATGTAATGTAATGTAATGTAATGTAATGTAATGTAATGTAATGTAATGTAATGTAATGTAATGTCATGTAATGTAATGTCATGTAATGTAATGTAATGTAATGTAATGT
This sequence comes from Diogma glabrata, assembly GCA_963693315.1. Taxonomy (NCBI): domain Eukaryota; kingdom Metazoa; phylum Arthropoda; class Insecta; order Diptera; family Cylindrotomidae; genus Diogma; species Diogma glabrata. Next base: position 121,026,835 of record OY856187.1, read on the forward strand.
GTAATATAATGTAATGTAAGGTAATGTAATGTAATGTAATGTAATGTAATGTAATGTAATGTAATGTAATGTAATGTAATGTAATGTAATGTAATGTAATGTAATGTAATGTAATGTAATGTAATGTAATGCAATGTAATGTAATGTAATGTAATGTAATGTAATGTAAAGTAATGTAACGTAATGTAATGTAATGTAATGTAATGTAATGTAATGTAATGTAATATAATGTAATGTAATGTAATGTAATGTAATGTAATGTAATGTAATGTAATGTAATGTAATGTAATGTAATGTAACGTAATGTAATGTAATGTAAAGTAATGGATTGTAATGTAATGCAATGTTATGTAATGTAATGTAATGCAATGTTATGCAATGTAATGTAATGTAATGTAATGCAATGTAATGTAATGTAATGTAATGTAATGTAATTTAATGTAATGTAATGTAATGTAATGTAATGTAATGTAATGTAATGTAATGTAATGTAATGCAATATAATGTAATGTAATGTAATGTAATGAAATTTAATGTAATGTAATGTAATGTAATGTAATGTAATGTAATGTAATGTAATGTAATGTAATGCAATGTAATGTAATGTTAAAATTGGTCTAATCTTAAAGGAATGTTTTTACGAATAAGCCCTACTATTTTCTGTTTAGTACCACAACCAGTAAGATCTTGTCGGAAAGGATAAATTCTAGTTGGGGACTTTTCTAGAAATTTGACTACTCTTCTGCCGATGCACTAATATTTGAGCCGTTATCAAGTAATCCAAGCATTGGAACACCACAGATGCCCAAAGACGCTTCGGGTCTTACGTATTTTTTTTGGTGGAGAGCTGTGGCTGATACAAGTAGACGAGCTCTTCGGTGTTGAGGAAAATAAACTGAAATTGTTTTCAAGCGGTTGGACCTTAACGTAAGCGTAACTGACTTAACGTTAGTGTAGAATTTTTGCATGGAAATTGGCATTTATTTGATTAAACTGATTTTGTTATTGCTTTAGCAGAGCGGTTTTCGAAACGGTTTTGCGTAATGTAATCCAGGATTAGATTTATCGTCTTCCGGGACAATTCTGGGTCGAAATTGCTCGTTGCGTCTGATGTGGCTGGGAGGTAACGGTGAAATTGTTTACAGGCTCAAATTTGCCATGTTAAACTGTTACTATATTAATATTCAAGTACTGTAGTTGCCAAACTTTTAAAATATTAAATCCAACCTGTTTTGCAGTTTTTGGTTAATAATAAATACATGATAACTTGATAAGTAAATGCTGCTATGAACAGAATTCTTTTTTGACAAGTCTAGCATTTATCTCTTTTATTTTGTATTGTATTATACGACTTAGGTACATTTATTGTCAGTTAGTTTAATCTAACATTAATCTAGCAAATTAGTTTTGCCTTGTGGAACGGAAGCCACACTGAAAGAAAAGTTTATTAGCAATGAGGTTGTGAGGATCAATAAAATGTTATAATAACAGACTAGAAGTTATAACAAACAAGATGCGTTTAAAGTAATTGCGATTCGTCCTCTATAGCTGAATTTAGTGTTGATAACTCAAATTCGGTTACACTAAATGAATAATTCGTTTGTAAATTGCCAAAAATTCTTTGTTTCTGATTTAGTTGTCACAACTACGGCATTAATCTTGAAATTGGTATATTCAACAGATTTATTCGGTTGCCACAACTAATATCGTTTTTTTTATGATTATTTTATTTTGAGTTTTGATATTTCTTTCTCTTCTTTAGTTTGAGATGTTATCTTTGTTAAAGCAAACATTCCATTTTGTATTGTGTGTTTATCGTTCTATTATAGGAATTCCTTGTAAATCGTATTATAAAAAATTGTTTGATTTTTCGAGTGAAGTGTCAATTTTTTGTTTGAATTGTTGAACTAGTTTATTTGAGAATACATAATATGTAAATCAGTTTTGATTTATTTATTTTTAGTGAAAAATGTGGTAAAACTTGTGGTCTGATTTAACATACATTAAATACAAATTTTTATAATTTATATAAACTAAATAGAAAAAATTAATTTTCCCTGACTATTGTTTTTAGTTTTAAGTAATTATGTGAGGTGATGGTGAAAAAATATCTATAGTTTAAAATGTGATTTGTGGTGCCCAATGTAAGAAAAAACTCTATGTATTTTATATCTAAAAAATATCCGGTTATTCTCCCATGTTTTTTTAATACATTGAGATGTTGATTATATTTTTAATGAGCCAACAGGTGGATGTAAAAACATTCGTTTATGGGTGTCACAGTTTCAAATGACCTACTCTGGAACGATTATGTAATGGCGATGGCAAAAAGCGCGTCAAAAAACTCGGCCTCCTACATAGATGCAAAAAAATTTTCACTTCATATCAATTGCTCCATGTTTATAAGTCCTATATCCGTCCCTGTATGGAGTATTGTTGTCAAGTTTGGGGTGCTGCTTCTGTTTCTATCTTGGATCTCTTGGACTCTGTTCATAAGCGGGCTATACGAATGGTGGGTTATCGAGCTTTGACATCAAAACTTGATTCCCTACAACATCGTCGCACTGTTGCTGACCTCGTTGTTTTTTACAAATATCGTCATCAACAGTGCTCAGATGAAATCAGCGGCATCATGCCTCAAACTTATTCTTACCCCCGTTCCACTCGGCAATCGGCTACCGCAACCAGTGAAACGGTCGAGATCCCGCGCTGTCATACTGGCAGATCGCAGAAATACTTCTTTGTCCGAACTGCATACAAATTGAATAGCTTGCCGTAACCCTTAGTCTCAGGTGGCTTCAACCGGCAGAGGTTTAAAAAAGCGTTCATCATGACCTTAGAACGCCAGTTGTTGTGGGACCTAGGTCTAGACCTAGGTCTTAAAAGGTATTTATGTGTTGTTGTGACACATATTCTAAACCCTATTATACAACCATATTATACACAACACATTTTATTTAAAAAAAAAAAAAATAATTAGTTAATCAGAAAACAAATGTTTGTGCATAAATAAGTGGAAAGAATTTTGACGAGCCAAAATAATTGCATTTTTTAAGTTTTGTTGTAACTTTTTTGTCTTTTCACCCTATTTTTGACAATAGAAACTCCAAACAAACAGTTGATCGAAATTATATTATAAGTAAAGTTATACTATACTAAACTTGAACGAAATATTCTGTTCCAACAACTGTAAAGCATTTTTAGTTCGGTTGAAGCAACTAATTTTTAAAGTTTTCATACCAATTTATTAACCAATGGGTAGCGGGTAGGACAACTGAATTTTGAAGTCAAAGTGACAAAAATATTCGGTTGGCACAAATTGAGGTTGTGGTGAACGAGTTTTTTCTTTCAGTGCACCGATGCTGATTAGAATAAAATTGAAATTCAATTCTCAGAGTATCAATCCCCTTTTAACACACTTTTTTCCTATTTAAATGACAAACATATATGCAAAATTTAACCAAAAATTACAAAATTCTAAACTCACTATATTTTTCTTATCACATATGTTCAAGCCAAACAAATTATTTTTTCCTTCGGATAATATTCCGCTACTTAAGTCAAATTGAACATACGAGTAACGAGTTTACAGAATGAGGTTATTAGCTTTATGTTAGGTTCAACCATATCGTAAACAACTACATAAACCCACCCGTTTTGATATACTTAAAGCATTAATCCAAGTGTAAACCTCTTGTTTTAAACGAATATTGGTTGTATGAGGAAAACAACCTAAATCTGCGTATTTCCACTGTGGGTGGTATAATTATGCTAATTTTATGTTTTGATTCAATTACAGTTTATGGTGAATTATTTTTTGTTTAGATGTAACAAACATAAAGTACATAATTAAGTTCTAATTCCTCTTTATTCATTTATACGGAATAAAAAAGAAAAAATTCTTCTTTGAGTTATATACAAAAGAAAAGAAAATCCATTAAATCTATGATTAAAGTGAAATTTAAGGAATTATTATTTATTTTTATATTACGTCGACAAACAAACAGTAATAATCGTAAAAGAAAGACAAAGTAAATAAAATTTTATTGAATTAATTATGTTGTCGTTTGGTGAGTTTATAATTGATTTAAGACATTTCGATCGTAAAACTTGAGTTATGAAACGAGATACTATTGATTAAAATAAAAGAGTTATAGAGTCGTTTTCTTTTAATAGCATTATTTTATGATTTAAAATCAATTAGATATAATTTATTGTATACTTCTGTAGCATTTAAAAGAACATACACATGGAGCATCTGATAAAATGCATCTTGCTAATTGATGCGTAAAAAAATTACGTTCAAAATGATTGTAAGACATTACTTTTTATTCTTCCTACACTAAATTATAAAATTTTTTTAGAGCGATATTATCTGGAATATTTGAAAATAAATCATAACTAATAGAACAAATTATTAACAAACACCAATTAAATTTTCACTCAGTTTTTTGAATAAATTAAAAAGATTTGGCATAAAGCCATAGTTTCTTATTGATATAAACCAGATGGCATGATTTAATGGGTCCATTGATTTTTCCACTATGTGTTTTGTTTGTTAGAAGCATTCAACATTTTGCAAAAGATGCAAATATGTATGGTAAGGAGCTGAATAATTCTTGAAGTGAAAACTTCTTTAGACGCGTTGTGTGATCTTGTATGGAAAAAATTTATATATTCGAGTCATTATCACGCTAAATAGGTATTAAATATAAAATACCTCTATCAGGTCTTAACGTTTCAATTTGCAATATGGATATCGCGGTCGATTGAGGTTCTATAGGTCGAGAGTTCAATTCCTGGAGTGGTACATTATTTAGTGTTTTGTTTTTAATTTTTATTAAATACCATTAAACTTATTGTTTTCTTTATTCATGAATTTATAAAAATCATAAAAATTTCTTTTTACGAGTTTTGAATTGATCGATAATTCAGTTTTTTAAAGTTATTGCTACTTTTTTTCTGGTTCGTTCAAATTATTATAATCTCGATATTGACAAGAAAACTAATAATTTTTTTGGCAGGCAGTGCTAAAACTAGTAAAATATTGGTAATCCCATCATTATTTTTCATAATTTCACACTCGTGAAATAAAATAAGGAAAATAAGACCTACTATTCGAGTATGTATTTCTCTTTCAATTTGAGTTGACATCTTTATCATAAAAGATTGTTTTAAACACAGTTTAAAGCTGCGGACACTACGGTATTTAAATTTATCGATAGTGTATTTCTTAAGGTTATTGACTTTTAGCACAATGTGACGTCAAAACGAAGTAAATTTTAGAATGCATTCAGAGGATTTTTTTGACATATCAATATTTGTTACAGTTTTTAAAAGAAAACTTTTGTGGCTATACTGTTTTTTATACTTTCTGTTATTGTTTCTTTTTCAAATTTGTTCTATTTTCTGTTGGTGATTGTTGTACCATTTAAGAAGTGAAAACTTCTCTAGGTGCGTGGTGCGATTTTGTATGAGGAAAAAGTTATATATTAGAGTCATCATCACGCGAAATAAATATTAAGTATGAAATATTTATTAAAAGAGAGTGAGATAAATTGTAATCATTTGTAATTTTCTTATTCTCATTACTTGATTTATAATTTGTTTTTTTCTTTCTTATAGAAATTGATTTTTTCAGTTTAAGTGTGGTGCGTAAGTATGGTATAGTAAGCATAGATTTTGTTGTATTTTTAAGTAAAATAAAAAATTGTTTTTGTCATATTTGTCTTGTGTGTTTTTCTTTATATTTTTTAATAAAGAAAATGCAATTGATAATACGAATTACCTATAAGTATTGTTGAAATTTATGATAATATATTATAAAAAATTTTATTCCCGTTCTCTTGATTCAAACTCTCTTGATTCATACTTCTCTTGATTCATACTTGATTCACACATACGTTCTATCTTTTTCGTTGAATTTGATGTTTTTCTCAGTTAATTACAATGTAGAAGTGAGGTAAAGAAAGTAAGGATTTTGTTGTATTTAGACGGTAAAAACACAGGTATTTTACAGTTTTAAGTTTTCACTTCTGTCGGCAAATCTAAAGAATGCCTTCTTTTTTTCTTACAACTTAAAAACCAAACTGTCGTTTTTTCACCGCCGGAAAAATAAATTTTTTGCTTTTTTGTTGGGGTACTACATCAGTCTTTAATGAACTAATTTTGATGAAACCTTGGAAAACTATCGCAATTTATATGAGAAAAACTTTTAAGCTTCTCGGGCTAAGTGGTGGTGACCTATGACGCACCTGTTTATTTTGTTCATAAGCAAAAAAATGTATGTCAATTGGAACTCTTCTTTCTTCTACGTAATTAGTATAAAAGACTTTTGTAAGGTTCTTACACTAATTATTCATGTATTCCTTGGTTTGTCATTTATGGTAAAATTATATTAGAAATCAATTTTTTAAGTAACAAATTGCAACTAATTGAAGAAATTGATGGATATAAGTTAACTTTCTTTCCAGGACACTATGTTTCTAGAGCTGTGGTAAAGTCAGCCTATGTTATATTTTGTTAAAAATTATTTGTTGTATAATTGTAAGAAGAAAAATTAAAAAAAATTATCAACTTTGTGTTTAATTTAATTTGGTTTCGATATGAAGACATTTCGGCTCTTTTTGAACCAGGTTCAAAGGCTGGTAAAACAAATGCTTATGATTTGAACGCTTCGTTTGAATTTACCAAAATAGCCATTTAAATGGTGGTAATTGGTCATCCTTGATGACAATATTCTTTCTGTTTAGTTACCATTTGCTCCGATGCTGTAATGCTACAAAATATTTTTGATGATAGAAATATTTAACCTGTGATGAATATATGATATGATAAATATATGAAGAAACTCTCATCCACTTTGTATAGGTTCAGTTGAGATTTGTCGCATATTCAAAATATTTAAGACAAGGCTCAGCTGAACCTCTACAAAGTGGATGAGAGTTTTTTCATGTATTTATCATATATATGTAAGAATTTATATACAGTAGATTGTTTCAGTACTTTCATACCCTCCAGCGGAAGTGGGGCTAGGCGAAAGCGGATTTTTTCGTTAAACAGATCTCTTTCAGACTACGTCTTGCGGCAAATCTGCAAACTCTCACTTCTGCCACTTACGGAAACCCTAAGGCAGACTGGGAGGATGAGTGTTCTCAGAACAGTTAAAAATTAATCTGTCTTTTCTTCTTACAGGCCATCTCAGTATAGAACAAGTCAAAGTGGTCGCGGTGGATGAAGATTTGGCGTAGTTAAAGCATAATGTAGAGATATCAACAACTATTTGAAAAGCCAAACTGCAGTGAAATCACTAGATGCAGTAGCAAAGAAGTCAAAAGTGACACTAAGCTGCTGTCCATCGTTGATTGAGATAACAAGCAGTTAGCTATCCAATTTATTGGTGTGCCGGGTCACAGTGACGTTAGGGCTAGAGCGCCTTTATTTGTTAGGCACAGAATTGAGTTGGACCTTCTACCAGGAAAAGAAGCTTTAGAATTCGTGCTTGTCAATTTGAAAAAACTAACTTATGACAGAGCGATTTACATAATCAATAATCGGTGGTCAAATATCAGCACCTACAAGATAAGTGGGCAATTCTATCCCAGACTAGATCTGCAGTTCATAAAACAAATATCGGTGCGAAAGCAGACTAATTGTTCATTGGTAAGAGTGGTATGAGTTATCACTAATCACTATATTCTTGATGCACGCAAAACGATTTGGCCTTCTCCCCAATGACCCAATGAGAAATTCCATGAGGTTCAAATTGGTTAAATAGATCCTGTTGTGTCCTAACGGAATGGTTTTAGCTATAAATTTTTTTTTTTAAAAGACAAAAATAACAATAATTTATCATATACATATTAGAGCATGATAATAGTACTTTGTGTATCAAGGTGCACGTCGTAATTTCGTTCAACGAGGCGAAGCCAAGTTGGACAAATATACGACAAATGTGACAAGTACGACAAATACGACAAATGCGACAAACACGACAAGTGCGAAATATACGACAAGTTGCACACAACGTTTTTTGCAATTCCGAAAACACAATTAAACAAAATTATTCTGCAACCAAATTTTTTACAATCAACATTCATATTAAAATATAATAGACCGAGAGCTCGTGACGGCCAGACCTTCGTTATTTTATAAAAGCTGAAAGTTTTTCCGCGCATACCCCCTACTCATGGTGGCTTTGGCAGGGAGCAGGTAACAAAGGGGCCTCCAAAGTTTCGTGAAAGTATAAAAGGCAATTTTTTTATATATTCTTCGGGATAGTATTAGAAGTCACGTCACCCTTTGCCAGACCCTTACTATCGTGGTAACCCCCTGCCAGACACCCTTAAACTTTCAAATTGATAATGTTTAAGGGTGTCTGGAAGAGGGTTACCATGGTAGTAAGTGTCTGGTAATGGGTGACGTGACTTCTAATACTACGCCGAAGAATATGTAAAAAAATTACCTTTTATACTTTCACGAAACTTTGACGATGCCTTTGTTACCTGCTCCCTGCCAAAGCCACCATGATCCAAACTTCATATGTCGCTTATTGTTCCTACCTTAGTAGGGGGTATGCGCAGAGAAACTTTCAGCTTTTATAAAATAACGAAGGTTTGGCCGACGTGGGCTCTTAGTCTATTAGTAAACATATCTATTATCAACTTAGTATTGAGACAAGTTACTATGAAAACAAAACAGTACGGAAAAATAAAACAGTGAAGGAAAATCTCACTTTTTGATTTTGTTGACAATATCGAAATACGTTGAATTGTGATTCGGAATTGCAAAAATTTATTTTCTAAACTAAAAGATGATTATCATCCATTGTGAACAATGATTTATCACTTGAACGCTTTTTGAGGAAATGTGGAGCTAAAATTTGTACACTTCCATTTTTCCTTTCAAAAAAGAATTAAAGAATAAAACTCAAAATTTGCCGTGTGTTCGACAGTATCTTTCAAACTGATTGTAATCGGCCAAGCAAAATTTTCATGTAAAATATACGTTCACCAAATTCAGTTTAATATCTCGACAGGTAGAACACTGCGTGAGGCACATTAGCAGGGTTATCTTTTAGTCGTACATGAAACCATTTTTAACATTAGATTTTGAATTTCAGATACGCGATTTGCCATGGATGTTTTGCGTTGTCTAAGAGTCATTGAAATCCAAAGCATGAAGATGGTAGAATCGGTTCAGAAACTAAATTCAGTTTCATTACCTTCCATTACCATTACCTTACACCGTATTTAATAGTTTTGGTAGTAGGAGTGAACAATAAAATTCTCTTCTCCAGTATTAACATTTGGTGAGGTGGTGAATCCTATGTTTTTGCAGATACAATTTTTACTTTTGTTGTTTATCTGTTGCTACTACCATGTAATAAACAACTGCTGCATAGGCAAGAACCGAGCCTTTGCGTATTTCACTTATATTGCCAAAGCTCAATTATCAGGGAATGAGAACATTTTGATGGTGTGGAGGTTCATTTTGCAAGGCTATTAATTTATTTTCTAGGTCAATAAGTAAGGTAGATAGTAAGAATTCAATTTCCACTTAAGTGTGAAGCGAATTATTGCTCATTACTTCTTCTATTTTTTCAAAATCTTAGCAATGACCTATCTATGCCGAGTTCTGCATGTAGACTTAATGGGGAAGTAATATTTGAATCAAAATCCAGTTTTTAACAATTACCCAACCAAAAAGATGGTTTGAGAGATTGGACTCAAAGTTATTCTACCAAATTTTAAAATTTTAGAAAAATAAATCGGTTTTCATTAAAATATCTCCATCACCAGGATAGTTATAGGTTTTGCAACGATGGCCCATTTCGATTTTGACTCTAAAATAAAAATATTCAGATATAAAGAAATTCCTTAAGATTTTTCTAATTTATTTCGGTTTCGGCCTTTAAATTAAAATAAATTTCAACTAACATACTAACTAACATAATCAACTAACTAACTTTTTTTTAGTTAATGGCTTTATTGCGCCATACAATATCAATTAATAATATACATTTCTGCTACATAAATGATGAACCTTTTTTTTGTAAAGCTTAGTCATACCATTACGTGTAGATGTAGTACGGTTGTTCAAATTAAATTAGTAGTAGAGAAGCTGTTTATTGAGATGATGTATAGAAGTGTGTTGACTTGCATATTTTATTGAGAGATATGAGGAAAGTTTGAATGTTTGTGCCATGAAGAGTATAATTAAAAATTAACAAGAAATGGAGAATCTTACTATTAATACTCGACCAATTGTTCGATCGAGAATAACAGTAGTATTATTGTGTTACAAGTTTTAATGTAAATGGTTTAATTAATTAAATGTTAAAATTACATATTATAGTTGTAATCAGTTTATGTGTAGTAAGATTGTGACTGGCAACAATTAAAAAAAAATAAATCAAATAAAACTACAAATTTTAACATTTTTTGATATATTACAAATAATCCTTTTTGTATTTTTTATTAGGAGCGTGTTGGTTGTTTTACCATACCTAATACCATACGGTTTTACTATACGGTATGGTAAAATAACCAACACGTTCATAATTAAAAATACAAAAAAGTGTTAAAAATTAAAAAGTGTTGGCCGAACAAAAGTGTAATTTGACTTTTGTTTGTCTGCAGTATTCTTAAAAAACAGCTTTTGTTAATGCTATTGCATCTATTGCATAAATCGAATGCTTGATGTGATTAATATTTTTTGTTAGACATTCCCAAAAAATGTCAAATTTCGTTCTAAAATAAAATAAACGAAAAATATATTTGTCGCACATATGCCTACAAAATATTTTTCGTTCTTCGAAATAATAGTGCACGCGAAAATAAATGTTTTGTGCTTGCGATATTTTTTTCGCACATCACACATCAAAACAAGCACACATAATATTTTGTATTGAAAGAAGGCAACAGAATTGTCATTAGTTGGTCTTCAACATTCAGGAAAAACAATGTTTGTTAATATTACTTATTTGGAGAGTTTAGTGAAGATATGGTGATGTTGGTTTCAATATGAGAAAAATTACGAAAGGGGAATATAATAATCAAAGTTTGGGATATTGTTGGACTAATAATTTACATGGATCATTCAGCATATGTAATAAAAACGTAAGATTTATTTTTGATTTATTTAAATAATTTTTGGTTATGTTTTCTTCTTTGTTAAATTATTTAATTGTTTTGCATTTAACATTAAACTTTTGTTTTGATATAAAATTTTAGTGTTATAAATTAGAGATTTCCCAGTCAGGATTTCATTTTGTTTTTAAAATAAAGTCAAACGGTTTCAGTTTGATTTGCCTGCTCAAGTTTCAATATCATGAGCCACCATAGAAAAATCAGCCTTCCTTACAAGAAGTGAAGAGGTGAAATTAGGTAAAATGTGCTTTAAAATTTTTCTGCTGTTTCATATTATATTTGAATGTAATTAAAAGTTCTGTTGTTCTTTTTGATGCTGCAGGTGCATGTGCTTTAGAGGTTTTTTCATGGATCGCAACTAGTGTATAAGTTCTATCTAGTTGTAATTTGAGAGCATAAACTTCTCTGACGAATGATCTTTCAGAGCATCTAGAAGTGTTCGCAATATAAAAATCTAAAAAATTTATTCATAATTAGGGTTTTGGTACAGAAGGTAGCTGTAGATTATTCAATTTAACTGTTCTCAACCCCTTATGATATTTTAAAAACACAGTCTTTTGCCTTAGTTAATGGTAACCTTACTTTTATTCTATAAACTTTTTGTATTTAAGCCCTAGCGATTATTCATGCTCTGGTCAATAACAAACTCACAATCCCCATCAAATTGTATTATGATAATTATAATAATTATAGCGCGTTGGGTTTTATGAGGATATTGAATTTATTTGTGTTAGAACGAAGTCAAAAACTATACCACTATCACACCTTCAATTAAATCTACACCACTATCACTGCAAGTGAATCTTTTGAGTAAAAACTTGTGATGAGGTAGAGTTAGAACGGAGCAACGGAGCACAACAAACTGTGATTCCCTTATTCAACCTATTAATTTTATTTTTCAATATCAACGATTTAAACTATTTATTCAAAAGTTTAAATTAGTATATCTAAAATTTTATTTAAACTAACATGGATACATGGTCTTGATTCTTGAAGGTTGTAGAAATGGGGTTAATGATACCAAATGTAGATAAAATTATCTTTCACTTTCTTTCTTTAATGCCAACCATGAACTCCAACCAGATTTTCCAAGAGCGATGGCGGTGGTTTGATTCATGTTTTAAAAGAGTGTGATATCAAATCTAGAAACGGTAAACTCTCAACAAATATATATATGACACATTTGTCTTTCTTAACTAACTAAAGATGGTATTGTTAGCAATAAGATCAACTTGTTAAGGTTTCGATACTTTTTGATGATGCATGAGTTAAAATTAAAAAAAGTGGTGGAAATTTTTATAGTAAGCCAATGCTCATCCTTCTTCAACTCATATATCAACAATAGGAGCAATTGGGTTTGACTACATACTAATGAATTTGTATTAACAAATACAACAGCTGGTGAAATAAACATTTTTGCAAGAAACAAAATCGATCTCTTAGGCATGACCTTTTTTTCACAATTAAAGCATAACATTGTTATCAAATTCTTCAAACTTAATTTGATTAAATGGATTTGATGACATTCATTAAATATTTAGAGCCACAACTAACTATTGCCATAGCTTTTCCTGAGTTATACTTTGGAGAAAATGTGACAATAAAACTACGAATAAAATAATCACAACAAAAAGACGACAGTACGCTCCCTCTACACTTCGATAAAAAAAAAAGATAAAATCGATTCAGATCCTTGACCGGCTCGAAGGACCAAAAACAGTTGCGATATTCATGTTTATTTATTTGCATTTTTTTGCGAAATTTTCAGTTATCGCTTTCTGTTCTGTAATTGCTTTACATGACTCAAATTTTTCTTTTAGTCACCATTGATTGAATTTAGATTAAACCGGAGAATTTCTTAGACCTACTTTTTCTAGGTTGTCCTAAATCTCAATATAAAGTTAACTCTTAGTAAAGTTAAATTCTGTTCGACGATGGTGGTCATTCTTGTAACTTTTGAAATTTTCAGTGGCTAATTAGCATATTATTTTTACCTGATAGTATGTTAGCTGTATTAAAACACTCTTGTTTTCAAAAGAAAGTGAATTTTCGTTTCTATGCGGCTTAAACATTTTAAATGTTGATTAATAAATAATAACTTCCACGTTTTCCTCCTAATACACAATTTCAAATATAATTAAAATCATTTTTCCAAAAGCCAAATATTTAAAAAATTGTTTTCTAATTTTTAATTACAATCAATCCAAAAAACTCTAAAAACTATTCCGTTACTTAAATACTTAATTTAGTTTAATTTTTCTAACATTATAAATGACATTTTCCTAAAACCTTTAACCTACCATGAACAAGGGTCTTACCATAGCAACTTCATAAAACAAAAATATTTAATTAAATTATTTTTACAACTAAAAGGGTTTTAAAATCTATAATTTAATTCCAAACATAAGCATTAAATCGTTTCAACGACGAAGATGAAAAACAAAAAACTTGTATGTTTGATTTTTAATTTAATTTTCCTTAAATTTTTCTAATTAAATAATTTTCTCTATTTTTTTTTATCTTTTGCTCTTTTTGCATTAAATAGGATTAGAATAGTTGAAGTAGGGTAAAATGGATTTGTGTTAATTAAAATGATTTTTGGTTATGTTTTAATTCTATTTTGTAGTCGTGAAAAATAGAAGTTTCATATTTTATCAGAGATAACAATTACACTCCCATTTATTACTTTTTATAATTAAGTTCTAAGTCGGCTAATGTAGTCAGATTTTATTTTTTCTTACATTACATTTTTTGTTTGTTTTTGCATTAATGCAAGAATGCACACCCTCACCTCACAAAACTTTAATGTACAAACTTTTAGTTTTCCCTATTTTGTATACGAACGTAATTTATTTCCAAAACATGCAATAAAGTATTCAATCAACTTCAAAAATATTATTTCTTGAAAAAGTAATTTATACAGATGCGCCAGACAGACAAATATGAAGTTGTTATTTGTGTAAAAATGTTTTTCTTTATCTATTTTCATCTTTGTTATTGATAAATTGATGTTACAAGAGTTATTTGAAATGTTGTAAGCGGAATTTATTTTTGATAATTTTTAGAGCAACATGTTTTAACTTCTTTGAATTGAAGGAATCTAACATATTGATTTCTACGCATTAATCTATTTATATACTGTATGGACATGGAAGTTACTCTATATTATCAGGCAGCCAATATTTTTAAACATTACATTACAACTTGTATTGCTTCTCAATACGATTTACTTTAATTTTCTGTCAATTTTTTGGAGTTTTAATATTCATGAAGATATTTTATTCATTTTAACAAAATTTTCAATCATGGTTAACGACTTTATCGGCTTTGAGATGCCAATTTTATTGATTGAGCGTTTGAAAATGTCTGTTATTAGTTTTTCAAGGAAAACTGTTGATAATAAACTCTCCCCATCATCGTATCACCAAAGCATCTGATCAACAGATTATCAGATCATCAGATCATCAGATCCTCAGATCATCAGATCTATAAGATCATCTGATCATCAGACTATAAGATCGTCAGATTATCACATAATCAGACAAAAAGATCATCAGATCATCAGATCATCAGATCACCAGATCATTAGATCATCAGATCATCAAATCATCAGATCATCAGATCATCAGATCATCAGATCATCAGATCATCAGATCATCAGATCATCAGATCATCATACCATCAGTTATTTGGTTAAGAAAAAAGGTTATTTTTTAATTATTTCCACTAATTTACAACAATTTGTTATAACTTTAATTTAATTCATATTAAAATTAAATTTGTTATCTTTCCACCACAACGCTCAGACCTATACAACGAATAATAAAGTTGCTTTTATTTATTTTGTTTAAAGAAAAAAAAAGTATACTTAGATCGTTGAACAAACAAATTTATAGTTCAGAGCTATATTGCGTTTACAAATTATTTTAATTTAAGTTTTAATACTGAAACTCCAACAGTATACTTCAGTAAAATCAAATGGGATTAATTATCATCTCATCTCCAAGTTGGCAGTTTATTATTCAAACAAAGAATACTTGCAAACAATTTAACACATTATCATTTTTTTTACCACAAAATGAGGTTTATTTAAAACTAGCGGATATCCCACGTGCTCCCCCCCCCCTCTCCTAGATTTTAAACGATATGTATTTCGAAATTTTTCGTTATACAAGTAATAATACAAAAACTCAAAATAACAGCTTAACGAAACGGTTAAACGACTAATAGCAATAATTTTAAAAACTACATTATCGATAAGTTTAAAATTTGAATGCCGTAAACGGATTTTTTATGAATGAAAAGGAATAACTTTTATGTTATCTAAACTATGTTATCTAAACTAAATATGGGTGCGTTGAACCCCGAGCCTTTCTAACAATCCTCTACGTCGATAATGACAACGAAATTTTGTACTGAGTATTTTGAACTTATTTTAATAAATCTATTTAAATTATTATAAATTTATAAAAATGTACATTATAACACAAACTGTTTTTTGCACCAAAAACATCAAGAGTTTTCAACGCACATTCTTTTTAAAAAATGTCAAAAATCTATATTTTACTATGCTGTTATGTTTCGACTATAAAACCATTTTCTGGTTCAGATTCCCGCCGCAATATGTTGCTGATTAATTTAGCTTGATATAAGTAATATTAAATCTAATCCGTTTCAACCAATTAATTGTAATGAAGATTTAATCTTGTAATTAATAACCTTATTATAAATACCATTTACCAACTTTAGTATTTAGTGTAGAAATTATTCCTAAAAAATACAAAGTTCTATGAATCTTTCGAAATTTTAGCTTTTCTTCATTATACATATTATATGTCTTTACTCTTTTGATTCATTGAAAATCAAAAAAAAATTTTAAACATAAATATTAAAAAATTACCATTCAGTATTTTATTGAAAAAATTTAATTCCATTCAAAAATATTGAGAAAAAAATTATTCATTTTTTCTTAAAAAATAAAAAAAAATGGTACAACAATCACCAACAGAAAATAGAAAAAATGGAAAAAAGAAAAGAACAACAAAAAGTATAAAAAACAAAATAGTCACGAAACATTTCTTCTAAAAAACTGAAAAAACTACAGTAGATGTCGTAAGAATCGCCTGAATGCATTCTAAATTTTACTTCATTTTTACGTCAGACTGTACTAAAAGACAATAGCAATTTATCCTTAAAAAACTACACTATCGCAAATTTTCCGCAGTCTTAAACTGTGTTTAAATCAGCCTTTTGTGATGAAGAGGTCAACTCATATTGAAAGAGAAATACATACAAAATAATTAATTTTCTTGTTAATATCGAATTGATAATAATTTGAACGAAACGGGAAAACACAGTAGCTTATAACTTTAAAAAACTACATTATCGATCAATTTAAAATTCTGAAAACGAAATTTTTACGAATCTTATGGTTTTATGAATAAAAAACAGAAATTTTAATGTTATTAAAAAATAAATTAAAAACAAACACAACAAAACAAACATGTATCACCTGTGCGCCCTAGTCGACGTCGGTGCCCATATGACAATTTGAGCGTTACGCTCGTAGTAGAGGACTTACGTGTCTTATATTATGGATATATGCATTTAAAATGTAAAGTGTTAGATGGAATATAACAGAAATTGAATAAAGTTAATAATTATCTTCATGAAAAAAACCGCAGTGGCTTATATTTCATTACTTGGTTTTAGTTACTTAATTGTTCGAGGTTCGAACTATGCACCGCAATAATTCCATATTAACAGAATAATTTATGAAAGCCAGATATTTATCAAGTAACCCTTGTATTATGCGGTACATATAGTTATTGGTTGAATGTACGAAAGAATGGTGGTTATAGATGGTTTTTGTTAAATAGAAGATGAACATTTGGTTTGTTTAGTTTTCCCTTTGATATTCTTGCAAAAGATAAAACAAATATTTTCACATAAAAAATGAAAAACCGAAATCGAATAATTTTGTTGCAATTTTTTTATATTTTTCTAAATTAAAGGAAATTTATTACGATTTAATGTTGTAAATGATCAATCATTTGCTAAATAGATTTATTATTCTATTTTGAAAGATGGTTCTTCGTCCTAAATGCATTGATGGATAAACAACTTCATTATATGATTATTAATTTGGGGTTGGACTTAAAATTGATGGTAGGAAAATTAAGTTGCATTTTTTTAGACAGTCCCTGGGTTGTTATAATTTAGAGTTCAATGATCTATCAATTTTGATGCATATATCTTATGTCTTATTATAGAACGTCAGTCTTATTTGGTGATATCTTCTTATGAACATATAACCAAAATGTGAAACCAAATAGCCCGTTATACATATTAATTCACAGTGCAGAGTCTTATCCTTAACCTTCTTCATTCCTATTAGTCATTACTAAAAAAATCAAAACCCTCACATTTAGCAACCAAAACCATTGTTAATAAATATTGATACGACGTAATTCACATTTGATCTCAATATCACATTGACTACGAGCGTAGTTTCTATCTGTTTCAAAATACGTTAGCAGTTCTGCAAACAACTAATTGAGACTCGGTTTACATACGATTGAACTTTTAACACAATGAATGTTTGGTGTCGTTGCAACTGCCTTGAAAGCTTGGGCTGTCTTGTGATTGACTATTGTTTTGATTGGCTTTTGTGAACTGTTGTGCACATTTGACTGTATTGGCTGTCTTTACTTAGTTGTTTTAATTCGTTTATAAGTACTTGAGGATTTATATGTCTTGGCTCTCTAGACATTCCTGATCATTTTGACTGTTTTGATTGTCTATATGTTTTTAACTAAATTATAACTTGATTCTTTCAAATATCTTTACTGCTGTTTGCATTTTTTTGAATAGTTTTTCTGTACTCACTAACGTAACTGTCTTGATGACCTTGACTGTCTTGATGACCTTGACTGTCTTAATTGACTAATCTAATATGATCGTTTGGAATATATCGACTGTCGCATCTGTAAAAGTTGTTCTGTCTGGCTCGATTAGTTTAGTTCTTTCCTGCGATGACCTCACCTCTTCGGACTGGTCTGATTGTCTTGTCATTTTGATCCTCATTCAATTAATTTATATCTTTGAACAGCTTGAAATCATCCTTGGGGTTAAACCTATGTCCATGAGCTCTTATTTCAGTTATAATTGTAGCAAAACGGAAATGCTACATATTGCGCTCATGCTTTTTTACTCCAGAAGTCACAAAATGGAATTTTTACTCCATTATATCAAATTATTAGAGATCTGACTTGGTTCTCATTACATGACTTGTGTTACTCATGCGGCCGAAAATGAACAACAACAAAACAAAAAATGAATAGAAACAACTCTGAACGGTCGCAACTAGACGTCGTAGATTTTTCAGTCAGTTTCTTCTCTAGACCATTACGTATAAGGTAGTTACTACAGAGAGCTCTTCATGGAACTGAACAGCATAGTTCTAGAAAGCTATAAGAATAAAAGGCTCTGTTGCTAACTGTTACCATCTTAAAGCTGGCCAAGGAGACGAGGCAGTTTACTGATTGAAGGACTTAGTAGAACGTTCTAGACGGTATTTGAGGTTCTTCGCGGCTGTGTTATTTCTGGAAGAATTAAGCAAGAAGGCTTAAAAGCAGAAGTGGGTTCTCCAACTACTGGGACAGAAAGAAAGAAGTGAACTCGGGCGTTTATCAAAAAGTTCTACATTCAATCGAGAGTGTAGATGAAGCAACACAACAAAAAGCTGAGCATAATCTACGAAGGTGAAGTAAAGACGACTAAAGTGACAGTTCTAGTACTGACTATCCTTAGACCATACTGAGTGCAGATGAGCTAGGTATTATTAAAGAAGTGCTGGCGGTCAGTCAAAAAAAACCGGGCTAGCTAAGTTTGGTGGTTTTGGTGGTATCGACTTTAAATCAGGGGTTTTATGATAGAGTGCAATGACGAGAATGCAGTTTATTGACTTGTGGCAGTACTTTCAAAAATGGCATTCGTTAGTGGTGAGATGAAAATATAATAAATTGATATTCCGCAAGATTATTGACTTCTTCTCTGACTGCTAAAATCATAAAACTTTGTGATAAATATCAAGGAATTGAAGATTGTGAACTACTAAAGTTTGCCTCAACTACCGATTTGGCAAAGCAACTATGCATTGGTCATGGAATAGCAAAGAAGTCACGTGCGACACCAGAAGTCACCTTGTCAGGTGATATTTGTAACCATAATTACATCCACATATCCCGCAGTATTACAGTGAGGAGGAAAACGGTTATTATTGGATGAAGCAGCACAGATTTCCCTCTTTAACAATGCATAAATGTAAGCGCATGAAATACTGAATGCTGCGCGCAGACAAAGTAAGTGCACACCTCGTCGTAGGAGTGAAAACATTTGAGACTTACACTGAAACTAAACTCTGGTTCCACACAGAGATATGATTGATTGACTTTTTAACTTGATTTTTTCAACCTCTTTTGTGGATAAAACTTGCTTACCAATAATTTTCCTTTAACATCTCAATTCAAATCCAAATATCAAAGCCAAAATATTTAAAACTTTAAAAAATTTTTAAAGTCTGGAAATTATCAATAATTGCAGATGCGTCGAAAATACGAAACAACTTCTAGTAGTCTTTATCAATAATTTCCTGACTTGCGATTCTATAAGTATTTTGAACTGTCTTTAAATTTGATTAACCAAGTCTGACCATGCCACTACTGACCACGATTAATAAGCTCCCTTGAGCTGATGCCACGCGACGTGTAATCTAGACTGGGCTAGACTGTCGCTCGATCGAACATGTTGCCAATTGGCTTTTAAAAAATCTTGGAGTATCTCTGACCATCTTGAATTTTAATTTAAAAAGATTCTGAACAACTAGATAGTGAGTAAAATACATATAGAATGAAATACATATAAATAAAAAACGTTTTCTATATATAAATGAATAAATAAATTAAATAGAATTATGATTAATTAAATTTTTTTTAGGATTAAAAATTTTTTTGTACAGGAATCTCTGGAATCTCTGGCCTGATTTTTTTTTATTGTTGTGGTCGCGTGTCGGTTTTTAGTGTTTTTTGAATTTTGTTACAGTGCGTTCACTAGACTTGTGCTGGAGTTTGCCGAGCGCATTTAAAGAAGATGGACGTGGATAAAACTCTCCGTCGTGATAAATATATATATATTTTTTACTTTAATAATTTATTAATAATTTACCATATTTAAAGTGTCTTATTACTCAATAAAAGTTATCTAAAATGTGTTTCAAACCAAGTGCTTCAATAATATATAATAATATATAATAATGGTGGTATTTTAAAAATAATTTAATTTTTCTAATTAAAAGATTGAAAAAATCAGGAAAATAATTTTTTTTCTCTTTTTTTTCTCTTGAAATTCTCGTAAATTATGGTTTTCAATTCGATACAACATTGTTGTGTCGTTGTTTATTTTTATTACTTTTTTTTCATTTAAAATTAAAATGAAATTAAACCGTAGTGATTTTAGTCGATGAAAATTATTAACATTTTTAAAAAGGTTATAGAATTTATCTGATTTTTGTAGTGTTAAATTAAGAAACGATCTAATCAACAAGTCGTGGTTTATAAGCCGTGTTCGATTTGACTGAAACAACTGAAGCAACTGAAAAATTAAATGCAATTGTTGTTGTTTTTTTAGTTGTTTCAGTCAAATCGAACGCACCTATAGTTGGGTATAATTATGTAAGAGGACACTCTTACATTAAAAAAAACAAATGTCAATTTTGTTGTAGTATTTCGAGAATATACATAAACATTTCTAATTGGAATTTCGTGTTTTTTGTTTTGATTAAAAAAAAAATTTTGTTTGTTGATTTAGAGAAAATAAAAAAATTTATCAAAATGCCATTACCAGGAATAAATGAATGTAAATAAAATGGAGTATTTTAGTTTAAATTTCATAATATAATTAATGAAAATGCAGATTTATTAGAAATAAAGATACAAATTTCGTCAACTTGAAAAGGTGTCATGGCGTGTGAAATATTATTCTTAAAAAACATTGATAACATTTTCGTCTCTTAAAAAAAAACTAATGGTTTGATATCTTAGGTTCGCTATTCGAAATAATTGAATTTTCATATATATATATATGAGATTAGCATTAATTTAATTTAGATTTGGCATTAATTTAATTTAGTTTTAATAAATTTAATGAAAATAGAACTTCGAATTAATTAACTTTCTTTGATATACAGCTACAGAATATAATACAAAAGGTATATATAAACATTGAAACTAGTTTTTAATGTTTATATATAACTTTCTTAAAACATCTTTCGTATTTCTATCAATTTTATGTAATTTGGAATAAATGAAAGGAAGTCTAAAAATACGTCTAAATTATTAAAGATATCGTTCAAACAAATTTTATACATATATTCCATATTTGAATTATCAAAATATATATAACATATTTATATGAATTATCAATATATGTATATATGTGTATGTATGTGCGTATGTATGCATGTATGTATGTATGTGTGTACGTATATGTATGTGTATGTGTGTATGTGTATGTATATATATGTATGTATACATGTGTATATGTGTGTGTATATATATGTGTATGGATATGTATGTATGTATGTATGTGTGCGTGTGTATGTATGTATATGTGTGTATGTATATATGTGTATATATGTATATATATATATATATATATATATATATATATATATATATATATATATATATATATATATATATATATATATATATATATATATATATATATATATATATGTATGTATATATATGTATGTATGTATGTTTATATAACAATACCACATAAATTAGTATGTTGGACATAAGGTGAAAACTTCTTAATATGTATGTTTGCTGTTAATAAATATATGTAATATATATATAGGTATATATGTATGTGCGTATATATGTGTATGTATGTGTGTATATGTATGTATGTGTATACATGTGTATGTATGTGTATGTATGTGTATGTATGAGTACGTATGTGTATGTTTGTGTATGTATGTGTATGTGTATGTGTATGTGTATGTGTATGTGTATGTGTATGTGTATGTGTATGTGTATGTGTATGTGTATGTGTATGTGTATGTGTATGTGTATGTGTATGTGTATGTATATATGTATATGTATATGTATGTATACATGTGTGTATGTGTGTATGTGTGTATATGTGTGTATGTATGTATATATGTACATGTGTATGTGTATGGATATATATATATATATATATATATATATATATATATATATATATATATATATATATATATATATATATATATATATATATATATATATATATATATATATATATATATATATATATATATATATATATATATATATATATATATATATATATATATATATATATATATATATATATATATATATATATATATATATATATATATATATATATATATATATATATATATATATATATATATATATATATATATATATATATATATATATATATATATATATATATGTGTGTATATATATGTATGTATGTGTGTATATGTATGTATGTATGTATGTATGTATATGTATATGTATGTTTGCGTATATGTGTGTATGTGTGTATATATGTATGTATGTGTGTGTACATGTATGTGTATATGTATGTATATATGTATATATATGTGAGTACATGTGTAAATTTGTGTGTATGTACGTGTATATATGTGTGTATGTGTATGTATGTGCATGTGTATATATGTGTATATATATATATATATATATGGCAATGGTGAATGGTCGTCTTATCAACACTTGTTATAAGTGACAGTGTGAATTTTAACTAAATTAATCTCTTAAATGATAAATATATAAGTATAACTAAATGTAGTGAAAACATTAATTGTAATAATCAGTTTTATATCTAATATAGTAGTTTTAAAGTGTTGGTTTTAATAATTAAACTCTAAGGTAAGATTGCTTTCAAAAATGGAAAGATGTGGGCGACCAAGATGTAATCTTCCCTAAATGCAAAATTTATTAACTCTGATTTTTACTAGAAAACTAAATAAAGGTGTTATTCTGCTATTCGATTTTGTGTAAAATTTAAACCTACTTAGAGCTTTAACTAGCGAAATTTAGTTATTATTTCAAATTCAGTTTAAAATTTCATTTGTTGACATAATTTTATGTGATAGATTTATCTCTTTCTATTTATCCAAACATTATCCATAAAATCCAATAAGATTTTTGAACGATATCAACGAGCAGGGTTAATTGTTTTTGTTAAATTAATTCTTGTGTTTCAAGAAAAATTCAAAACATTCTTGCGTTAATTATATTATATAAAATAATGTTTTATAAAATTTAAATAAATACATTTCAAACAAAAACATCAAGTGAAAGATAATATTTTTATCCAATTCAATCCCAATACTTTTTATATGAAATTCACTCTATTTTCAAAGGGGTTTTTTGTTTTTTATATATATGTACATAATATAAATGTTTTTAACCATAAATAACCATAAATAATTTTAACCATAAATATAATAACATGAATTCAGATTGGAGAGTGCAGAGGACTACAATTTAGTCATCATCCTATTATACTAATAAATTACATGAAGAACAGGTTTCCGACTGGAGATTGCAGGCGAGAAATTTTAGATACGGGATTGCTGATTGGCGATTGCAGATTATATGTATAAGTGATTGTCCTTGTGATTGTCTCCTAACAGTAGTAGCTAGATACGATTTGCCAGGTGTCTGTAACCGGGTCGTTCACTTCTAACTTACAATTACCTACCTATCCTTACCTATTGTTATATGTAAAACGACTGTAGGAAGTGGCCCGGCCGTAATCCGGGAGTCTCGCCTAGTGCTTGGTCCTACAGTCCAATCAATGAATCAATCAATCAATCAATCAATCAGTGCGTTCACTAGACTGGTGCTTGTTTTTTTTTGGGGAAATTTAGGTTGTTGATGAATTTTTGTGAACCCATACAAGTTGTTTCCCATTTCCTTTATTCTCTTTTTATTTTATCTATTACAAGACAACAAAAAAATTGTATGCGCTGCCCATGGACCATACTTTTTTCGTTTAGATGAGTGCGAGTTGGAGGTGGAGTGCTTCCTGCGGGATATCCAACGGCATTGGGTTAGGTTGAGTTAAAGTTTTAAGGGAGGCTGTACGTCCAGCTGCTGCCATAACTCGATCACACGCAGCGGAACTGATAAATGCGAAGTGATCGGCGCTGAAAGTATCTTTTTGTCATGTGAAGCGGAGGGTCTTGTGCCACCAGTACAACAATACATTTTAAAGGAGACTAGTGAGCAGGATCAGACACTACGTCGACCTTGTCAACCATCTGGGTGATGTGCAGGAGGACGAACAGGACTCTGAGTATGCCACCAAGCATTTAACAGCAGCATTTAAGGGAATATATGCTCTATTAATCCACTCGAAAGGAGAAGGTAGAAGAAGGGAAGTTCCAGTGGCAAAACAATCAGAGTCATGAGCCAAGAGCCATTGGGAAGGTCAACTCTAATACACCTGGAACCTCAGGGTGATTTGATTAATAACTTGATGGGCCATCAACTCAGGAGTGATAACCAGCCACGTCATGATCCATTGGTCACGAACTTATCACCTGTACAATTGGGACCAGCTCTATAGGGGACCCTCCTTATCCCCGATTGGCTAAGATCTCAGCAGGACCAGCAGTGTCACAGCATGAAGGGTACCAACTACATAGGAACTTGAGCCAATTCTATGCGAATTGGCTTCCTCTCTTCTTAGGAGGTGGATCATCACCAGATGCTCACGAGTTCATTCACCTTGTTGAAATGGCTGCACAGAGAGATCGGGTAGCTTTTGGCAATTAGAAGTCAATTGTTCCCTGGTATCTTCGTGGAGCCGCGGATAGACATTACATAAATATTACTTATGAGTATTAGGTACTAACCTCTGAGAAGGTTACTCTGAGAAGGGTTATTACAAACGTTTGGTACCCTACCGACGACAAAGCTGTACTAATATGTACTACTGATCCGTATACAGAAGCAAAAGCATTTACGAATACATATTAGTACCCTGAATACCCTGAACAAACGATTGGCTCTGCCATTCACCCAGAGGAAACTGCTAGAGATAGTTCGTGAAAGTATGACAACTGAACTGATTAACGCCACATTGGTGGCAGATGTAGATACATTGGAAGATCTGCGAGTGTTATTGATTAGGACAACTTGTCAACATGACATGGTTAATGATGAAAACTGAATACATCGCAGCAGAAGCAATTCAGACCTTTTCCCCTTATGCATTAAAGGTGCACAAAATGAACCAAATTCCACCTCGGTAAATTCCGATTTGACGAAAAATAATTTCTTTAAAGCGCCTCAAACGTATAAAACGTTATCTAAGGTTGCGAAAAATTGTGAGTCAGATTGAAAATGAATTACAATTGTGAGTCAGATTGAAAATGAATTATCTAGATGCTCTAGAATAAATCGTGAATCTCAAAATAAAAAATTCATTTTAAAGCGTACTGGAAAATCGAATTTGATCTGCATTGTCGTTTAAGTTGGAAGCTGTAAGATCTGGTGATCTATTATTAGCTTATGAATACAACTAAAAGGATTTCACGTGATATATAAAGGACGAAAATCACGTCCACCATATTTCGGGACCTCAGGAACAACAATCAACTACTATTTAAGCTAAGTCTTTTTTGTTTATCTTTTACATTTTAGTTCTAATTTCATAATTTTGAGATACAAATTTTTCCTTTTAATAACATAAAATTATTGTTCTTTTCATAACCAACTAAATACTTATTATTCGAGATTCTCCTGGGCCAGAGGCTGCATGTAATTTATATAATCAAGGTATAAAAGAGATAATTATTTTATAATAAAGTTTGCATCCCTACTTTTTACAGAAGGCTGTATTAAGTAGCTCGTATGAACGCCTTCCAGCCTCTCCTACAAAGTGACTCAGTTGCTGTAGGCAGAACAAATGTGAATAAAATGTGTTAAATATTAGTTTAACATAATTTATGTTAAAAACGAAACAAAAGGTAAACGATATTCATATACGAATAAGTATTAAAACAATTTTTGGGAACTGCTTCAACACTAAATGGATGAACGTGCTACCTTGTTTAGGTTGAATAAGAACCTTAAAAGTCTACCTACAGTTTTAAAGTGCTTTTCACCAATCTGAGATGAGATCATTGCAGGTCAGACTTAATGGTGGTTAAACTTAGTTGTTCCAAATGTAACGCAATCCATCCAATCCATCAACACCTTTGAACGTATGTTGTTGTGGGACTTTGGTCTTAAAAGGTTTTTATGTGTTATTGTGACACAATTTGTAATTCCTACTACACAACACATTTTATTAAAAAAAAAAAAATGCTTTACTCTTGAGAAAACATATTTTCGCATGGAAGGCAAACACTTACTGACAGAGAATCTATGCAACATGCACAAACTAAAGTTAGTAACGATATCTCGGTACACTATTACTATTTTCCTATGCACATCTAACAACTTTTTGTTTGAATATCATATAAACCGATTATCTCAATAAGAATAATAAAAAGTCAAATATTTCCATCAATAAACTTTCTTCAACTAAGATAGATCTTGAACTATCAATATTAAAATTTAAATCACTAATTCGAATTTACATTAATTTAATTTCTATCTTTAATTCATATCGAAAACAGCAACAAAAAATCTAATTCAAAAGCTTAGATTGAATTTCATCTTCTAGATTTATTTTTTTTTATCCTTGTTATATGGTTTCTTTTCACTTCGATTTTATATAAAAAAAAATTTTTTTTGTGCTTGCACATTTTTAAATTGAAATAAATTTGAAGGACGAGACAAGAAAATTTTATAAGTAATATTGAATTCAATCTTTCAAATCAATAAGATGCATCTGAGCTTGTATGGATGTACTTGTAAGAAAATATTACAAATTTTTTATTTTTATTTTTTTTTGTAATTTTGAATTAGATTAGAAGTTTTAGCTTGTCGCTTTTTTTTCTTCTTCTTCTTTTTCGTTTTGTATACTTGTTTGTGTTGTTTTTCACGTCTTTTAAAAGTTTTATAAGAAAAGTTTTCTAAAAGTTCGATTTATTTCCATCAATTTGTGTAAAATCTAAAGAGCTTGAAGGAATAAAGTAGACGAAGGGGGAGAAATAAATATTATAAAATGGCTTTGAGGTGGCTTAAGAGTTTAGTGGTTAAGCTTAAAATCTAACGAAAAGTTTGGATATACATTTTATTTTAGTAAGTATTTCGGGCGAATGATGTAGGCAAAAAATGATGATAATGTTACATATTTAATTGACTATTGTATTTTTTTTTTTTTTTTTTTTTTTATTAATTAGTTAGACATGTTTAGCACACTAAATATGAAATATTCATTATTTAGACTCTTTGAATATCCGAAGATACCATGTCAACTATAAAGGAATGGAAGGAATGGGGATAACTATACTAATTTTTTTAAATGATAATGGACATTTTCTTTAAATGCCTGAGGAGAAAATTCATCGGGAAATACCTTTAGTCTGGCAAAAACATTAAGATGTTTAGGACTACAAGACTGTTGCACATTGTTAATAGTTTAAAACAATAAATCATACATATCCAGATCATTTTTCAAAATGTTGTCGAAAACCTGTCATGAATGAAAATTGTAGTGAGTGAAAAGACAAACATTCTGTTTTTTAATATAAAAAGAAGAAAAAATTGTACACCAGAAATAACAAACTGGGCATTGCAATGCAGTAATGGTTTGATTCTCGTCAAAACATTTTGACCCAAGTTTCATCCAGATTCCAGATTGATTATCAGAGATTATAGTTATTTAAGTTTTAAGCAAACATATGCTGGTGAAGAAATATTATCTTAAAGACCTTGCGGAAATTCTTTAGGTATAGTGCAGCGTATAGCCTTTGTTAAAATACCAGCCAGTGTTTTGTATGAATATGTGGTGAATTATCTTCAGAACACATAATAAATTGTACATGGATTCTAAGGTCTTGCTGTGAAAAATATCAGTTAGAGTTGTAACGGCGTCTGATAAAGTGCCAGGATTACCATAAGCAATCCTGACGACTTGAAGTTACCTGCGCCTTGTGTTTATTCCAACTAGATTCAATTCATGGACTCGGCAGTTTTATCCTCGTCTCGTTTTTAATGCTAGATGCACGCGAACGTTTTTGAAGGAAAGGAAACAAACGTAAAAGGTTAATTTAAAACAAAGGAACTGGATGTCGCTTTTGTCTATATAGATGATATCCTCATAGGCAGCCGCTTCGAGGCAGAACATCTCTTGCATTTGGAGAAATTTTTCACTTGCCAATCCAAAAATGCCTAAAATCACTTGAGTTTTTGAGCCACTTTATTTCGGAAACCAGCATACTCTCATCGAAAGATTTTATTTAATACCATATCCAACATTCAAGCTCTAACATCAATCAGCAAAATACAGCAATTCTTAGACATGGTAAAATGTCATCATCATTTTATACCGTCGATTCGCTGAATTGTTAGCACCTATTTATGGACATTTGGCATCATTGATATAAACGGATATGGGCTGAATGCTGTCAACAATCAAAAATTCATAGGTAGATTCTTTGTCGACTCTCCTACAGGAAACAATTTCGATGCTTCTGTGTTTATTAAGAGATTGCGGCCCAAGTTCCTACTTATTCTAGGCAACACAATCCGACCGACATATTCGTCCCGAAATATCTCGAAAATTGGAAGCACGTTTCTTTCCGAATGGACAAAATAAAAGGACCTCCTATTATTAGGGTTTCTCATTTCCCGTAGAAATTCAAATCCCGGAAAGCCGGGACAAAAAATATTAAATTTCCGGGATCCCTGGAAATCCCGGAAACGCTAAAAAGCTAGATTTTTCTAATTGGGTGGTAGAAAAATGTGTAAAATTAAAACAGCACTAAAAATGCGCTAATGATTTTTAAATTTCCATTATTTTTAATTAGAAAATACTTCAAAAATTAAATAAAAAAGAATAGATAAAAACAAAACAAAAATAAATTCATAATACTAATTTTTAAACTATTTTTCAAAAAACTAGGTTGTCTATGGCGCCGTCACTCAATTTCGTCCGAATTTTCGTGACGAAACGTCCATTGAACTATCCGTCCAAAAGAACC
Organism: Diogma glabrata; assembly: GCA_963693315.1. Lineage (NCBI taxonomy): Eukaryota > Metazoa > Arthropoda > Insecta > Diptera > Cylindrotomidae > Diogma > Diogma glabrata. The sequence goes on from OY856187.1 coordinate 121,056,199, forward strand.
ATTAAACATAAATTAAGAGAAATGAAGCGCAAGTTTTAGGTAGATTTCTCAGAAAAATCTACCTATTTTAAGTTTGATTGGTTTTAATTTGTTGTGTTTATATGTGTCAAAAAAACCATACACAAAAACCATGATACCAAAATAGTGTCAAAATAGTATATTAAGAAACTAGTTTCATAATCGACGATTTTATCGCACGCAATCTGTTTAGAAAACGACCCGCGCAGCGGGGAGTTTTCAAAGGGATAAGTGCGATAAAACGTCTTATGAAACGAGTTTTTATACTATTTTTTCTATTTTGCATTTTTTGTCTTGAAATTTAAAAAAATGTGTATTTTATTAAAAAATAGTCAATTTGAAATTTTGTTATTATTACTAATTATTTTAATTAATTAAAATATTTAACACAAATTTAGATATTCTTGTTAATTTTATTTACACAATTATTCGTTTTAATGTTCACTGACGTTTGTATGACCAATGTGACCAACCTTGAAAGACAAAACTTTGCGTATCGTAATGAAGGCCATTTCGATACGCATTTGGGTATCGAAATGACTTTATTTTAGACGCAAAATAGAAAAAAATATTTTTTCTCCGATAGACAACAAATATAAATTTTGCAGACTTATTTCAGACAGCAAAGTGGCACTTTTCCTGCCTAGGCAGCAAAGCAAGTACTTTGCTGCCTAGGCAGCAAAATAATTAGACTTCATAGAAATAAACAGATATTGCGATTAAAACAAAAATTTTTTAATCGATTTTTTTTTTCATTTTTAAAATTTTGCTTTATTTTTAAAGTAATAATTATTAAATTACATATCATTGTAATTAATCGGAGAAAAAATTATATGTTCAACTCGGCAGCAAGGTAGATTGACTGCCTTGGCTGAATTCCTAGCCTCGCTCGCTCGGCTATGAACTATCAGCCGCGGCAGTCAATCTACTACTTTGCTGCCTAGTTAAACAAATAACTATTCCTAATTTTGAACGAAATTAATTACTACAGAGGGAAAAGAAGTAAAAACTACTCGATTTTCGAGTGAGAAACATTTTAATATCTTTACAAAAAAATGGTAATAAAAATTGGGGATGAAATCCCGGAAAAACGGGATGTAAATTTACCCCCGGGATCCCAGGGAAAACGGGATCCCGGGATCCCGTTTGAGAAACCCTACTTAGTATATCTTACGCAGGGCCGATTTTAGTTGTACGCAAATTGCAAAAAACGTGAATATTCACGGCAAGAACATGAAGCATCGATAGGTAAAAACCAGCATACTCCAAAAACAAACACGTCTGTTTTGATTTATAATCGATTTCAAAATACAATTTTCAATCTAATGGGGGAGCAGCACTATATTTAAACAAAATTTAACCCAGTAACCCCCAGCAAACCAACTATAAAATGTTCAACGGAATCCAAATTTGCTTCAATAAAATTAAATATTGTAATTTAAAATAAAAATATTAAAATACTGCTGTTTTTCTCAGTTTTGCGTTAGGTCAAACAAATTATTTCAAATAAAAACAAAATTTTATGATGTTGTTGTTTTCAATAAATTATAAATTTAAATCAATTTTATATAAAGTGATTAAACCTTTTATTTGAAATAAATAACTGGAATAGTGGGAGGTTAGAATTAGTGTGAGGTCACCTGTGCATCGTGATCACTACTTTAAATTTTAGTGGGATATTTTATTACTTGTTTCTTTTAACTAATTTAATTATTAAGCGCGAACCAAAACAATATTAAATATTAATTAAAAGAGTAAACTAATGTAAATAAAAACATGTAAAAAGGACTTACATATATTTACGTTATATATCTAAATCCAAAATGGCTGTATCGCTACTAGTCAGAAGCTTTTAAATCAAATAGTTTCTTGCTTTTCTCATTTTATAGTTCTCCATATGACCTCTCCCTCAGTGTTGGAATAATTAAGTAATAAATTTTAAGTTACAAAGTGAACATTTTTTGCTTTATTATAAAGTGACTTGTTGTTATGCTTGTTATGCTAATTCCAACTGAGCTTAGAATAAAATTGACATATTTTGAAATGATGAACCTCAATATGTATTACTCATATATTGGTCCCTTTCTGATTTTAGAAAGATTTATCATTTAATAAATGATTACAGATAGATAGAAGACAGACTGTACCATAAACGATATTTCTCCAATATAAGAGGAAATATATTAAGGTCCATATCTGTATAATTTTAACTAACGGCAGTTGGTGTTGTCAACACTTTTGTTTATATGTAGTTGTTTTATTTTATTTGTTAATAAATTTTTAATTTGATTTTTATAATTATATTTTTATAATAATCGGTCTCCTTAGACGGATTTACGGTATTTGTAGTAACCTTGACACGGTTACTCCACAAAATGGAAATGCTGAGATAAAATTACCCAAAATAAATATTCCTACATTTTCGGGTGAATACACTGAATGGCAATCCTTTTTCGATTTGTACTACTCCAAGAATGTTACTGCTCCAGATGTTCCAATACCTCAAAGAACTACTACGCGGTGAACCAGCAGTTCTATTGAGACACATAACCGTAACCGAGGCAAATTATCTATGTGCTTTAAATAAACTGAAGGAGCGGTATCGCAGAAAACGACCAATTTTTAATTTCTTTATTAGAACCATTATTGAACAGCCTACAGTTCATACCGCAAACTCAAACAATATCAAACGAATCATGGATACTTCAGATAAAGTCATACGCGGTTTGAAAGCACTTGAAGATAAAGCCGAAGCACGAGATCCATTGCTGATTTTAATATTACTAAACAAGTTGGATCTAAAGTCAAAGGTTCAATAGGCAGAAACAACCGCCGATCAAGACGCTCCCAACTTTACGGATTTTTTAAAGTTTTTGGCTAGACGTATCAATACGCTAGAATCTATCAACGTTCCAACTGTTAACCGAACTAAACTGAAGCATATTCACAAATCACAACGGCTGAACCTACCACGAAAAAATGCTCGTCTCACGGTGTGTGGAATAGGACAAACGAATGAAGATTGCGGACGTACTTCGAAGTTGTAAAATAAAAATGTATGTGTGTGATTGCATTTGTTATTTAAGCGTCCATTTTTTTTGCCATTTTATAATGATACAATTCAAATGAAAAAATTTGAATATTTGGCTTAAATTTGGAAAATAATATTAATTTTAAACAATTTTTTTAATATTATATAAAAATAAATTGAAATATTAGTAAACCCACATGAGAAATGACAAACAAAAAAATAATAAATAAATATAATAATTTTTTTGAATCACTAAAACTAATTATTTAAAGAACCCGTTTGTTTTTGATGTATTTTTTCATTACTTTCACAAAATAATTTCTTTCGCATATAATTTTAGATGAAAATAAAATGAAAATTATCAATTTATCATTACGAAACTCATATTATATCTTATAAACAGTTAAATGAAATCAGTCATTTAAAAAAATGTCAAACTACTTTTTCACTCTCCATTTTTATTCTTTGAATTTATTATTCTTATCATCATCATTAAAGAAAATTCGTTTCACTTCGTTTTTTATTATTACTACCAACATAATAATAAAAAACGAAGTGAAACACGTTATGCATTTCGCATAGTGTCATAATGGCTACAAAATAAAAAGCAGATGCGTACATTTTGACACCACATCTACCATAACGCTATGATGGCACTATGATAGCAATATACAGATCCACTTTAAACGTCCAAGTGACAACATGCCATGACGCGCGTGAACGCATTGTGTCGCCACAGTGTTTGTTGAGGAGTTGCTCTATGTTACAATATAAATAAAATAAAAAAAATTATGAATATTTAATCATTATTTAATGATTTAATTTAATTTAATTCAATTTAATGAAAATAAAAATAAAGTTGTAAGAAAGAATAGATATAATATGGCAATCAAAATTAATAAGGAATAACATTCATATATACGAAAAAGTTATGGTAAATAAATAATCACATATATTCACTTTATTCCTTTATTTTCAAACAACTCTTTTATTACCATACCAAATTCTAATAAATAAGAAATTTCAGATTCAGTTGCTATAAGAGAAAACGCAAATGGTATCTTCCGGCACATGCTTGATCACCTGGCGCGTGCTTAATTTTAATTTTCTATCGGAGTTAAGTTCATGTTATAAACGTTTATCCTCATGTTGTAAAATTTGGAAGTTCTCGCAGAGTTCTATAGCATCAACATCACTAACGGATCAGTATGGGTTCGTCAATATTAGTTCTACATTCCAAATATTTTAAAATGTAATCTCTGTATCATTTTAGAAATAACAATAACTTTGGAGCAGATCGTTTCACAAAATTAGACTGCAAAGAAATTTAAAGCATCGATTAACCGTTTGTATTCCTTTTGCCTTATCTTCGCTAAACATTTTGCTCCAAATTGTGTTATAGTGTTGCGTGTCTGGCACGCTATTGGAATTAAAGTATAATAAAACTCTGTGATTTGAAATCAACAAGTTTCATACACTGGTTTAGGTTAGCTAAGCTTTTCATACACTTGCTAAGCCTAACTAAGCTTTTCATTTGCTGTTTTAGAACCGAAAAATATACGTAGAATTGAAAAAAATTAAATATAGTTGAAAAAATTAAGAGTTTCTCCAGAAGATGACGCCGCATCATTTATAACAAGATTTAAAAAATGAGCAGCATACAAAACTAAATTTTTGCTTTTTATATAACAAAATAAAATTTAAATTGCCAAAAAGTTTAATAAAAACCAGAACAAAAAAGTAATCGAATTTAAAAGAAAACGCAAAACTCAAAGGCCTTTTGTTTTCGCCTGGTGCCATCACTTCATTGCACCCGTGGTTTATCCGCTTCTGGCAGTCCCGATTTTAAATGAGATTTCGAGTCAAAACTATAAACTGTACAATCCGATTAGACAAAGTTTAGTTGACATCAACTCGTTCGTTGTCGTCGTATTTTCATTTCTAGCATGGCATCTTCTTTCCAGCAGATTCAAATCTTTTTAGTACGAGAACGAGATTTATTTATCTTATCTTATTTATCAAATTTATCTTCATATAACAAAATGTTTTTCGGTAAATGATAGTCAAAAAAATATGGCGTTTTGAATTAACTAAATGTATTTACTATATCTGTGCTATAAATAGTGTTAAAAGCGGTTTAAAAATTTATGACTTATTCTCTTAGATAATATTTTTCCATCCACATTCATATCAACAATTGTAATCGTATTGTAACACAGTAATCGTACAAAACACAACTTAGCCAAACCATTCGAATCACACAACCAACATCTCATTAAAAATTCACTGAAAAAAATATATTCATACCCTTAATGTTTTGTTATCCTAGCAACAACTATAATCCACCCTTCATTCATCTCATCACGATATAAATAAATTCAAGTATAACAACAAAATCCTTCTTACGGTCACGATAAAGTGATTGGATTTTCTTGTTTGGAAAACTGAGGAAAAAAAACATGAAAATTGTATTCAATTTTTTCACAACAATACAGTGAATCAAGAAATGTTCCCCCTTTTCTTGCGTTTTCCTTTTAGTGTTTTTTATTTATTTTAAATTGAATAATGCACTTGTAACAATTGCTAGTGATAGGATTTTCTTAGATTTTATTATTATTATTATTTTTAGTTGGGGTTTTTCTATTAAAATATAACAAAAAACAACAAGAAATAAAAATAAAAAAAATGGGAAAATAACTTAAGAACGTAAAATTGGGATTTGGAATTCATTTAGCCACATATGTTCTTTGGTAATTTTTCTTTTCCCCATCCAATTTTCAGTTCTTTTGAATTAAATTGAGTTTTCTTAAGGTTTCTTTTTGTGTTCATTCGGAAGCATGCATGTGTGTTGACATGTAATAATGGTGTAAATGTTTTTATGTTTTTCAATTATTTTAAATGAATTTTATGTACGAAAATTATGCGCTCCCATTGAATGAATCTTTAGAAATAAATTTAACAGCAAATGGGTAATGAAATGGAATTTGTGTTTTAAAGACACATGGAAATATTTTGTTCGTATAATTTTTGTTGCAGTCACATATTTGTGTCTTTGTATAATGCAGTATAGTACTCTAACATGATTTTAAATATTATCTAAAATTATAAACGGATGAACAGTTTCATGTACAATATTATTCGGGTTTAATATTGAACGTCTAGGGTCGCTTCAGCTAATTTTCTTAACCATTATAAGAAATTTTTGTTTTTATTCTATTTTCAATTATTCATACTCTAATTATATTCCCACTGCATGAATAATTGTTTGATCTACGAGTGTGCAAGAAAGTTTACAGCTATTGACATACGGATTTTAATACTACATTTTATTTGAATGTTTATTCCTGTAACTATGGTTGAGAAACTCAACTTAAGTAGGCATTAAAGAAATCCACCTCGAAAAAAACGGGAGGAAGACGGATCGTAATGAGGTTTTTTGCATTCGATTCAGAAAGTCATTTGAAAAAAATGTCTGTCAATTTTTAATTGTTGGCGGGTTTAGTTGCACCGGTGCATCTAAAAAACGCATAAAAATAGTGCATTTTTACAACGAAATAAAAAATTGTTAAAATTCAACAAATAAAAAAGTAATTGGGCTGAAACTTGGTTTTGTGTTTTTGGGGTCGCTGAACACGAATATGATGTTTAAAAAGTGCTAGGATGCACCCGGACATCACTATGTCCATATCGTGCACCGTCTCCTGGGTTTTCAGTTATTTTTTTATGAAATGCATCAGAAAATGTTTCCGGGGGGTTTTTGAGGTCACTGATCACGACTATGACGTTTAAAAGGTGCCAAGATGCACCCGGATATTACTATGTCCATATCGTGCTCCTTCTCCTGGGGTTTTCACATATTTATTTTTTTAAATGCATCAAAAAATGTTACCGGGGAATTTTTGAAGTCGCTGATCACGAATACGAGGCCCACAAATTTACTTTATTCACCTAGGAAGGAAAAAGAGGTTACAAGTAATAAATTATAAAAATATATTTTATGATTATTATATGTGATATGATTATATGTGATATGATATGTGATATATATGATTTTATGATTTTATGATTATTATTAAAAATATATTTTATGACTATACATATAAAATATCGTGTCTATAAAAAATTATTATTTAATTTTATTTTACGCTTCTTCATTTTCATGGTCTTCTAGAATATCAAATTCTTCAAGCTGGCCTAAATCCGTAGATTCAATGTCCTGCTCAATTGAATTTGTCTGTGATTCCTCAAGTTCATCTGATTCCGGGGATGGTTCTAAGTTTTCTATATTGTTGCAGTTGGATCCTAAACAATTCTTACAAGCAACATTGCAATATAGACCTTGCCTTCTACACCCGCATAAGTTATTGCCCCCTTTAGTGCATCCACAAAAAACTAATTTCATAATGTCGGGAGGAGCAGGTTATTGCGTGATTCTTACCGGCAATAATAAATTATTTTTCTGTTGGAAGCCCCAATCTGTATGATCCATATCGTAGTCATCTCCATTCAACCAGTGTTGGAACTGTAGATAAACTCGTTTTAGATGTTCCTTAATTGCATCAACCATTGGTAGTAATTTAGCCAGGTTTAGTTTTTTAGATTTTGCAATTGTTGCTAGGTACATGCGGTACCTATATATCTCTGCTAACTGAATACTTTTTTTTTTTTCCTTTATCTCCATTTAGGAGCATAGGGCGTCTACTAGACTGGACCATCTAGCTCTGTTGGAGGCAATCGCTTTCAGTTCATCCCATGTCTTGCCAATTTTGCTTCAGCTAGCACCGTTTTCTTCCATGTCATGGGTGGTCTTCCAACTCTCCTTTTACCTTGTGGATTCCACTCTTGGGACAACCTTGTTATATCTCCGACTGATTTTCTCAGTGTATGTCCTATCCATCTCCATTTTCTTTGTTTCATCTCGGTCTCAATGTCTAGCTGCTCTGTCTGCCGTAGAAGTTCCTGGTTACTGATGGTGTTTGGCCAGAAGCATTTGATCAGTCTTCTCAGGCATTTGTTCACAAACACCTGTAGTTTATTTGTGATCTTTCTTGTTTGTTTCCACGTTTCACACCCATACAGCAGTACTGACTTGACACATGCATTGAACATTCGTAGCTTTGTCTTTCTTGACAGGACGGGTGCATTTCAGATCTTGTGAAGCATATTGAACGTATTTCTGGCTTTGTTAATACGCTGACTGATATCTACTTCAGTCCCGCCTGTTTTTGCTACAGTACAACCAAGGTACACAAATTTGTCAACTTCGTCCACTTGTGTATTGTTGATGGTAATTGGTGTTATCGTTTTGGTGTTCAATCTCATAGCCTTTGTTTTTCTGATATTAATGTTGAGACCGACTTCATGTGCAAGGGTTGATAGCTTCTGTATTTTCTGCTGCATGTCCGTATGTGTGTGTGTAAGTAGACAGATGTCTTTTGCGTAGTCTAGATCATTGAGCCGTCTTGTTGTATTCCATTGGATTCAATTTGGACTTGCATCATCGAGCTTTCTCATGATACTATCTAGTACTATTAGGAATAGTAGCGGGGATAGTACACAGCCTTGTCTCACTCCTGGGTGGTTGTAGTATTCATCACTTTGCTGTCCTTTGTATTGTATTCTGTTTGCAGCATCCCGGTACATTTCTTTGATTAGATCAACTATTTTCTTTGGGATGCCCATTTCACAAAGTGTCTTCCATATCGCGCTCCTGTTGATTGAGTCGAAGGCGCGTTCGAAGTCCACGAAGAGGAGATACAATGGTGAATTTCATTCATTTGATTGCTCAATGATGATACGGATTGTGTTGATATGATCGGTACAGCTTCTTCCTGGTCTAAAGCCGGCTTGTTCATTTCTTAGTTTCATTGCTAGTATTTTCATTATCGTGTTGAGCAGAGATATACCTCTCCAATTTTTGCATTCTCTTAGATCACCTTTTTTTGGGATTGTTATGGTCAAACCTTCTTTCCATTTGGTTGGTATTTTACCTTCGTTCCATACATCAGCTAATAGTGGTGTTAGAGCTTCTGCTGTTGTGTTTACATCTGCTTTGAGTAATTCTGCTGATATATTATCTGTGCCAGCAGATTTGTTGTTCTTGAGTTTCTGTATGGCATCTCTAACTTCCCGTTCCGTTGGTGGATGGGTGCTGATAGTTTCGTTATAGTTGTCATCTCGAGACTGCAAGTTATTTTCTTGTTGGTGGCAGTTGTCTTCGAAGTATTCTTTCCATCTATTTAGCTGTTGTTCATGAGTTGTGAGGGTTTGACCAGATTCATCCTTTATTGGTGGAGTGTTTGTATATTTGTTGGTGACCTTTCTTACGCATTTGTGTAGTGTGCGCATATTTCTATTGGCTGCTGCTGTTTCCGCAGTCTTGAGAATGCTTTCTGTATATCTTCTGCGATCATTACTTGCCATCTTTTTAACTTGTTTTGCTGTACTTTCATATTTGTTGCGGATCTCGGTTGTGTTCTGGTGACAGAACTGCAACTTGAGCTGTCGACGATCTTCAATTTTCTTCCATGTATCATCGCTAATCCATGGTTTCCGTGATTTGTCTTGGTAACCTAGCACATCTGTAGCAGTTTTGACGTAAGCTTCTTTAACTTGTTCCCATTTTTCATCAATGCTGGTGGTTTCATTGTTTCGTAGATTGAGCTGGAGCGACTCTTTGAAGATGTTATTTGTATTTTTGTCGCTCAATCTATTGATGTTAAACTTCCTCTGACATGACTTGTTGTTTTGTTTTACAGCGGCTGGTTTAATTTTGAATGTTGCAATTACCAGTTGATGGTCGCTGTGTATGTCTGCTCCTCGCTTTGCTCTGACGTCTTGTAGTGAGGATAGAAACTTCTTATTCACCATTACGTGATCAATTTGATTCTTGGTTCTTCCATTTGGTGATGTCCAAGTGTATTTGTGTATGTTCTTGTGTGGAAACTTGCTGCCTCCTATGAATAGTTGATTTGTGACACAACAATCGATGAGCCTTTCTCCATTATTGTTACGTGTTGATTCTAGTGCATGTTTGCCCATAACTGATTCCATTCCGGTGTTGTCGGTTCCAATTTTGGCATTGAAATCCCCTTGTATTATTTTGATGTCATTTCGGTGTGCACTAGCCAGCGTTGCTTGGAGCTGTTCGTAGAATTCATCTTTTGTCGCATCATCAGCTTCTTCGGTAGGTGCATAGCACTGTATGATCGTTGTGTTTCTAATTTTCGATTGGAATCTTGCTGTTATTATTCTACTACTGATTGGTTTCCATTCGAGAAGTGCTTTCTTTGCGTTAGGTGTTGTTAATATTGCTACGCCTTGTTCATGTGTGTTGGATTTACCAGAGAACCTCCTTCACTTGTTCCTTCACTTCACATTGTTAATAATATACTCAATGTAATTGTAAATTATATTCGAAAAAAGTTGGTCTAGTTTCCACTTTACCCAGGAGAAGGTGCACGATATGGCCATAGTGATGTTAGGATGCATCCTAGCACTTTTTAAACGTAGTATTCGTAATCAGCGACCTCAAAAAACCCTCGGAAACATTTTTTGATGCATTTCATAAAAAAATAAGTGAAAACCCAGGAGAAGGTGCACGATATGGACATAGTGATGTCCGGGTAGCACTTTTTAAACATCATATTCGTGTTCAGCGACCCTAAAAAGATATAGGAACCAAGTTTCAGCCCAATTTCTTTTTTATTTGTTGAATATTAACATTTTTGTATTTGTTGTAAAAATGCACTATTTTTTATGCATTTTTTAGATGCACCGGTGCAACTAAGCCCGTCAACAATTAAAAATTGACGGACATTTTTTTCAAATGACTTTCTGAATCGAATGCAAAAAACCGCATTACGATCCGTCTTCCTCCCGTTTTTTTCGAAGATGTGTATGTCATCAGTTCTCCATATACGCGCCTATTATAAATTTAATTTATTTCGTGGTTTTGAAATACTGTCTGATATACAAAAAAGTAAAATGCATCAATTTTTAAGAAGAATCCAAATATACTGTCGAATTAAAACATTTGAATTATTTTCTTTGTTTCTTGATTTTAAATGCTCACAAAATTCCCTAATAATTCAAAAAAAATTTAAAATTCATGTTTAGTGGACTACACTTACAAACCAGTTAATGAATTATGCTATTGATATAGTTTGATTCAGGTGATTGTATTCACTGTACCGAGGTAAGAAACAATCGTCAAGAAAAGCAACCAAAGCAGGTTGCTTTGCCGACAGGCAAGTTAGTTAAAAAATCGTAAACCAAAAATGGGAAAAGTCTTTTACTGACAGAAACAGTCAAAAACCGAGATATTCAAGTTGGCCTAGACAGCAAGTCAGTCGGAATATCCGTGAAAATAAATACAGTCAGCACAAATAAAAAACCTATGTTAGAGAGTTATGACTGTCATAACAACCATACGAGTCAGGACTGTCAAAACTGTAAAAACCATCAAGACAGTCAAAACATTCAGGATGGTAAAAAAAATCATAACAGTCAAGACACGTAAAGTCAGCCAAAAAAATTAAGATAACCAAAACCGCAAGAGAGTCAAAACATTAATTCAAGATATTCAAGAATCCAAAATATTCAGAACTGTCACATCAGGCTTTACAGTCAACACAGTAAAGAACATGAAGACCATTAAGATAGTCAATACAATCCAAACTGTCAATCCACTCAAGTCAAAGTGTTTAAGATAATCTGGATACTCAAAACATTCCACACTACAGTCATTACAGTCAAAAATGTAAGCACGTGGGAGAAAGTCAAACAATCAAGACTATCTCCACAGTTAAGACCAGTCATCACAGTCAAGATAGTCAAACAACCACCAAGGTCTAGATAGCAAAACAATTGCGACAGTCAAAACAGTAAAGACGATTAGAACAAATATTAAATTTGAGATGGTTAAGATATTAAAGTCAACGCGGTCAACACTGTTAGAACAGTCAACACTATTAAAACAGTCAAAACAGTAAAGATAGTCGAAAGTTCACCAGAGAAAAGAAAGTAAACAAAGTCGAAACAGACAAGTAAAGACAATGAAGACAGAAATTCAAAACACTAAGAACTGTCAAAATAGTCAAGAAAGTCATAACTCATAACAGTCAAGACAGTCAAAGCAGTCATGACAGGCAAGACAGTCAAGCAATTGAAAACATGTTTTTAAGTTAAGAAACACAACACACTAATCAAGAGTGTAACGACAATCAAGACAGACAAGACATTAAAGAATTAAGAATGTCAAAACCATCATGATCATAAGGTCATTTAGAACAGTAAATTCAGCGAAGACATTAAAGTTGGTCAAAACAACTGAGAAAGTCATTATCGTCAAGATAGTCAAGACAGTCTAGACAATCAAGACAGACAAAACAACAACTAGGACAGTAAAAACAAGACATCCAAGACAGTAAAATGTTTAAGATATGCATTCTGTCTGCTGGGACGTGGTAAACATGGAAGTCAAGTCAAAGGAAACAAAGGATTAGTCAGGTGGGATGATTTCGTTTGAAAGGAAATGTTTGAATTCAAGGGACTGAGTTTTCGACTTTGAATTTCATACAAAGGCAACATCAGTGTTATTATGTTGTCTCCCTCCTACAAAATAAAATTAACTTACTTCTTTCATATACTTCCATATACTCCGTAGTCAATAACAGTTTCTTCTCTTCGATCATTGGTTCCAACCACATCAACTCCCAAGCATCTTTTCGTCTACGAAGCAAAGCCTCGGCTATCACAAAAATTTACGGCCTTCCAAAAATGCATAAAGAAAACATTCTTCTTCATCTAATCGTTATCACCTACTGCTGATGTCTTCCTGTTGTGTGTAGTTACATAATAACACTGATGTTGTCTTTGACGGCTGGGAGAATGATTAGTTCCAATTCCAAATAAACGAGGAGAGAAAACGGTGGGAAGAGTGTAAAGCTTGGATCATAATAAAGTCGGTGCGTTTTGACTTTAGAGGAACGGAGTATGTACTGGAAGGAGGTAAGAAGATCTTCAATGGTCCCAGCCATTTCTTCAGGGCTGGTGAGATTGAAAGAAACGCTGTAAATAAAAAACAGGATGTTGAGGTTGTTACTAAGGTTGAGAGGTGTAGGAAGTAGAAATTTGGAACTGAAACTGACAAGTTTTTGGGTTTCTGTTGGATCTCGATGCAGGTGAGATTAATGACATGGGATGGATCAAAGTAAATATTTGTTTAAAAGAAAGAGCATGTTCTTAGACACCATTTCTATACAAATTAAATATAGGCTACTGCTTTACCAAGCGCGTCTTTTCCTTACGAGCTACAAAAAACCAACATTTCAAGTATAGATCCCTTCCACGCAACATCTGATAAAGCAAGAATTTCCAGCAAATTGGAGTTGGGATAGCTAAAATAACAGATTTTTCAGCTCCAAAATTCCATCTCACCACTCACTACGAGAAGCCGTAGTCGTCCTTACAGCTCACAGTATCAAATATTTCTACAATTCAGATCGAGGAGCCTTAGTAGATCAAAGATTAACAAATGTTGATTGGCGTCATTATAAGTATGGTTCTTGGTTGATTATAAATGTGAATGCTACTGTTTGTGTTTGTTAACGAAAATTAGAAAGAGAATAGCTCTTAAAAATCCCTCACTCTCTCCTGAAATTAGCAACAACTTCTACCTAAAATTTGTTTCCATAGAAGGTCTAGTTCGCTGTAAATTGTGAAAAATCATTTTCCATTCATAAATTGGATTACCTTTAATTTATTTTTTCCATCATTTGCGCAATATTTTCTTTCGTATGCAATAGTTTTCATGTCGTTACTAATTTTTTCCTTACCAAAAGTTATTTGCACTGGTCTATTATTTGGGCGTAAAATTAAAATGCCTTCATATAATTTAAATTTTCTTATAACTTAATAATTCTTTGAGTCTTCAAAATTGTTTAATGAAAGACAATACGGCTTCCGAAAAGGAAGAGCAACGAAAAATTTGCTTTCGTTTGTTACTCATCTTTAGCACAAATCCCTTGAAAACTTTGGTCAGACTTTCGGTGTTGCTCTTAATATGTTCAATGTATTTGACAAAGTTGGCACAAAAGCCTTATATGCAAATTGAGATGTTATGGATTAGATGAGCCACTAATTTGCTTGATGCAAAGTTTTATATCTGAGCGAAAATTTCGAGTCAATGTTGACGGTGTCTCATCGGATGTATTTTCGACTAATACCGGAGTTACTCAAGGTTCCGCTTTATCCCCAACTGTTTTTCTCATCTTTATTAATGACTTGTTGGTTTCAAAAATTAATCCTTTAGATAGTTTTGCTGATGCGGCTCATGTTGTACCTAGATTATATTTACCTTTAGCGCTTAATAACTGTAGATCCAATTTGATGGATTCATTAAACGTAAACTACTTTGGAGTAACAGCTAACAGTGTTGAGCTGAATACGGCCAAAACACAAGCTTGCCATTTTACAGATTGTCAACGCCTAACCCTTTTCTATTAAAGTTTGATTCCAAGGATGTGGTGGAGAAAGAGTGCAAGAGTGAAACTTCTAGGAGTTGAGGTTGAAAATAATATGAAGTGGAATTCCCATATTTTTAGCCTAGCGAAGAGCGCTTTTCAAAAATTGGTTTTTAGAACTATATGGTTAGTTTTTCAACAGTGAACAGCTTTTTTTAATATACAAATCCTTTATACGTCCCTGGATGGATTATTGTTCTACATATGGGGAGGAGCATACTTATGTAGTTTGTAGTATCTTGAATCTGTGCAGCGGAGAGCAGTTAAATTAATTGATAACTCAAATCTTACTAATACGCCTAATTCCTTGCAGCACAAAGAAATATGGCTGATTTGACGATTTTCTGCAAATATATCATGGATGAACGGGTTTCGGAAGAGATCAAATTGATTTTACCTAAGTTTGCAAACCTATCGCGTCATACCAAAGCATCGGTAGCAGCCCATCCTTTTACGGTTCAAATAATTAGATGTAGAATTGTAGCCTTACAGTAAGACTTGTCTTTCTTCTCTGGAATTCGTTACATTCATGGGTTTTCTCTGATAACTTTAATCCTTAAAAGTTCAAAGTCGGCGTTAATAATTTTTTCAAAGAAACTTAATTCGCATTTAATCTTAATCCCTCCCTAGTTGGCATGGTATCTATTTTTTAAAGTTTCGTTGGATATTCAGAGACGTTAATTTGTAATTAATTATATTAACACTAAACATGCCTTACTTTCAATAAAAAAAATTTTAAAAAAATCAAATAAAAGTAGAAAAGGAACTGAAACAATTTTATTGGTTAAAACGGAAAAAGCGTTAAAAAATTACTGATTTAAAGTGAACGACCGATCCACATACAAATTATTGCTGAGGATAAATCGAACAAATGAAATATGCAAAATGAAAAACTGAACCAAAAAAAAATTACCAATCTAAAACTAAAACTGATTCGTTCTTTAAAAAATCAGTTCTAAAAAATAGAAACCGAAGTACTTATAGTATTTTTCAGATTATGATCCCTCAGAAGAAAAAAGTTTAGATGCTGTTGTAGATGGTTTTGATTAATTGTTGTTTCGGTCTGAAAGGCCTAAGTATTACATTCATGAGCCAAAAGTAAAATTCTTTTTTTGGCATTTCTCGACGTCTGTCTGCCGGCCGGCCGTCGTCATTACCTACGAAATCTAGAAAACCGATGGAGGAATTTCAAAAAAATTGGTTTCTAAAAATAGGTATACTCTTTGGACAGGTCCGTTCAATAACTGTACCGGAAGTTTGTAAAAAAAATCGTTAAGTGTGTCAAAACAAGGAAAATTACATAGTTTTTGCTTAAAAAACGTACATTTTAAGTGATTACGAGTAGGAACATTAAAATTGGAGAAACCTTGATGGTAGGAATTGGTATTTGAGATCAAAAACTAGATTATTGCATTAGAAGTTTGTCAAAAAAATGTTGTCAAGTGTGTCAAAAGAAAGATTTTTATTTATTTTTTACCCAATTTTTTGGAAAAAAATAAAATTAATTATATGTATGACATGAAATTTTATTATTATTTTAGACAATTTTGTTGTTATAAGCTTGTCAACAAAATAATGTCAAGTGTGTCAAAAATTGATTTCATTTATTTTTTTATCCAATTTTTTGGAACAAAAATATTAGCTGTTTTTATGACGTAAATGTAATTGAACATGAAATTGGACATGGAAAGTTTTGAATTGTTATAGTTTTTGAAATATTTTTGGAATTTTTGAAAAAGTTTCAATTTTTGATTTTGTAAGAACTTTTGTAATTTTTTTAGAATTTTGAAAAAAATTTTAATCTTTGATTTTGTTATAATTTTTGGAATATTCTTAGAATTTAGAAAATAGTTTGATTTTATTTAATTTTTACAATATTTTTGGAACTTTGAAAGAAATTTGAATTTGTGATTTTGTAATATTTTCTCGAAACGCTAAATGGAGAGGTTTTTGAGTAGTTTGCTGAGTGTATCATCTTTTCACTAAATTATGTTAATTTATGATCTGTTATAATTTTCCGGCGTTGATGTTTCGTGTAAGTTTTGTAATAAATTTCCTAACAGAGATAAAAAATACTTGTATTTTAACAAATAGTTATGTTTGATATACATCGCTGCCCAAAACTAAAAACCATGTCCTCATAAAAGTTTTTTGACCGAAAACTATATCAAAAATTCTTAACCCAGACCGAAGTCTTGATATTTTAGAGCTGCGAGATTTCAGCCCCTTCATATTTTATTTTTGTTACGAATACGAATTATTAATTTTAATTTTTTGGTTCTATTTTTGTTAAAGAATGAAAAATTTTGTTGTAAAATGTATTTTTCCTTTAAATTCTAGTATGACGAGAAGGATTATACCCGTGATCTTTGGAACCATGGCCTGCGTTTTTATTTCGGCCAGTGCGAATGTTTTTCCATCCCTAGTAATAACTAACAGGATAGATAGAACTCCTACGATTAAACACAATAACTCTGGTTTAAACATCATCATGTAATATTTTCATAACAACAACATACAACAAAATACATCAAATGTTAATGTTAAAATCCGATTATAAATAATTTAAAAGTTTAAACGTTATCCAAACTTATTTTTTCCCATTTTGATGCAATACTTTTATTTATTAAATGAAAATGGAAATGTTAAGAGGAAAGTGTAGGAATGGAATATAATAGAACGACCAAAACTACAACAAACAACAGAAAAAACAATTTTTTTTACATTAAGAGCTACTTTAAGTAATTAATTTTTAATTTAATTTAACTTATATTTCTATACTTAAGAAAACTTTTGTGTTGTTTTTATATTTCATGATGTTGAAGTAATGAGTGGATGGTGTAGAATTTTATGTTGTAAAAATATTTCAAGTGAAATAATTTTTTTTTATATTTCAGCTGAATGGCTTAATTAAAACATAAAGTTATGTTTAGTGTTTTACTGTTGTCGAATTTTTTTTTAACGTTTCGTTGGATCCAATGTTCTGTATTTGAAAAAGGTTATTCATTAGGTAATTCACTTTGTGTGATGTAAATCATACTATTAGACTACGAAGTTTCATACATATTATTTCTAATTATGACTTAAAATTTTACAAAACCAACCCACTCGATAACGTAAATGAATCAATTAATATTATATCTTTTTATTCTTCGTTTCATATTTCCCTTTTATATTTAGAATAATATTACTCATTTTCCTATACTATCATATGACTACCCCCAAAATAATATAATTCAAATATTTATTCAATTAAATTTAAATATCATCTCAAATGTCGTCTCATGTCATTAAGAATTTCAATTTTTGTATACAAAACACATGATTCCATATAATTGAGAAATTTTGACACATTTTCTGATTTTATTTAGATTTTTAATTTGATTTTCACCTGTGAAAAATTTGTATTTTTTCGTTTCGATTTAAAATATCATAAAAAGAAGGATTTGGATATAAGGGTTGGATATTATGTTTGGAGAACGATGAACATTTTGTTTATATTCGCTCCATCAGATTGCTTGTACTCGAGGTTTAGTACATTTCCACAATAAATATATAAAAATTGGAAATTCATTGCATTCTGATAGAAATTTGTTATAATTCCATGCAACATAAAAGTTTAAACATATAAAATTTATTGAAATTGTCAAAAAACAAAGTGTCATCCTGCATTCCGCGTTTGCTTTCCCATTGGGTGATTGTTGGTGGAGAACTTTATATATAGTTGCTGATATTGATTTAGATGTCGCTTTATTAATCAAAAAGAAATGTATGTTTTTTGATATTTTGTTGACATTTTTCTCTCTCTTTAGTGTTTTTCTATTTGTGGCAACAGTTTAAAATTGCTGTCTATAATGGTGTAAGAATCTTCGGGAATTTTAAAATTTTCCCTTGCCCTTGGATAGACGCAACTATACTTATTTATTGGTGCTTGTGCTGCAACCGTTGTTTTGGACGCCGCCGACCTTCAGGGATGATGCACATATCAGATGATGCACAAAGAATAGCACAGTAGTATGCGACGGTTGTGACGAGCAGGAGTTTGTGAACTTTAGATAATGCTGCAGATATGATGTATAGGTTCAATGGATAAACATGAAAAGAATCACCATTGCAGATGCAGGTGTGGTTCTGAGAGTTCCTGTGGGGGGCACAGAGGCACATAAGTCTCTTTATATTTTTGTAGGCACTGTCGGAGTAAATTTTTGGATTGTTTTTGATTATCAGGAAAGATCGCATACGACCGTATGGATATTATTGCACTCCGATGTAACCAAATTATTATTTTGAACCAAATCTTCCAGGTTTAACCAAACAAAATTCTGCAGACTAGGTCAGCCTTGTTTTCTTTGTCCTAGACAAAAGAGGTATATTAGGGGTGAATTTCCTCAATATCCATAATTGCTTAAAAAATGAGGATCGAAATTGAAGCTTTTTCAAGGACAGAGAGACCCACCTTGTTGCATTGATTCATCACGAGGTCCAAAGCTGCTTAAATTCGATCACCGATAGTAGAGTCAGGTTTACCCCTCAACATGACTGCTATATCGTCGGCGTAGCCTTCAGTTGCAACGCCAGAATATTAAGGCTTATCTAGAAGTTGATCAGCACTATATAGCCAAAAAACGGAGAGAGTGCCCCCTTGAGAACAGCTTATTATAGAAGCTTTGACAGTTACCAATGTGTTTTCAGGTGTAGCCGTAATTTTTGACTCTGTAACATGTTAATCCACGCCAAAATGTTCATGGTTAGGTTTTTCTAGGTAGTCAATGCCCATATATTTAATAGCGTACAAATGAACATTATCAAAGCCCCTCGTATGTCCATAAATATGCATGCAAGTGCCTACTTGTATATCATTGTGTTCTCAATCTCTTTTACGACTTTCTGAAATACAGTGTCCATAAATTTCCCTATTTGGCATGCATGCTGGCACGAGTTGAGAGGGGATTGCTTAAAGCAAACATATCGAATGTAGTAACTCAGCACCCCATCGTTTACAGGAGAAATGAAGTGAAACTTATTGACCTGTATGATTTATTCAATTCCTGTCCTAATTTGGTTATGATACTATTTTAGCTTCTCTCCATGTCTGAGGAATTAATGCTTGGAATTTTGGAAATATTCCATTGCCTGCTGGGGATTTAAACGGTCCGAACCATCTAATTGCCCAAATTGTTCTATTAAGAAACAATATTCTACTGGCTGGTCTGCAACTTTTCTAGTTTCAGGATCTAACGGACCAAAGTTTTGTTCGTATTGTTCCTCTGACCTCACACATGAGGAACTCGGGAAGTGGATATGTAATAGTTTTACTATATCTGATGATCTGGGTACTATTCGGCTTGCAGATTAAATTTAAAGAGCTTATGTGCTCAAACGCAATTAAATTTTAGAGTCAAACCGTGTTCAGTATAGTGTATATCGTTAAGCAAAACTCCTCTCCAAAAATTCGTTTTTGATAGTCTTAGTTCTTTGTTGTAATTGGTAAGAGAGGACTGGTACTCCATCCAAGTGTTTGTTTTTTGCTCTGCTAAAAAGCTTGTGAACTTTATTTGAGAGAATGAGTTGTTGTTCCAGATTGTTGTTAAACCAAGCCATATTTTTGGTTCTTTTAGATTTGGTAATTGGGGAGTTTCGATGGTATGCTTCGGTGATAATTTCCTGCAGATGGTTGACTGCATAGTCGAGCTCCATTGTGTAGCTATTTTCCTGGCACATATTCCTACGTCATCCTGAAGATCTGATTTAAACATATCCTAATCGGTCTTCCTGCAGTTTTTAACTGGAAAGTGGTTTCCGTTTGGTGTTCTAAGTGGAAACGTAAATATGCATGAGTGGACATAGAAGCTTCATCCAAAACATCCCATTTGCTGATAAGATTTTGGTGATTATATTGCTCAGAGTAAAACCCAGAACCTCATTTTTGAATGCGTTTCAAAAGGCGGGCTTACCACCTTTATTATTATATTAGAACAAAGATGACTTTTTAATGTTGCTGCTATCCCAAACGGTGTAATTAGTATCATACACCATTCAGAGGATGTAAACGTTATTTCCTGGAATGAACGTAGATGCTAGAATATACTTGTGAGTTCCACTTTGTCGTAGGGAGCTTTCAATCTACACGACTCTAGATGTTTTAGTTTTTTGTTGTCCGCTTAAGGTTCCTGGATGAACAAAAGATCATAATCATATCCTGTCAGATAAAGCGTTTATTAGCAGAGACTAGTGCTAAAGCATGTAAGTAAATTTTAGGCATAATTTGTTTAGTAGGGTTGAGGGGGATTTGCTTGTCGAAATTCGATCGTTCCTTTCAGAACTAGATACGGATGGTTTGTCATCGGACTCGAAGTAGTGGATTCAGTTACTGACACATTTTCGGTAAAACTGGGTACTATTATTTTTGGTTTTGCAGTTGAAGGAAAGTTTGTCTTGAAGTACTTAACGATTCCTGCGTGAATCGCACCAAACATCCAGTTGAGTCTTAATTTGTAACTTTATAGTTATCTCTTGGATGCTGAGTCTTGAATGAACCAGCATGAACCAGCATCGCAAGATGGTCTGTTGTTTGACTTTTGGGCAATGATTCGCCTTTGAATCTTTTCTGTTGAATCATTGGTGCTGTTGAGAAGGTAAATTATGAGTCTGGAAGGTAAATCTAACTCTTTTTTTTACGTTCGTACCTTCCACTCCACGATTGATATCCTTTATACCGCTATTGGCAAATTTCGGCCCAGTTAAACAGTAATTAGCTGTTCTTTTGGTAACAGCATTGAAAAGGACGATTAATAGCCTCAAATTCTTGTTCCACCCATCAGCTGACTTTTGCCTCGCTGAGCTGTTCAGAACTAGGGTTCCTAGGAAATTATCTGCAGCGATGTCCAATTTAATACGCTTGTCAAAATTGCTGATGGTTGTAGGTATGATTGTCCTCGCAATCTTGCTTTCAGCGTACTAAACGGCTGGCTGAGGACTTATGCCGTTTGACATCATATGTAGTCGTTTATGAAGGGTCCAGTTATGCCTCGAATCGGAACTCTAGCTACTTGAAGGACCTGTGCTGTCTCGTTTGTTTACAACATCTAGAGCTAGGTCTTTAGGTATGTCACCTCAGACCATGGTACACAGGTCAAAGGATTTGCGATGGCCACAAATCGATCTGGCATCCTCTTCAGAGATGCATTTCTTGATTAGTGGCTTACTGCGCTTTTTGTTTGTGGCAACAAGGGATTGTGGTTGATTGTCTGAATTCTTCGTGAACTGATGTTTTTCTATATTCGCACGTCTGTTATGCCAGCGCCCTCTGTTTTGGTTTAGTAACGTAATGTCGTTTTTTACCTTAAAACTGGTCGTCGATCTTAATATTTTTATTGCCTGAATAAGGATGTGCTGAAAAATTTAGTACGATCTTTGAATCTGACAACCACGGATTTATTGAGTTTAGTGATGTGTTTGGAGAAGCATCGGTCTCATGTTTATTTTTGTTATAATATTTTTATCGATTTAATAATTTTGTTGATTGAAGGGAATACCTTGGCACTCCATACTAAAACCCTGTACTTTATTAAAGCTTTATTTAAACTGTAGGGAACCTGGTTTGCAAAATATCGTGCTAGTGGCAAAGTACGCCCTTTGCCATGCAGCTATCGACACTTTAGCAAGTTTTATTTTAATGGCATTTGGTGAATCCCACCAATGCAAACAACAGTGGTTCTTTTTCTTTTAAGATATCTAATGAAAACTGCTTGTTCTTATGTATAACATCGGAAACTGTATTGAGTTTTCATGTACAGATCATAGATGTTTAAGTCTCTCATGCTTCTTAATTCTTAGAGCGATGTGAAATATTATTACATCATACTTCTTTAGTATAATGAGATAGAACAGTTTTTTGTAGTTCACTCCAGTAATGATTTACTTTGCAAGTCACTCCAAGAATGATTCACGAAAATCTGAACCAACTGACACGACTTAAAGAAATTAAATCATAAAATTCTTTATCAAACTGTTTGTAGTAGTTAGCAACGTTTCAAAATGTTCAGTTGTTAAACTTAAAAGTGGGTGCACAATAACAAGGATGTATTTGTTATCAAATTTAGATTAAGAATTTGATCCAAAAATAAAAATGTCTATATGTTATCATGGTGTCATATTATCATCAACTCTAAATCTAAATCTTATGTAGCTTGTAAGCTACTTCAAGATGTTTTTCCGAAATACAATGATTTTGGTGAATTATCTAATGTTATCTAATGTTATCTCTCGATAACAATTTCCAACTTTCAACATAACGTAATAAAGTAATAACTCAAAAATATTCAGCTAAACCTAAATTCTTAGAAAATTTTAAATAATTTTAAATTTATCTACAAACTGCTATCTGCAAATAATCTATAAAACAGGAATTGAACTAAGCATCTAAAAGCCTTTATTTATGTCAAGACAAAAGCAAAAAAAACTTGTGTCGTGCAGACAACAATATGCAAAATCCACCAAAACATTCACCAAGTTGTAACGGGCTGCTGTTAAAGGTCAGGATTACCACAAGGCATCCTGTAACCCTGAGAGTACGCGTGTCCTGAGTTGGTGCCGACCAGTCTCAGCTTGTGGGTTCCGTAAATTTTATCCTCAACGCACTACAAATACTGAATAATTAACTGATATCAAAGTAGGCCAACGTATAATTCATAAAAAATATATATAAATAAATGAAAAATGGCAAATAATTTTCTAAACGAATTCCCCTCGTTCGTTGATAGATTCTCATAATTTTTTGAAAAATTCCTCAAGCAAGTGGTATTGATAATAGCCCTCAGCCTACGGCCTCGTGCTTTTATCAATATACTCGCTTTCGAAATTTTTGGCAAAAAACTATTTCGAATTATCACCGCCCTTGGGAAATTGCAACTGAAAATTTTTTGCCATTTTTCATTTCTTTATATAGTTTTTATGAATTATACGTTGTACTGCGATATCAGTTAATTATTTCAAAATTTATTTATTTTTTTGCCTTAGTTTTATTTTAATTTAAACCAATGAAATTCTCTAAAATGTAAGAACATCATTCAATTTTACCAATAACATTTGAATTATACTAATAATAAACACTTGTACGTCTGGCCTACTGGGATGTTAAAAATTATAGTCTAACTGCAATAGATTCATGAAAATAACACCAACATTAGCAATTTAGATTCTTCTACATCTTCCTTCGTTCCATGGTTAACTAAGATGGACTAGATCCCAATGCAATAATCCAAATATAGACCTTAAAATGTTTTCTGCGTTAGAAGGTGAAGTACATTTTGGATTTTGTATCAAAAATAATTTTCATACGCTTCCATTTCAGGAAAGTGATTAAATAACGTATTAAGAGGTCCATATGGGCACTCTCACATTATTCCAGTGACTGGTACATAAAATGGCTTTTGAGCAAGCGAGACCACATGACTTTTGGTGGAACTTTTGCCATCACAAGTTGCTTTATTCTATGTGCTGACAGCCACGTTGCAATATAGAATGCTACCCATATATACAAACATTTTCCAATAATGACAGTATTATACTCTAGTGTTAACGCTCGACGCTCTAGTAGTATGATAGCGTGTGATTTAAACAGTTTAGTGTTTGCGCTGGGCAAATATCTATTAAGAGAATCGAAAAACCATTCTTTTGAACAAAAAAAAACCAAACAATCGAATATAAGCCAAACAAAGTGCCAGGCTTTACAGTGATTATCTGAATATCAAAATCATTTGCAGCGAACCTGTCCGAAACAAAAATTATTTCTGTTTGTGTCAAAAAATTTTTATCTTTGAATTTGAAATCCATTTTTTTTATGCAGCAAATCAAGATGTTAAGCAATCAACATAATCGTACTCAATAGCATTAAATCAATCCAAGGTATCATGGTAACCGACTTTTTGCTTCACTCCATAGAACAGCTTTATAGAAATTTTGATGAAGTTTAGTTAATGGTTTAGTCAATGTTATCAGAAATTGATTAACTGGTGTATTGAACAAAGTTGTAGAGGGTTTACAACGCAAATATTGATTTTTCCTTGTTTTTTTGTCTGTTCGCACACTACAGGTTTTTGTCACAAACCAATATTGATAAATCTTTTGGTCCAAGATTAAAATTTGAACTTTATAAAATTAAGCCTCAAGCCTCATTAATCTCAGCCTCAAGCAATCCCATCCTTCAGTTTCTCACTGCAGGTAAAAACCCCTTTTTTTCCTTTTAATTATTTAGACGTGGCAGCATTATTACTTATAAAAACCGTTAGTAATGATTCTAAGAAAAAATGAGGATTTTCTTCCATTTTGAAAATTTGTTTGAAAAAAAAAGAAAACTTATAGCACCACCCACACACAAAACTGAATCTTTTTTTGTGTTTTTTTATTCCGATTTTGACAAATAATTGGATTTTCTTTTATTTGCTGTGATTTGAATTGCTATTTTCTTTTTTTGTATATCTTATATATGTTTACCTTTTCTGTTGTTTTTTTTTGGCTCTATACATATAAGAGATTTCGAAGTTTGTTTGTTTTCGTTTTCCTATTCTTATTAGAATTTGAAGAATGGAGCACAAAAAAAATTACGTTCTGAAAAGTGTTTATTTGTTTATTTATCGCAAAGAAAACACAAGACAAGTGAGAAAATGGTTGGATTCGAATGACTAACAAAGAATAAAAAAAAAGAAAATTGAATAGGAAATTGTGTGAAATTTTATTTTTTTGTGTATGAATATATAATAAAATAAGAAGAAATCGTTTGGCATTTCCATGTGATTATTTTGTTTTTCTTGACACAATAAACCTTTTTCTTTTTAAAAGAAAAACAATTTTTGTTTTGTTACAAACTTTTTTTTACTTTTGCTAACAATAAAAATAATTTCAATCAAAGGATATTGTTATTTGGAATGATAAGAATAGAGAATTATTTTTGGTACTCAAATTTTTCTATCCCTATTGTGAAGGTGTTTGCTAGTTGCTGATTTGCTCTTTTTGTATTGTAAAAAAGATGTAGTTTAAGGAATTGATGTTCGGCGCGTAAGGATGATACTAGCTAAAAGTTCAGTAGAAACATTATGGTTATATCAATTATATTTTTATTGTGCATTCAAGCTAAAAACATTCAATATGCATTCTTCAGTACTTTGTCTTCTAGATCCCGGGTAGGAGCTGCCAATATTAAACAACCAACCAATCTTAGGCATGAGTCAAGCCTTGGCTAGTTAACTTTGATTTCAGTCAGCGCCAGTTATAAATGCCTAGACTGAACCAAAGTTTAGTTTATTATATTACGGGTTATTAAGCAGTCTAATGCATTGTAAACATTTGCAGGTCATATTATGTTTATTAAGTTTATCAATACATTTAAAGGAGGTCTGGAAATAATGGTTTGGTAGACTTGTCTTAAGTCTTATTTGCCAGACTTTGCCCAAGCATAGTTCGTCATACTTGGCCCCAGGACATCAGTCCAAACTTAGTTCATTTGAAAATGTTAAGCCCGACCCAAATCCTAAAAACTGTGGCCCGAAGTTGGCCCAGGCTCGGTCCCTTAGCTTTTTCTTACCCGGGATGTATTATGCTAATTATTTGCGTGTTATTTTAATAAATAATGAATTATACTTGAAATCAGAAACATTAAACATTCATTTTGAATTTTTGAGATCAAATCAACTCAAGTAAGTAAAGAAGTAATTGGAATATTTTCAATTCAAAGATATGGTTTGAATTTTTTCAGAAAAAAACTCCACTTCACATTTTTCGTGTTTCGGTTGGGATTCGAACCTACCTCGTCAGTGCCCGGCTCGAATCCTTGGGCAGACACGCTATCGATTACGCCGTTGAGGCGATGACAATTTCAAAGTTGAAACTTCTTCATCACTTATTTATTTTTACTTAAGTTGAATTTTGTCACTGTCATTATACTCTATATTATGGAAAATGTTTTTACATTATATGGGATATGTTGCATTAAATTTCTAGACAATAATTTGTGTGAATTCATAGAATGGCGAGCATTTCTATTCAAATTAACATCCTAAGTCACGATTGCATAGTCATTATTGATTGTTTCCAAGTCATTATTGCGTGTCTGCTCAAGGATTCGAGCCGGGCACTGACGAGGTAGGTTCAAATCCCAACCGAAACACGAAAAATGTGAAGTGGAGTTTTTTTCTGAGAAACTTCAAACCATATCTTTGAATTGAAAATAGTCAAATTACTTCGTTACTTACTTGAGTTTAATTGATTTAAAAAACTCAAAATTAATTTAAATTCCCTTAATGCAGTCTAATGTTAATACATATAGGACTACAAATTGACCAAGAGTCAGCCATTGATTTCACATTGATTGGAAACAATCAATAATGACTATACAATCGTGACTTAGGATGTTAATTAGAATAGAAATGTTCGCCATTCTATGAATTCACACAAAGTATTGTCTAGAAATTTAATGAAACAAATCCCATATTAAACATTCATTTATTTCATGTTTTTAAAATTCAAGGAGAGTAGGTTTGAAATATCTTATCCTCGCGATTTTGCTTGGAGATCAAAATATTATGATCATCGACATCATATTTGAAATGGTTTTATAAACTAATAAGATAGCTAGGAAAATTACATGGTGAACGCGAGATGATTGCGGTAGAATAATTATTAATTTTTGAACTTGATTATTTAAATTAATTAGCTAAGAGAAAATAATTGTTAGTTAGTTCATTGATTATTTGGGTAACAAACTGTTGAGATCACTCACTCACGTCAGAGTGACACAGGCAAAATGACTTCTTTGTCCGTACTTCGTACAAATGGAATGGTTTACCCAAACCAATAATCTCACGTGCCTTCAATCTACAAAGATTTTAAAAATTCATCCACCAACACCTCAGAACGCATGCTATTGTGAAACCTAGGACCAAGGTCTTAAAAGATATCTATGTGTTAATGTGACGCATATTGTAATCTCTATTAGACAATACTTTTTATTAAAAAAAATCATTGGTGTCAAAAGTGAGATGTATTGGATACATTGGAAATAAAGAGATAGATGTCAAGAGAGCTGATCTAGATTTTCAAATCTGACGACCAAAAATGAAAAATGTTGCACCATTTGGGTGAAAAACGAATAGTCATTTCTTGCTTGTTTTCTTATATATAATGACTACATTTGATTGTAATGTTAAAGTTTGAAGCTGCTTCAAACGTTGATACTCACGTTAAGGGGTAAGTTAAATAAGTATTGTTAATAGATAAGTATTATTACAACTAATAAGTATTGTAAACAACAAGAATGCTTCATGCACAGTAACATAGCGATAATTATGGGAGCAAATATAGCAAGTCAGCAGTAAAAATTTGCTCTATATTCCTGTAATATATCAAGACTCATCAGTTTGGTTGAGTATGGAACTACCTTTCCAGCTAATGAGGTACAACTTGATGGTAGAAACTAATCAAGAATCTCAGAATATCTGCTTTTTTTCTGGTGTAAAAGCTTCGTTATTAGAAAAAAAATATCCCATGCGCTCACGGGAATGGTCTCACAGTGGATTGTTTGAGTCATGATTTGAAATATTATCAAAAACAATAGTCGTTATGTTACTGGAATTATATAGAAGTACTCCTACAACAAGTTTTTGTTTAACGCGACATGCATCTACCGTATTATAGGCCAATATTTTATGATTGGATAGAGAAAATAGAAATAAAATAAAAGATGAAAAGAAATTTTTTTAAAATGTACAGTCACATAACCAAAGTTGGGTTGCCAATTATCCAACAAGTGTCATATTCCTTGATTATGTGATGCACCGTCTTTCGGTGGTTAAAGTTCACCAGATAGTGTTATATGAATGCTCATTTTTCCGAAGTAAATAATTGCTTCCAATTGCAATGGTGACTGATCCGGTTAGTTAGAATACCCACAGGATGCAATCGGAGGAATACGCGCCTTAAGATTTTTTATTCCAACTAGCGACAGTCATGTGGATACAAACATGAAAACCCCCCAACCCAGCACAAATTATTCAGTATGCGCGCACTTGAGACAGAACAATCGTACCAAGGGAAATTGAACAGAAGAGACTTTGACGACTCTAAAATTGAAGAAGCCCAGACCATCACATCCACACCAATACTATCTTTATTTTTTTTTTTTAACGTTTAAAAAAATATATAAACGTCACTCACCCCATAGGTAGTCCAGATCCAAATTTGCACCACCTTCTTCCCTCCTAGCCTATCATCCTTCATCATTTTTTATACAACTGAATTTCTTGCGCCATTTAATAAGGCGATTGTTGAACAATTATCATAAAATGTATAAGCTGAAGAAATTGTTGCGCCAAAATGAAAAAGGTGATTGTTTATCAATTATTATAAAATGCATAAATCAAAGAACTTGTTGCGCCAAAATGAAAAGGCGATTGCTAATCAATTATCGTAAAATATATAAATCCAAAGAAATTGTTGCGTCATAATGAATAGGCAATTGTTGAAAAATGATCATCACCTTGAAAAAAAAATCACCTTGAAAGGTTTAATATATTCACGGCACTGAATCATGTACAAAAAAGTATATACGTTCTTTACTCATTGTTTACGTTCTTTACTCATTGTTTTTATTTATTCAGAAATTTTACATTAGCTGGTATTAAACGATTTAAGTTTGTTTTTTAAAAAATTCATTACTACATATATATCAAGCATAATATAAAACATGTTATTATTTAGGTCACAAAACTAAATAAAATTGTTTTAATTTTCAAACATATAGTTGTATGGCAAACGTTTACAATTTTCATGTTTTTTGAAACTTTCGTGTACTTGAAAACTATACTTAAGACTAATTATATTTAATATTTAGTCAATAAGACTTTATAAACAAATTAAAGCTGTTTAATGGTATCTATGTAATTTTTTTTTATTTACCTCTTTTTATTTTTAATATAAGGTCGTTTTTCCATATAAAAATGACACAGACGTGTATGATCCATGTTTATAATGATATAAACAGTATTACCAAAATTTCGACGCTCAAAATGGGTCAACCAGATTATGATGATATCAGTGCAATTGTTAAAGCTTTTATAGAATGGAGAAAAATTTGAAATTTTTTTTTCAGTTTTATAAAGTTTTTTGCTTTAAAACTTTTAAAAATACTTACTGACTGCTGTGGTGTTCCCCAGTAACACAAGGAACCCACAAATAATTATTTGTTATTGTAAAATTAAACCCCACTTTGATTGTGACGGTTCTCAATGCGGTGGAAAAACAATTATATACACTTCAATGTTACTTTTGATCACTTAATTTTATTTATTTTTCTGATTTTATAAACTTTATTTTTTTAACTAAGGTTTTTTCTAACAACTGGTTAAACTTTTCTACTACACTTTGCACGGTTTTTTTCGATTAGCTAACCACGGTTGGTTGGCTCTTTCAATTGCGGTTGTAACACGCTTTCTAATAGACTAATTTTTCCCCGGAAAAGTTAGTCTCATTTATTGAAAATTTAATTTAGTTTAAAAAACCAAAGTTTTAATTGCATTTTCATCGTAAATTAGTTAAATTGATTTTGTTTTTGTTTTATTGTAGAATTTAAGCATCCGCTTGCGGTCGGGATTTAAATTACAAATACTAAATAGAACTATAATGTTGGAATTTCGATTAGTGTATGGAAAATTTATTTGAATGGAATTTATAGATTGAATTGTGGACTTTGGGTTTTAATTATTTAGACTTCGGGTTATTGGATTTTGTGCTACAGTTGCACTGTGGGGAAAAACTGTTTGTAATTTATTGTTAATAAAATTTGTATATAAAAAATACATTGTGTGATTTTTTATATGAAAGTTTTTTATTGGTTTTATGTAATTGGATTTAGGAATATTTTGTATGAAAATAATTAGAATTGGGTCTAGGATGACTTTGTTCGAGAATTTAATTGAAATTGGAAGAGTTTAATGAAAGCATCTTTGTTCGATGTAACAACTTTGTTCGATGTAACATTTGCAGTGTAATGAAGCGCTGCTTCGTTGAATGACAACGAAGTGGCATAGCAGGTCGCGTACCTAGCGAGATTTATTTATAGCCCCAGACTAGCTGCAATCTATGGGATCGAGAAAGAAATCCTGCTACTTCAGCATAATTGAATCTGCTAGAAATCCTGCTAATTCAGCATAAACAATAGTACGCGTGAAACATGATAAAAATCGATAGGAGAAAATAAACAAGTGAAGGCTTGAGACTCTGGCGACCCTCATACGCGAAAAGAACCACGATCACCACGGCCAACCCTCTACTTCAATACCCTATTTCACACTTTCACTCCTCATACACCCGCGCACCCTCACCCGCATACATACACGCACACACTTACACACACATGCACACAATCACACATACCTATTTCCATACCCCTAAGCTCAACATTTCAAAATAATTTTACACCAACTTACCGGTAACATAATTTGAAAAGTTCCCGTTAGGGATTGAGTTATTTATTCGATTATTGTGGTAATCGGTTACATCCATATATAATTTCATAGACCAAATGGTAACAAATTTTGTAAGTTTTTTTAGTAGTAAAAATCCCACGCATTCAAAATTTGAAATGCATAAACAGAACTAGCAAAAAAAAATAACATTTTGTTTGTTTTACTGTAAATTGTTAATATTTATATAATAGATCCAATTGCTGGTTTGAAACAAAATAACCAGAAAACAGAATTCCAATGAATTGATGATGATTGATTTTGATGTTATTGCGTCTGCGCAGAGTTCACAATCCCAACATCAATTATTATTACGTTTGTTAAAATTAAATTAAAATACAACAGCAGAATCCACAAATAACGTTAGATCTTGACCTGATGTGATCGAATTAAAAAAGGTTACAGGTTTGTCTTCTAAAATAAAAAAAATTAGAGGTAACCCTGGCTACTTGTGATAGCCGTAGACATCAGTGTTGTGTGGAAAGAAACTCATTTAATCTAACACATTCTCCTCTGACTCATACGCACATGCACCTTATACACCCGCTCATACACATCCCCATCCACACATCCATACACACACATTCGCACACCTACATACTTCACCATAATCATTCATGCATAAAATAAAAATAAAAAATCATATATGTCTCACCGCATGATGTTGTCCCTACTCTCCTATCCTTCAAATTCAGCCGCTCATCTTCATCAGGTCATACATTGACCAAAGCTCGGCCAAGATGATTGCAACTTACAACCGCTGTTAAGATCCAAGTGTGATATAAATTAACAGATATAGAAATTGGTTATAATTTATGTCAGGTGTAATGAATCAATCCGGAAATAACAACCGGTTTCAGCGATGATTCACCGTTAACTCTCGGTGATGAAATGTGATGATATCAACTTGTAACCAACGTTATTGGTTGTAAGACACCATTAACGGCACTAATCCAGACAGACTCAAGATCACTTGTCATTTTTTGTCATGGATCGTCGAATTTTATTATAATTTTACTATGTGTAATTAACCGTTGGGATAGATGTTATCGCCCGAATTTGGAAATGACGTCAACCAATGAATATAACCACTAACACAGCTTCAGAAAAAAAAATTTATATTTTATGTATTCCGCTAACTGGATAAATCACACATATATCATATGCATAATTTTTGTTCTAATTTTCATTTAATTGGATTGATACATGGAATATAATTAGACTATGAAATTTTACTAGTCACTGACAATGAGTTGAATATTAAGTTTAAATTTTAACTAAATAAATTACGATTTTTTTTAATTAACTGGATAACTTCACAAACATACAGAGATTGAATCTCTTTTTTTTTGTAAATAAATAACTTTAATAATTAAAATTTCTAACTAAATAAATAGATGGTTTCACAAACATATAGTGATTAGTATTTTTTTTATAGTTACTTGCCCTTGGACTGTGGAAATGTACGTGCTAACTTCAACTCAATAAAGTGGTTATATTTTGATTACGTAAATTTGTCTACTCAATTGTCAAAGAAAATGACGTGAATTACACAAAAAAATCTATTCTCGAACGTAGACATTCGCGATGCACAAAAATTGACAAAACTTCCTCAATTAATCTGATAACAAAAAAAAAACCAGACCGAGCAAATATGGCGCTCGCGACGGCACAAACATATAAATAATTTTTATGATTTTTGTTCACTGACACTAAATCGGTAAATTGGAACCCTGCGAATTGATATTACTGTAAACTACCAAAAATTTGACTAATTAATTTTATACGCAATATCGCGAATTTAATAAAAACAATATTTGCTAATCTCGACATTCAAAATGTAACATTTTACAAAATGTCCCCACTTGTCAACGTCGACAACACAGGCAGATCGAAAAGTCAATTCCAAACTAAGAGACCCTACATGTCTTCAACCACGTATTTATAGGCTAAAGTCACGTCGTTTTTATTCCTCAACAAACCGATATACGCGATAATTCTGTTTATTGGTTATTCTCTTTCGTTAAATCTTGTACTAAAATTGGAGAATAATTATAAACAGAAACACGGATTATGAAACGAATGTAGGACATCCACATGGGAATAGCGCAAGTTATTGTACAACTGTTTTATGCTAATTTTATAGTGATAAACGATCACAAACTGAATAAAGGAAATTAAATTTGGAAATATCACACAACTGTTTCATGACAATAATTCTTTTAACGGAAACTATAGTAGATGACGACTATGGATTGAGTATAAGAAACCATGTGTAAAGGAGAAATAAATACAACCATGAAAATTTCTGCCAAGGCAAATTTGATGTGTGTGGGACAGTGGTTCGAATTTCAATCACGGAGTTTGAATTACAATTCATAACAGTGGGTTATCGTGTTTTGATTTAAGTCGTCTAGATTTTTAATCATTACAGTTGATTTGGGATAATGGTTTTTGTCGACTTTTGTCTCCACGGATTTGTTTGGGTGTTTGATTGAATGGGGTGGATCAAGTCAGTTTCTGGTCCACCACACTGCTTCAATAAACTTATATTTTAAATTTGGGATCAATCCCATAATAGGAAGTTACTGAAAAATAGATCACAAAATAGTAACCATCACAACTGACAAAAGTCAAATTAAATAAAAGTGTGAAATAATAATAATAATAACAACTAAAAATTCAGTCTTTAAGAACTAATACAAAAAAAGTAAGTAAGAAATTATCCAAAAACTTTTAAGAGGGATAAAACTCAACGAAAGTGCTGTGCTGCACGAACCTATGTAAATGATATCAAGCCTAAATAACTTCACTATATGTGGATTTACAAACACATAACTCATTAGACGGTAAT
Source organism: Diogma glabrata (assembly GCA_963693315.1). Classification (NCBI taxonomy): domain Eukaryota; kingdom Metazoa; phylum Arthropoda; class Insecta; order Diptera; family Cylindrotomidae; genus Diogma; species Diogma glabrata. The sequence continues at coordinate 121,090,141 of OY856187.1, forward strand.
CTAACATGATGATCGGTAATCTGACACTACAATAGCTAACCAGCAAACAAATATAATATCCCACTTAAATAAACAACCAAATCTAATTCAATCCAGGATTACTTGAAAATTGATTTCATCATTTAAATTCTTTCCATCAACTTTTTTTAATTAATTGTTGCACCACATGAGTTTTGTTTCGAAACTTAAACTTTAATGTTACTTAATTTATTTAAGTTATTTATATTAAAACTACATCTCATTAAAACCGTGTTGCTACAAATTTTTGGAAAATTTTACATTTCCTTTTGAAACCATACGAGACAAAAAAAACATGGATATATCACCGTCATCTTTTGATTAAAAAACAACAACAACAAGCAACATTAAGTAAGAGAAAACTAAGAAATTAAAGAAACAAACTTGTCCGTATATAATTAAGACCGAAAGAAAATAATCATAAATAACAACAACAATAATTATGTTAAAAAAAAATTATGATTATGATTGTTGATATATTAGTGCTGAGAAAAAAATTAATATCATGCTGATTTCTAACAAAAAAGCAATAATTTTTTTTTGTGTTTATAGACTAATGGCTTTGGGTTAAAACGTATGGAAATTGAATTTAAATAGATTTTATGTTGTAAGCTGTGATAAATTGCATATTTTGTCAGATATGTAGATCGGTTTGATAACTGTGCAGCATATAAAAATACATTACCGTTAATTTATTCTTATGAAATTGAATTGACATGTATACAAAAGTATCGCATTAACATACTTCGGCGTTTTCAAACAATTTTTCTTTATCACTTGCAAAGCTTTTTTAATGTAAATAGAGAGCAATTTCCTAACAAATACATTATTTAACTATTTGTCTTGATAACCCAAACAATCAAAGTTCTTCTTTTTATCTATTGAATGCCTCTGCATTGAATGGCTCTGCAGATATTACCTCCAATCAGGCAAAAAAAAAACTTTGAAATGATTTTAATTTACTAAAATTTAATTATTTATTTAATCAAACTTATTTTTCGGTTTTGACTAGATGACTAAATTAATAAGTAAGTATTTTATAATTTTAGGGATCCTGGACTTTTTTTCATGAACACACGCTTTTAATGTTTGACTGAGCATTTGTTGAACAGTAAAAACGTATTCAGTTGATGCTACAAAAATTTATTTTGTTGAACCCATATTGTAGAATACACAAAACTTTTTTTTTCAGATGCTCATGTAAGAGCATTACCGAGTTATTTAATATTGAAAATTGGACTTGTTCATTCGCGGTATAATTACTATACAAGCGAATTATTTTAACGCAGTCGTTGTCTAACTAGCAGTCACTCATTCACTGGGGTACTGGAGTTAAATGTTTTATACATTTCAGACTTAGAACCTAAACGTAGAATATTACAAAACCAAGCCTTTTGGTGTGAATATACAGCATATTATATCAAGACTATGATGATGCTACGCTATTGTTTGTTCGAAAAAACAGAGAATTCATATACCTCTGTATCTGGGATTTAATAACTGAGGCAATAGTGCGATAAAGGATCAAGAAATATGCTACTAGATGGATTGGTCACCCAGCTTTAGTTTTGTTCCTCCAAATCTTAAAATTTTGCTTTTCACCTATTGTTTATTTGTAATTCATATTGTTTTTATTCTATCATGAAATATAGGCTAATATGCCATGTTTTATATTTAATAGGATTTATTGTTTACTTATTCATTATCTAATAATATATAAAAAAATGTTTGCGTCCATCAACGTATCAGAACGCATGTGTTGTAAGACCTGTCTACAGAGGATCATTTGTGTAGTTTTGATACATATCGTTATACAGACTACATAGCTCATTTTATAAAACAAAGATATTCTGGGTATTTGGAGTAGAATTTCTTAGGTGAAAAGTGGAGTCTTTCGAACGATTCCTAGTGGAAGCGCCAGGTTTTTAAAACGATCCAGGTTAAGCTCTTCAATACTTACTAGGAGGGCCCGGCGTGCTTCGCTACGCTTATAAATAAAGTTTTTGCGTAGAAATTTTGTTGACGTAGAAGCAATGATTTCAAAAAGGGGTAATGAGAAATGCTAGCATATAATTTTTAATTTTTCTTTTTAAATATATGAATGAAAAATAATCAGAACTCTAGCTGATCAGTTCGGATATATGAAAAATTAGCGATCAAATAAGTTTTCAAGTAAGCTTAGAGATCAAGGTAAGTTAGAGATCAAACTTATTTGATCGCTAATTTTTCATATAGATATTCGAACTGATCAGCTAGAGTTCTGATTATTTTTCATTCATATATTTAAAAAGAAAAATTAAAAATTATATGCTAGCATTTCTCATTACCACTTTTTGAAATCATTGCTTCTATGACAACAAAATGTCTACGCAAAAACTTTATTTATAAGCGTAGCGAAGCACGCCGGGCCCTCCTAGTATCTATTATCTAGAGATGCACCACGTACATCAATACTCATACCATTATCACGTCGACGATACAAAGGATAACCATTCACAGATTCTTTAGTATTTTCAGAAAAAGGTTTTGGAAAATTCTTACTACATTTACCATCTCTCATACTAACAGGATTTAGAGCACCACATGGTCCAAGCATCATATGACGTTTCACATATTCATGTAATTTATGAAAAAGAATGGGATCACAGATTTCAGAACATACAAATTTATGAATCATTTCATTTCCATCAATTCTATCTTCATCTGACAAATTTAACAAGCACATCAGCAGTAACATTCTCAGGTCTTTCACAAAATTTATGCATTGATTTAAAAGAACGAACAAATCTCACGCATAAGAAAAACTTCACATACATTGGCATTTCTAAAAATTAAAATGAAGAACAGATCCAAATTATTCACATGCATTCACGTCAGTGTACATAAGAAAACTAAAAAATAAAATACAACCAGCATTGCATCATCTGACAAATTTAACAAACACATCAGCAGTAACATTCTCAGGTCTTTCACAAAATTCATGCATTGATTTAAGAGAACGAACAAATCTCACGCATAAGAAAAACTTCACATACATTGGCATTTCTAAAAATTAAAATTAAGAACAGGACAAAATTATTCACATGCATTCACGTCAGTGTACATAAGAAAACTAAAAAATAAAATACAACTTGTAAATACACTGAAATTTGATTAGAATATCTATTTTACTAATATACTACGCATACGATACGTTTATTACTACCCACTACCAAAGAATATATAAAAAAGAAAATATAAAAAAAACAAATTTCATCATTCATAAAATCAACATTATTACGCATAAAATCTCTTTTATTCCGACGACTCGATCTAACCTTCCATGTACGAAGACATAAGAAGACTAAAATGAAATTGCATCTATCAAAGAATATATAAAAAAGAAAATATAAAAAAATAAAATAAATTTTTAAGTTTTAAATTTAATTTCGTTTTTGTATGTTTGTAAACTTATAATGCATATGTATATAAAAAGTTTTTCGTATATAATAACTTTTTTGTTTATGATCCGAGAAATCCCAATCCCAATCCCAGACCTAGGTTACAGTATTATCAGTTAGCACTGAAAATTTGAAATCAATCAAAATTCGAATAAAAAAGCCTTAGGCTCAACAAAATTTTAGCGTATTAATATATTAATATATAAGATACGTTCTATCACCGGTTCCATACTGTTCAGTGCTGGAAAACTTTCTTCACTTTCATTCTGAGAACAAAGGGACTCAAAAACAAATTGTCGACCAGCTGGCTGCTGTATGTCGCTGGCGCAATAAAAATGAAGAACGTGTTGTTTTTGACAGGCTCGTTTCTTGGAGTGAAGTGGAAAAGTTTTTCTTTTTCATTTTACATAATCATTATATTTTCTGATGTGGTCTACTGAAACACACTAGATTTAATAAAAAACTGTCTGTTTTTTGTAATATGTTTAGTATTTTTTTGAAAACTTCTATTCACGGCAATTGATGTAGCCTTAATGTTTGTGTGATATTAAAAATGCTATTGAATTGTGTAATTTAATGAAGTGTAAGGTTAAACATTAATATGGTTTTTCCTTTGTTTATCTTGTGAAATAACCTGTGCAAAGCGATGGTGCATTTCTGGAAAATACATTACTAATTATATTTTTGTTTCTTTTAAGCAAACATGGTGGACATATATTGTAAAAATTATACGTGGGTCTAGATTTCCATCGGTATAAATTATTGGCACCATATTGCTTCATCTTCATAATCACATATTGCTATTGCATAATCTTCATTGGGGTACATATGTGATATTAAATACGGTTCAGCGGTAGAACTTATTGTTGCCATAGTGTTTCATCTACGTCATTAAGGAGCGATATTTTGCACGTGATAAAAAGGAATATTATACAATAGATTATAATAGATTATCATCGATCGATATTATAATAGATTATCATCGTTATAAATTGTTATATCGGTATTGTTCATCTATATCATCAAAGGAAATGCATTATCATCGTGCCACATACAATTATGCATTTTGAAAAGAAATCTATTCAAAATCGGTAACAATTTTCGATGTCTTGTCGTGCTCAATATCTAAAGGATTTCTGTAAGTTTTACAAGCACATAGGCAATCGCAGATCATACCATGGTTTTGTGACCAATGAAATATTCATAACTCGAAAAACAGTCAACCAGATCAATTCCATGTCCAACAGTTCTTCTCAAAAACACAATTTTAGAAATAAGTCAAAACTATGCCTTCGCAAATTACAAAAAATTGTTTTAAACTAAAAAAAAAATCACCAAGATAAAAAGGGATTTGATTTCAAGATTTTCACTATGAACCCCCATCCACATAATATTTTAAATGATGAGATCATCGCTATAGTTTTCATTTCTACAACTTTTGTTTTAACAGTGAATTTGTTTAAATTTTGTTATGCCCGCCAAACGTCTAACAGACATCATTTAAAAAAAAATCTACAGTCGAATCCAGAACAAATTTAAGTTCTGTATAGGTCGGTTGACCCGAAATTAGTTATTTGTAGTTAACAGCCCCGGCTGCACTGGCAGTAAAGACTAAGTTCCTACCCAACCCACACTTTTCCATCTTTCATTTGTAATGCGCCTTCATTGCATTTTTCATTAACATTTTTATTAACAATCATCGGTACACATGATTCTTTTTTTTACCCACTCGAAGCATAAAGGTTATAATAGCTTTTGTTATATACTTGCATTCTATTTACAAACGGTTCGAATTTTGTTTATTTTCCGTGTTTAAATAAAAAAACGAAACAAAAGAATTGCTAACGTTTAAATTTCTCTTCGTTTTATTATAATAATGAAACAGAGAAAGAAAGAAATCGTTGCAATACATGAACATTTCCAGTTCTTTTTGCTTGTTTTCTTAATTGATGAAAAGGGTGGTCATATTTTCTGTGCATGTTTTACGAGTTAATAGACTAATAAGACTATGTTTGTGTGATAACTGAAACAACCTGTGGCTCTGTAAATGGTTTTTTTTAAATGTATTGTGTATAACAATAAGAATATATGCAATCAACTCTTCTTCTTTCTTGTTTAGAGTAATTAAAAATATATAAATACATACATTTTTTGAATTCTTTTTTGAGTTGTAATTTTGATATCAAAATAAATTCATTTCGCCAATCGAGATTTATAATTTTAAAATTATAAACTCTAATTTTTTCGGTCGTAATTTGTAAATTAAATATAAATTTAAAATTAATTTTAAATCGTGTTTGATGTTTTAAAATAGAATTAATTGAAATTCTTGTAGAGCCGGAATTTATATTTAGAATCCAATTCATTGTTTTTTGGAATCTGAGCTTGCGTTTTATATTTAAAATAAAATATAAATTAAAATTTATATAGTAACTGTAAACAAAATTTCTTGTTGTACTATTTCGCAATTGAGTTTTTATTATTTATAAATTAACTAATTTTGCTATATTTAATTTTTGTGCTCGATCCGATTTCGATTATTACATCATCCTCAGGAGCTTACAAAAAACTCAGTTTTTTGTAAGCTCCTGAGGATGATGTAATAATCGAAATCGGATCGAGCACATAAATTAAATTAGTTTTTATTATTTATAAATTAACTATAAATAATAAAAACTCAATTGCGAAATACTACAACAAGAAATTTTATTTACAATTATTTATCATATTTCGCCAAGTACCAGCGGTAAAATCCATCGAATTTAAATTTATATAGAGTCGCGATATAAGGAAGTTTAAAATTGAGAAAATTAAACTCAAAGCTGATATGTTAAGTTATAAAAATGGAAAAAAAATATATTTTAGTAATAAAAAATTACACAAATTAAATAACTTACCGCAGGTCGATATAAGCTTCAATATTGATGTAGATAAAAAATTCGATCGATCGATTCGATAATTCGGCTTTGAATTTTACATTTACCTCGGAAAATTCATAATTTATTGCCGATTTAGCCGAATTAATTTTATTCTGAATCGAGAAAATTTTGGATGACATTAATTTGGCGTTTTGCTGTATAAACGATATTAGAATATTGAAACAAAACAAAAGTCGTGGAAAGTGCAATTAATTGTTATAGCGACATACAAGGACGAAAGTCACTGCCACCTGTGATATCAAATATCAACAAGCTAAGTTTCGTTTTATGTTTATAATATTCTTTAAAATTTTTATTTTTAAAATTACTTTTATGACCATCATGGTCTTGTGAATATAAATTAAATTATTAGTGTTATGTTAGAGATCTTTTTTTTGTGTTTGAAGCCACACAAAGTCTGTTTCATTCGAATGTCATTTAAAATTAAATTCCCTGGGATATAAAATAGATGCCGTATGTATCTATATTATTTTTATAATAAAGCCCAATGTCTTTACAATTTTTATTTTGCAATGTTCGAAACTAACGGGGAAACAACAAGAAATAAGTTTCACATTTTGAAAATAAGTATGCAAAACTGTGCTTTTGAAAATTACAAAAAAATTGTCTTGGACTAGAAAGAACTCATCTTACATATGACACCCTACTTGTCATGTCCAAATTAAATTTTTACTCTCAAACCCCTCCAAATAACGTTTTAAATAATGAGCCAACACGCTATGAATATCATTTAATCATTACAACATTTCCTATAACCGTGATCTTTTTAAAATATTTTCTTTTGTAATGGTTAAAGTTAAATGGGGGGGGGGGGGGGCAGTAAAGTAAATGTATACAAAATGTACATAAATCTTTCAGGCATAACTACATAAGTATTTGATGTATGACTTTTGTGACTATAGGATCTTCTAATACTCTATGAATTTTTCCTAGACTAATATTTTTGGTAACGTTATTACGACAAAACTGAAGATTGCGGTCGTATTTTGAAGTTCTAAAATGAAAATGTATATGTGTGATTATATTTGTAAATGAGGCGTCCATTGTTTCGTCATTTTCTTAGCGATTAAATTTAAATAAAAAAAAATCAGCATTCAAAAAATTTAAATATTTGGCATGTGGCTTACATATAATAAATAATAGTAGTTTTTCACAATTTTCTTAATATTATAAAAATAAATATAAATATTACTAAACTGACATGAAAAATGGCAATAAAAAAAATTAAATAAATATAATAAGTTTTTTTAATCACTAAAATTAATTATTCAAAGTCCCCGTTTGTTTTATATACATATTATCATTACCCTCACAAAAAATTTCTTTTGTACATAAAAGTTAAGTTAAGTCATTTAATAAAATCTTAAACTAATTTTTCACTCTCCTCGTTTTTTTATTTTTGGTTTATTGTTCGTATCATAAAGAAATTTCGTTTCGCTTTGTTTTTAATTTTTCGTGAAACATGCGGCAAACATTTGTGTGAACATACTTGCTCAGGCGTTTTACAGCATGTTCATGGTATGATGGACATCATGTGCATGACACGCATTATGCGCGGGGATTTTGTAACACGCACAATAAATGCTCATTTCATGCAGTTTTTTCAAAATTGTTTAACGTATGTGTGATCTACGGGTTTGGAAGATTGTTTCCAACTACCATTTGAACTACAATTAACCTCAAATATAATCGGAATTTCTTTTCCGGTTCTAATGGATATCGTAAAGAGTCATTACAAATGTATAAAATGTTGTTAGATCTCTTGTTTCATTTTTTACTGTAGAAAACACCCCAATTAAATTTAACTGGGATCATGAATTAATGTTCGATTAACGGCTTAAGTATTTTAAAGCAGGAATGGTATCGTATGCTCAAACATTAATGAACCTTTAGAAAGATAGAAGTAAAATAAAAAAACAATTACAGATTCTGTTAGTATTAATAAAAGACCCCACCCCACCTACTTAAAACCTATGGAGCTTCCACAAGATAAGATTTTATCTGGAGGAATTACGTATTGACGTAAATAATCTGTATGCATTGAACTCTATCGAAGACGACCTGCAATAAATAAACGAGATGAGTAACATTACTTTCAAAACATTACGTATTATAATCGATTAAAGTTTAATGAATTCCATTCTCTCGCAAATTTGATATGTAACAACGGTGCTCGAGAATAAAATATATCATAAAACAACTTGTCGATGGAAATACTGTTAAGTTGTTAAACAATAACAAATAAACATAACCTCAAAAATATTGTTTTAAAATTTTTATTGTGTAATAAAAACAAGAATTAACTCTTCAACTTACGATTATCTGGGCAAAAACCAAAAGTTATTGAATAAACTAACAAAATTAATAATGCAAGTAAAATCAAAAAAACGAACTGAAATGGATTATTAATGTTTAGTTTTTCGATAAAGTGCTTCTTTTCCAGTGTAGCCTCAAATGGGATGTGCATTGAATAAGCAGCTTAAAATTTTATTTCCTTTTCAATACATTTTCAAATTAATATTGAAAATTAACAAAAACCTTAAGCAAAAACCAAAAACTATCCATATAATACCAACAAAACAAATAACTATTTGCATACACAACAAATTCTATCGTAATCTCAAGAATATACAGAAAAAATAGAGTTCCTCAACCATTGTACTCTCATAACCATAGATCGAAAACAATAACAATTTTCTGTTCGTAATAGGTCTGGTAGATAGATTATTGAATAAAATATTAAATAAAAAGGAAGAGATAAGGAAAACCAAAAAGATTGATGTTCATTTTTCATAGTAATATTGGAGATAATAGCAAAATGATACAATAGATAGAACATTATGAAATTTTTGGTTAGATAATGAGAAGTTTACTGTTGGTTGCATAGCGGTTTGAATTATATGCAAACTTATGAATCGATTATACAGAGCACAGAATTAATATTATTTACAGAGATTTTTTATAGTATAGTTAAAGTTTTATTGTTATTCTGGACAGTTATCCAAAGTCTATCTATCTATGGCCAGTTTTGTGTACTAATCATCTTGTTGTATCTAATTTTGATAACAGTGATATCCAGAGCTTTCTTGCAGTATATTTTATCAATTTTCTTTGGACAAAAATGTATAGATACAAACTTACACGATATGCCAGGGATTAAAGCTAGCTGAGGCTAGCTCTAATCATCTCAAGGCACGCAGTTTTTCTAATGTTCCTGATAATAATTCCACTATCAGAAAGACATAGTAACTAACCAAAGCTTTTAATAATGATAATATGTCTAACTAAAGCATTAAACGTTATAACAGAGCACACCTGCGTTGTCAACCTCCTAAAAGCACCTTTAGTTGCTACTAAACTCGTCTAAAAAATTACTGTTACAAAATTTTAAATTTAGAAAATAAAATTCAATCTAATCCACTTAGCCTAATGTACCTAGTATTAATGTACATTGAGCCTACGCCTTATGTACATTAAAACAATTGATATGAAAAAAGTTTTAGTTACAATAAATAAAAAAAATCGGACAAGTGGGAATGTCCAACGAGAATAATTCTTCTCAAAAACAAAAATTTTAAAAATAAATCAAAAGCGGTGCAATAAAATTGCTTTGATCACTTGTCAAGATCAAAAATAATTTTTTTCAAAATTTCTACTCTCAACCCTCAAGAATACTTGAAATTATAACCACCAAAAAAAAGTTTATGTTTTTTATACTAAATTCTAACAACCATGAATTTTTTTAATTTTTTCTTTTGTATTGTTCGCAGATAAGGGGGGAGTCTACCGCAAGCAAAAAATTTCACACTTTCAAAATTAAGTTAAAACAGTGTTTGAAAAAATTAGAAAAAAATGGTTCTACACCAGATAAAAAAAAATATTGCGACGCTGATGCATAGGCTGACTTCACCACAGCTCTGGAAACATAGTGTTCTGGATATATAATGAGCTAATATCCATAAAATACTTTAATTAAAAGCTAACCAATATTATGGACTTCGTAGTTCTAATAATAAAAATATTAAAGCAGGCATTAGTAACCCAACAAACATAAATTCTGTTGTACGAGAAAAATTAAAAAAATTTTTATCGGAAGTGACAAACCGGAAGTTAGGATGCAGAACTGTTGTAAACCGTACTAAATGTGTATGTACCAAATTAAATCCAATTCGATTATCAGGTACAGAAGTTATTGAGCTTCCAAAATGCCAGGTGCTTGGAGGACCTCCTACCACTTTGTTCACTATCGCTGAAAAAACTTATCAGTTCCTTGCTATACATATTTGCATCTTTTAGCAAAGTGTAATCAAAATTACTTAACGAACGAATGTTGTATGCTTCCAACAAACATTGAAACAATAAACAGGTGCTCGGGAGGACCCCACCACTTATCCCAATATTGTCCAAAAACTAGTCAATTCTTTGTCAATAAAGTCTTCATCTTTTTTCAAAGTGCCATTAAAATTGGTTAATGAATGAAATCTGTATGCTCCCAACAAACTTTAAAAACAAAGTGTGAGAAGTCAGCAGTTGTATGGTAGACCCCCGCCACTCTGATCAATGTGTCTCAAAAGATGATAATTATCTTCTTACACTAATTGAAACCTTTCCATAAGTTTTCCATTACAGCCTACAATAATGAAGTGATTATGATACTTCATTATTGTAGACTGTAGTGTGCATAAAGATACTGAAAAAACTGCCAACAATTAAAAAAAATTTTTTTTACCGGAAGTTGGGATGCAGAATTTTTGTAAATCATACTAAATGCTTATGTACCAAGTTTCATCCAATTTGATTATCAGTTACAGATGTTATAGAGCTTTAAAAAAAAAAACAGATGTATGGAACACCCCCCACCACTTTGTTCACTATCGCTCAAAAACTAATCAGTTTCTTGCCATACATGTTTGAATTTTTTTCCAAAGTGTCATCAAAATTCGTTCACGAACGAATGCTGTGTGCTCCCAACAAACATTGAAAAAATGATGACACAGTAAACAGGTGTTGGGGAGACCCCGTACCACTTATCCCAATATTGTCCAAAAACTAATCAGTTCCTTGTCATTTAAGTCCCCACCTTTTAGCAAAGTGTCATTAGAATTGATTAATGAATGAAGTCTGTATGCTCCCAACAAACTTTAAAAACAAAGTGTGAAAAGTCAGCAGTTGTATGGTAGATCCCCCGCCACTTTGATCAATGTGTCCCTAAAGATGGAATTATCTTCTCACACTAATTGAACCCTTTTCCATATGTTTCATCATAATCACTTCATTATTGTAGGCTGTAGTGTGCATAAAGACACTGAAAAAACTTCAAAAAAGTACAAAAAAATTTTTTTTATCGGAAGTGAAAAACTGGAAGTTTGGATGCAGAACTGTTGTGAACTGTACTAAATGCTCATGTACCAAGTTTCATCCAATTCGGTTATCAGATACAGATGTTATTGAGCTTTCAAAAAAACAGGTGTATGGGACACCCCCCACCACTTTGTTCACTATCGCTCAAAAACTAATAAGTTTCTTGCCATACATGTTTGCATCTTTTTCCAAAGTGTCATCAAAATTTGTTCACGAACGAATGCTGTGTGCTGCCAACAAACATTGAAAAAAGCGTGACACATTAAACAGGTGTTCGGGAGGACCCCCACCACTTATTCCAATATTTTCCAAAAACTAATCAGTTCTTTGTTCCTTAAGTCTCCCACTTTTTTCAAAGTGTCATTAAAATAAATTAATGAATGAAGTCTATATGCGCCCAACAAACTTAAAAAACAAAGTCTGAAAAGTCAGCATTTGTATGGTAGACCCCCGCCACTTTGATCAATGTGTCCCAAAACATGATAATTATCTTCTCACACTAATTGAACCCTTTTTCATATGTTTCATCATAATCACTTCATTATTGTAGGCTGTAGTGTGCATAAAGACACTGAAAAAACTTCAAAAAAGTACAGAAAAAATTTTTTTACCGGAAGTGAAAAACCGGAAGTTGGGATGCAGAACTATTGTGAACTGTACTACATACTCATGTACCAAGTTTCATTCAATTCGGTTATCAGGTACAGATGTTATTGAGCTTTCAAAAAAACAGGTGCTCCAGGGACCCCCCACCACTTTGTTCACTATCGCTCAAAAACTAATCAGTTCCTTGTCATACATGTTTGCATCTTTTTCCAAAGTGTCATCAAAATTCATACTCGAATGAATGTTTTATGCTCCCAACAAACATAAAAACTTTGTGGAAAAAACCACCTGTTGTATGGTGGACACCCCAACCCTTTATCCAATGTGCTCCAAAAGCTGATAAAATCTTTCTAATGTTATATAAAAGCTTTTCGGAACGTTTCATGAAAATCGATCGGTAATTATAGGCTACAGTAGGGATAAACACCTGCAAAAAAACTTTTTAACCAGAAGTGACAAACCGGAAGTTGGTATGCAGAAATATTGGAAACAGTACTAAAACCTTATATACTAAGTTTCAATAAGATCATAGCCCGGGATCAAAAGTTATTCAAAATTTAAACTTAGAGGTGTTCGGGTGACCCCCCGCCATTTTGTCCAAATTTAAAATGAATCCAAATCTTCCATTTTTAAGTGAACCTGTATCATTTGCCAAAGTTTCATCAAGATCCAATGCAGAAAACTCAACCACCCACCCACCCACCCACGCACACACAGACGTACACCAAAATTTTTTTTTTGCTATTTAGATAGAGGATGGTCCAAAACAAAAGAAAAAATTAAATTTAGGGTATGTAAGATTTTTTTTTTCACGATAGATTGCATTACTTCATACAATTTAAAATTGTGGTGAAGTAATAATCTTTCACATGACACCCAACTTGTCAAGGACACCGAGCTAGTCAAGGTCGTAAATAATTTTATCTAGAAAATTCTACTCTCAACTCCCTCTAAAGAGCATTTGAAATGATGCGTTGACTGTATATGTTTTTCGTTCAATCATTACAACATTACCTAACAGCCGTTCATTTTTTTAATTTTTTGCTTATGTAATGTTAGAAAATAGGGAGTAAAATAAATCGAAAACTGTGCTTTTGAAAATCCCAAAAAAATAGTTTTGAACTAGAAAAAACTAGTCAAAGTCAATCTCCTTCAAATAACAATTGAAATTATAAGCCGACCGCAAAAATTTTCATTTTTTCCTTTCAATTTGCATTTGGGTCAAACAAGTTTTTTTCACCATTTCCCACCCCATCCTTTAAAAACACACAAATATAATTATTTGAGACTTCGCTATAATTTTCGTTTAAAATTTAGCAACTGTCTGTCTCTGTGTTTCAACTATTTCTGTTGATCAACGGCCGAAAGTTGGACTGTTTTGAAAATAACACAATAACTGTGCACCTCAAAGTTCTAAATAAAAATTCCAATGTTTTGTTAATTTGGTGCTCTTTCAAAAGACAGCCCACTTGACTGGGGTTTAAATACTGCTTTTTTCCTTTTTCATTTCCTCCTTTACATATATAACTATGAGTATTTCACACTTTTCTATATTTTTAATTCAAAACTTATTAATTTTTTTATTATTCCAAAAACATTTTAAGATTTTTGATCAGATTTGTAGCTAATTGAAGAAAAAAAACATAAAGAAAATGCCATTATTCGTTTAACGGTACTTTTTTGACAATAACTAAAAACTGAGCACCGCAAAATTCTAAAAATATTGCATTGTTTTCTAAATTAGGAGCTCTTTCAAATGACGCCCCGGGATCTTGACCATGTTTTAAATAGCGTTTTTACCCATTCTCATTTTTACCCCCTTAATAAATATAATTATGAGTATATGACACTTTTTTATATTTTTTATTAAAAACTTACTAATTTTTCTATCATTCCAAACACATTTGAAGAATTTCGATAAGCTAGGTGCGGATCTAATCAATGTAAGAAAACACCAAGAAACCGTAATTATTCAAAATTACACAAAAACTGGTGAAGTATAAAATTCCAAAACCGATGTTTAGAAAATACTAAAATGAAGCCCTTTCATATGATGCCCTACTTGAAAGTTGAATCTATAAGCAAATGTATTTTTTCAAAGGTCTCACACCGTAACCCTGTAAACCAAACGAAGACAACTTTAGTTTTATTTGTATCTGTCATCTTATATGGACAGGCTAGTTTTATACGATGTAATGTGAAAAACTCGTTTTACTCTCATTAATAGGGTTCGTTATAAAAAACGGAACTCTAAAAATGGCCGGTTTCATTTAACTTTTTATAAGACACCAAAAACAAACGGCCACTTTGAATAATTAATTTTAGTAGTTTTATTATTATATTTTAAAAATTATTGTATTCTTTTAATATTTTTGTTTGCTTGAAAACTTGTCGGCTTACTGATATTAAAATTTATTTATTAAAAAATTATTTATAAATTTAAATTTAAAAGATTTTCTTTGGAAAAGAAGCATTTACTTAATGGAGAAGTTTTCCAAGAAAATGTCTGGGCTAAAAGGAACAGTTGGGTTGGTATATATCAGGTCGTGTTAGATGAAATGTTGTTTATACAAGTTGAAATTTTTTAAAAGAACCCTTTAAACTAAATGAAAAGGTTTTTTAGAAAGTTTGCTGGATTTATAGTAACAGTTGGATTGTGAATATTAGGTTGTGTCATATTGAATGTCGGAATTATTACACCAATAGCAGAGGTTTTCTAAGAAATTTTCTGTACTAATTGAAACTGTTGGGTTGAAAAATAAAAGCTCGTGTTCGTTGCAATTATTGATAATAAGCGTCTACCTAAATGAAAAAGATTTCTGCTATGTTCTCTGGACTAACAGAAAATATTACTTAAGGGAAATAGTATGATGTTGATTTTTTTAGAAAAAAGTGCATCCTTGTTTCGTTTTATTTCAATTCATTTATGATCGGTTATACTTTTCCAACAACGCAGTTGATGTTTCGTGTTGGTTTAATAGTACAATTTTAAGATATAAAGGGGCTGAAATCTCACAGCTCTGAAATATCAAGACTTCGGTCTGGATCAAGGATTTTGATACAGTTTTCGGCAAAAAACTTTTATGAGGACATTGTTTTTAGTTTTGGACAGCGATGTTTATCAAACATAAAACTCTTTGTTAAAGTGCATGTTTAGAAATTTATTACAAAACAAACACGATATATAAATACGTTGCTGAAAAATTATAACTGATAATAAATAAACATAATTTAGTGAAAAGATGATACAATCACCAAACAACTCAAAAACCTCTTCATTTAGATTTTCGAGAAAATATTTGAAAATCAAAAATTCATATTTCTTTCAACATTACCAAAATATTCTAAAAATTATAATAAAAACAAAACTTTAAACTAACTAACTACTTTTTTACTCGCCTACATATTAAAGTTGTACTTTATTACTGTGATTTGCAGTTGTAAAGTGTCACTTTTTAACCATTTATTTTGATGTCATAGTTACGTCCAAAAAAGCAAAAAACATTTGTATTTGTTTAAATTCTATAAAAAACAGAAATTTTTATCAAATTAACCATTCAATTCCATATTTCTTATCCAATTAAAATTATTGTTATTATTTGTTGTCATAGTTATACAACTATTTTGAAAAAAATAACAAATATTTTGTCAAAGGTTACTTTGTTCAACATATTTTCATTCCAAAATTTATGCAAAATTATAACTTTGACTTAGAATAAACAATTTTTAGGGTTCCGTACTTTGCAAAAGTAAAAACGATACCCTATTGGTGAGACTTCGGTGTCCGTCCGAATTTCTACATATTCGATTTACTAACAAACTATAAGCGCTATCAAGTTGAAATTTTCTACAATTATTAAATGTGTTTTTTCACGCCTGCTGATAACAAAAAAATTTCAAATGTTTGTTTTTATCTATATGTTATGGACATAGATAAGAAAATAGTAAAACAAAAGTTTTTTGTAAGGAATCGTGTTTGGTTTAGAAAAATCGAAAAAGATCAAAATATTTCTAAAAAAAATTTCATTGATTTTTCGACTGCTTAGTTTTTTAGATATTGCCAAAAACGAGTGTTTGTTTTCCTGTCCCCCGACCCCCCCCCCCCCCCCCCTTAACTTCGAACATTACACAAGAAAAAATTTGAAAACATGCATGTTTATGGGCAATATTGTAAAGATTGAACGAAAACTATAGCGGTCGGCTCATCATTTCAAATGTTATTTTGAGGGGGTTGAGAGTGAAAATTTTGACAACAAATTATTTTTGAGCTTGTCGAGTGGGATGTCATATGAAATGTGATTGTTTTTCCGGTCCAAAACAATCTATTTTTTGTAATTTTTAAAAGCGCAGCTTTTGTGTTAGGGTCAAAAATGTGAAAAAATTTTCCTGTCCTTCCCCCTTAACAACAAACATTACAAAAGAAAAAAATTGGAAAAATTCATGGTTACGGGCAATATTGTAAAGATTGAACGAAAACTATAGCGGTCGGCTCATAATTTCAAATGATATTTTGAAGGGGTTGAAGGTGGAAATTTTGAAAACAAATTATTTTTGACCTTGTTGAGTGAGTACACTCAAAAAAATAATTGGTTATCAACAAAGCAAAATGCAGTTAAAACAACCAAAAACTGTGATATGTTTTAGCTAATCTCAAAATGATGTCAACCTTACTAAAAAAATTTGGTTTAAGATACCAAAACCATAATCGGTTAGCTCAATCGTTATTCTGTAACTTATGCGGTTGGATTTACCACATATATTTTAATAAATAGGTTGGTTAATTTAACCTATTTTGTGGTTGGGAAAACAGACAATCAACGGTAAATTTAACTATTTCATGTGGTTCGTCAAACCGCATAATACGATCACAAATAGAAAAATATTATTTTAATTTTAATTGTTTATTAAAATATAGGAGTATTCAAAATTAATTATACAATTAATTAACAAACATTTTTGTGAACTAGATTTTAAACATATTATTGTTTATGTATATATTCCATTTGGTTGATTTAAATTAATTTAATAACATTTTCTTATGTAAATTAAACTGTTTATTATTTTCTTATAGGACTGAAGTTTTTAAAAATAATCCTTTAGTCAAATTGCAGTTTCTCCATTAGGTAATAAATGAATATGAATTGGAGGCTCTGTCGAATCATTCATATCTATCATAAGATGCGTTTTATTTGTTGCAGATGGAGCTAAAAATACACATTAACATTATTTGTTACAATATAGCCAGTTTTATGAATAATACCTTTAAATTAAATTTCAGTCGTTAATCTCAATTTAACAATTTTAAATTTTTTTATAAGTTTAACATAAATGTTTTTATAGTATAAGTAAAGTACTGTCTTTATATTTGGCACAAAGTTTTCACATCACATGCACAAATTATTTTAAAGAATCTATATAACGTATTAAAATTTTTTGAATGATTTTTAATAATTATTATTGAATCATATTTACGTTTTGGTAATCCGAATACATTCTAAGAAGTTTCCTCGATAACTACAAAAAAAATTAAAACAAAATGCATCGGCAGAAATTGCGAACGAATGAGTTGTTGAATATAACCACATATAAAAAAAGGCTTGAACGAATGGTGCGGTTGAATTCACTGATATATATATATAAATTCGAACCAAACATGCGGTTATTTAAAAGGGGTAACATTTAATAACTGCGTGGTGTAGTTGATTCAAACGATATTGTATTTATGTTAAACTTTTTATTTTTGTTAAAAATAATTAATTCAATGTGGTTAAGACTACCTCATATAATTTGGTTAATACGGAATGATTTTAACCACTATGCGGTTACGGCCATAGAAATTTAAAGAAAATTTTGATAGTTTAAATTAACCTCATATATGGTTAGCTTTTAACCACATATATTTTTTTGAGTGTAGGATGTCATATGAAAGGTGAAATTTTTTCATGTCATATGAAAGGTGAATTTTTTTCATGTCATATGAAAGGTGAATTCTTTGTGAGGTTGATCACTAATTACAAACATTTTTGAAATTGTTGAACTATTGAGCTACTGTTGAACTATAAAATTGGAACAGTCAAGTAAATCGAGTTTGGGGATCTGTTCTTTTCGTTAGGTCTGATACAGTACCACTAGTGCAGAAAAAAAGTAGCCACCATCACTTCGATTTTAGCTTTGTATGCAGTCATTGTGAATGTTCAACTAGCTGGAGCTTAAATCCTGTTGGTATACCGACCTCCCTAATGTTCAGTAGACAAATCACTCAACTGTGTTAACAATCCACCCGTTGGAAATAATTTGATGGCACTTTTTACTCCTTTTTATTTCCGGTGGTTTCAATAAAAATCCTCAAAACTGGCTTTCAAAATATTTTCTGCAAAAAAATTTACAAAGAAAAATTCATGAACCAGCAACAGTTGAAGCTACAACAATTGATAATATATTTTCCAATATAAATAATTTATAAACTTGCGTTATTGAAGCTTTCTTTAGCTACCATAACAGTTTTGGTAAGATGCAACCCAACGTGAAACTTTGCTAACAAAAATAGTTGTTTTCTCAAATACTATATACACGGAACCCTCAGCGAGCGAATTATATTCGCACTTGAATGACTTTTTTTCTAAACGAAAAAAAAAATTTTCTAAACGAATTCCCCGCGTTGATAAATTCTCATAATTTTTTGAAAATTTCCTCAAGCAAGTGGTGTTATGAACAGCACTCGGCCTACGGCCGAGTGCTATTATACTTGCTTTCGAAATTTTTGGTAAACAATTATTTCGAATTATCACCGCCCTTGGGAGATTGCAACTGAAAATTTTTTGCCTTAGTTTTATTTTAATTTAAACCAATGAAATTCTCTAAAATGTAATGACATCGTTCAATTTCACCAATAAAATTTGAATTATACTAATAAGAAATATTTATACGTCTGACTTACTGGGATATTAAAAATCATCAATCTAATTTTGAAATATTTAATGGATATCACAGTAGGCCAACGAATAATTCATAAAAAATATATGAATAAATTAAAAATGGCAAAAAATACTTGCTTTCGAAATTTTTGGCAAAAAATTATTTCGAATTATCACCGCCCTTGGGAAATTACAACTGATAATTTATTGAAAAATAATTTTGTGAACCTAATTTTTGTATTATTTTTTATATTTTATTTTTCAACTTGAAAATGGCAATGTGCCGAAATATTGTTTTTATTGCTTTAATTAAAAACTAATATAAATGTTTCAAAAATAATTAAAAAATTTAAACTTTTTTCATAATTCTGAATATATTTAAAAATTATAACAAAATCAAAAATTGAAATTTTTTCCGATATATGGTACTTAAAATATTGCAAAAATTATAACGAAATCAAAAATACAAACTATTTTCAAATTTCTAAAAATATTGAAAAATTATTACAAAATCGAAAATTGAAACTTTGTCCAAATTCTAAAAATATTTCAAAAATTAAAAATCCAAACAACTTTTCCAGAACTTTTTAAAGTATCGCAAAAATTATAACAATATCAAATATACAAACTTTTTTCAAAATTCCAAAAATTATAATAAAATCAAAATTTCCATGTCCAATTTCATGTTCGATTGCATTTCATGTCATAAAAATAGTTAATTTCATTTTGTTCCAAAAAATTGATTAAAATAAAATGAAAATCATGCCTTTGACAAACTTGACAACATTTTTTTGACAAACTTATAATGCAATAATCTAGTTTTTGGTCTCACATACCCCTCACAATCCCGACCATCAAGATTTCTCAAAAATTCAATGTTCCTATTCGTAATCACTTAAAATGAACGATTTTTAAGCAAAAAATATGCAAATTTCCTTGTTTTGACACACTTGACAAATTTTTTGACAGGCACCGGTACAGTTATCGATCACGTCGTCCTTTCGGCTCTTACCATAGAGTATACCTATTTTTATAAAAAAATTTAGAAACATTTTTGAAATCCCTCCAGCGGTATTCTAGATTTCATCTGTTGTGACGGCCGACCGGCCGGTAGACAGACATACATTTTTTTTGCTTTTTTAGAATCAGTAAGTCCTACAACGTTGAGAAATGCCAAACAAGTGGGGGGTACGAATTTCACTTTTGGCTCAAGAATGTAATACTTAGGTCTTAAGTCTTTTAGACCGAAGTACTTTTAAATAAGATTAAGCTACATCTACATTTATATACCAGAATTGTAATACTAAATGCTATAATGTGTAGTTGCTAATTTTATAGTTGATTTAAATTATGGTACAAATAAATTGTTATAAATAAAAAAATAAGGTGAAATGTTTGATTTTTTGTTACACAGCTGAATAATATTCACATCTTATGAAAAGTATAAAACTTGTTCGTTAGAAAATAGAAAAATTTATTATTTTTAGGAAGCATCTTTTAGGCTGCGTATTCACAAACTGACCTAAACAACAAAAAACATAATAAAACGATCATAAAATGTTAAAACATAGATGCAAAATCTGTTCTTATAATATGTTTATTTACCAAATTTATCATAGAATAAGTAGCTTAAGTTTTCTTTTTATTATAGATATGATAACTAAAATTTCGTGTTGCGTATTATTTTGTTTCTGTTATATTTTTATTGTTTTGTGGAACTATTTTCTCTAAAAAGTATTTTCCAGAAAAATGTTAGATGGAACACCATCGTAGATCATATATGTTACAATATTTTATTTCTAATTTATTTCTAGTTCGATCTGTAGTTGTATATTTGTGGTGACACTTCTAATTATATGTTTTGCAAAATGTAGTAGTACGCTCATTTTTTAAACGAAATGTTGAACACTACTTGTCGGAGATTCAAAAATTTTACTTCGTTAAATTCTGAGGTTAGATCACTAGATTGCAAATTCATCAAAAAATTGTGTTGATAAATCGTTTGGTTAAATAATTAATTAATCCAATATATTGAAAAGATAATAGTCCAATTTTATTTAATTACAACTTCAACTTGCGTCCTTTAATATGCTAATTTTGTTCCTATTTGTTATCAATTATCATACACAAACTTTGTAATATGTGAGTTCGAATGAATTTGAATGAAATAACGGAAAAACAACAAAAATTGCATATAATTTTTCAGTTGCTTCAGTTGCTTCAGTCATATCGAACACAATTATTGATTGATATGGTCCTCAAATCGCAGTTTTTCGTTTTCAATCGGCAAGGTATATAATAAAAAATATTAAGAAAATGTTATGAATATAAAGCGAATAGGAAGAATAAAAGAAATAAAAATAAAACGACAGATATTTTTAAACACGAGTGCTGGAGAATATAAAACATTCGAATGAAAACATTTCTCTTATTGCCATTCTTTATATATTCGTATTCTTTCCTAAAAAAAGGAATAAATGCGATTGGATTTTGAAAACATTCTTAAATACTCGATTGAAGAACGTTTCTTTCTCATCTCTGGTATTAGCCCAGTCATTTTAGCGATCAACCTCGGAATGAGAGATAATAAGCTGATTTTTCGTATATACCTTCATTTTGGCGTTCTAAAAGTTGCCTCAAAAGTATCATAAAATCTCGTGTCTGCGTCGTCAGTTATTCAAGGTAACAAAAGATTAGTTTTTTATGATTATCTCGGTTTCTATTGCTCCAATGACGTTAACATCTGTAATTGAAAATGTGGAGCGTAAAATTTTCAACAAATTTTATTAGAAACATTTTTTCATGCCCTCAACCGTTTTTGCGATAGAGGGCGGTGAACTAGTTTTCTTTTTTTCTTGACTCTGCTGCTGCATCAGCTGTTTGGCTACAGAATAAACACATTTTAAATCAATTTTTTAAATCAAACACTTCATTCCTCTTTTTACGAAGTACACTGGGTAATAAAGGTTGATCTCCTTCTAAGCGTCGTTTCAACGCCGCTATGGAGTTTTTATTGATGTTCACTTTTCGACACACAACATGCACATTCACAGAAGTTAAAATTTCTATCATACGTAAATAAGCTATTGCTTCGTAATTTAAACAGAAGTTAAAATATATAAAAAGTCTATGTCACCATCATTTCAATCGATACTAGCAGTTTTTTAAGTTTTCAAGCCACGCATAACTTTATCAAAATCACCTTCTGCAAGGTTTGGTTTCTCACTGATAAAATACCAATTTAGCCGTAATTTTCAAAATTTTACGTCCGTCGTTGCCGAGATCGGAAACGAGAATAAATGACAATTATTAAAAGTTCAAGGCAATATTTACAGATATCCACGGTTGACCTTGCTCACCGCCTTCTATCGCAAAAACGGTTGAGCGCAAGAAACATTGTTTCTAATAAAATTGCTTACAAATTTTATGCTTTACAATTTCTGTATTGGACGTTAACATAATTGGAGCAATAGAAACCAAGATAATTGAGAAAAACTGTTTTTTGTTACCTTTGACCTTGAATAACTGACGACGCAGACACGAGATTTTATGAGACTTTTGAGGCAACTTTTAGAACGCCAAAATGAAGGTATATACAAAAATTCAACTTATTATCTCTCATTCCGAGGTTGACCCATTTTTTATGCTAAAATGACTGAACTTTAGATATATATAAGGTTTTAGTACTGTTTTCAATATTTCTGCGTTCCAGCTTGCGGTTTCTCATGTCCGGTTAAAATTTTACTTTTGAATAGCCCTTGAATACCCTGATATAGCCTGAAACGTTGGTTAAAGGTTTTAATCAATATGATAAAGGTTTATTAGCTTTTTGGTTATATTGGACAAAGAGAATGGGTTTGGGCGTCTTTACGTTCGTTAGGAGCATCAACATTCGTTCGTAAATTAAATTTGATAACACTTTAAAAAAATATACAAATTTGTATGGAAATTGGAGCTGATTAGTTTATGAACGATATTGATCAAAGTGGCCCAGGTCTCCCGAGCACTTGATTTTTTGAAACCTCAATAGAATCGGTACATATTAATCAAATCAGATGAAATTTGGTAGAAAATTAGTGTGAGGACCACCACACAACTGCTGACTTTTCAAATTTTATTTTTAAAATTTGTTGGAAACATAAAAACTCCATTTATTAATCAATTTTGATGGCACTTTGGCAAAAGATGGACATTTGAAAAACAAAGATTTGATTTTTGGACAATATTGAGATTAGTGGTTTAGGTTCTCCAGCACATCTTTTTATTTGAATATCCAATAACATCAGTTCGTCATTGAATAATCAGTGATTGATTTGGACCAATCTTGGTAAATATATTTAGAGTATCATTTGTAAAAGTTTTGCATCCCAGCTGCTGGTTTTTCATCTCTGACTGTAAATTTGTTTTTATATTTTTATTTGCAAAACAGAATTTAGGTCTGTTGGAATACTACAGATTTCTTTAATGAACTAACTTTGATGAAACTTTAGCAAAAATAATGGTAAAAGGGGTGGGAACATCCAGAGCACGAATTTTATAAATAGAACTGTTTAAAATCTATAACCCTTTTGTTTCCACAGCTGTGTGAAGTCACTCTATGCCTCAGCGTTATCACTATTTGTTCAGGAAATAGCAGTAATTATTTGGAGATCGAATTTCGATTAAGTTTGTTTGTTTGGACACTGCTTTGTTTTGAATATTGTAACGCGTTAATTTGTTAACCCCCCGCGGGTCATTTTAATTTTTACACGCGTTTTTAGCTTGATTTTAAATTTTCTTGCCAGTGAGGTGTTAGTGGGTGGCCATGCTTAACTACTGCTCAGCTTTTGCAGTGTGCCGATCAGGTAAAGTCTACCAAAAACTATGTGTAAGTTTATAATGTTGAATCTCTAGCACAAAATGATACAATTTAATCGGTATTAGTCACATCAGCTAGTTGTAAATTGTCTTCCAAACTTGTAAATCACACACTTATTCATTTAATACTAACTTATTTGGAGTATGGAAAATATATTTTTGTAGAGTTAAACAACACTAAAATGATCTAGAATTGGTAATTGAATACAAAACGGAAATTATTAATGATTAAAAAACTCATCTTAAGTAGTTAAATAATAGTAAAATATCACCGCCTCGGTAGGTTAGTTGGATAGCATGTCTGCCAAAACGGATTGGAATCTTGGCACGTAGAAGAGAAAATGGGTGTTTTCTCTGGAGAAAATCCAAAATATACTATACAAATTGAAAAATTCAAATAATTCCCAAGTCCCAGCAAATGTTGTTGATATATTTGTTTTTTATTTTCAAACGTTTAACTACTATTGTCATTTATTCGAAGTTGCTTATCAGTCAATAATGAAACATTTAGAGTTTCTTCTAATTGAGAGAAAGGTCTAACGATGGATTGATAAACTTGACTTAAGTGATCAGTTCAATATATCCTAGCAACAAATGAATTTGTTTGAATTGCTAATTTACTGTAAATACAGCTTTAATGTTTTAACTTTTTTATTGAAACCAAAATATACTTTATAATGTGAGTAATACATCATGTCAGAAGCTATTCAGATCTGTCCTTGCTACCCCAATATTTCGTTGCAGAACACTACCTTTCCAGAACAATTATTTTAATGTGATCACCAAATTGCGGATTTCAATGCTCTCAATCACCATTTAAAGTAATAACGTTATCTCTATATTGTGATTTTCTTCACTGATCTAAATAACTTCCCTTGATATGACATCATCTGGTATTCAAAGAGTCTTAATAATATATATTTCAAAATCTTAACTAAAACAAAGCCTTTTATACCTGAGTACGGGGCAGTGATCTTTAATCTTGTCCATCTAGAAACCCCGTCAAATGTAACACATTTATTCTAAAAAGTGATTTTTGGGTTAAACCTTTTTTGTGTTGATGGCTCTAATAATTTTTCCATAAATTTGTGTTGTATTTCTCTCAATACATCAGTTTTATAACAAAAACTTTTTTACAAAAATAAATTATCAATGCATATGTTACCTTATAGAGAACATAAAAAAATTCTTTGAACTTCAATAGCTTAGTGCTCAATAGTATCCACCCACTCCACATGAAGCATATACATAATAGTAAAAAAAATTATATTAAAACTAAAAAAATAACCTCACATGAATCTTATGTATTTATGCTTTGCTTCTACTTGCTTTTATTTTTAATAGAATCTAAAATTTACATAAAATGAACATAAATTTTGGAAAATTTTATTAAATATAAAAACAAGAAAAAATTGTTTTTCTTAAAAACTGTTTCGATGTTTTCACCCTCAATCACTGTGAAAGGTTTTAGTGTTTTATTATATTTTCAATCTAGCAAAACTTGTTAAGTGACCTTTTGTATTATTTTTTTATGAATCAATTTATCGTTCAAAAAAACGTTGTACAGTAACGGTTTAAGTGTATGAATTTATTGTTTTGAAAGCTTTAACATCATTTACAAAACATAAATGGAACATGTAGTTTCATGGATATTCTTGCAGTTTATTTTTGACTCATAACTATAACTAAGTTAACTTCACAGGGAGAATATAAAAGAACAACTCAAATCCATAATTAACAAACACTTTTTACACGACAGTTTTCTTACTACTTAGAGCAACTCATTATGAATTTTCCTAAGAATAAAATGGTCAAAACTAAAAATTTCCTTAAGGATTGGCTCTACTATATTTTCGAAAATAAATTTTCATTTCACAAGGAAACTTGAAAAATGTATTATGTCAAATGATATGGAAGGGCTTATATTTTTTTGTTGTTTTTATTTTTTATAGAAATTGAAATTTATTTTAATCGTATTAAAAATAAATAAATTTACTTTAATTTAATTTCTTTTTTGTAGTATTTTGAATATTTTATGATGGAGCATGTGCTTAGTTTCTCAGTTGAAAATTTCAATGGAATATTTATTCGTATTATGGTATGATTGGCATGTATTAAAAGGAAAATAAAACGAACAAAATTATTCCGGTTTATCCAAAATTAACCTTAAAATTACGATTATTATTCGCAAAGTGAATTAAATCCATTCAAAAGGATAATTTTTTTTACAATCGTTTGAGCAAACCGTTAAAAAAAATTTCAATACTCGCACATAACATAAAATAACATAACATAATTCGTTCACATAAGATTAAATTCCTTTACAACGCTCAACAGCGTAACACTAAGGCAGATACTTAGTTTCTCGCTGGTTAAAAAATTTACATTAAAATTTTCCCGAAAATTGTTATTTCATAAGAACGATGCGAACTGTTATTTGTAAGGAGTACCAGTAAGCAGCTGTGATGCAGGTTTTGAACCGTTCATAGGAAATTTAGTCAATCCTAAACACTGTCAAATTCTTGACGATTTGAAAGCTCGCCATGATCTATGGCACAACGATGATTCACGAGATGAAAACATTCAAATTGAAGGCTCCAATTTGGGACTCCTCAACGAACCACATACAACAAATCTGACAAATAACTCGGGTAATCGACTGGAAATAAAGAAATTGAGATAGATTTATCGCTGTTTGGAAAAGTTTCAATATTGTATCGAAGTGTCATAATACTTTACAGAAAAGTTGATAAATTGAAACTCAATTTGAAATTGTTATAATATGTTACCTTCTACAAAGTTTGTTGAAAAAATTGGTTATAGAAATTATGTCAAAAAATTAAATACTTGGTAAAACATCTAATCGAGTGTAACTTATTGGGTTCTTCTTTTAAATAATGTAATTCAAAAACTGTTAATTTTTAATCACAATGATCTGTGAAATCTTTAATCTTTGTTATCAAAAATCTTATATCTCTCCAATTTTATTAGTTTTTATTTATAAACAGAAAATCAACTTAAAACCTACAGAAAAGCATTCAATAAAATCATAATATAGTTTTACAAATTTTAATGCAAATAAAAACACTCCCCAACCACCTAATTACACTCATCTCAACATTGTTATAATTGTATTCAAATTATTTTCTCAACTAGTCACAATGGGATATTTTATTAGAATAGTATACGAGTAGACTCAACATAAAATGATAACAAAAACTGAAATTACCAAACTATGTTAATTCAATTCATTAATATGCATTAATTTATACATTAAAATTAATCCATTGTTTAGTTGAAAATAAATTAAATTAATTAAACAATTTCGTTTTGTATGTTTGCAAAGAAATAAAAATTTTAATTTTCATTTTTAAATTAAATTAAATTTAGAGATGTTAGAGCTAGGGAGGTTTAAGGTAGGAATATAATTGTAATTTTTTCGCTATTCTACGAATTTTTCAGATGGGGAAAATTTTAATGATTTAACTTTTGATTGGTGGAATGTAGTGTTTTACCAAATAATATGTTGCTCTCATAATACAGACCTTTTAGTCAAAATTCAAAATGCATTACTTCCAATAACAACGATCATTATTATTGTAAATATAAGGAATTATGTTCATATAATAAATAGACATAAAAAACATACTCATAATTAACTAGTGAGGCTTATAGATCAGATGCAGTATTTACTAGAGTTCTAAGTCTAGTGGTTAATTGGTAGATCATTTACCAATAAAAAATTAAAATCGTTTTGGTTCTTTGATGTTGAGATCTTGCAGCCATAAAATTATTGATGCATTTTCATTTCAATTTTTATAAAAGCTATTGATTTCAACCATAAACTATTAAAAATATCCCTAAAGCCCACCAATTAAAATTTAATGATGTAAATCAATATAACTAACCACGACCATTGAGAATCGCTTTTTTATGTTTTGATCATATTAATAAAAAAAAAGTCCGAGCGGCAGGATGTCCGCTAGAAATAGGTAGATTTCAAAATCAGACAGTTTTGTGTACAAGTAGAATCTGATGTATCAGATTAGTTTAAACAAAACAAACTAATTACAAACAGATATCGAACAAATTTTAAAAAGAAAATTAGCTACATATAAGTAAAACTACATCTGCAACAAACAAATATCAGATCTACCACTGAAGATATGTGTGACAATTTATGACACTATATGAAAAACAAACGCCAACCTACTCTATATCATATGTCGTGCAACTACTGCAAAATATCAAAATAGTTTATTTCTAAGAAAAAAAAGTTTTTTTCTTCTATTCAAATCTTTTTATTTTTTTTTTCATTGACTGTTATAAGGTTTTTGCAAACTGTTTTTCTTAGGGCTTGTTGCAAACTTTTTATTGAAGCCGACGAGTCCAAAATCTCTAACTGCAGACCTCTGTTTATAAGAAACGAATTAAAATGTTTCTACAGATTCTAAATTTATGAAGTTTTTAAAAATATTAGTATCCCAACGGCCGTTATAACGGATTAAAAAAACCCAATTTTTTTTCTAATATAAGCGCTTTAGTTTCTTAACCATGATTTGGATTTAGCTGATTTACGAAATTGTCCAAGATATTAATAAAACAAACATTTTTAAGAAAGGCTTTTTGATCTGGCTTCACAAATGCGACCGCGAGAGTGCCGGTTGTTTAAAACGCATTTTATGTTATACAAACTTTTTTGTTGGAGGCGCTTACTCAGAAACTTGCAACTACAGATGTCTATTTTTTGAAAGAAATCGATAAACAAGATTTCAAAGATTTTAAATTTATGAAGATTTTAAAAATATTAGTATTCAAACGGCCGTTATAACGGATCTACAAAGCAGACTTTTTTTCTAGTATATTAACCATGAGTTGGATGTGGCTGATTTACGAACTTGTCAAAGATATTTATAAAACACAATTTTTTGAAAAAAGATTTTTGATTTGGCTTTACAAATGTGACTGTGAGAGTGCTGGTTGTTAAAAAAAAATTGATTTTTGCAAACTTTTTTGTTGGAGCCGCTCACTCAGGAACATCTAACTGCAGAATTCTATTTTTAGAGTAAATTGATAAAAATAATTTTTTTGAAAGAGCTATATTTTGTACCTTTGCTATCGAGAATGTTGCAAGGATTGATTTATATCATTTTATTATTATTCTACGACAATCGTCTGTACATATGGCGCAATGATGAAGTAATATTATTATTAATATTCAACAGTCGCCTGTATGTGTGACGCAGCAATAGGGTTATATTATTTGCATTTTTCTACAATTGCCTGAAAAATTGGCTTATCGATTGGTTATATTGTATTATAATCTGATTCAAAAATTGCCTGAACCATTGGCGCAACAAATGGTTATTATATTTTTTTTTGTATTTAATAATCTGAACCATTGGCGTAACGATAGATATCCGTGAACTCAAATTTTAGTTACTATGGTGGGCTTACGTTGAAAAAGAATGGAGGTCTGGATCATTTTCGTATAATAGGGAGGGTGAAACATTTTTCTATTGTAGCAACTAGCAATTATATTAAATGTTATGGTGGTAATGGTCTTGGTTCCGCTGACTTTTGGCGTCGTCACAGTTCCTGTTCTTTGTTCATTTGAGTCGGTCTTCTTTTGAAATTTTTGCATGTAGTTCAGCGTTTGTGATGGGCTTAGAAGACATATTCGTACTCACAGACTGAGACTAGTTGGAAGTTTAATCTAAAGGCACGCAACTCCAAAAATGTTCCTTTGAGCAACAAAAATACGGTGTTCAATACACTTTGACCAACAAAAATAAAAACCTTTTATTTGCAGAAAAAGTCACATTTCCACAAATCAGATTTCCATGTATAAACCAACATCCCCATAGTATTAACAACGTAATTTCTTAGCAAAATTTTCCGATCTCATTAATTCCAAAAAAATAACGAGAGTACAATTCAATTATAATTTAAAGTACACTATTCCCAAATTTTTGTTTATTAATTTAACATACGAATTCTGAAAGAAATTCAACAAAAAGCAACAACATACATTTCAATTCATTAATTTCATAACAACAAATTCAAGTTAAGAAATTTTCCAGACTAAAGAAAAATTGAAAATTACAATTTAACAATTATTTTCATTTACAGTGTTCATTTTCATTTCAATAATTACTTCCTCTTTTTCATATTTTTCCAATAATAACTAAAAGAAAATTTTTTTGTTTTGCTCCGTAGATGATTTTCTTTTAAGTTTTTCCGTAAAGAACAAGAGAAGATTCGTTCAGATTTTATTTGTTGTTAATAAAATTCTTGTTAAAGATAAAATTGTGAAGTGGAATAGAAAAATATTGGTCTCATGCTTTTTTGGAGTATTTTAATCAATTTTCCTAGTTTATGAACACAAGAATTTCGATATTTGTTATGGTTTAGTATTCGAAAAATGTTTTCTACATACTCGTGCTTGAATTTATGTTTTTACCCAAATAAATTTAAAGATTGTAATTGATGTTTATAAGTCTTTCATCTGTTTATATTGATGTTCATGTATGAAAATGAAGTTATTTTAAATGAGTGTAGGCGGATATTCAACTAAGGCATAGGGATCATTTTTACATACAATAAATATATTGATTTACATGTGAGTTTTATTTAAAAATACAATTTTTTCTCGAACATGGCTAGCAGCTACATAAATATGTGCATATTTCTTCAATTACTAAAAATACTTTTACATTTCGTTCAAATTTGTAAAGGTCATATATTGATGAAAGCCATATAAGAATATAATCTGATATCTATAAACATTAAGTTTCTCAAGTCCATAAAATTGAAGTACAAGCAATATGGCAAACGTAATTCTTTAATCAACCTTAAATTGATCTCTTATCCATAAGAGGGTGGTATGTGTTAAATTAAACAGTCTACTGCTGCAACTAGTCTTTGACACTAAGTGCTGGAAGAGAGTTTTGTGCTAGTTTCTACATAACTAACACTGGAAGAGGTTACAAAATTAACAGCACCACATAACTTTATTACAGTTCTTGGTGACTTAATGGAGTATTTGAAAATAGTATATTACATACCTAGAGCTGTAAATAGTTTTACATGCGTGGGAAAATATTGCGCACAAGACGCGTAGCGGCAAGTGCAGTACCTTCACGAGCATGGAGAATGGTTTGCAGATCGAGTTTTGTTATATACTATTTCGACGACTTTGTTTCAATGCAGAAACGTTTATGACTACTTGAACAAGTGAACTACCAACTATAAACTAAATGCAAACAACTTACATATTGGAGTAGGCTTTGCATTATTCTGTGTCAAACGAATTAAAATATTTAAATTACATTTGATTTACGATTGTATAAAATGTATAAAAGGATTTCTAAGTCTAATTTGTCCAGATTTTCTTTTTAGGCATAAAGACAAGCCTTCTATTCTTATTAAAAGCTGTGAAAATTTCAATATTACCATAAATTCTACTACGTAAAAAGCATATTTCCATACGTAACACTTTTAATTCTCATAACGTTACACTTATTGTAATAATCAATTTACATGCCATTGATAGTGTGATGTAATTGAAAATTTTTTGCCTTAGTTTTATTTTAATTTAACCCAATGAAATTCTCTGAAAATGTAATGACATCATTCAATTTCACCAAATAACATTTCAATTATAATAATAACAAACAGTTATACGTCTGGCCTACGGCGATATAGCAGTAGGCCAACTAGCCCAGTCAACGAATGCTCTAAAAAAGTTATAGAGGGAAATGCTTGGAACACAATTTTTGACTTCGTTGCTTTTTTTGGACTAGTTAGGAGGTGAACATATCAAAAGTATCCATCCGTAGCCCCTATGCCAAGGGGGAGGGGGTTTGAAAGTCTCATTTTTCGGTTTTTTGCTTATATCTCGAAATTTGTGCGCCCTACCGACATGACCATTCCATATAAAATGAAATCTGATTAAATTTGCTACAAGTATTACTCAGTCAATTTTTTGATATCTTGTATAGTTTTCGAGACATCCGCTCTTGAAAGTCTGTGATTTTTGAAAAAAAATTTTTGCGCTAAGAAAACCTAAATGCTGGCCATAGTGTTTTAGAGCAATAAACTTTTTTCAATAATATATATTACTTTGCTATTTTATCTTTTTTCATTCTAATGTTAAAGCAGTTGAGCTTAGCAAATGAATGGTAGGAGTGAGTGCAACTCATGATATCTGCACCTGTTTAGATGAGTTCGGTGAAAATCTATTTTACACCAGTGAGCAGCATGCTGATTTCGGACAAGTCCAGTAAAACAAGGATGAAGCTGACATTGCCAACCTTACCCAATGGTTTGAGAAATTTCCTTATTTCCCAGAGACCAGAGATATAGATATAGAGATATATAGAGATATATATCTTGATATAGAGATGTAGAGGTATGTATCTTGAGGTGGTATGGGGCTCCAGCACAAAAAGTCTCCCTCCATGCCAACAGGTACAAGTCATTCTTGAATTCGGTGGCCATCATCAAGCCTGATATCTCTTGTCTTCCTCCCACCGAAGGAGCAGTAAAACAGCATTCCCTCCGAACATTCCACCAAGTTCAGCTGTGCTTGAGAAATTATCTGCCTCCTTAGATGTATGGGCGGAAGATTGCGAACAACTGCCTAGTCGTAGTGCACAGTAAGTTAGCAGCTGCGCCGGACGATATACTGAAAATGATTTACTGCCGATGTAGGAAAGACTGTGCCAGCGTAAAATCTGGCTGCAAAAAGCAAGCCTCAAATGCTCACCAGCATGTCAAAATTGCCAGGGGAACTGCCTGAATTGGGTCCCTCAAGTTGACTCCGAAGATGAAGAAGAACAGAATGATCCTCTAACCGTTTCCCCACAAAGGGTCCGACGGAGAAGATGACAGAGGAAAAGAGGATTTAAAGAGAGACGAGGATCACGGTCATTTTCTCCCCAAGACAGCAAGAAATTGACTGAATGGTACCTGTTGTTCTAATGTTTTATGTTAATTTACTTTTCTTGTCAATAAACTTCGTTTTTATTTGATGTTGTGTTTTATAAAACTATCACAATGTTTTAAAGACACTCATATATGCACAAACATGGTCATAGCAAGTCATTTTCCCATTAAAATGGTCTAGATCTTTTTAATTAAGAGTGAGGAGCCTAGTCAAAGGGCCTACAAGTATATATTATAAAATAAACATCTGTGTTATTTAGACTTACAGTACTGAATATGTGTACATAATTGTGCATATTTTGGCCAATATTTTGGTTGACCGGAAATGGTGAGAAATTGATAGATTCATTAGTCGATAGTTGTCGCAAAGCTTCAGATTTCACGCTCAACACTGAAACTGCTTTAACATATGAAGGAAAATAGATAAAATAGTAAAATAATATATTTTATTGAAAAAATTTAATGCTCCACAGCACTATGGCCAGCATTTAGTTTTTCAGTGAACCGTTGAAGAGTTATCTGGTCAACAAGAGCAAAAATGTGAAGCAATAATTTGTTTAGAAAAATTACAGACTTTCAAGAGCGGATATTTCGAAAGCTATACAAGATATCAAAAAAATTGATTATATAAAACTTAATCAGCTTTCATTTTGTATGGGGTGGTCATATCGGTAGGACGCACAGTTTTTGAGATATAAGCAAAAAACCGAAAAATGAGACTTTCAAACCCCTCTGCCCTTTGGCATATTGGTTGCTGGCGGGGACTTTTGATATGATTATCAATAAACTTGCTTTCGATATTTTTGGCAAAAAATTATTTCGAATTATCACCGCCCTTGGGAGATTACAACTGAAATTTGTTTGCCTTAGTTTTATTTTAATTTAAACCAATGAAATTCTCTAAAATGTAATGACATCATTCAATCTCACATATACCATTTGAATTATACTAATAACAAATATTTATACGTCTGGCCTATTGGGATATTAAAAATTATCAGGCATTGTAGTTTTGAAACAATTAACTGATATCACAGAAGGCCAACGTATAATTCATAAAAAATATATAAAGAAATAAAAAATGGCAAACAATTTTCTAAATGAATTCCCCTCGTTCGTTGATAAATTCTCATAATTTTTTGAAAAATTCCTCAAGCAAGTGGTGTTGATGAAAGCCTTTGGCCTACGGCCTCGTGCTATTGTCAAAATATTTGCTTTCGAGATTTTTAGCAAAAAATTATTTCAAATTATCACCGCCGCGCCCTTGGGAAATTACAACTGATAATTTACTGTAATAGGAGTAAAATACATAATTTTTGTTGTCTGATTTTGTATTATTAGATAGTTTTTGGATTACCAGTACCTTTTACCACTCGGATCAGTAACAGTATGTTTTTATCAAAGCTCTTTGTGTACGATCTCTTCAGGGTGCATACATTCCCAACGACATTGCTTTATTTTATATGCTAAAAGAAAGTGAAACCTTCATTTTGTTGTTTTGTTTTTAAATATAATCGTGCTTTAAATAAGATCGAGAGATCTCTAATGTACTTTTTCTCGATAAGGATGATTGATAGAAAATCAAATCAATGCGCCGATGATGTGAACCCGACCATTTCCGTGTGTTTTTGTTTTTATTTTATTATTTTCAACACAGGGTGGCTTTTAATGTTTGGAAAAATTAAACTTAAAAAAATCATCCAAAGATATAAATATTTTTCGTCCATTTAATGTTTTTATAAAACCTCAGTAAGTATTTTACAAACAAACAAAATTTATTAAAATCAGTTAACCCGTTTGAGCACAATTCAACATTAAACTTTTATGGTCACTAAATTACTTAAAAATTTCAAGCCACCCTATTTTAAACTAGTAAAAATTAAAAATATAAATTAAAAAATTAAAAACCATGTTTTAATTTTTTTAAGAAAGAAAAGAGAAGAAAAGGTTGGGCTTGCATTTCTTATTTTATCGTTTTCTTGATTCAATTTTCCATATTATCGAAAAATATCTTGAATTCAACATATCTGTATTTCAACTTCTCTTTAACTTCAAGCAGACTTATTACGATTTTCTCATATTTTCGTTGGTCTTCTTGTGGGGAAAATCGATATGATGTTTGATTTGAACCAGTCTCTCCCATTGTAGTGAAGAGCTTCTTCGTGGCATAGCAGGTCGCGCACCTGGATGAGATTTATTTAGCCCTAAGCTAGCTTCAGCCTATGGAGTCGAGAAAGGTATCCTGCTGCTCCATTACAAATAACAGTGTTGTACGCGTATTTCGAGACCAAATAAACGGATAGGAAAAAAATACACAAGTGAAATGAGTAGACTCTGGCGACCCCCTTAGGTGAAAGAACCACGATCACCACGTCCAACCCTTACCATTCACAGCATATATTCACACGCTCTCACACCCCATACACTCACATACACACACATATACACAGAAACACACACACACACACAACGGCCGATTATTCGTATAAACGCATAACTTTCCATCAACAGTCGGATTATTCTTTTCAACATTGCCATATATGTTACCAATGGGAGATTATATACAACTAATTTGATTTGTTGCAGTGTAACCCACACATATGAAGTAGTTTATGTAAATAGAGATGAAAATATAAGTTAAAATTTTACTTGTAGAAACAGCTTCGCACAGTTCAGCCCAAACCAAAAAAAAAACAAACGGTTGGTCCAGCAATGTTCATGCCAACGATGGAAACCAAATCATTAAAGCTATGTCGAGTTTATTTTTTAAATTCATTTGTCAGCTTATAGAAATGAAAATCATGCCCGGATAAAATATAACAAATCGTATATGAAACCAGAAATATTGTAAATGTAACAACAATATTATAGACTGCTCTTATATGTTTCACTTATTGCATATCCGTCAGCATTGAATTCCTTTCCTTGTACCGACGATCGACTAATTAACGTTCAACAGCCGGCTTCTTTAATATATTTTGTTCGTTATTCTTGATTTCATTTGCACTACTAGTCGCTTTATAATTCGCATCGAATAAAAATTTATTTTTCTAAGTCTGTCGTTTCGGGTTTATCACATAATTTTTGACTGTTTGATTTTGGAAATAAATTATTGAAATTTTTTTTCGTAGAAGCTGCTTTATTTCCCGTTAAATTTCCGTTATCATTATTTGTGCTATCCGGAACCTGGTAGCGGAAATAACTTAATCCTGTTATCAACTCGAAACACATATTAAATCTCACCATTAGTTATTATTTTTTTTGTTGTCCTTCATAGGTTCCAACAATAGAATTATTGCTAATAAATGACTAAATCACACAAAATAATGTACTAATTAAAATTTAAATACAGAAAACATATAAATATTATGTGTCTACTCCTACAACGCCAATTTAAAACCTGCAGATCTATCTACGGAAAGAAACAACAATCAAGGCTTTAATTAGAGGTTAAATCACCCACACATACACGTCCCGTGCATACACGCACATGTACACGCACTCACGCACCCATTCATACATACATACACACCCGCACACATATATATTTTACAAATAACTCACCCCATAGCTTGTCCAGATCCCGCTCCTGTAGTTCAATTTAGTCGCTCATCTTCATCCAGCTCATAGGATGGTAAACTCCTCAACCAGGATCACGACGACGTGGTAAAGAAAATGTTACAATCCAAATTGTTAATGATAACAGGGATTTTCTTATTTGTCTTTATTACCGGAAATGTATCGAAAACACTCAGCCGGTATGCTGATACCAACGTATATCCACACAGAAAAAAAATGGCTACCCCGAAAATGTATCCAGATATGCAGCACACGGGATGTAGCATGCGGTAAGGT
This sequence comes from Diogma glabrata, assembly GCA_963693315.1. NCBI lineage: Eukaryota > Metazoa > Arthropoda > Insecta > Diptera > Cylindrotomidae > Diogma > Diogma glabrata. Next base: position 121,127,080 of record OY856187.1, read on the forward strand.
ATCTGAAGTAAATTATAATTTACCTTCCCGACTTATTCACTGGGTCACCCCACCCTGATGCAAGTGTTAACACAGAGAAATCACAAATATTAGGGTGTAGATATAATTATTTTGGTATTATCACATCTATTTGTATCATTATTTCAACAAGCAATTTAAATAATTGATTTCAGATATTTATTAGGTAACAGTTTTTGTTAAATTTTTTTGTTTATTTTTCACATATATTTGTAACTTATAACAACACAGAGTTCAAAAAATTTTGGTTAAGATTACAACTATCATTTATCACAGTTAAAAAAAAACAGCTATTATCACAGCTTTCAACGTTATTTTTACAAAATAAAAACTACAATTAATATTTACCATTATTTTGAATTTCTTGAGATCAATTAAACTCAAGTAAGTAAAGAAGTAATTGGAATATTTTCAATTCAAAGGTATGGTTTGAAGTTTCTCAGAAAAAAACTACAATTCACATTTTACGTGTTTCGGATCGGATTCGAACCTACCCTCGTCAGTGCCCGGCTCGAATCCTTGGGCAGACACGCTATCGATTACGCCGTTGAGGCGATAACAATTTCAAAGTTGAAACTTCTTCATCACTTAAATATTTTTTACTTAAGTTGAATTTTTCCACTGTCATTAGACTCCATATTATGGAAAATGCTTTTTTACATTATATGGGATTTTTTGCATTAAATTTCTAGACAATACTTTATGTGAATTCATAGAATGGGGAATATTTCTATTCTAATTAACATCCTAAGTCACGATTGTATAGTCATTATTGATTGTTTCCAATCAATGTGAAATCAATGGCTGACACTTGATCAATTTGTAGTTCTATATGTATTAACATTAGACTACATTAAGGGAATTTATTTTGGGTTTTTTGAGATCAATTAAACTCAAGTAAGTAAAGAAGTAATTGGAATATTTTCAATTCAAAGGTATGGTTTGAAGTTTCTCAGAAAAAAACTACAATTCACATTTTACGTGTTTCGGATCGGATTCGAACCTACCCTCGTCAGTGCCCGGCTCGAATCCTTGGGCAAACACGCTATCGATTACGCCGTTGAGGTGATAACAATTTCAAAGTTGAAACTTCTTCATCACTTAATTATTTTTTACTTAAGTTGAATTTTTCCACTGTCATTAGGCTCCATATTATGGAAAATGCTTTTTTACATTATATGGGATTTTTTGCATTAAATTTCTAGACAATACTTTATGTGAATTCATAGAATGGGGAATATTTCTATTCTAATTAACATCCTAAGTCACGATTGTATAGTCATTATTGATTGTTTCCAATCAATGTGAAATCAATGGCTGACACTTGGTCAATTTGTAGTTCTATATGTATTAACATTAGACTACATTAAGGGAATTTATTTTGGATTTTTTGAGTTCAATTAAACTCAAGTAAGTAAAGAAGTAATTGGAATATTTTCAATTCAAAGGTATGGTTTGAAGTTTCTCAGAAAAAAACTACAATTCACATTTTACGTGTTTCGGATCGGATTCCAACCTACCTATATTATAATTTAATATAAGGTTTAGTTTTCTTTGGTTGTTTTTGATTAATATTCAATAAATTTTTACACAAAACATTCCACGTTTAGACGTCACCAATAACGAAAAACAACAACAGCTGTCATCTTCTTAGACATAAAGTTCAAATCAGTAAGAGGGTGACCGACGAGGTCAATATTTTCTTTTTGTTTTTACAGCACAAAACATATAAACTTTTTCTAAATTTGACTAGGAAAAATTGCACCATTAAAACAAATCGCGCTAATTAAACTATCTAATACGAAATTGATTTAATTAAAAAATTTCTACTTAGATTTAAGAAAAGAGCAAACCAAAAAATTCTGATTTTTCGATATTCACGAATGATTTTACAAAAAGCCACAAGAGACAGAAGCTAACTATCGCGTTCTATTTTTAGTATCAAAAAATGGTAGCATTAACTGGTAGCATATTTTAATGACTGAAAACCCACTAAGGAATTTATATCACTGATTTGCATTAGAAAAAATGGGGAAAGAATTATATAAAAAAATTTTTGATTACGAAATGATTGTAGGAAATCATACATGGAAATAACGCGATTACGAATTAATGTTATTGCACAACTATTTTATGATAATTTTATCGCGATTAACAATTACAAATTGAATATAAAAATTATATTGGGAAATAGCACACAGCTGTTTTAGGATAATTTTTAAACGGAAACTATTGTAGATGACGACCACGGTTTGAGTATAAGAATCTATGTTTGAAGGAGAAACGAAAGTAATTATGAAAGTTTCTGTTAATGTAAATTTAATGCGTATGGGAAAGTGGGTCGACTCTTAATTACGAAGTTTGAATTACACTTCATAACACCATGCAGGAGCCATGAGTGGAGACGCAGGTAGGGTAAATTTCCACTTCATATCGAAAAACCCTTGGAGATTCCTGGATATTCTTTCTAGGAGATTCTTGATTTTGTTGAGTTCTTTGTCAACTCCTTTGAAATATGTCGCATTATCATTTATAGAATTTATATTTATAGGTTCTTCTTCTCGCAAAGAAATTGCGTCAACTCATTAAGCAAGAGTCTGTAGTAAGGCTGTATGCTATTTCAATGTGTATGGATCTAGTAGTCATGCAGGTTCCATTTTGTTTTTAGATCCTGCGACCGACGGAAACTTCGAAGACATCCATTGGTTCAAAGTAATCAAATTCTGTGTTAAAAAACGTTCTGTTGCATGCCACCAATCTGGCTTTAGTTGGAACACCGATTTCTGGAGCTATTTATTGGGACTGATCTGATTTATTGTAAACTCTCAGATAAAACCAACTAAATCAAAACGTTCTTGGCATGGCTAAATCTTATCTTTATCTCTACTCTACGAATATTTAAATTAACCGTGGTATCTACTGAATGATTTAGCAACAAAACCATAATAACGTCAGAATAATTAGCCCAAATTTTATTTCGACGAGTTGGATTTTTTTTGGAGGTAGAAATTAACATTAAGAAGCGGACTTTCATATAGTAACAAGATTGAAAATTAATATAAAGTAATTAGACATATTTTAAATAAGCTTTTATTTATTTCAAAAAATTAAATAAATAAAAAGAGATTTTTGTTTGGTCTCCAAGTTGTTGTAAAATAATTATATCAATAATTTAAATTAATAAATTATTGTAAAAATAAATCCACAAAACAATCTTTTAATAGTTATTTATATTTATTTGACGCGTTTCGAATGTTACACATCCATCATCGGCTACAAAAATATAAGACTGATTTAAAATATAAAACTAATTAAAGTAATTAGTTTGTCCAATTACTTTTATGCTTTTGAATTATCAATTGATCTATTGTAAATTACAACAAGCAATCTTCATCAACTTGCAACCATAACCAACATTTTAGAGAAATAAAATTCTAGGTAGCGGGGCTGAAACACACATCGACGAACGTATGAATCTGTATGTCTAAAATTTCATCCAGTATGGCACGCGTTATTTTGATATCCTCCAGTGACTGAAAAATATTAATAAATCGAATCCACTTACCAGTTTTAACATCGGCTATCGGTTGATTCCAAGTCACCAAATAAACGATAAAAATGCAATCAATGCAAGCTGTTGATCGTAAATCATCATCGCGATTCTTAATAATTTACGTTGCATGGGACAACATTGATTATTCGGGATCTTTGGGTGCATCCTTTAATAGTTATAATAAAAGGAGTAATAAAATTATCCCCTTGTTTCTTCTGTGGTTAGACATTGAACACAATTTGTAACACAGACTAAAGTAACACATTCTGTTGTTAAGGTTTGAATAAGGGTTTCCTTAAGTTGCACCAATGTGCAAACATCGGTACTTTGCTTCCAGAATACGATCTAAACATGGTTAGTGATTTAGACAAACTTCTTGAGTTGGACTATCAAACTGAAGTTCGTTGGCAATTTCTTTATTCAGCAATTCGTAATCGATGATTTTTCATACAAGAACATGTAAAATGGTACCACTTTTGATTTGTTATACAACATATCTGGAACAACTCGAAAATAGCGACTTTCCTAACAAATGCGCGAAATTGGTGATTCCAAACAAGGCAAGATGTTACCAAAACAAGCGTAGCGAGTTTTGGTACCTGCTTGAGGTTCGGAATCACCTTTGTGCGCATATTAGGAACAATATCTTTCCTACAATCGTTAAAGAATTACTATTTCCTACAATCATCTAATTAGAATCATTTAGTTTTGTGAAGATTTGAAAAAAAATGTTTTGTGAAAATGTAAAAATAATGTAAAAATAATGTTGAAAAGCTGTGATAATAGCTGTTTTTTTTTAACTGTGATAAATGATAATTGTAATCTTAAAAAAAATTATTTAAACTCTGTGATATTATAAGTTACAATATATGTGAAGAATAAAACCAAAATTCTAACAAAAAACTGTTACCGAATAAAAATCTGAAATAAATTATATAAATTGCTTGTTGAGATAATGTTACAAATAGGTGTGATAATGCAATAATACTTATATCTACACCTTATATCTATACTTATATCTACCATTTTAAATATCTATTTTAACTATCTTTTAAATATATAACCATCTTTTAAATATATAAAGAAATGAAAAATGGCAAACAATTTTCTAAATGAATTCCCCTCGTTTGTTGACAAATTCTCATAATTTTTTGGAAAATTCCTCAAGCAAGTGGTATTGATAAAAGCCCTTGGCCTACGGCCTCGTTCTTTTATCAATATACTTGCTTTCGAAATTTTTAGCAAAAATTATTTCGAATTATCACCGCCGTGCCCTTGGGAAATTACAACTGATAATTTACTGTGATATGAGTAAATAGTATAAATACATAAATACATAATTTTTACATAATTTTAATTATTTTAATTATGTAAATATATATAATTTTAATTTTAATACTTAAATACATAATTTCTATTGTCGGATTTTGTATTATTAGATTATTTTGGGATTACCAGTACCTTTTACCACTCGGATCAGTAACAGTATGTTTTTATCAAAGCTCTTTGTGTACGATCTCTTCGGGGTGCATACATTCCCAACGATATTATTTTATCTTATATGCTAAAAGAAAGTGAAACCTTCATTTTGTTGTTTTGTTTTAAAATATAATCATGGCTTTCAATAAGATCGAGAGATCTCTAATGTACTTTTTCTCGATAAGGATGATTGATAGAAAATCAAATCAATGCGCCGATGATGTGAACCCGACCATTTTAGTGTGTTTTTGTTTTATTTTATTATTTTCAACACAGGGTGGCTTTTAATGTTTGGAAAATTAAAATTAAAAAAATCATCCAAAGATATAAATATTTTTCGTCCATTTAATGTTTCTATAAAACCTCAGTAAGTATTTTACAAACAAACGAAATTTATTAAAATCAGTTAACCCGTTTGAGCACAATTCAACCTTAAACTTTTATTATCACTAAATTACTTAAAAATTGGTTGGGCTCACATTTCTTATTTTATCGTTTTCTTGATTCAATTTTCCATACTATCGAAAAATATCTTGCATTCAACACATCTGTATGTCAACTTCTCTCTGACTTCAAGCAGACTTATTACGATTCTCTCATATCATAAGGTAATCTACTGGACTAGATCAGCTATATGTTTAGGACGACTTGAAGACCCAATTAAAAAACTATTAGGTGTTAATGTCAAAGGTGTTAATCAAAGTTAATTGGCATGTCAGCCATCGAGCTTCTAAATAATTTTTCGTTGGTCTTCTTGTGGTGAAAATCGACATGATATTTGATTTGAACCAGTCTCTCCCATGTAGTAGCCATGAGTGGAGACGCAGTTTGGGTAAATTTCCACTTCATTTCGAAAAATCCTTGGAGATTCCTGGAGATTCTTGATTTTGTTGAGCTCTTTGTCAACTTCTTTGAAATATGTCGCATTATCACTTATAGAATTTATAACGAGGTTCCTCTTCTCGCAATAAAATTGCGTCAACTCATTAAGCAAGATTCTGTAGTAAGGCTGTATGCTATTTCAATGTGTATGGATTTAGCAGTCATGCAGGTTAAAAGAACTCCATTTTGTTTTTAGAGCCTTCGACCGACGGAAACTTCGAAGACATTCATTGGTTTAAAGTAATCAAATTCTGTGTTAGAAAACGTTCTGTTGCATGCCGCCAATCTGGCTTTAGTTGGAACACCGATATCTGGTGCTATTTATTGGGACTGATCTGATTTATTGTAACCTCTTAGAAAAACCAACTAAATCAAAACGTTCTTGGCATGGCTAAATCTTATCTTTATCTCTACTCTACTAATATTTAAATTAACCGTGGTATCTACTGAATGATTTAGCAATAAAACCATAATAACGTCAGAATAATTAGCCCAAATTTTATTTCGACGAGTTGGATTTTTTTGGAGGCTACAATTAACATTAAGAAGCGGACTTTCATATCGTAAAACGATTGCAAATTAATATAAAGTAATTAGACATATTTTAAATAAGCTTTTATTTCAAAAAATTAAATAAATAAAAAGGTGTGTTTGTTTGGTCTCCAAGTTGTTGTAAAAAAATTATATCAATAATTTAAATTAATAAAATATGAAGGGGCTGAAATCTCACAGCTCTGAGATATCAAGACTTCGGTCTGGGTTAAGGATTTTGATACAGTTTTCGGCAAAAAAACTTTTACGAGGACATGGTTTTTAGTTTTGGGCAGCGATGCATATCAAACATAACTCTTTGTTAAAGTACAAGTATGTTTTTATCTCTGTTTAGACATTTATTACAAAACTAACACGAAACATCAATACGTTGCCGGAAAATAATAACAAATCATAAATTAACATAATTTAGTGAAAAGATGATACATTCAGCAAACTGCTCAAAATCCTCTTCATTATGCGTTTCGAGAAAATATTACAAAATCACAAATTCATATTTCTTTCAAAAAAATTTTAAAAATTTAAGTAAAATCAAACTTTTTTCAAAATTCCAAAAATATTCCAAAAATTAGAATAAAATCAAATATTTAAAGTTTAAACTTTTTCTAAATTCCAATAATATTCCAAAAATTCTTAAAAATTCAAACTTTTCCAAAATTCTAAAAACATTGCAAAATTATTACAAAAAATCAAACTTTTTTCAAAATTCCAAAAATTATAATACAATCAAAAACTTAAAATTTTTCAAAATTCTAAAAATATTTCAAAAATTCTTACAAAATGAAAAATTGAAATTTTTTTTAAAATTCTAAAAATATATAAAAAATTCAAAAACTCTATTTGTTTTTCAAAATTCTAAAAATATTGCAAAAATTATAACAAAATCAAATATTGAAACTTTTTTCAAAATTCCAAAAATATTTCAAAAATTAGAGTAAAATCAAATATTTAAAATTTTTCTAAATTCCAATAATATTCCAAAAATTCTTAAAAATTCAAACTTTTTCCAAAATTCTAAAACTATTGCAAAAAAGTTATTACAAAATCAAAAATACAAACTTTTTCAAAATTCCAAAAATAAATCAAAAACTATAATAAATTCAAAAATTTCCATGTCCAATTTCATTTCCAATTACATATACGTCATAAGAACAGCTACATTTTTTTTCCAAAATATTGGCTAAAAACATAAATGAAATCATTTTTTGACACACTTGACATTATTTTTTTGACAAACTTATAATGCCATAATTCTCTATAATAATAATAAAATTTCATGTCATACAAATTATTAATTTTATTTTTTTCTAAAAAAATTGGGTGAAAAATAAATAAAAACCTTTCTTTTGACACACTTGACAACAATTTTTGTCATAATTCTCTATAATAATAATAAAATTTGCCATAATTCTCAATAATAATAATAAAATTTCATTTCAAAGAAACAATTTTATTATTTTCCAAAAAATTTGGTAAAAAAATAAAGAAAAATCTTTCTTTTGACACACTTGACAACATTTTTTTGACAATCTTATAATGCCATAATTCTCAGTAATAATAATAAAACTTCATTTCAAACAAACAATTTTATTTTTTTTCCAAAAAACTAGGTAAAAAAATAAATAAAAATCTTTCTTTTGACACCCTTGACAACATTTTTTTGGCAAACTTGTAATGCATTTATCTAGTTTTTGATCTCACATACCAATCCCTACCATCAAGATTTCTTCAAATTTAATGTTCCTACTCGTAATCACTTAAAATGAACGTTTTTTAAGCCAAAAATATGAAAATTTGCTATTTTTGACACACATAATGATTTTTTGACGCACTTCCGGTACAGTTATCGAATACAGCGTCCTTTCGGACCTGTTCCTTGAGTATACCCCTATTTTTAGAAAAAAAAATTTTGAAATCCTTTCAACGGTTTTCCCTGCAGCGTAGGTAATGACGGCCGGCCGGCCTACAGAGAGTCATGCATTTTTTTTTGGCTTTTTTAGAATCAGGAGGTCCTAAAACGTCTAGAAATGTCAAAAAAGTGGGGGTAAGAATTTCACTTTGAGCTCATGAAATAATTATAATAATTATTGTAAAAATAAATCCACAAAACAATCTTTTAATAGTTATATTTATTTATTTGGCGCGTTTCGAATGTTATACATCTATCATCGGCTACAAAAATATAAGACTGATTTAAAATATAAAACTTATTAAAGCAATTAGTTTGTTCAATCATTTTTATGTTTTTGAATTACCAATTGATCTTTTGTAAACTACAACAAGCAATCTTCATCACCTTGCAACCATAACCAACATTGTAGAGAAATAAAATTCCAAGTATAGCTGGGCACACATCGACGAACGTATGAATTTGTATGTCTCAAATTTCATCCAGGTCCTGTATGGCATAATAACGCGTTATTTTGATATCCTCCAGTGACTGAAAAATATTAATTAATCGAATCCACTTACCAGTTTTAACATCGGTTATCAGTTGATTCCAGGTCACCAAAGAAACGATCAAAATGCAATCAAGCCCTGTTGATCGTAAATCATCACCGCGGTTCTTAATAACTTACTTTGCGTAGGGCAACATTGATTATTCAGGATCTTTGAGTGCATCCTTTAATAGTTATAATAAAGGAGTAATAAAATGATCCCCTTGTTTCTTTTGTGGTTAGAGATTGAACACAATTTGTAACACAGACTGAAGTAACACATTCTGTTGTTAGGGTTTGAATAAGGGTTTCCTTAAGTTGCACCAATGTGCAAACATCGGTACTTTGCTTCCAGAATACGATCTAAACATGGTTAGTGATTTAGACAAACTTCTTGAGTTGGACTATCAAACTGAAGTTCGTTGGCAATTTCTTTATTCAGCAATTCGTAATCGATTATTTTTCATAAAGGAACATGTAAGATGGTACCACTTTTGATTTGTTAAACAACATATCTGGAACAACTCGAAAATAGTTACTTTTCTAACAAATGCGCGAAGTTGGTGATTCCAAAACGAAAGCAAGATTTTACCAAAACGAGCATAGCGAGTTTTGGTACCTGCTTGAGGCTCGGAATCACCTTTGTGCGCATATTAGGAACAATATCTTTCCTACAATCGTTAAAGAATTACTATTTCCTACAGTCATCTAATTAGAATCATTTAGTTTTGTGAAGATTTGAAAAAAAATTTTTTGTAAAAATGTAAAAATAATGTAAAAATAATGTTGAAAAGCTGTGATAATAGCTGTTTTTTTTTAACTGTAATGAATGATAATTGTAATCTTAAAAAAAATTATTTAAACTCTGTGATATTATAAATTACAATATATGTGAAGAATAAAACCAAAATTCTAACAAAAAACTGTTACCTAATAAAAATCTGAAATAAATTATATAAATTGCTTGTTGAGATAATGTTACAAATAGGTGTGATAATGAAATAATACTTATATCTACACCCGAAATACTTATATCTACACCCGAAGTAAATAAATCGGAAAGGCAAATTATAATTTACATCCGATACCTTACCGCATGCTACGATTACCTCCCGTGTGCGGACTATCTTGATACGTTTCCGGGGTAGCCATTTTTTTGGGTGTGGTTGTACTTGTCATCAGCATACCTGCAGGGTATTTTGATACATTTCCGGCAAGAAAGAAAAGGAAAAACAGCACTGCCATCATCAACGAGTTGGATTGTAACAATTTTTACAACGTCGTTGTGATCCTGATTGCTGAACTTATCAATCTATGAACTAGATGAGGATGATCGACTAAATTGAACTACGGGAGTGGGATCTGGACAAGCTAAGGGGTGAGTCATTTTAAATATATGTATATGAGGGTGTGTATGTAGGTATGAATGGGTGCGTGAGAGCATGTACGTGTACGTCTATGCGCGGGATGTGTATGTGTGGGTGAATGAACCTATAATTAAAGCCGTGATTATTGTTTCTTTCCGTAAATAAATCTGCAGGTGGCAAATTAGCGTTGTAGGGCTGGAACATAATATTTATGTTGTTCATGTGTTAAACTACAAATAAAAACCATTTAAGATATATAAAAATTGCTTAAATTACAATAATTAGTAAATGAAATAAAAACATTGTGTGATATAATTATGTAATTGCGTGTTCCGTTTCACGTTTTTTAAATTGTTTTTCTTTCGATTCGCTAGATTTAATGTACAATATATATTTGTTATCAGCGTTGCCACTCAAAAAAATTAAAATGTATCCAATTTTATAAAAAAAATGTATCCAAATGTATCCACTTTTTTTTGAAAAAATGAAACATGATTTTTTGATATTGTTAAAGGACTAATTACGATATATGTTTAGTACAATAAAAAAAAAATAAAAAAAAACAAACAAAAAACCTCGACATAGCTTTAATGATATGGGTCCCATCGTTAGCATGAACATTGCTGGACCAACCGTTTTTTTTTGGTTTTGGACTAAACTGTGCGAAGCAAACTCTACCATTAAAATTTTAACTTCTATTCTCACCTCTATTTACATAAACTACTTCATATTTGTGGGTTACGCATCATCAAATCAATTAGTTGTTTATAATCTCCCATTGGTAACGTATATAGCATTATTGATGGGAATAATCGGGCTGTTGATGAAAAGTTTTGCATTTATATGAACAATCGGCAGTTGTGTGTGTGTCTGTGTTTATGTGTGTGTTTGTAAGTGGATGAGGTGTGAGAGCGTGTGAATGTGTGCTCTGAATTGTGGGGTTGGACGCGGTGATCGTGGTTTTTTTCATATACAGGGGACGCCAGAGTCTCTGTCTTTTATTTGCTTCTTTATTTCGTCCGTTCCTATCATGTGTTACGCGCACAATGCCGGTATTTGTGTTGGAGCAGCAGGTTTTCTATGTTCGACCCCACTTACTGAAGCTAGTTTGAGGCTTTAACAATCTCGCTAGGTGCGCGGCCTGCTATGCCACTTCGTTGATTATACAACGAAGCAGCACTTCACAACATATTTCCCAATCAAAGTAAAAACAAGAGCTCCTGTTTCCACTTAAACAACTAACTGGCAAAATACGAATTATCAGTGTTATTTAACGGAACTGTCATTAAAACAATCAACAGCCAAAGAACCTGAGCATTACTATCGATAGAACTCTTTCTTTTAAACTCCACCTAGAAAATACGTCAAAAAAACTTAAAAAGAGAAACAATATATTGCACAAACTGACAGGCTCGACATGGGGTGCTACTCCAGCTACCCTCCGCACAACTGCTCCAAGTCTGGTTTAGTCAGTGGCTGAGTATGGCGCCCCAGTCTGGTTGAATAGCCCACATACTCAAAAAGTTGAATGCCAGCTGCATGCCACGATGCGTACTATAAGTGGTACTATCAGATCCACTCCTTTACCTTGGCTCACTGTGTTAAGCAATATCGCTCCACCTGCACTCAGACGCTTGCATACTCCCATGCGTAAACATAAAAAGGTAACCAGCAACATTACGTTACCCTTGCACGAATATTACTATACTGGTGACCACACTCGTCGATTGAAATCAAGAAAGCCTCCACATAAAGTTGCCTGCTGGCAACTAAATTTAATATCTTGGTTGCCTGAGACACCTCCTGGCATCATTCAAACACACCTGGCCTTTTTTTTACTAACCCGACTTCTGCCCAACCTGGTTTCGTTTTGCCACGTCATACCTGGACTACACTAAACCGAATAAGAACGAATCATGGACGTTGTGCGCTTTCTACAAGTGGGGCATTTCAGAGTCCCCTGAGTGTGACCGCGGCACTCCACAACAAACCATAAAACACATTGCAAATGTGTGTTCAATTCGACGGTACAATGGCAACATCTCAGACATCCATTAGGCAACTCCCGATGTAGTAGTATGGATAGACTCGCTCAATGTAAACATCTAATGTTCAAATGTACTGCCCAATGTTCAAATATTTTACTTTTTACTTTTTACTAAAAGACGCGCAATCGAATCGATTGTAAGTTCATTTAATGTATATCCATGTTTTGTTTTAGGTAGATTTCATAGAAGAGTGTACCTATTTAAGTTTAATTTTTAATGTGTCACAAAAAAACCATACGCTAAATAAATAACAGATATTAAAACAAAAATCGGGAACATGTAGTTAAATGTTCTTCTCAACGAAACATGTCTTTGGTTATATGGATCAACTCATACCAAACTCAAGTTCGGTGGTGGTAATGTCACAAATGTGAATCCTTACAGAAATTTTTTAATTACGTTTATCTAGATAATTTTGAAATTAATAATATAGTTAAAGGTCTTCATCTAAAATGTTGTATACGTTCCAATATAATTGCTTAGTTTGAGCATGTTTGACGGTGTGATTCACATTTTGAAATTTCTTAAAAATTTACATCTTTACTCCAATTTTATAAAATTCGGTCGCATAATTAACCCGTAAGACCACTTCATGACCTGGGTCAAAAATAAAACAGCGTCTGCATTAACGAGTTGTAAATCTGCGGCCTCTAACACTTCTTCCTTCTTTATTAAATATAGAGTCGTAGGCTGTCAAAAACACTATACTCAATTCACTCAATTTTATGGTCCATTTTCACTTGAAGACCTAATATAATCGATTAGTTTTATATGGGTGATAAATCTATAGAGGTTGCCTAACGTTTGATTGGATGACTTCTTTGTTGATGGTTGATAATGTTTTTCTTGAAACACTTTCACCTAGATGCCAGTCGTATACGGGTCCTCTGAGTTCGAGTCCAGCGTGTTAACCACCTAATTACATTCAATAAATCACAAATCTTTTTCTTAATTCGACTGTCTTTTTCCGTGTGCCTAAATGTACTAGTTGATACCTTCTTTATCAGCGCCTCCTCCAGTTATTAATTCTAGCTCATTAGCTCCATAATTGCGCTAAGTAACTTTGACCATAACCACGTGGAGGTATTATTTTTTATTAATTTATTAGTTTTCGATCTTCGATCCAACGCAATTGACATACGAGTTAGCAGTACAAACCACCTATAGTCTATAATTGGTAAAAGTAGTGAGATGTCACTATCTGATAAATTTATTTAGTCTATACGGTAGTACTCCACATCTTAGTTATGGAGTATTCCAATGTGATAGGGTGCTAGTGCTTGCTTAAAGAAATTTCACATTTAGGTTCTAGTTTCCCAGGTAATAAAATTATTTTTTCTAAAACAATGTTAAAAATAAATTTATAAAATAATAACTAAAGGTTCTTTTAGTTCTAGAAAACTATGATATTTTGAAATTCTTTTAAAACCATCTTTTAACTGAGTGACTCACCTTAATTTAAAGATCATGGCAACGTAATTCCTAATAATTCATTGTATTTTAACCGGTCATTCTCTTTTGTTCCTTCTATCAAACTTTAAATATATTTCATAAATGGTATAACACTTGTTTTCAACAATAAGAAGTGTTAATTACTCTAAAATATTATACAGTTTGGGAACGTACATATATTGCTTGTCATCGTTTTAATGTCAGTTTTCTATAGAATTATTTATATATTTAAGGAAATATAAAATAATGAAACGAAGCAAAACTTAAGCTCTTAACAATAGAATTATTGAAGATTTTCTTTAAAACTTATAAAATCAATAATTTTGTTGAAATATTTACAATTGTCGGAATACGTTTTATTTTCTTAAGATTATTTAATGTTTGTCGGCTATTGAAATGTTAGGTTTCTATAGAATTTCTGTTGTTGTACGATAAAATGTAAGAAAAAAATTCTGTAAATTCGTCTAATATCTCACAAAAGGTTTTTCATCTACATTAAATTATTGCGAATAAACGTTAAAGTGATCATGTAACGACAGATTGTGATCATGTAGCAGTGAGTAATGCAACTATGCGTATATTGTCTTAAATACCATTTAACGAAATAACTATTTAGTAATATACCACTACCACTACCACAATATACTAAACTTAAAAACCTCATCTTTTAACCGTTATGTCAACAGCAGAACTGTTTTACGCAAGTCAACAGTAAAATACCCGGGTATACATATAAATATACATATATATATACACTAGACTGGTCGTTTAAAACTAAATTTTTCGAGACGCCCCCTAGAAAAATTCTTTGTGGTCAAAAAACCACAACGGCATTATTTTTTTTTAAATTAAAAGAACACGTGCCGCAAAATCGTCGAAGTTGATTTTTTGAAAAATTCGTAGATTTTTCAAATATCTCATAAAATATGCAGATGCCGAAAAAATCATATAACCATTTTTGTAGGAAATTTAATTCTCTACAAAAAAACATCCACGTCATTTTTTCCCGAAAACGTATAGTTCTCATGATATTTTGAAAATGAACTTGTAAGTTTTCGTAATTTTTAAAAAACATAAAAAATAAAGATGACGAAAAAGTCCTAATCTTCTTCTTATGCTATAGAATGAAATGTATAAAAAAATAATCGTGACAAAAAAAATCAAAATCAGAACTTTTTCGTCGAAATTTTCATCATTTGGTTTTACGAGTTTCGACCTATTTCAAAGTTTTCAAGTTTTATTTCAAAATATCATCAGAAATATAGGTTTTAGGAGAAAATGATTTCGGATTTTTTTGTAGAGAACTACATTTCCTACAAAAATGATTATGTGATTTTTTTGTGACATCTGCATATTTTATGAAATATTAACGATTTTATCAAAAAATCAACTTCGATGATTTTGCGGCACGTGTTCTTAAAAAAAAAATAATGCCGTTGTGGTTATATAAACATATATACATACATATATATATATATATATATATATATATATATATATATATATATATATATATATATATATATATATATATATATATATATATATATATATATATATATATATATATATATATATATATATATATATATATATATATATATATATATATATATCGATTACTTTCCAATTTGCCTGCTAAAGTTTTTGTCATCATATAGAAATATGTAAATCATAGATAGCATAGAAAATCAAAACAATTGAAATAACGGCAAAATTTAAATTTATTATTTTATATTTTATATATGTATTGTTACCGTTTTAACCTTTTGATAATACTATACCAACAAATTAACTATAGAACCGTAGTAGAATATAACGATTGCGTCATATTTTTCAAACAAGTGAAAGAATGAATAAAATTACAATGAAAGACATATACTTGGAGGGCTATATATTCATCAGTATTTTACAATTTATATGTTCATGAGTATTTTATGTTCATATATATGTTCATCAGTATTTTATAATTTTTAATCATTTTTATCCACGACTACTAAAGAATATATACTTTCCATGCGTATACCTTTCATTGCAATTGTATTCATTTCCATTTATATAAAAAATTCTCTTTTATTTATTTCATTCCACTTTATTTATAAAAAAATCCTCTAACAAATTAAAAACTTGATTTGTTGGTATAGTAATATAAACAAGTTTAAACAAGAACAATACATATATAAATCTAAAATAAACAATAAACGTTGTGTTTTTCTTGTTTTCTATGATAAATTAATTTCAGTATGGCGATATAAAGTTTTAAATGAAAACTTTATATTATTTCAAATATTTTTAAAGTTGTGGATAAAATAGCATCTTGTATTCGCTTAGGATGAAGGCAGTTCTTCACTCGGATGATTCCCTCCACTCGCTACGCTCGTTCCGGGAAACTTGTAATAGCTGGGGATAGCGGAAGCTATTACTTTGAAACATACATCAAAAGTGCCGGTAGAGGGTTGAAGACCCCAATCATCTTTGGGACTTGCCAATGCACGATCCACACACACACACAACACGTATATTTTGAGTTTAAATAACCATTTTCGAGATACTACCTATCTTCATTTCATACTCTCATTTCCGTATCGTTAAAGGAACAACCATAACAACAAACACCAAAAAGAACTAAATATTATTACTTACACTTAGTAATGTAGAGGTTCCTTAGTCGGCTTGCTCCGGGCTGGTTAGCAATTGGTTCGTATAATCTTTATCACATTCGTACTAATTTTATCTCAATTTTTTTTGATCAATTCTCGTAGAAATAAAATACTTCACACCAAAATCTGTCTTTTTCACTTTTTATTGACTTTATATTTTAACAAATTTTGATAATAATTAAAACGGTGCAATTTATATGTATCTTTAGTTTAGTTCTTATTTTTATAGGCTTATCCACTAAACAATTAATTCTAGTCCATTTTATAATCACAATTCCAAATGGTAATCTTTTTCTTTTATTCTAAAATTTATCCACTTAATATTTATTAATCACTACTTCTTTAACATTAAAATAAATTTTTTTCTTCTCCATAATAAATTTTCCATACAATTTAACTGTTAAACATTCTTATCAAAAGTGAATGTTTTCATTACAAAACTAGACTAGTTTTAATTTTTTTTTTAAAATTTATCCACTTTAAGTTTCCAATTAATACTTATTCAAACTTAGAACTTTTTTTTTTGGATAATTCTTAATTCCTTACAACTCACTTTACTATTCTTCACAGAATTTTACTACTTAACCACAAAATTAATTTAGGAGTACACAACTCATTAATTTTAATTAACAATAAGATAAGACTCTCTAACCATCAGTCTAGTTCACTCCCAACTGACTTTTTCTATTTTTCTAAGTTTATGATTTTGAGAAAAAAAAAACGAAAAAAATGGCAAGTGTTGCAGTTTTTGATGGGAAAAAACTCATACAAATTTTATAATTTTATGGAAATAGAAAACCATTTCCGCCACTTGCAGACTGGAATAGGAACAACGAAGGTTATTTTATTCAAATATCACCGTTGAGGTAATTGTCCATGAAAACTTCATATATCATGAGAAAAATTTTGAAATAATAAAAGAAATAAGAACACGAAGGTTTTGGACTGGATTTAAGAAATGCAAGTGACGATGGTGTGAGAACGGTTGTTACCATAGGGTAACACGTAATAGGGATAAAGGGGATTTTCAATTACTAACAACACAGAACAAACAGCCACAGCATACAGCTGCTTTGATCTGAAAGAGGGAATCCCATTGAGTGGAACGTACTAGCAGAAAAGACATTTAAATCAGATTTAGATAAGGAAGAAATAAGCTAAAATTTTATATCATTGGTAGATAGTTTAGCCGAGGGTCGATCAAATCAATTCTTAATTAATTGTTGTGACGTTGTACCAGCAACTCTGTAATGACCTGTAATAACACGAAAGATCCAGTTAGATCAGATCTAATGAGGCGGAATTTATTAGGCCTGGAATAAAAACTGAAGCCTAACATGAGTTATTGCCTCACATCTTTGGTGTGATAAATTCCCACACGTTTGGATGCTATGTCTTCGAGCTCTAGAGATGAATTTCCGACCAATTGGAGTACCTTGGCCTCTACAAATTTCGGTGCTAATTTAGCTGAGACATTTCTGCCTGCATCACTCAGAATGAAGTTTCGTCGAAAAACCGTTTCACCCGGTTGGAACAAATTTTTACGGGCCCGCAGGTTGTATCGCGCAGCACTGGTCACAAAAGCTTTTGCTATTAGATCTTTTAATCGCACTCGAACGTTAGACAGAGTGTCAGCGCGATCTAAACAGTCACTGGACTCCTCCAGGCAATCCAACTTTCTTAGTAGAGTGTAGTATGAACTATGCGTGATCATGGGGAGACCAAACAAAGCGTAGTAAGGAGAACAGCCGATGGTAGAGTGATATGAGCTGCGCAAAGCACAAGAAATTTCACTCAAGTTTTTATCCCATTTGGTGTGATCTTCCTTTAAGAAAGCTCTGATTCCGGCGAGCACACTCCTGTTCACTCTCTCGGAAGCATTTGCCTGGGGTGAATATAAAGAAGTGCGAGTGTGTTTTATACCATACTCCGCTAGGAATTGTTGGAATAACTTGGATTTAAATTGCGTTCCGTTATCCGAAACCACAATCTCTGGACAACCAAACACATGAAATACTTGACTTTCCAGAAGATTGCAGATTGGAGTAGAAGTGAAACGGCGAAGGGGGAACAGGAACACGAATTTGGAAATATGGTCTAGTACCACCAACAGTCCAATATTAGAATTTTTTGTCCTGGGGTACGGGCCCAGTAAGTCAATATATAATCGTTGCATTACCCTTTCGGTTCTGAGAGGAGCTATCATTGGTGCACGCAAAATTTGGTTGGGAGCTTTAACTACTTTACATATCTTGCATTGGGATACAAACGAGTGTACTTGGAACAACATTCTCGGCCAGAAATAAAAACGACGTAGCTTATGTAAGGTTTTAGCTACTCCGCCATGGGCTGCCGTTGGTGCTGCGTGTGCTATTTCGATCAAGTTGTGGGTTAGTTCTTCGGGAACCCATAGCTTCCACGGCTCACCTTCTAAACACGAAGTGAATCCAACTTTCTTATAAACCCTACCCTTTTCCACTCGTAAATCTGGTAGTACTTCTTTCCCATCCTCGACGATTTTAATTAACTCTAGATATTTGGTAGACTGAAATGCTGGTGAATCTAAATCAATTGCTTGGGAAAAGTTATCGGTCACGGTATCAATCAAGTCTACGGAGTTTATTCTTGACAATGCATCCGGAACTATATTTAAACTGCCTTTTCGGTACTCAATGTCAAAGGTGTACCCTTGAAGTTTCAAACTCCAGCGCGCCAGTCGTCCTGATAAATCCTTCTGACTCATCAACCACTTTAAACCAGAATGGTCGGTTACTACTTTAAATGGGTGCCCTTCAACGAACGCTCGAAATTTTATTATTCCTAGAACTACTGCCAGACATTCCTTTTCGCTAGTGGAGTAGTTCCTTTGGGATGGGTTTAATTTCTTAGACATGTATGCAATCGGATGTTCACTGCCATCTTTTCCTAATTGAGTCAACACGCAGCCTATTCCATCGTTACTTGCATCACACTGTAATATGAATGGTTCTGAAAAGTTTGGGTTGGCCAGCACTGGCGCTGAAGTCAAAGCTTTCTTGATATTGACAAAAGCTGCATCGGCTTTAACAGTCCATTTAAATTTACCATGGGATTTCTTTAATAACTCAGTAATAGGTGTCACAATCGAAGAGTAGTCGGAAATAAACCGTCGGTAATATCCTGACATCCCTAAAAATCGACGAACCTGGCGCACTGACGAAGGCACTGGGAACTCTGATATTGCTGCAACTTTCTCCTGGTCGATGTTAATCCCTGCTCTACTAATGACATACCCAAGATATTTGATCTCGGATTGCAGAAATTTGCTCTTTTCAATGTTTATTGTGAGATTAGCTTTCTTTAAACAGCCTGCCAGTTCAGTTAATATATGCAGATGTGACTCAAACGTATCTGTTACAATTAAAAGATCGTCTAGGTATACGAAGACCTGAGTCTTCAACCTTGATGGTATTACTCGATCCATCAGTTTAGACATCGTCTGTGGTGAGTTGCACAAACCAAAAGGCATACGAACAAAGTGATAAAGAGGACGGCCTGGGACTGTGAACGCTGTTTTTTCTTTTAAATCCTCATCCAGGGGAATCTGCCAAAAGGCGTCCTTTATGTCTAAACTAGAGATGTAATTAGCTTGCGGGAGTCGGCTTAGTATTCCTTCGATCTGTGGTAACGGGTATGCATTTTTTTTCGTTACACTGTTCACCTTACGCGAATCTAAGCATAGACGAAGCTTCCCTGGCTTTCGAACTAAGACCACTGGCGAGCTCCAGTCACTCTCAGATTCCTCAATGATACCCTGAGCTAACATGCGGTCCAGCTCCTCCCCCATTAACTTCTCTACTGCAGGAGATATTGGATAGTGGCGTTGTTTGATAGGGGATGCATCGCCAACATCAATGACATGAGTCAATACATGCGTCCTGCCCAATCCCGTCCTGCCCATCCCCTCAGCTGAATGACATCTTGCAGTTTTCCTTCCTCGTCAGCTGTCAAAGTACATATTACCGAGGTTTCGGTTTTTTTCGGGATCTGATTTGTTAACGGTGGAAACAGGTTGAACAACCGAAAGAAGTCAATACCTAGATAGAGGTTTTGTGTGAGAGATGGTATAATTACGAGATCTAGGGACTTTGTCCGACCTTGGAACCTTATCTCAGTGTTCAGATGTCCTACCACTTTCTGGCTAGCGCCATCCGCTGTTCTAACTTTTACCGACGAACGTGTAAATAGTGTTGGGGTACGGAGAAGCTCTAGTGCGAAAGTGCCTCCCACTACACTAAGTGACGCTCCGCTATCTAGTAATCCGACTCTTGTGCTGCCTAAAAGTTGAACCTCAGCATAAGCGCGGAGATCATCTTTCACTGATGTGATTGAGGGAATAATCGATGACCGAAAGGATCGTCGTTTCTTCCAGAAATTTCTAATACGCAATGCTGAACGAGTATACTTACGCGATGTTGTAAGTGCATTAATTCCAAGACTGGTTCTTAGTGCCATATATTCTTTGAGTCTCTGCTCAAGTGATTTAAATGAGTGATGAGATATAGACGATTTAGTACAAGCTGATTAATCTCGCTTCAAAATAGTTTTACTTCCCAACTCCTCTGGGCAACGCATTCCTAAAGGTGGAGTTGAGTGAAGTGAGGTGTTTGACTTTAAAATTGGGTTGGCTTTTGGGAGCGTGACTGGGTGTTCTGCACGCTCCCGGTCTTGTTTAAATAGCATCTAGTGCAATTTGATTTGTAAACCCCCTCGTTGCCACAACTCCAACAGAAAAGTCGAGGTGGTTGTAGACAATCCTGAAACCGGTGTCCTTCTAGCTTGCAGTTCCAGCAAATTAAAGTTCTGTTTGGCTCACGATGACCGTTGGAATTATGAATAGCTGAGACATCGGAAATTACGGGGTCATCAGAAATCTGCTGTAGGTTGTTGGATTCAGGAATAGTATCAGGTAATGAAGAAAGCGTATCCTCGGTCGCAGGATAATGATATGATGTAGATGGAGCAATTTCGGATACCGTCTGTGTAGGGCGATGAGGAAAGTTACGAGGTGGCAGCGGTAGACTAGCTAGAAGTTTTTCCCGTTTACGGCAGAGGTCGCGAAGATGTTCAACTGTAGATACCTCAACGTAGCACAATTCTCTTCGTATTTCACTGCGAAGATTGTTCAACAGTATATTCAATAATTCTCTATCAGCTACTGGAACACTGAGCCGATCACTTTGCCTCAAAATGTCATTAAACATAGAGTCAAAGTTCTCATTTTGACGTTGTTTACGGGCTCGCATTCTCTCTTTTATTTCTTCATCGGTGCTACGATCACCAAACTCAGTACGTAGAGCCATACACAGTTCGGGCCAATTAAAACGTGGAGTACGGTGATGGAATCTCCAATACCATTCTGAAGCTCTTTCTGTGAATAATAAGTGAGCATGAGCCACAACCGCATCATAACTACCTGGGAAAGCGATGTTATTTAAAGTGCTCACTCGATATATAAATTCTCCCACCTCCATTTCCGTTGGTCTTCCACTGAAAGAGACATTCCAGCTACGAATGATGGAGGAGTGTTTCTCGTTTAAGGAATGATGACGATAAGCTGCAGGATTCGCTACGTAGGATGGATTTATATTACCTAGGTTCCTGGAATTTTGAAGAGGTCCTTGGTTTCCCCTAGGTGCATGCATAGACAATGTGGAGGGATTTTGCGGGTGACTAGCTGTTTTCACCCCCTCCGAAAAGAGTAACTGATTCGCAAATTTTTCGTCAAAGGCTCTCTGCATCTATTCTACACTTTTTCGAATGCTTTCTTCCATGGCCTGTTGGATCACGGAAAAATCGATCATCGTTGCTGACTTATCTGCTGGCTGGTCTTGTCTTCCATGATTATCTTTTGGCGAACTAGCGACAATTTCTGATTCTTTTATACCTGCACGTTCAGTTTGTCGCCTTTTTTCTTCAGCCCTAGTATTCGGTCGAGCCCACGTCTTAGGTATAGCACCGAGAGACTCTGGTTGCCGATTGACCACAGGTGTTTGTGACTGTGCCTTATTCTTTCTTGTTTGTGAAATCGGGGAAAAGGGACGTCGATCCTCCGGCAGGAGATGCACATCAGACTGTTGACAGCTTCTTTTACAAATGGGGCAATGTGGCTCCTCTTCTAGCCACTTTGCAATGCAACTGTCATGGAAAACATGGGTGCAGGGTGCTTCTACCAACAACTTGTCTGAATTCAGTTTTTCAGTGCAGAGGAAACATTTATTGTTGTAAATATTTTCATAAATATTCATTTCTGATTCTCTCGGTATTTTGCAATGTCACTTTTGAAGTATTGAGATGCGTAAAATTTAAACTGAATTCCCAAGAGAAAAGTATTATCCCTTAGCTGATTCAATTTTAGGTTAATTAAGCTTAATATAAACCAAAAAAAATTAACACTTGATCATCAAAAAGGTTGAATGGGAAGGTATAATTGCTTAATCACTATCTCTCTAGCTACCAATCTACTATCCGTAAAGGAAATTACGTGGTTCCCTTTCAAGGGAATAACAAATTCGTACTGTATGTACACAGGGAATTCGAAAAACTGTATACTAATCTGCGAGTCAGTAGTGAGCAACAAAATGTTCTCGGTTGTATGTAGTGATGTAAAAGTGTTTAATACAATTGTATAATACCCGGTATTATACGTAAAATACCGTATTGTCCAAAACGTTGTAAAATACAAGGTATTTTACTACAAAAATATTTTTTATTCTGATGGCGTGCGAAATAGTAAATAGCCCTTTTACTAAAATTGCGCGTGGATTATTAGAAGAATTTATAGCTGTGAAAATATGTCTACTACTACATCACTATAAGATATAAACCACGTCGAGCAAATGCATTATTTGTACGCCTTGCTAGTGTGCGTTTCTAAATAATGTTGCCCATTCAGTAAAACATTCCATCGAAAGCCTCTGCCACTCTTCCATTTTTTTATGAAACTTTATTTTCCCATTATAAAATTTCATACAAAAAATAGAAGAACAGCAGAAACTCTCGGTAGAAGATTTTACTGAATAGAACCCAATTTTCAAATTGCTGTTGCACCAAAATTGTTCTAATATCAACACACCACAAATATCAACAATCGATTATATAGTTGCTGAAAAGCAACCGTTACAGTGAATTTTGTAATAGAGCAAATCAAAATTTTGAAACATGGATTTGTCACTCAATTTAATATCTTTAGTAGCACCAGATAACATGTAGAACGTTTCTTTTATGTACGTTCAAATTTATCAACTATGCACAAAAATCTCAAAATACCCATTATGAAACCGATAGCAGTTGTATTTATTGTATAACTGGATGGAATAGAGTTTGTGGCTCTTCAGAATGTAGCATCTTTTAATTTGCATTGTTCTGCATCTTTCACTGTAACAGAAACATCATTTTCGATATGCAGCCTAAATCATACCAAAAGCAATTATCTCGTTTATGTCAAACTTGATTAGGACCTCTAACAGTTTATTCATGGGAACTGGAAGGATCCAATCTGAATAAAAAACAAATACAGTAGCAGGCAGCGACTGAAGGTGAAATAAATTGAAACTAAGCATCAGGATAGTTTTACTGCTCAGACCATCCACATGAATTAGAGTCAGATGATTATATAGGTCTTATTAGCATTCGTTTAAGGAATATATATCGATAAAAATAACGATAAAATATCCAAATTCAGATATTTAGAAAAAAATGAAATAGATGTAATTCAAAATGATGATGAAAGTCATTTTTTGTTATTATATCATTCACATGTTATCTCGCCTAATACACTTTTGTACAGAATATACGGTATTTTATTTTGTATAATACAATGTATAATACGCTGTATTATACAAAAAAAATAAAATACGGTATTTTAACATCTCTAGTTGTATGTAATTGTTAACAATCTAACAATTCAGATCTTCTTTATAGGCCTTCAATTAATTATTAAATTACAAGCAAAAATTATTTATGTGCCATTTAATTATTTATTAAAATTATTTGCCAAAAATATTTCTAGGTAGTTTATCTATTTATTAAAATAAGACGCAAAAGTTTATTTATTAAAATTATAAGCAAAATGTATTTATATGCAAATTAATTATTTATTCAAATTATAAGCTAAAATTATATATAGGCAATTTATTTATTTATTAAAATTTTACGCAAAACTTATTTTTAGGCCCATTAATTATATTTATTAAAATTTTAATCAAAAATTATTTATAGGCAATTTAATTATTTATTCAAATTATTTGCTAACATTATTTCTAGTCAGTTTGTTTATTAAAATTATACGCATAATTATTTAATTGTTCATTAAAATTATAAGCAAACTGTTGATTTAAAATTCCTCAATGTTTAGTTATTTATTTATTTAAACTGTAAGTAAACTGTATAATTATTATTACTATTTATTTATTTTATTTATTTATAAAATATACGTGTGAGTGTTGTGTGTGTGTCCGAGTCATGCGCTAGGCAGTACTGTTCCAAAAATGATGCTAAAATAAATTTAGAAAAAACTAAGAACAAAAATTTAAACTATCAAAAGTATACTACTCTACGGTTGGGAAGTTAGAAGGTGTTCAGGTTTTATGACGAATCCGGAAAAATCACACCAACTAGCCAGAGCAAGTTGGTAGATGACCAGCTTGCACTCTGTATTTTCTAAGCAGATGTAACTTCAGCTTCTCCATCACAACCTGGAACCTGTATTGAGAGCTAAGAGAGAAAATGATCGTTTGTAAGAGTTAACCAGTCTTAGAGCCACAAGAACTCACTAGACCATCAAAGATGCAAATTTAACCTTTGCCCTCTTATGATCAGTCAGTACCATACCCTGAGTCGTTCACTCCCACCAAACACATTAAACGAATACGTTCTAAAACAATAAATTAATCAGAAAACGGGGCTCCAATTATGAACGTATATGATAGTAATTGATCTAAGTGTTGAATTGTACACTATTCAGCTTTAACTAGTAGGCTAACACTATGATCTGCTCGACCATTGTGTCATATTTTCTCAGCTAGTCATTGCTGACGGTGTCAAACCATCCCTTAGTCAATTCCATCACCTAACTGGAGTGCGCGAGCTCGTAAGACTCGTTGAATGGTCAGTCGAAGGCCAATTCATCCACTCCTGCGCGTGTTACACAGTTAATTTAATATTTAATCGAAAAAAATTCACTACATAATTACTAAACTATATTAAAAGATCCTCCAAGGGTCCATTCTGTTTTATTTTTATAAATAAAAATCAGGTTTTGTTTCGCGCCAATTTGTAATAGCTGGGGATAGCGGAAGCTATTACTTTGAAACATACATCAAAAGTGCCGGTAGAGGGTTGAAGACCCCAATCATCTTTGGGATTTCCTGGACTTGCCCATGCCCGATCCACACACGCACACACAACACGTATATTTTGAGTTTAAATAACCATTTTCGAGATACTACCTATCTTCATTTCATACTCTCATTTCCGTATCGTTAAAGGAACAACCATAACAACAAACACCAAAAAGAACTAAATATTATTACTTACACTTAGTAATGTAGAGGTTCCTTAGTCGGCTTGCTCCGGGCTGGTTAGCAATTGGTTCGTATAATCTTTATCACATTCGTACTAATTTTATCTCAATTTTTTTTGATCAATTCTCGTAGAAATAAAATACTTCACACCAAAATCTGTCTTTTTCACTTTTTATTGACTTTATATTTTAACAAATTTTGATAATAATTAAAACGGTGCAATTTATATGTATCTTTAGTTTAGTTCTTATTTTTATAGGCTTATCCACTAAACAATTAATTCTAGTCCATTTTATAATCACAATTCCAAATGGTAATCTTTTTCTTTTATTCTAAAATTTATCCACTTAATATTTATTAATCACTACTTCTTTAACATTAAAATAAATTTTTTTCTTCTCCATAATAAATTTTCCATACAATTTAACTGTTAAACATTCTTATCAAAAGTGAATGTTTTCATTACAAAACTAGACTAGTTTTAATTTTTTTTTTTAAATTTATCCACTTTAAGTTTCCAATTAATACTTATTCAAACTTAGAACTTTTTTTTTGGATAATTCTTAATTCCTTACAACTCACTTTACTATTCTTCACAGAATTTTACTACTTAACCACAAAATTAATTTAGGAGTACACAACTCATTAATTTTAATTAACAATAAGATAAGACTCTCTAACCATCAGTCTAGTTCACTCCCAACTGACTTTTTCTATTTTTCTAAGTTTATGATTTTGAGAAAAAAAAAACGAAAAAAATGGTAAGTGTTGCAGTTTTTGATGGGAAAAAACTCATACAAATTTTATAATTTTATGGAAATAGAAAACCATTTCCGCCACTTGCAGACTGGAATAGGAACAACGAAGGTTATTTTATTCAAATATCACCGTTGAGGTAATTGTCCATGAAAACTTCATATATCATGAGAAAAATTTTGAAATAATAAAAGAAATAAGAACACGAAGGTTTTGGACTGGATTTAAGAAATGCAAGTGACGATGGTGTGAGAACGGTTGTTACCATAGGGTAACACGTAATAGGGATAAAGGGGATTTTCAATTCCTAACAAACTTCATCCTTGTGAAGAATTGCCTTCATTCTAAGCTCATACAACAATCTACTATTATACCATAAGTATTTTTTTCATATATTTTCATATAATTATTATAATTACAAAAATTAACTCAAAATAAACTATTCTTTTCAATTCTATAATCATATTTGCATGCGTTTTATTATACATACCCAGGTATGTATGCTGTTGACGTAAGGGTGCAACTTTGAAAATGGGCTTTATCTTCTAAACGGATGATGTAATCCTAACCAAACTTAAGACTATTGCGTAAAACACTTTTGGCTAAGATATCATGAAATTTCAAGTCGATTCGGTTATCCACTTCCGAGCTAAAGCGTTTTAAAAACGCAAAACATACCCAGGTATGTTGCCGTTAACATAAAGGTTAAATAAAAATTACCCAGCTGCAGTGAAAACAATGTGGTTGAAAAAACATAAAAAGCTAAGTCCTGCTATCCTGCTATGCAAACATAGTTTGACCAGCACTAAAAAAATTTCATGGAACCAATGAACTTGAGACTCAAATAAAAAAACATTGTTTTGGATGTGAGTCCCCAAACGTAATTAAACCAAATTGTCTAAACATTAAAAACGAAGAAATGGTAAATAAGAAAGAAAAACCTGGGAAATCTTCCTTCTTCACTCAAACTCCGCTCCAATAATGGAATAATTGCCATTCAGTACTTGCCCAATGCTTGAACGAAATCTCTTTTCAAAGGCTTTTATCTCAAAATACCAAATACTTAAACAACGACAAACTCATTTCATGACATCGGCATCCCATGCAATAATATGCAACCCTTCTTTACTGTTTACTACAAATCAATTTTAACGAGCTTCTTATATGTCTGCAGTCATAGAAAAAACATTTGATGAACAGTTAAGCAAAACCTAGTCGTATAATATAAACAAGCAAAGTTGAACAGTTTGGTATTGGAAACTCGGGATATAAAGTAAAGGCGATCGTCGAATCTTTATTTCAAAAAGGATTGAATAACCAGCGTTATGCCAAAGTCATTAAAACTGGATCAACTTGTTCTGGACTGCTTGACAATAGAGCAAACATTGGCATCTTAGTGGAAAGATCTAAAAAGTTCCTAGAAGATAGTACCGTCAAAGGTAAAAAGCATGTGAAACAATGCCATAACCCTAGAGTATCTCGTATCTGGTATCTTGTATCTGGTATCTTGTATCTGGTATCTTCAATCTGGTATCTGATAATTGGTATCTGGTACGATTCTAGTCAATTAAAATAGAAATGGTTTTATAATGTTTTTTTGAATATAAAAGTCAACTGGACTCCTGTAGCCCACTGAAACCGGTTTACTTGTTCAAATAGAAAACTCAATATTAGCGTATCGTTCAAAAGTTTTTCCAAAATCATGTGTATGTATTTAATTTTTTTCTTCTAACTTCTCTTTCTATCAGTTTCTCTTGAGTTAGTCCTGATATTGTTTCAGAAGATTGTAAGTTAAATTTTAGACCGACTCAGCTTCTAGTGATGGTTGTCACATAAATGTTTTCTAATCTCACTTGCACCCAATTAATTGTAAATTTAATAAATAAAAATTAATTCAATTCAATTAAAATTCAATATTTCAAAAATTATAATTAACGATTTTCGAATATAAGTGTATGATCTATTTTATATGATAAATATGAGAACCGACCATCAATATCCATAACAATAATTACTATAAATAATTCAGCAACCATAAATTATATTGTTGTAATAAAATTTTCGTAAAAGGAATACAATTGAATTAATCATTTGCATGAAATTAAATTTAAATATAAGTAGAGTACATTCATGGAGAAACATCAACAAACTATGTACGTAGGTATGTACTCGTATATTGGTTTTCACTACAAAAGAGGATCGGAATTAACGGAAACATTAGTATTTACATATGAACACAATAGGAAAAGCTTGAAAAAGTTTAAATTAAATTTTTAAGAGTTTTTTTTATTTGGACTTTATTGAAAAATAATGGAAATGGAGTGGAAACTTTAATGGAAATAAAGTTGGTGCAGAAAAAAACATTTTACGAAGAAGGAACTTTGCCGGAGGGGTTATTGTTAATAAAGTAACAAAGTGTGTTAAAGTAAACTTTTTAACAAAAGCAAAATTTAAATTAACAAAATTGAAATGCATGTGATATTATTTTTTTTCTTTTCAATGAACTATGTTCGTGGTGTAGGTACCTTGAAATGCAAGATTTGTGATTATATTTTCGTTATTTCTTTATTAATTGTTCAAAATAATGTATTTCTGAGTTGTTACAAAAATCATGTTAGCTAGGGATTATAATCTTCACCTTTGACTTCTTTCTTTAAAAGAGCAAGTACAAATTTGAATAGAGAAAATTTGAACTGTGAAAGATGAATCGACACTAAAACCTAACCTTTAAATTTTCTTA
The DNA here is from genome assembly GCA_963693315.1 of Diogma glabrata. Lineage (NCBI taxonomy): Eukaryota > Metazoa > Arthropoda > Insecta > Diptera > Cylindrotomidae > Diogma > Diogma glabrata. The sequence goes on from OY856187.1 coordinate 121,156,588, forward strand.
TTTATTTTTTGCTATATTTATCAATATGTTTAACTGATATCATACAATTTAGTATAAATAAATTCCCTTACTTTACGACAACAAAACCCCAACAAAAATATTTGTTTTTGAAGACAGCTAAATTGTCTCCTTGAAACAAAAGTAGATTATTCAATATTTAGATTCATTTTTGACAAACAATTTTACATTGTGATTAATTCTTTAAATTTTGGAACCAAATCTTCTGTTTTGAGACAAATTTTGGAAACATAAGGCAACTGAGTTCTGGCAAACTGCAGCTCATTGTTGAAACATCATTCTCAAGAGAATTTGATCGAATCTGGTATGCCAAATTGATTCAAAGCTGATTCAAAATTTTCTGTCTAACCGAAACATTTTGGTTTCACAAAATTAAGGAAAATTTCAACCCTGTGCAAATTTTAGATCGATTACCCTAAGGTTCTTATTATTTATGTTCTTTTTAATGTGATTACACCAGAACTACGTACTTGTAGTTAACTTATTAAAATTACATAAACGTGAAACCCTATCGTATGTCGCATGCAACCAAAGACGTTATCAATATGCAAGTTAAAAAGATGTTGAATGAGGTGTCAATCAAAATTCTCATAGTTCATGCTGGTCACCTCCTTTAGTTGTTTAAAAAAAAAACCTATAAACACCCAAAAATTTGACGAGTTGTTGTCGATTTTTAGAATTTCAACGAACTTACTGTAGGTGAAACATTTTTATTTTAAAATATCGTGAATATATGGATTATTTTAGTAAATTTAACTTTGGTGCATGTGGGATTTAGTACCATCAGGTACCAAAAGAGTGGGATTAGACAAAAACAGCCTGCAACACTCGTTTAAGTCACCTCCATTTTAACAGAATGCCGCTACGGCATTAACGGTTTTAAATAGTTTGAAATGTTTTGAGTACCTTTAGAATGTCGTTTTATGTGGTTATGATTTTAAAGATCATAACTTGAAATCATTCGCAATAATCAAACATTTTCAAAAATTCAATTTAAATGTTCAACTTCAAGGTTTTGAGATAAGAGATTACATATCTGGGCCACATAATCCTTAATTATGGTATAAAATCTGTCGAATCGAATTATACATTAAAGCTGTTTGTATAGGGTGACCAGATGTACTCTTTTAAAGAGTATTATACTCTTTTCGAACAGGTTTTACTCTTTACTCTTTTTTTAAGCAAAATGTGTTAAATATACTCTTTTACAAATTTTATTTTTACAGAAAATATATTACAAAATAGTTTTTGCTGAATCAATATGTGCTTATAAAAATTTGTTGAGCACTCATGTGAATGCACGTTATTTAAAATATAATTGCATTGAGAGAATAATTCATCTGTATGAAGCCTTAAAATCATATTTCGAAAGTTCAGAATCGGATAATTGTTTAGTACTTTCCAGTTTTTTTTTCAAACAATTCATCCGAATTTTGGTTATATTTTTCTCATATGCAAGGTCAACTGTTTAGTGATGTGATAAGACAATTAAAAAAGGGGACGTGTTAGCGTCAGGGGTAGCTCTCCAATATTTCATATTACGAGACAAAATAAAAGACCGCCTTGAAACTCTTTTTATACCTTTTTCTGCGGAAAACTTGTTAAAGAAATTGGAACTTAATGGTACTTTAAACCGAAAATATGTGGAATCTGTTGCAATTCGACTTTATACCGAAGTCATGAAATATATGGATGTGGGCCAAACGTTTTTTCAACGAAATTGATGTAGCAAAAACTTTTTTGCTAATAGGTGATATCAATTACTCTGAATTTCAGGAAACCTACAAATATTTTAGAGTCAAATTAGTGGCAAATAGTAAAACACAAGAATTAGCGTGTCTCATGAACGACAACGATTTATTTGATTGTTTTCAAATAATTGAACGATGTGTTCAGGAAAAAACTTCAGAAGGGAATCCGTTGAACGTTTCCATATATCAGAAATGGAGTTTTATCATCAAAACAATTCGAATCAATCAATCTAATTTAGCTGGGATTGAGGAGATTATAGATTTTTTTTGTGTCTCCCAGGCACTAGTTCTGACTGTGAAAGAATTTTTAGTACCATAAATGGCTATTGGACGAAAGACAAAAGTCAATTAACAGTCAAATCCCTAGAGAACGTTATGATGATCAAGAATAATATAAAAATGTCTTGCAGTGAATTTCTGGAAGCAATCAAATTAGAGACCGAATTGCTAGCAAAAAGTACCGGCAGTGAAAAATACCTTTAATTATTATTAAAACGCAATTATAATCTTAATTTACCATTTTATAGTATTTTTTATTTAATATATTTTCAATTAACACAGAGATGAATTTTCTGTATTTAATGTGATAAACAAAAAGAAATTATTTTAGTTTTAATAAATGTAACCAATGTTATTGATGAAATAAAGATTGAACTACAAGCCAAAATTTAAAACCCAGCTGTTTTATTTTTTATTTTTAATATAAAAATTAAGTCGACCTCTTCTAGTGTGCTTCCATATGGGGTAAATAATTATGAGGTACTATTTCTGTTTCTATACTCTTTTCTGATTTGAAATATCTGGTCACCCTAGTTTGTATCTTTCAAAGACTATCCAATCAGAAATAAAATAAAATCTTTTGTGGGTTGTGCAGATCCCAAGTAGGTTTTGCCAGACATTGTCATACGGCCAAGCGCTGGCCCATTAATGGTTAACAGTACTTGGCTATTGTTATTGGGCTAATACTAGAACCATTCATCGACCGATCTATGGTTTACATAAAATTGCCAGTATATTTTTACTTTTGAATGGCCGAATACTGGCCCATGAATGGTAAATATTACTTGGCTATTGTTATTGTGCCATTACTGGAACCATGAATCGGCCAATCTACCGTTTATAGAAAATTGCCAATGCAGTTTACGTTGAATGGTCAATCAATGGACCGTTAATGGTTAACCCTAATTGGCTATTGTTATTGGGCCAGTACTGTAGCCATAAATTTGCTGATCTATGTAATTTTTTTAAATTTTCACTAGAGTATTATCACTTTTAGAAATACATAGTTTGAAAAATTTCACATATAGAAAAGGTTGGTATATATTTTAATTTATTTTTATTTCTATTTTATTTTAATTATTTTCTAAATAATTTATTTAAATTTATGTATGAAAATATTATTTTATATTTTTTTAAATGGTGGAGTACTGGCAGTCATGTTTGCCATTACTCAGCCATTCTTGCAACTGAACCAGTTGTATGGGGAGTTTTTAATTTTTTCCGTCATGTTTATTTTATTTTAAATTAGTTTGTATATAATTTATTGGAGCGAAGAAAGCGTAGCTCCAATTATCCCCGATTCGGACTTTCGACTGTCGCCATACTCCGCCCAAACTATTAAAGATATCAAAATGAAATTTTGCATGTAAGACGACATCAAGCCATAGATGGTTTACAAAAAATATTGAAAATTAGACATGCTACGGAGGAATAATCACCAAAAAATTGTTCCCATAGACTTTCAATGGAAAAATATGAAGGGGCTGAAATCTCACAGCTCTGAGATATCAAGACTTTGGTCTGGGTTAAGGATTTGTATATAGTTTTCGGCAAAAAACTTTTATGAGGACATGGTTTTTAGTTTTGGGCAGCGATGTATATCAAACATAACTCTTTGTTAAAGTACAAGTATTTTTTATCTCTGTTTAAAAATTTATTACGGAAAATTATAATCCAAATTCCAAAAATATTGTTAAATTAAATAAAATCAAAGTTTTTCTAAATTCCAATAATATTTCAAAAATTCTTAAAAATTCAAACTTTTTCCTAAATTCTTAAAAATATTGCAAAAATTATTACAAAATCAAAAATTCAAATTTTTTTCAAAATTCCAAAAATTATAATAAAATCAAAAATTAAAAATTTCTCAAAATTCTAAAAATATTCCAAAAAATCTTACAAAATCAAAAATTAAAACTTTTTCCAAAATTCTAAAAATATTCCAAAAATTATTACAAAATCAAAATACAAACTTTTTCGAAATTCCAAAAATATTTCAAAAACTATAACAAATTAAAAAATTTCCACGTCCAATTTCATTTTCAATTACATTTACGTCATAAAAACAGCTACATTTTTTTTCCAAAAAATTGGCTAAAAAATAAATGAAATCATTTTTTGACATTTTGACACACTTGACATTATTTTTTGACAAACTTATAATGCCATACTTCTCTATAACAATAATAAAATTTCATTTCAAACAAACCATTTTATTTTTGTCCAAAAAATTGGGTAAAAAAATAAATAAAAATCTTTCTTTTGACACACTTGACAACATTTTTTGACAAACTTGTAGTGCAATAATCTAGTTTTTGATCTCACATACCAATCCCGACCATCAAGATTTCTCCAAATTTAATGTTCCTACTCGTAATCACTTAAAATTAACGTTTTTTAAGCCAAAAATATGAAAATTTGCTATTTTTGACACACTTCCGGTACAGTTATCGAACACAGCGTCCTTTCAGACCTGTCTCTTGTATATACCTATTTTTAGAAAAAAAAATTTTGAAATCCCTCCAGCGTTGGTAATGATGGACGGTCGGCCGGCAGACAGACACACATTTTTTTTTGCTTTTTTAGAATCAATAGGTCCTAAAACGTCGAGAAATGCCAAAAAAGTGGTGGGTAAGAATTTCACTTTGAGCTCATGAATGTAATACTTAGGTCTTTCAGACCGAAGTAATTATCATCTTTTCACAATACTTAAACAAATTATTAAATTATTAAATTTTTTTTTGTTTTTTTTTTTATATTTTTTTTTTAAGTCTGAAAATAAAAGTTTGTTATTAGTTGATTTTAAAAAAATTTAATAACACACTTTTACCTACATTGAACAAGTTTGATCATGTTTTCAACCTGGACGAGTTTTTATTTGGTTTTCGTTTGGTTTAAAAAATTTTTCATTGATTTTCCACTACATCTATGCCAGAGGTAAATGCAGCAATATTTACCACACATTAAACTGTAGCGATTTTGTAGTTCTTTTGGATTGTTACATATCTTCGGACATATCTTTTGGATTGGACATATCTTTGCTCGTTTTTATCAATTGCATTCTGCATTCGTCACCTAGCTTAAATTTACATATGATAATAATGTATATTTTTTTTAATGGCCCAGTCATGGTTGCCAGTATTTGGTCATTACTACAATGCTGATCATCATTTTTGGCCCGTTACTAGGCCAGCTGTACAACTTTGTATGGGTCGTTGCTGTTGTTTTTTCTCCGGCGCATGAATGTCAACCATTTATTGTCCAAAGATATCATCCAGTAAAATTATGTTAATCGTGGTTGCCAGTACTCGTCCATTGCTGCATTACTGGCTGCCAGTAATGGACCATTACTGGACTAGTTGTACAACCTTGTATGGGATGGTGTCGAAACTTTATAAAATATTCTTTAAAATTATCTGATCCTTCATCGTAGTATCGTTGAAAGCATTTTGTGAGGATGCTTTTCATACAAAATATTAAAAAAGCGTTAACGCGTCAGTTCTGCGACATATCGATTTTCTATAATACATTTTTAAGAAAATAACGATGTCGCAAAAGTTAAGGATTAACTCCAAATCCCAGTGATATAACAATAGAAACCCTACTACCTTGGAAATATGACAATAAATAGACCTTATATGCAAGTAGGATGGGTTCAATAATGCATAATGCATATGTTTTTCAATCGAGAAGGAGTTTCCGACTATATTTTGCTCATGAAAACGTTTCCAACCATAATATATTTATGTACTGCAGTACAAAATTTATCATAAGCCTTTTGTGGTTGGAAAACAATTTCATTCCCTCCTCAAGGTTATTAAAAAAACAAAATTTTGGAACTGATGATTTTGATTATAATTTAGAGTACAAAAATGCCAAATCAAATCAAAATGCAGATACATTAAGTCGTTTTTATGTTTTTAACACTTCTGATGATATCTATTCTATTCAAAAATTAATTTTGTTGCTCTAGCTCTATCTGCGCAGATAGTCGTTCTGAAATCGTTTGAAATCTTTTCATTAGAGATAAGGATTACTATGAGCAATCCTGACGACTTGATAGTACGCGAGCCTTGAGTTTGTCCTAAATAGGTTTAGTATATGGATTAGATTAAACTTAACCTTCAAAAACTGGATGCACAAGAAAGCTATAAGGTGAACTACCCAAATGTTGAAACTCCGACGACCTAACATAAAAATAAAAAACCAAAAAAAAAACGAAAGCAATCTCAACCTCTGCATCAACTACGACTATAAATTGACTCGTTAATTAAAAAAATTAACTCATTCCAAGATTTTTCTAGTTCCAACTCGCCATACAAAATAATTTAACAATTTATATTGATCAAACAAAAACAACCAGTACCCTATTCATACAAATTTTGTTAAAATTTGTATGAAATTCCAAATTTGTAAGTTTGGTGAAATAGGGTACAGGTCCTTGTTTAATAATGTAATAAAAACTGTGGCACCAAAATAGATAGATGAATCTTGAATAATGCTATCAAAAAACTTACTGCAGAAAATAGATAGGTGATTGTTGAACAATGCAATCAAAATAATTGTTGCACCAAAATGGACAGATGATTATTGAATAATTTACATACAAATTGTTGCACTAAATAGATAGGTGTCACCAAAAACAATCAGGTGAGTTTTGAATCAAACAAAATTCGATGCAACAAGAACTAAAATACTGCGTAAATAACAATGCCACTGGTCGATTATTTCTATGTTATAACATTCAACACATGGTTGTTAACCAAATCAAAGGATTTTATAGATTAGAACAAGGCATTGTCAAATAAAAGTTGTTCATGTGATTAATTCAGTATAGATGCAGCTAGAGCAAAATCAGGCAATTTAAAGATTTTTAAATATTATTTTTATCTGTTTAATATTAAGCATTTTTGTAAAACTTCTTATTTTTTAGCAAAACGACACTTTCAAATATTCTCTCATTGGTATAAAAGTAATTGTCTATATTTTGTTTACTTTGATGAATCTCCAAATCATTCTACATCCAATTTAAAATTTGTCAAAAAACTGTAAATGTTATCACTACAAGTCAATAAATCAAAATTTAAATTAAAAATCAAATAGCGTAACAACTATTTTAGAGAAAACTATTGATCTAATTTAATTCCAAAAACTATCGTTCAAGCAATTTTACAGAAAACGAGTACAAAATATTTTTGAAGACAAATATATATCTGAATATTTGAAACAAATTAGAATCAAGTACAATCATATGTGTACAATGGACTTCAAGTTTTATCCTTAATTTGAAAATTTGTTTTGAGTAATTTTTACCCAATCCGTATTAGTCCAAAACAAAACTATAACCCTTCTTTTCAACTTTGGAATTTTGTAACATGCAAATATTTTTTTTTTATGTTCAATGTGATTTGTGCTATTCATGTAAATTGATTGTATGTGATTTAAGCTCATGACTTTTTATTAGGTGTTTTACTATATAAATTGGGCAACGATAAATTATTTAACGATGTTACGTGAATAGAAAATTTACTGAATAGTTTAGTTGTTTTTGTCTTTTATGGTAAATTTAAAATGGGTCGTTTGTTAATATTTGTAAGGTTTCTGGATTTTATAAAGCTTTTGAAATTTTATAGTACAAGTCTAAGAAATGAAAAAGAAATAGTAATATGTAGTTCAAGATTTAAACACCCGGGATTTTAGTAGAACTGTAGTGTTTGATCGAAGTTTACATTTGGTTAAAATTGAGATAGATAGGGTCTACGGCGGAATAGGATCGCCCAAACACATATTTATTTTAAAGTGCAATAAAAAAATTCAAACAAACGAAGTCCAAACAAAAACCTTTATATAAAGCATTAATTAGTCGACAGTTCTAGCAAGCTTTAAATAAAAACAAATATTATCTTTATAATTCAATAGAACTGTAAACTCATTCGTTCACACATTTTCGGTAGTTTTAGCCAGTTGTTTGGGACAACTCATAAACAATTTTTTATAAGAATCTTATAAAAATCATTTTCGCCAAAATAAATTTGGAAAATTGAAACAGATTTGTAACTTCAACATTTCCAATAATTTTGCATGCCAACACCCTGTTTATTACTACAGGTAAAATTAAAAAAAAATATTCGAAACTACATATTCGATTTAAGAAATTCTTGCACCAAACAATATCTCTTCTCTTTAGTAAAGTCATCTTTATTCATTTTTAATCAAATTTTACTTTGTTTCAGTTATTATATTTTCTAATGAACCTAACCACACTGAGTATCGATACATTATTATTTGTATTTCAAATAAAGAAATATTAATTTTACAGAGTTAGTATGAAGTTGAAAAATTGGCTTAAATATTTTATAATACTGTTATGATTATAAAAAAATCGTAACGAAATAGAACGTAAAAATAAAGTCAATATCAAGGCAACACCCTATAAAAAATTCAACATCATCATCATCATCATCATCATCCATAGAATCATTATGAAACAAATACAATATTTGTTGAAATTTTTTTATAGAAAGAATACAAAACCAAAAGTATTTGTTTTATCTTTTCTAGAAAAGAAACAGTACAACAACATTTAAAAATTACTTGTAATTTTATTTTAAAGAATATTCCCGATAAAAGAATTTTGAAATGCGATCGATTCTTTTAGATCAGACGGAATACTATTCGAGCAAATTATTTTGGACAGAAAATGTTAATTTTTTTTATTCTAATAAAAAGTTGTGCTGTTTAGAAGGAGTTACAGTATGAGTCACAACCCAAATACGTTTTCAGATTTAGGTCCCAAGATAAAAAATGATGGACAAATTTTAATTTTTTATTTTTCTAGAGGGATAATTAATTTTAATAGAGGGATAACTAAATAATAAATTCTATCACATAACAAAATATGACATAAGCCAATATTTCATGATAGGATAGAGAAAATAAAAATAAAATAAGAGTCAAAATGCAAATTTGTTTAAAAAATTTGCAGCTAGTGGCATATTCTTTGATCATGTGACCCACTGTCTAACTCAATATTAAAGGCCACACATAGAGTTAGATGAAGTTTGTGATTTTCAAGAAACAACAATTATTTTAACCATTTTTTCTTTTCAAAATATAAATCAGCTGGTCACTACTGTCAAGTTTTGTTTGGTATAGCATATTGTCCTTATTGCAAATCGTTGTGTAGCTGTATGTATTTGACAAAATACACACAGCTGCGACTACCAGCAATCAACAATTATATGTAAAAACAACAACCATGTAACCATCTCAAAACTATGCAAATAACACACAACACGATAATACCTTGAATTGCCAAAATTGAACTTTTATACAAAGTTTTTGTGAAAATTAAATTATATAGTTAATGTTGTTTTTTTTGTCTCTCGCGTAAAGAGCTACAGCATGTGGAAAAGTGACTGAATATAGCAATATAATAACGAAAGAAATCGAATGTATCTTGGATAATTTAATGGCTCAAGAATAGATTAACTTTTAGTAACCGATGAACTTTTTATAAGATGGTATTTCAACCGGGCGAAACACTTTGTAACAATTCCTTCTTAGACTACATTTACAATTAATTTTGTATTTGTTTCATAAGTATTCTATTGATGAGGATGATGACGGCTCTATATTGTTGATGTTGTAAAGGGTGTTTATTTGATGTTGAGCTTAATTTTGTTTTGTATCTTGTTGCGATTTAATTATAACCATTTCATTACCCTCCACAAAGGGTTTGTGGGGTGTGGATGCCATACTAATTGTTTTAGAAGTGCCTCCAACGTAGTTTGAATCTCTCCACCACCTAATCTGGATTTTTCAGGAATATTGCTGACTCAAAAGTCTGTCCCTGAGCAGTGCGTACCTGCATAAGAACTTCATTGCGCTTAATTAAATTATTTATCATAGTTTTAGTGATGGTGGTGGTTTTTTGGTTGGGTTTGTAGGCAAATGTACAACTACACCAGTTGCAATTCTGTCTAATAGAGCAGCTACATTGTATGGCTTCATTTTCTCATGAACAACTCGTGCGGATCCTTTTTTACGTTTTCGTCACAACACCACAGTTGATTGTCAAGTTCTAGCCCAGTAAAACAGTTTTCGTATTTTTGCAAGAGTATTGTTGACCCAAAAATGACCTCCACACGCTCGACTTCGTAATGCTTTTTACAAACTTACGTTATTTTTTTATTTTTGGTATCACTGTAAGGGATTGTTTTCATATTTTTTTTGTATTCTCACAAGTATTATCTTCAAAAGCAGAGTTATGTCGACGTCTTCTCTCAATACTTATTTGCAGCCTTTATCCTTGAATTCGATTTTGGGTACAATATATGACAACAGTATTCTATTCATAATCAGGTAGCATTTGTAGTTATCTTACATCGATTATGTTTTCCTTTCTTTCCTTCAACTGCAATGCTTATATTCACTCGATAAAGTCGTTTCGATAAGGCATTATCATTCCGATTTGCAACCTTTCGATTGTCAGTATATCAAAATCAAAGTCGTACGTTTGTAAATATTTCGAACCAAAGTGATGCTTATTACTACTCTAAAGATTTGAACTACAGAAGCCATCTTCATGCGCCATGATTAGTTCTTAAGTGACATTTCTAGCCAAACAGGCATTTTTGAAAATATTTGAACTATTCCATATAAGGCAATAACTCTTTTCGGGCTTTGTAATAATTTTGCTCTGGTTTGGGTATTTTTCCCTGTTTTGGATATTTCTACGACCAAACTTTTCCCAAACCTTCATTACTACCATCAATATCAAAATAAACTTTATGTTAGGTAAATTATATGACAGAGTTTGTGCTGTACATAATCTACTTCGGAGTGGAATTGCTGGCATGACAATTTGATATTTCTGACGTAAATGTTTGGTGGCTGCGGAGTAGCGATGTCCAGGTGTTGATCCTTGATGAGGAAGCTGATGCGTTAGCACATTATGCAGAAACAGATAATGGAGTTTTTTTTTTGAAAGAGATGCTACTGAAGATGGGGTTTGATGTAGATGCTGTATATGGAGTTTTGATCAAGATTTATGTAACAGTTGTTTTCCTGAGGCTGATGTAGGAATATTATTAATATAAATTCATATATCCAACGAGACACAAATTTAATGAACCAGTTACATAGACTTCTTGCTTCTAGTCCAGACCAATTAAATAAGAAATATTTGTATGCATTTAGTAAATTAAAAACTTCATCTAAATATTATTATATACAATGATACATAGGAAAAGTAGTCACCATTTACAAATTAATTCACGACAAATAACTGAAATTAATGATAAACCAATTTTTTTATTAGATACAAAAACAAATAATAATATTAAACTTTTAAAAATTAAAAACTAAAAATTTTGACATGTGTTTTGTGACGCGTCACGCCACAAGGAATTACATAAACTCAAGACAGTGATTTGTAATATTTATTTAAAGACGAATTCACCATTTCGAGCGTTCGGTCGATCGCCACAAATACTCCTTTTCCAGTATCGAGTTCGTTCCCAGACTGACTTCATCCACAATATTAGCTACAAACAGTTGGGAGTAAATATTTCGTTTTTCTTTATTTTGACCATTTTCTTGTAATACTCTCAATGTTCCAGTTGTCGTTTGCATTCGGTGGTTTTCTGATGGTTTATTCTACATTTCACTACATTTTTTGTACGGAAATTGTATTTGTTGGTTTGAACATGTTTAATATTTCAATGAATATTGGATGTAACAGTAAGATTCTTCTTTTAAAACTTGAAACGTGAATATAAAATACTGGACAACCGGTTGTGAGAGTCAGCTACCGACCTTTTAGACAGGCTTGGGTGAGTTTAATTAGTGCTATTTCATTGATTTTCTTTGATTTCTCCCTTACTCACGGATTTAACGCCCCTGCATTTCCTTGTCGTTTCTCTGCATTTTCTTGATATGTGATCTAACTTTCCTTACAATTAGCATCGCATTCTGTCATTTTTAAATCTCTCTCGTGGTCGTAGATTGACCACACATTACAGTTTTTCTTGTTGGAGGATCATGAACTCGTCGGAAAATCCCACGGTCTTGAAATTCCTAATAAAATACGGTGAAGTATTCAAGTATGCTCAAAGTAAAACGTACTTTACTGCTGAGGTAAAATCTTGGAGGATTTTTTCATTTCACAACAAGTGACTTTAACTCGATTTTGTATAGCTCTCTTTTGTGACATTCATTAATTCTACATAATTTCTACAATAGTTTTCTGTCACCGCATTTAATGTTTCCGCCTATTCTCTATTAAGTTCAAAAATCTATACTACAATAGGGTTTTCAGTGTTCCGAACTCTTATCTGTTGCTTTCTCGATATTAAAGATTCTAAACAATGTTGTTGCATGATTGTGGTTTCAATCAAAATAATCAACCTCTGTTAAACAAAAATTCCGCTTAAGTTCTTAATTTTCGATTCAAATTTTTTTGACTTTGGATTCGTATGTAGCTGGCATTTGCACCATTTTATCATCACATGAAAATCAGAAGCAACACACAATACAGTATATTGAGTTATTTGTAATTTGTTTCATGTTCGTTCATCTCTGAGGTGCATCATTCACAAATGAAGTGTGCTGATTTTTATTTTATGTTTCCCTCAAAAAGTTTCCAAACAAAGTGCATAAAAAAGCCCCTCTCAAAGAGCTAAATTTACATTTACATAGTTTTTGCCTTCAGGGGGTCGATTCTGATCGGTTTTGTCCATGTTTTCTCCATAATTTGTCCACTTTTTATCCAATTCTCCAAAAAATATATTTTCATTCGGGCAGTACTTTCGTTAAGTTTTCGTTAAATTTTGATTTCTCTCCAAGTTTTGTCCATTTTTAGTCACCACCAAAATACGATAGGATTAAATTTTGTTTACATTTAAAACTATAAATTTTAAATAAAGTTCTGTGTTCTGTGTGTTCTATAAAGATTCTATAAAAACTATATTGATCTATAACGATCTATAGTGATCTTCTATTGATCTATAAAGATTCTGTAAAAACTATATAAACTACATATAATATTTTGTGTTAAATCGTTTTGTGTATAATATTTTGTGTTGAATCTATAATTGTGTGTTTTTTTTTTTTTTATTCAAAGTTAGGCATGTTTAGTGTTAATTATAATAAATTATAAATTAACGTCTCTGAATATCCGAAGATACCATACCAACTAGGGATAAGAATGGAATGCAAATTAAGATTCTCTGAGAAATTTATGAACGTTAACTTTAAAGCCTTGAGGATTAAATTCATCAGGGAAAACCCAGGAAGGTAAGGCGTTCCAAAGATGAGAGACTCTGTTGAAAAAGTCACGTTGGAAGGCTACAGTTCTACACCTAATTATTTGAACTGTAAAGGGATGCGCTGCTACGTTTCCTCTGGTGTGACGCGAAAGGTTTGCTGATTTAGGTAAAATCGATTTGATCTCTTCAGAAGCTCGTTCATCCATAATATATTTATAAAATATAGTCAAATCAGCAACATTTCTTCTGTGCTGCAAGGAATCAAGACCGTTAGTAAGACTTGGGTTACCAATGAGTTTAATAGCTCTACGCTGTACAGAATCAAGGCAGTTGAGACTACTCAAGTAAGCTCCACCCCATATGTGAGAACAGTATTCCATGCAGGGACGTATAAAAGATTTATAAACTAAAAGAAGTTGTTCGCTATCGAAAAACTTACGACATCGCCCCAAAAATCCTAACTTTTGAACAGCATTCTTAGCCAGATTAAAAATATGAGAATTCCACTTCATATTATTTTCAATCTCAACTCCTAGAAGTCTGACAGAGTCATTCTTTAAAAGATTTTTGGGGCCAAACGTTAATGGAAAAGGATTGGGTGTCGTTATCCTAGAAAAATGACAAACCTGTGTTTTGCTTGTATTGAATTCAACACTGTTAGCAATACCCCAATCCATAATTGTTTTAAGATCAGTGTTAAGGGAATCTATCAATTTTGACCTACACTCACTAAGCGCTAAGGGTGTATATAATTTAAGTGCTTCATGAGACGCATGTAGCGTGCTATCATCAGCAAAACTATGTATAGGATGAACCGTTGAGTCCAACAAATCATTAATATAGATAAGAAAAAGAGTTGGTGACAAAGCGGAACCCTGAGGAACTCCTGCATTAGTTGAAAAAGTATTCGATGATACACCGTCAACATTGACCCGAAATTTTCGATCAGATATAAAGCTCTGTATCCAAGATATAAGCTGCTCGTCTAAACCATAGGATCTCAATTTGAATATAAGGTTGTTGTGCCAAACTTTGTCAAATGCTTTGGAAATATCAAGAGCAACACCGAATGTTTCTCCAAAGTTTTCAAGCGACTTGTTCCAGATATGAGTGACAAAAGACAGCAAATCTCCCGTCGCTCTTCCTTTTCGAAATCCATATTGTCTCTCATTAATTAATTTGGAAGACTCTAAGAAGCTCTTTAAATTAAAATTGACATATTTCTCAAAAATTTTAGCAGCTACCGATAAAATTGAAATGGGTCTGTAATTCGTAGGATCAGTCTTACTGCCCTTTTTTGAAACTGGCTGTACACTAGCCATTTTCCAAATTTCAGGAAAAATTCCTTTCTTATATGACAAATAGAAGATTTTAGTGAGGATTGGTGCTAGCTCCCTAGCAAATGTTTTAAGTATAATCGGAGGAATAAAATCAGGGCCTGTTGCCTTGTTAGTATTGATTTTTAAAAGCATTTTTCGAACAATGTTTTTCCGAAAAATTATCCGCTTCATTTTATAAGAAACTTTAGAAATAGGTTTAGGTTGGAAATTAGGTTCTTTTAAAGTAGAATTTAAAGAGAAATAATGCCCAAGCAAATTAGCTTTCTAGGGACATCTCTATTTCTATAGGGACATCTCTATTAACAAGAGGCGGTAGGGAAGATTTACAAAAGTTGCTTTGGACAGCCTTTGCGGCTTTATAGAAATTGCGTGAACCAGTCGGATGTTCTGCGAATTTAGATGCTTTTTTCCTATTAAATAGATGTTTCTCTTCATCTATTAACTTACGACATAAATTTCTCTCTTTACGGTACTGTCTAAGGTTTTCATCGGTTTTGTTTTGATTCAACTTTCGAAAAGCCTTTTTTTTAACTTTTATAGCTTTTTTGCATTTACTAGAAAACCATAGATCAGTTTTCGGAATGATCAATTTATTAGGAATAAATCTGTGCATACCATCAATTACAGTTTCAGAAAAATTTGATGCAGCTATGTCTGGGTCTTGGCCGGTAAGGCAATAGCGTTTCCAAGGAAAACATCTAAAAAAACGTTTAAGTCCTTGCCAATCCGCAGCTTTGTAATCCCAAACATTACGAGGATTCGCTTTAAATTGTTTTGGAATTTGTATACTTAGTTGGGTGGAGATCAAATTATGATCTGAACCACCCAATGGTTCTGATATTTTAAATTGAACCAGATATGGATCGTTTGTCAAAAATAAATCAAGTAAATTACTACTTTGACCAGGAATGTCAGGAACTCTGGTTGGCAGGTCTATTATTTGAGTAAAATTGTGATAAAGAGCAAACAACTCAGCCTGTCTACCAACCTCGTCAGTTTTTAGAGCTGTGTGTAAGCCATTCTTTATTGTGGACATTAAAATCTCCAAGAACTATAAACTTTGCATTAGGATACTCAACCAACCTATCTATCTTCTCAGATAAGTCATGAAATAAATTAGAGTTCTCAGGTGAATTAGGTGAACGGTAAAGTCCAAAGACAAACAGCGTTTGACTTGGGCAACTAATTTTTAGTGACACCATATTGTGAAATTTTGCATTTAATTCAAATTTATTTAATCTCACATATGGTATAGTATCCCTAATATAAGCACAAACCCCATGCTTAGTGTAGAATGAGGATTCAAGTTCATAATTGGGACAAAGGTATTTGTTTTTATCTAAGGTCACAGCACGCGCACTGATAATCGTTTCCGTTAAAAACAAAATATCAGGTTTCATAGTTTCAAGAAAAAGATGGACTGAATTAAGGTTTATATTCAATCCTCTTATGTTCGCATAGCTGATAGATAATTTTGCCATTTTAATTCATAGATAAATATCAATGAAAAACATACATACGAAAACCACAATAATGCGAAAACAAACAAAGTCAAATTGAAATTGAAATTGACTACTTCAACAGCTGGACAACCTGAATCTAAGTCTAGGTTCACTGTTAAAATCAACAATTAAAATTATGAAATTGTAAACAAAATATTATTTTAGAAACATCAAAACAAGATGTAACTCAAAGACAGGAAACTATACATAAAGTGTACTTAAAACCTGTTATTGAGTCAACAAGACCACAAGAAAACTAACAACAAAACTAATAAAATAACTACAATTCTACATAAAAATAAATAAAATAAAAATTTGAATGATAAGAAAAACTTATCTGAATTAATTTTTTTTTTGCAAAATATTCTTATCCTATCCCTTATAATTTTCTTTCACTTATTGTTTCTTTTCAATATTTTTTCGGTCAAAATTTTTTTTAGAAAATCCTTACCTAAAAAACAAAAAGAAAAATTATTAATATGTATTGTATTCCCTAAAAAGTAAAAAATTATTCTAAAATAATAATTTAAAATAATAATTTGATATAAAAAAATTAAATTCGATAAAAATTGTAAATAAAAAAATTGACAGCAACAAAATTAAACAACGTCTTCTTGCAACCGCTACTTTGATTGTTGAAAACTATAATATTTTGTGTTAAATTTTAATAAAATTATTTTAAATAAAGTTCTAAAAATATGGTAAGAATTGCAATTATATATTTATTTTATTATTATAATTCTATTTATATATGAAATTTTTATAAATTTGATTATTTTTATTATTATTTTGATTTTTGGATTTGATCGAGTGTGGTTGAGTGTCATTGCAGGGATGCTGCTCTCTATGACAGGACCAAAGATATTGTTTGGTAAGCATTTCGTGGGGATATTACTTTTGCTTAGGTGCCACGAATTTTTTTTTTATTTGATAGAGAATCACTCACTGAAGTGAATGAAACCAAAACGAGATGTATCGGAGCCCCGGGGTTCTAGATACAGGCCTTTGAAAAAAGCAAAATCCATACAAAATTGCTCTGGTTTTGACAAAAAAATTTTATTTTTTACTTATTTTTGCTTTATTTCCTATGTGCTTATAAGATAAACGATCAAAACTGTCCCTTTTACTAAATTTTCTTAATTTACGATAAAAATAATAAAAAAAATCCACTCGCGCCTAAATTAAAGTAATCTTGCCATATGGGAGCAGCGTAATTTATGAAAGGCGTTCCTATTACTTTATATGCCGTTATTATTGTGTTTTTATCCTTACCCCACGAGCTGCCCGCTAGAGCTTTCAGTGCGTTATTCCTGTTTTTAAGTTTTATATTTACTTGTTGAGCATGAGCGTTGAATTTAAGTAGTGGATCGAATGTTACCCCCTAGCAGTTTTGGATTTTTCACAGTAGGAATGCAGATATTGAGTGTTGTGTTTACCTCCTTCGTCCATGTGTTGAAAAGTGTGGAGCTGGAATTTTCAATTGACAATTTCAATTTTTTGGTTTTAAACCATTCATTCAAGGTGTTGAGGTATGTGTTTAGGACATTGATGAGTTGTTCCAGGTTGTTTCCTGTTACAAGCATATGACGTCGGCATATGACGTGATAGTTATTCCTTCTGGTGGGGTGGGCAAACTGCTTAAGTAAAGGTTGAATAATGAAGGCGAGAGAACTCCACCTTGTGGAACTCCTTGTCTGAGCACCCTCACCTTAGATCTAGAGTTACGTAGCTCAACGTAAGTTTGGCGGCCTCTTAGATAATTGCACAACCACTCACTAAATCTTTCCATTTGATACGTTTATGTTCCATTACTAGTTTATTTATCTGCTTGTTCGGGCCCGGAATTCTAGAATCGGTTGGATCTGCCCTACGGATGTCATCTCTTTGGGAAAAGAGTGCTCAAGCTTCTTGTGGGAAGTTTGGTTTAATATTTTGTATTCTGCCGGCTGGAATGAAGCGAGATCTAGCTTTGTTAAAAATTTCTCTGAATTCTCTCTCCCCAGTCAATTGGTAAAATTTGCTTACTGAATTCCAATTCAGTAAAATTGGTAAAATTATTCCAGTCTGCTTTGTTAAAATTAATGTACGTCTTCTTCTCGGATTTCATTTCGTTTAAGGAACGGCTTAAGGTGATTATGATCGGCACATGGTCTGATCCTAATGCAATTCCAGCTCTTCATTCAGCGATTGGCATTAGCGACATGCTGGCAAGTGAAACATCTGGAGACGAGTATGAGTTATTAGTTACTCTTGTTGGTTGTGGTTCATTGAGAACTCCAAAGTTGGAGCCGTCAACTTGATCAGCAATATTTTCACCTCTTGAATCGGTGTTCAAGTGTGAGAGCCATAGATCGTAGTGAGCATTTATGTCGCCGAAAATTAGACAGTCTGTGGTATAAAATAAATGTCCTATGGACGGTTCATAACCTATATCACAGCTGCTTACTGGTGTAATATAAATATTGACTAAATTTATCTCCGTATTTCCAGATTTTATTGTAATGCCTAGTTGTTCTAGGTGTTTATCAGTTCTCGGTACTGCTGCTAATGTGGTTGTAAGGTAGATAATGGTTTTGTGTATGATAAAGGCAAGGCGACCAACTTTGTCCTTTCCTCTATCCAGTCTAATAATTCTATAATCACAGATACTATCACTAATCTTAGATCTAACATTTAATTTGGTTTCTTGTAAAACCGCGACAAGAATATTATTTTGCACATAAAGTTGATAATATCATCGATTTTGTTTAATAGTCCGTTACAATTTAGCTGCATTATTATCACATCACCTGGGGTTTCCAGATGTGTGCTCATTCGCATTGTGTTCTGTTGCAAACTCGTATTTATATGTTGACTTGATGCATTGCAACATGGCGCTATGTAGTTTTTGGTCCATTGCCTATGTGTTGCAAGGCCTGAGAAGCTATTGCCTATGTGTTGCAAGGCCTGCGCAGTTCTTGAGATTACACCATTCTTTACAGCTATTACACTGGACGGATGTCATACTTCCCTGCGGAATGGAAAGCTGCCACAGTGGTGCCCATACCGAAGGTAAACAATACGTCTATGTTGGACTTTAGACCTATCAACACCCTATCGACTTTATCTAAGGCATTTGAAATTGTCCCAAAGAATCAGATGACTAAGTTTCTAGACGAGAATAATTTTCTATGTGAATTCCAATCAGCATATAGACAGGGACATAGTACTGCCTCGGCCTTACTACATATTATTGACGATATCAGCCGTAGTGCTGATGTTAACTTGCTTACTATCTTGGCACTGCTCAATTTTTCAAAAGCATTTGATGGTATAAATCATGTGAAGCTTTGTCAGAAACTTTTTTGCGTTTTAAGTTCTCGCGATCCGCATGCCGACTTATTTATTCGTATCTGTACAGTAGATCTCAAATTGTCGAGGTTGCGGGTGTTCGTTATAGTATTGTGGGACTTACTTGTGGGGTACCCTAGGGATCTGTTCTTGGACCATTATTATTTGCCCTGTTTATAAATGATATATCCTCGTGTTTGAAATTCTCTAAGTTCCACTTGTATGCGGATGATCTGCAACTATATGTGAGTGATGTGTTATCTAATAGAGTGGTATGTTTTGATAGACTAAACCAGGATCTTGATAGAATTGCTAGTTTGTTTGTGGAAAATGAATTACTATTGAATGCTAAAAATTCGCAGTCTATTCTCATTTTTAGGAGTAAGTTGTCTACCTCAGATTTCCCTGTGAAACTAAATAACGAACCCATAGCGTATTCTGACACTGTTCGTGATCTAGGACTTATTATTGTTCCTTCCTTGTCATGGAATGATCATGTGAATAACTTATGTAGTAAGGTGTATATTACTCTTTGTTCTCTGTGGAACTTAACATATTTTGCCAGTATTTGCCTGAGGCATAAATTGTTCATGTCTTACCGTCTTCCGCATTTCTTTTATTGTGACATTGTATGGTATGGTATGCAGGAACAATTTATGCACAAAGTAAAAATGGCCTTAAATGCATGTGTCCGATACATATATTCATTTCGAAAATTTGACCAAATATCGCTGTTTGCAAACAGGTTGCTTGGCTGTAGTATTGGAAAATATTTCGAGTTAAGAAGCTTAGGCCATCGGATCCTGTTAACCGGGTGTCCACCGTATCTTTCCGAAAAGCTTGAGCTGGTGAGCTCTCGAAGGGTGCGTCATCTGAGACTACCTAAAAACAGGTTTAAAATTTTCTTCTTTTTTCGTTTTGGGGCTACGAAAATATAATGAGTTGCCATTAAATGACTACCTCTATGTTTTATTTTATTTTGTTGAATGTAAAGTTTCTTGTCAAGTCTGCATTTTATTTATTATAAGCTGTTGCAGCTTAATTGAAGATAAATAAATAAATATATTTTTATAATAAAACGGTGTTTAAAGGAAATATTTATTTTATTATTATAATCAAAGTGGGTATTTGAGACTGTCTCATTCGTGAGTAATGATGGCAATTGTGACTTTAATGATTAGTGTTTTATCTTTGGGTTGTATTTAGTTCAGACCATCATGATCGTCACGTGATCTGATCCTAATGCAATTTCTATTCTTCATTCTGGAATTGGCTTTAGTGACATGCTGAAAAGTGGTACATCTGGGAAAGAGTACGAGTTATTTGCTACCCTTGTTCGTTGTGGTTCATTAAGGACTCCAAAATTGGCGCCGTCAATTTAATCCGCATTGTTTTTACCTCCTGAATCAGTGTTTAGGTGTGAATGACATATATTATTGTGAGCATTCACATCTCCGAGAATTGGACAGTTTTTAGTATAAAATACATGTCCTATGGGTGGTTCATAGCCTGTATAACAGTTGCTTACGTAAAATATAGATTTTATTGTAATACCTACTTTTATTATAATACCACCTTTTGTCCTTTCCTCTTTCCAGCCTTATAATCGAATGAATAATAATCAGTTGGAGGAAATGGTAACCTTATGTGTTCGACACATTGAACTATTGGAAGGAAGATATAAAGCCGCAAATTGCATGCTAAAGGGAAAAAAAATGTGAGAACATATAGCAAAAGAATGTAATTTTCTGGAAATTCCCAACAACAAAAGGATCCAGACGGATGGAAAATAGTAAGATACATATTGGAAAAATTTGAAATTAAATTTATTTGTTTTTTTTTTCAATTATAGGCATGGATCGATTACAAAAAAAAAATAAGGAAAAAATTGGGAGCCTACACTTCCGACCTTAATAAAACTGGTGGTGGACCACCAACAAATATTTCTTGCAATGCGTTGGAGTTGGATGTAATTGCGGCATGCAAGTTTAAGACTTCGACAGGCTTAAAGGGCAAGGAAGGCACCACGGTGCGTATTCACCCGACATCGCCACATCACCCGACATCGCTACCCAGATTTCCCCAGCCAGGACCTTCGCATGCAACATCGTTACCCAGATCTCCCGAGCCAGAGCCACATCACCTGAAATCGCTACCCAGATCTCCCCAGCCAGGACTTTCGCATTCAACATCGCCACCCAGATCTCCCGAGCCAGGGCCATCCTTAGCTGATGCAATTGATGACTATTCAATTAATGCAATTCAATTTATGCAATATTATGATCTTTCTGCTATGCGTTTGGGGCAGGAAGTTCTTCTTTCCCAACCGAACAAATTGTCTACAGAAAATGAAACCCCTTCTCACCCCTCCTATTCTCCAATAAATCCAACATTCACCATGAACTCCCATCAAACAAATACTTCAATAAACATAGCTCCTTCCATAAACACCCAAGATACAACACCCGCTCAACCAATTCCTTCCATTCCCGCTGAACGTAGACCTATAAGACAATCAGAGCAGAGAGGAAACAGAAGACGACGAAGAGAGCCAATATCACCAGAAACAGTATTTGTGCCATTATCTCTAGATACGTCAATTCAGTTTACACCAGAAAGGCCAAGGAAACGTGGGAGATTGCTGTACTCCACGACCTTGTCACAAAATAGTGTACATTCCTTAAGGATACAAAAAAAAACGGCTAAGTATATTGAAATGCAAACAACAATTTTAAAACAAAATATGGAAGCAGCAAAAGAAGCCACTGAATTGAAAAAACAGGAACTAAAACAAAACATGGAAGCATCAAAAGAAGCCAATGAATTGAAAAAACAAGAACTAGAACTAAAAAAGATAGAAATGGAAAATAACCTCAGAATAGAACGTGGTATGTATGATAATCTAAGATTATTAGATTATTACTTTTAATGTAGTTTTAAAAGTTACTACACCGAAAGAAAAAATCCTGCTTGATTCAAACATGTTGCATTGTTAATCGAAAATTAAGTGAAAATTGGGGAACTAAATACGTTAGTGATTGTATCAACCAACGCTCCGTATTTAAACTAACAATTTAACCGTTGTTGATATATTTTTTTATAAGTATCACAAACATATTTGATTTAACCATGTTTGTAGTTGAGTCAACTATGATTTAATTTTCAATTGAGTACAAACGTGGTAATTTAAAAATTAGACTAAAAATAGTGATATTGAATACGTTTGTGATAGAATCAAGCAATACGCCGTATTAAATCTTTTGGTTTGGTACATCTTTGTTTTGTTTTTGCTGCTATCGATGTTTGTATGGGTTCGTTTTTTTCGTAAATATAATATTTGAAATTTTTTATATTAGAAGTATGTATTTCGCATCAATCCCGACAAACATTTTTATGCATGAAGCTAGCGTTCGTATATTTACGTTCTAAATAGGAAATGTATGAGTGTGATTTTGTTTGTAAAGGATGCGTCCATTTTTTCGCCATTTTTTTAATGATACGATTTAAAAGACCAAACATCAGAAATCAAAAATTTAAATATTTGAATTATGTGTAGAAAATTATACTAATTTTCTATAATTTTCTCATTATTATGAAAAATTAAATTAAAATATCGATAAATGGACATGAAACAAGACAAATAAAAAATATTAAAAAAATATAATAATTTTTTTAAATCACCAAAATTAATTATAGAAAGGGCCTGTTTCATTAACGATATTTTTGTTATAACATTGACTGAAAAATTTCTTTCGCACATAATTTTATATGCAAATAATATGGAAATTATTTAAATCAATTAAACACATCTAAATTATTTCTTAAAGTAAAATGTTACATAAAACCAGCCATGTTAAAATATATAAAAACTTTTTATTTTTCTATTCTTTTGTTTATTACTTTTCTTTATTTTGTTTATTAGTTTCTTTTCTCCTAGTTTTTTATTTTAATGAACACAATAATTTTCAAACAAAAACATGAACAAACGAACTGAAAAATATGAACAAGAAAAATTGATCACGCCGCCGTGGTTGATTTAAATAATGAAAATTGTTACGTTTTTTAAAATAAATTGACAATGCTACATTGGTTAAAATAACCACGTTCGTATTAGACGCAAAATCAAACAAGCTTTGTAGTTGATTCTACCAACGTTTTTTCTTCGGTGTATAGTTGTTTTATTCATTTCATAGAAAAAATACGGCAAAATGAGGAGCTAATAAAAATTCAAAAGGACATTTATGCAGCTTTGCTAACAATATATTATTTACAATTTCAATTTATTTAACCGATGATGGATACGTTTATTAGAGATGTGACGGTGCTACCGGTGCTAGTAGCTGCTACCTAAACAGCTACTTTTTCACTGTTACTTAAAAGTAGCAATCACTGCCTGTTACTAAATATTTAAAGTAGCAGCTCCTATATTTTTGTTCGCTGTGAATTTTTGAAAATCAAATTCAGACAGCTCCTTTAGTATTTTTTTCTTTTAGAGTAAAAATACAACAAGGAACAGGAAAATAAAAAAATTGCTGTGATTTCTTTGATATCACTAAAACCATTGATATTTAAGTAGCAGTGATTTTTTGTTTCTTGTTCGTATTAGGTTTCATATAAAAATCTACCTATTGCAATGGGCTTCATCTCGGAATTTCGGAAAAATTTTGGTGCCAAACGACTATGTTTTCATTCATGACGGAGACGGAAGACGGAAAAACTCAAAAAAAATGTGTATATATATATATATATATATATATATATATATATATATATATATATATATATATATATATATATATATATATATATATATATATATATATATATATATATATATATATATATATATATATATATATATATATATATTAGTTGTTGATTTATATCGACCGTGTGTGTATATTTTTCTTTTGATATTTTGTCGGCTATCGGTCACTTAGGAGAAGAAAGTTGTAAAACAAACGTAAGTAAATTTACGAAAAATCCTTTTCCTTTATTTATTTAAAAAACAATATGTTTATTATTGCGATCACCGGACGTTTCGATGGTGTTTTCCATCATTTTCTTAACGGTATTTTCTATAATAATAATTTTAATTTTACATCACAGTTGTTGTGGTAATTTAGATGAATAAAAATATAAAATATTAAAAAATTAAAAACTACTTACAAATTAATAATAAAACATTTTTTTAAATAATAAAACTAATTGGAATTTTAATCACTTTTGAAACATGCAGATTTTTTTTCTTATATGAATGTTTAAAATAAATTTTGGTACAAGCGGGACAGATATATGTATATATAAAAAAGATATTTGTATACAGCTATTCGCATCATAGCAGAAACAAGCCAACTTGATTGTATTATTTAATATAGTCGTCTTTTTTTGTGAGCGTTTATCGTGTGTGTGTTGTTCTGTGGGCTATTGTTGTTTGTGTTGGAGTGGTATGTTTCCATCTGTTGTCTTTGTCTTTTCTTGTTTTTGCGTTCGATGTCGGTGTTAATAACATTACAAAAAATCAGGGTAAGATTGCCTACGTCACGTTTTACGTTGTATGTGTTGTTAGTATATATGTGTAGGGACTCTATAGTTAGTCTTTTGGAAATGTTTTGTTGGGTGTCCAGAATTTGTATATTGTCAAAATCAGGGTAATGCTGCATTGTATAGGAAATGGTCTATTAGCGCGGTTTTATGTGTGTTTGGTTCAATGATCTTGGTTAGATCATTTTTATGGTTATTTATTCGTTTGTATAAATATTGGCTAGTTTGGCCTACATAGCTTTGGTCGCATTTTTCGTGACAACCACGTATACCTAAGCATGGAATTTTATAAATGGTATTTGTCATCATCAATTTGGATGTAGGGTCCTTGACTCTGGAGAAGATGTTGTGCAAACGTTTTTTGTTGTTAAAAGCAAGTTGTATGTTGGGGCAAATTTCATTCACGACCTTTTTTATGTTTTCAGACACAGAGTTTATATACGTCATACTTTTATATGTTTTTCGTACGTGATTCGTGCTTATGTGTGTGGGTGGAACAGTAGTTGTTGCTATTTTATTAAGTCCAGTTTCTATTAATTTTTGTATTTTTTTATATGGATAATTGTTATGTAAGAGAGTTGTTTTTATGTACCTAATGTTTTCTTAAACAATAAAGAAAACGAGAAATATATATATATATATATATATATATATATATATATATATATATATATATATATATATATATATATATATATATATATACATATATATAACGATATGAGCTATAACGGAATTTACCGACACTCGCACGATCGCATTTCTTGACCTACAACGAAAATTTTTTCTGTATATCTTACGGCAAAAAATTTCTTGTACAAGTTCGCGAACTGGCCATATCCGGGTACAGGTTAAGTGGCTAGAGCCAAAAAAGTTAGGGCGTTATAAATTCCGTTTGAATCATAATATTTTAATAAAATTTATCAATATTGAATATTTGAACATATTTCTATCATTTGTTTCCAAATGACAACCTTGGCGTTCTAGGTTCCTGAAAAATCAGCTGTTTTAAAAATTTAATAAACTTTGTTCTCCTTTATTTGGCTGAACATGGTCAATCTCACTTTTGAATATGTACGCATACGTTAACTAGAGCATAAATCTTTCCTAAATTTAAAAAAAAAATAGTTCAAGTCTAGAGGTTGAGACACCAGGGCTGTTAGAACGAAAACAAACGCAAACGGCCATGCCTTCCTCATTTTTGAGTTAATGTTATTTAAACTCATATTAACTTTTAGATAAACTTTTCAACTATAACCTCAGAGATTTTCAGCTTTCTAGCCCAAGAGGTCTATGTTTAATTAGCATTAAACCTAATGCATGCAATTCAATTACAACAACAACTTCCATAAACATATAAAAATATCCCATAGAAAAAATATTAAAAAAATTTCTTTTGTTTTTTTTTCAGTTTTTAGTTTTTTTCGCAAAAATTTAAAAAAAATTAAAACAAAGCTGAGACTTTATTGTTTTAAATTAAGGAATATTTTCTTATATGCATATTGATTACACATTTACAAAAGTCTTCCTAAATTGTAGATATTTGAATTATTTGAGGTGTAAAAATTGTTTGACAATTTTAGATTATAAATTATGTGTGGTGGTGTTGTAGGTGTGACGTTGTACGAACGTTTATTTGCTCTTTAGTGGATTTAATATGTTATTAAAAGTAGTTTTAACCAAATTAAATAAAACTGTTCCAAAATCGCATTGATAAAGTAGTTTTCGTTAATGTATTTAGTTTGGTTTGATAAATTTTTTGGATTATTCTGGACTTGGACTATTCTACTTAAATTTTTTATTTAAACTAATCTGACACATCCCATTCTATTTGTACACAAATCTGTCCGGTCCCGAAATCTACCTATTTCTAGCGGATATACGTGCCGCTTGAACATTTTTTTATTTGAAAGGAAAAAAATTGTATTCGAATTAGTATATATTTGAATTAATAGAATAATCAAATTAAAAATACAGTGAATGTGCATTGAATGAACTTTATTTTCTTTAAAGATATTTAATACATACAAAAACGTTTTTTGATAATACTACATACTTGACTTTGAACTTTTTTCTTTATTTTTTAAAAATAACACCTGTTACTAAAGTCGCCGTTATCTTGCATAGTGATTTAAAAGTAGCAGTAACAGTTTGTAACAGTGACTGAAAAGTAGCAATTTTGCCCATAGTCAGAACAAGATCCAATAGACAATGTTGAAGATTTAGCTGTGAATTTACTCTGTATTTCCTCTAATCCAAAAAATACTCATTTTCGTTTAAGCATTTCTTGTATAATAATTGCATACAAATCTTAATATAATCTTAATATAATCCTAATATAATCTTATCTTTATAATCTTATCTTATCTTAATTTTATCTTAATATGGGGATAACACATTAGGAAAATTATTCTGAGGAAGGTCCCAGAAAGGACCGAAATATTTGTAATAAAAAAGAAGCAATTCATGATCTAATGCTTGGTGTTTTATTTGTAGTTTACTAACAATAAAACCAGTGCCGATAAGAAATATTCTTATTATGTTTTTCGTTTTTCTCAATTACTAGATTAATTAATTAATTGAAACTTTTTCCAAAATTCTGGAACTACTGAAATATTGAAATGGAAATATTGAAATTATCACAAAATCAAAAATACAAATTTCTTTAAAATTTCCAAAAAATATAACAAATATCAAAAATTGCCATGTCCAATTTCATAATCAATTACATTTCATGTCATTCATTGTTCATTATTTTAATTTTATTGTTGTAAGACGTAAATGTTAATTTTTAAAATTTATTGAAAACAATTTTAAAAAAATTTAATTCAAAATTAATTACACTAATTTTAAAAATTTAACTGACTTAAATAATAAATTTAATATTTACTTTATTTAAAAAACAAAATAATAAGTACTTAATATATATATTTGTTTTTTTTTTAAATTATTTAAAATTACATTAAAAATTTCAATAAAATAAGTTTTTCTATATTTTAAAATATATTTAAATAATAATAATAATTCAGTCTTGAAAATTGCAAATTGGAAATAATCAGAAAATTGTAAAAAATTGGAAATAATAAAATTGTAAATTGCAAGCACAATTCACATTAAAAAATAGAAAATGATTTAAGACTTTGATCTTTATTGGTAGTTTTATTTTTTATGATAACAATTTCCACGAACCGAATCACCAATCAACATAAAAATATCCTGTCTGATATCCTATATGAAAGGATGTTTCACATTAGGGATTTTTCAATATGTATAGAAATAAATACAATCAAATGATATTTTGTTATAGGGATTTTTGCAGGGATGGCAGCGATTTCTCCTAACCGGTTTTATCCACTGGATTTTATCCGGGTGGCTAATTCGTTTTATCCTGGATTTTAGCCGGATAAAATTAATTCATACAATTTTGTTATCCAAAAGATGAAAGAAATGTTTTTTTTCCTTATTGTGATTTCTCAGGAAGTGATTATGACAAACAGATACATTTTATAATTGATCTCAAATATACTAAATTGTTATGCAATTAAAAAGATAGATAATCTAGATTCTAGACTCTAGAGAAAGATCTAATTTATTAGAGGCTAAAAATTTATATGGTGCTGTGTGCTTTTCGAATATGACAAAAAAAATCTTTTTTTTATACAAAAACAAATTATCCGGCTTTTTTAATATTATCCGGATAAAATCGGATTTTATCCACCTGGAGAGGTCAAAATGAAAAAAAAACGGCTTTTTAACCATCCCTGGATTTTGAGTGTAGAAATAAAACACTATTTTCCCTTTAATATTGAAATACCGGTATTTTAAAATGCTAATACCGGGATTTAAAGGTTGGGAAATTCCTTCGAATCCCGGTGTTCCGGGTTTTGAAATCCCGCAATTGCAATCCCTAGTAGTAAAGCCGCTTAAATATTTAATTTTGTAGAAGTTGAATTACCCTTTGTTTAGCTACCCTACCTTGTTCTAAGTAACGATTTCTTCTCATAGGAACAGATCGGTTTGCTATCACTCTTGGATAGTTAGGCAACACATCGTTTCTGCTAAATTCATCGGTGAATTTATTATCAATTAAAAAATTGTGTAGCACTGCGCAAGCATTAACAATTTTGCATGCTTTAAGAGGTTCATATCTTAATTTTCTTTCGCCGAGGATGCATTTAGTTAAAATATAATAAAAAATTATTTGAATAAGCATATGTTTTTTAATACTAACCTAAATCGGTTCTTTAAAGTTCCAATGGTTCGTTCGACTTTGCTTCTCATTTTTTTATGCACCTCATTAAATTTCACTTCAGCTTGACTTCCGGCATTTTCCCTACATGTCAACAACCAAGCTTGAGGCGGGTATCCACGATCACCTAAAGTGTAATAATAATAATTACCATAATTATATAAGTTATTCTTATTATTCTTATTAAGTTATTCTTATTAATAATAATAATTACCATAATTATATAAATTATTCTTATTAAATCTTACCAATAATGTAGTATTTTTGTTCCTCTGCCGATACGAATTCATCTCTTAATATAGCGAATACAATGCTACATCCCCAAACATAACTGTCGTGGCAAGAACCCGGAAATCTTGCATTCACATTTATTATCCT
Source organism: Diogma glabrata (assembly GCA_963693315.1). Classification (NCBI taxonomy): domain Eukaryota; kingdom Metazoa; phylum Arthropoda; class Insecta; order Diptera; family Cylindrotomidae; genus Diogma; species Diogma glabrata. The sequence continues at coordinate 121,186,249 of OY856187.1, forward strand.
CCCTTCGTGATCGCAAATCTGAATTAGAAAAAAAAAAAAAATATATATATATATATATATATATATATATATATATATATATATATATATATATATATATATATATATATATATATATATATGTATATATATTAGACTGGTCGTTAAAAACTAATTTTTCCGAGACGCCCCCCAGAAAAATTCTTTGTGGTCAAAAAACCATAACGGCTTTATTTTTTTTTTTTTAAAGTGAAAAGAACACGTGCCGCAAAATCATCGAAGTTTATTTTTTGATAAAATTGTTAATATCTCATCAAATATGCAGATGTCAAAAAAAATCACATAACCATTTTTGTAGGAAATTTAATTCTCTACAAAAAAGGTCCAAGTCATTTTTTTCCTAAAACCTATATTTCTGATGATATTTTGAAATAAAACTTGAAATTCTTCGAAACTCGTAAAACCAAATGATGAAAATTTCGACGAAAAAGTACTAATTTTGATTTTTTTTGTCACGATTATTTTTTTATACATTTCATTCTATAGCATAAGAAGAAAATTAGGAGATTTTCGTCATCTTTATTTTTTATGTTTTTTAAAAATTACGAAAACTTACAAGTTCATTTTCAAAATATCATGAGAACTATACGTTTTCGGGAAAAAATGACATAGACCTTTTTTGTAGAAAATTAAATTTCCTACAAAAATGGTTATGTAATTTTTTTTGACATCTGCATATTTTATGAGATATTTGAAAAAATCTACGAACTTTTCAAAAAATCAACTTCAACGATTTTGCGGCACGTGTTCTTTTGATTTAAAAAAAAAAAAAATAGTGCCGTTGTGGTTTTTTGACCCCAAAGAATTTTTCTAGGGGGCGTCTCGGAAAATTTAGTTTTTAACGACCAGTCTAATATATATATATATATATATATATATATATATATATATATATATATATATATATATATATATATATATATATATATATATATATATATATATATATATATATATATATATATAGGGTGAGTCGGGAGGAACGGACCAAATTTCAGGAGTGTATTTTTCCTCGCGAAAGCAATGTAAAAAAAACCCATATGTTCTTAACCGACATTCATTTGTTTTCAAGTTATGACGCAGCCAATTTTAAGGAAGAAAGACATGAAGCAATTAGAAGGGCAACGGGTCACCTTCCTAGACGACGCAGAAAATGTTTAGAAGTCAATGTCGGTATTTTTGAACATTTATTAAAAGAACGCTATGATTGGGAAACCGTTAATATATGAACTTTTCTTTATTTGGTATTACGCTATAACTTGAAAACAAATGATTATCGAATAAGAACATATGGGTTTTTTCAAATTATTTTGGCGTGTAAATTACGCTCCTGAAGTTTGGTCCGTTCCTCCCAACTCACCCTGTATATACAATTTAAAATAGTATTATAATTTAATAAGTATTACAATTTGCGTATTAAGGGAATAAAACCTTTTTCGGCACATGAACACAGATTCCCAATTACATTTCACGGCAGACAACGCTATTTGTGTGCCATCAATTATTCCTATTACGCCCGGCATACCTTCTCTGAGAAATCTATAAAGAAATTGATATACGTATGAAAATAAACTGTTATACTACTGTAACTTTAAAATATAAGTTCAACATATTAATACAATTAATAAATTTTAAATAATAAGTTATCCTGTTTTATTCCTTTCTTCTTCAGTAATTGGGAATAATACATATTTTTCCAGTTTATCTTGCAGCAACTCTGTTATCTCATCTATTGCTCGACATATCGATGATTGGCTAACATTTAACAATCCCTTTATATTGTGCTGGTAACAACCAGTTGCATAAAAGTTTAATGCAATTAAACACTAAAAATGGAAAAGAAGTTGTTACCATCATTAATTTAATTTACTTAAAGGAGATTTATTACCTTTAGATAAAATGGTATGGAACGAGGATCATTATTATTGACATTTGGCATATCTGATAGCTCATCAATTAGTGATAATGCCAAATGTTTGCTCATTCGAAAATGTTTTTGGAAGCTACAAAATATTTAAGAGTTGATTATATTATAAATATTTTCTTATTTTAGAATAGACTTACTTTGCTGTGCTTATAAGGAAAATATTTGACCTATCTCGTAGTTGCTTATATAAAATAGCTTGAACGCACCAATGCTCGTAAGCCACATGGGTATCCAATGAATTATACTATAAACAACAAAACACAGAGTAATTAAACAATGCAATATTAAACACTTTTAAAAAAGAAAAACTTACACGTAAATTAATTTATATTGATTTTTATATAGTTTTTATATTTTAACTCACGGAATACAAAGAAAACTCTTAAAGAAAAAACTTAAACTCACGGAATACACGGAATACAAAACGATTAAATTAAATAAAATTCGCTCACCTTATTATATTTATATATATTTATTTATTAAATTTATAATTTTGCTTTGGTTTGGACAATTTTTATATATATTTATAAAAATTTGTTTAATAACATTAAACGTCACTCATAACAACTAAACGTCAAAATATTTAAGTTGTATGATACTATTTCAGACAAACGTTTTTCGTTCGGTTTTTTTATTGCCGAATCAAGAAAAAAAAATTTTTATTTTGTCCATTTTTTGTCCGCTATTGGAAAAAAAATGGACAGAACCGATCAGAATCGACCCCCAGATATTTTAATTTTATTTTAAAAATAAATTTCCGTGCATGGTAGATTTTATTTTGTTTTATTTTATTTCACTCAAAAAAAAGAGGAATAAAATCTATTTTTTTTTCTAACTTGGTTACCACTTATTCATATTTTTGTTTGTTTCGGCTAGTTTTCGTCTAGTATCGTTGTTTAATAAGAAAAATTTTAGAAATTCGTATGATTGAGTGACTCATAATTTCATGTTTTTGTAATTTATTATTTTAACATAATTTATTATTCAAATTTTTTAGTTTGTTATTGTATTGTAATGAATTTAAATATGAAATCAAAAGAATTATTAATTGATTGAATTTATTTAAAATAAAATAATAACAATATAATTTTTTTGGATTATTTGTTTTAATTAATTTAGTTTTTAATAAATTTTATTACTCTCTACTCACATACGAGACTACAGGTTTTTCTTTTTTTATAAAATCCGTCAAAAAAAAATAAGCCGCCTTTGATTTAACTGAAGCATTACAGCATTATCTGATGCAAATATAAGCTCTACGGAATTGTTGTTGTTTTTTCAGTAAACTCAAAGTCAGTAAAATTTTTCAGTAATTTTATCTTTTGCTCACAAAAAGTTTTTTCGTAAATTCTTTTATTTTATCACAAGAGCAAGAACAAAAACAAAAATATAAATAAGGCCCGAATGGTTTTATTTAAAAATAAGTGCGGGCGCCCGTTAAAATTAAAAATGTTAATAGTTTGATAATGATGTTATTTCATTATGAGCCCACCCACATGCTTAGTGTAGGGTTGAATTTTACTCCATCTATTTGAAAAAGAATACGACGTAGCCCTATTGGAATGAGATGCTCCATTTGTAAAGAACTGTTTTTCCGGATAGTTTTAGTCCAATGTAAAACATTGCTTGGTATAGATGTGATAATAGAACATGGTGCTGAGACACGTACCTCACTTCAGCAGATGGTTTTAACTGGTTCCATTTGCTGGAATGATGTTCTGACTGTATCTGAGCTATACTTCAAAAAAATATTTAAAGAATAAACTTAGATGCCCGTTTGAAAGCTTTTTATTAATTTGAAATAAACCAATGGTTTTCAAGGATAGAGCTGATACATATGGTTCTATCTGCCCTAACTGCATTGCTTCTTGTTAGTTTTCAAACAAACAAAGATGTAGCAAACATTTTGGAAGACAATATAAAAACTAATAACTTTACTACAACTACTACTCTTCGTATTCAACGAAAAAAATTTTAGTTGTAAACATTTTGAATATTTTCATGACTTAACAAAATTTGTTAAAGAAAATCAAAAAAACGGTTGACGCCAATTTTCTCAATCAGCTTTTTTGTTGTAACTGTCTCTTGTCAATCTAAACAAAAAAAAATTAAATAAAACAAAATTTAGCAAAGTCACGTTGTATGATATTAAAATGTTTAGGCTTAACGTCGTCCTTAAATATTAAAGACCAAACACGATTTCCCAATTAACACATTCCCATTAATTTATAATTTACTCTTATCGTTTGTATTTCAAATCATTGATCAAAATTGTCACCATTTTTCCAATGGAAATGACTTGATGAATGATTAGCAAATGACTTGACATAAATAAAACAAAATAGCCAGACAGCTCTAATTACTACTTTGTTCTTGTCTTCTTCTTTAATTGTGTAAGTACAAACGTTCATTATTCTTCCTCAAAAATGAGATTGCACGATACATTCACGTTATAAAAAATTTAATTTTTTTACAGAACTTTAACATTTTACTTAAAATTATGATTAATAATTCATTAATGTTAAACTTGTATAGAATTCCAACCCTAACTAACGTCCTTATCATCTCTAATTGTTTTAGAAGAAAAAAAAATTGAAAAGACAAAAGGAACGTGTTAGTTGATATTTTGTAAAATTTCTACAGTAGATCAGAAAAAATGATTAGATACAAGTAAACTATGTAACAAGTATGAGGTTATATTGATAAGAAGTTAGCCACAGCACTAACCAATTGAGAGTTAGGGTTACCTACTTGACCGGAGAAAAATAATTATATTACCATACTACGAATTTTGTTTATATTAAAAAAGATGTTAACCAATCAAATAATGAAATTAATATAATTGGTTTGGAGCTTTTGCGTTTGGCGGTGTAAGATAGAGAGAATTATATTCTTGTTTCAATTTGTTTGGGATTATCATACCATTAATCCGTTTCTCCGTGATTTTCAGCTACACAAAAAATACATATCAACTCCTTCTAGTTCCATCAAAACATAAAAATGATAATGGCACGATACGATGAGTATTGAAATATTTAACTAAAAAACTATTCGAAATTTAAATGAAATATTAAACGAACAAAAACAAATTAACAAAAACTATCGACCATCGTCTGTTATGTCTGTCAATTGTATTTTTGTTTTTAGGATTTTTATCAAAATGTTATATCAAAAATTTGTTGTTATGGTCACCAATTATAGTGTAAGAGTTGTTCAATAGTTATGTCGTACTCGTTATATACGAAAAGTTTTGGTGTTTGAACAATTTAAAATTTTATCCATAATTGGAAACAAAATAAGCTCTGTTGTGAACCATAACGAAAACTTTCTTGTTATTTTACATTAAAATTTTGTTTTCTAAACGTCTTAAAGTTTTTTGTTTTTCAGTTTGTTTCACAAAATAATTTAAGAAAAACATGTGAGCTTTTTACATGCTCAAGTAGTAATAAAAGTTAGAAAAAAATTTAAAAGTGGATTTGGAACTTTTTCTTTGTTTTAATGATTTGCATTTAGTTTAGATACAAAATTCAAGTAATAGTAGTCAATTAAAAGTCTTTCTTGCTTTCAAACTAAGAAGTCGTACAAAGTTTAAAGATGGATAAAATTTAAAATTTATGTTTTCGAAGAAATATTGTGGTTCAAAACACAAGATAAAGATAGGATTGCTTGCAAATAGGTGCACAAGTGGTATGAAAAATAAATTACTTTTAAGAACCGCTTTGTCTTTAATCATCTTATTAATCAGAGTTTTTGTATAGTAACGTTGATCAAGAATAACCACGAAACTAGATTTAAACAAAAAAAAAAACAGAGAGTGTGCTTACGACCGCTCGGCAGAAGTGAAAACTTCATTGGCAAGGCAATCGTAATCAATTGATATCGTATTAGTAGTATTTGGATCGTATTAGTAGAATAAATGAGAAACAAGTCAGAACGATAAACCGCTAACTACGCACACTAACCTCACAACGTGAACCGAATAATTGTCAAAATATCACTCATATGCCAATAGCAGGGACTAAAGTACGCGGGGTTGTCACACCCATATATCAACAAGTTTAAATTTTACAAATCTTCCTGCGGAAAGCTAAGCAAATTCATTTTTATTAATGCGCATTGTTGCCGTTTGAAAATGAAAATGTTGCCACTATCGGCTAAGTGCCACCATTTTTAATTACTTCATTTATCATGATTGCCATCCATGTTTAATCATACTTAAGCAATGCTTTTTTGTATAGAATTTATGCGATTTCCGTCTCGTAATTGTGAGCTTTAAATCATTATAATCGATTTTATCAAGTTACAAGTATTAAGTCAATTGCAAACCGACAACATATTTAGTAAAGATGATAAAATTCCAATACATATAATTTTGATATACAAATGTAATTGTTTCAGGTTATGCTATCTTTCTTACGTTATTTTTAATTTCATAAAGATTATGTTCAATAAAAAAAAACATTGATCAAAGCAAACTACCGTTTAAAACGATAGTTAAATAAAAAGCAAAAATTAAGCGTACACAACAACTTCATAAATTTTCATGATGATTAATGTATTAATGCATAAATGATTAACAGCCATACATACTTTCAATTTTATATATATTCAATATTTATTTAGCATGATGACTCAAATGCAAATTACAAAAGACAGTAGCAAAATAACTTTAAAATAAAAAAAATAAAAAAAGTTTGCGTTATAGATCAATTTTTTAAAATTCGTATAAAGATATTTTTATGAATTCATAAATAAAAAAAAATAACTTGAATGGTATTTAATAAAAATTAAAAAAAAAACAAAAAAATATGAACAACAGCAGGTATTGAACTCACTATCTACTTCACATCAGTCGAGCACGTTATCCACAACGCAATTTGTTTTTAAATATCACTTCGGACTTTAGAAATATCACTTTTCGATTTGATATTAAACACGAACTTAATTTTATTTTTCAAAAATACGAAACGCATACTGATTTAATTTTTATTAATTTTTTCGTTTTTGAAATCGAAATCCAACTGAACTAAATAACATAATATTTATAATCTATTATCCTACAATAAACGACGAGTACAAAGGTCGGCTATCTAAAACATTCATGTTGCTATTTCACTTGCGTTTTTTATAAAGTTGGAGGGTAACACATCATCTCCTTCTTGTTGGTTTTATCATGCGAAATACTTTTACAAATTAGGAACACCCTCAAAACCGGTTATTGAAATATTACATATTGTTACTTAATTGTTATTTTGTGTTATCATATTCAAGAAAGAAAATGAATTCAAACATAACAATTGTTTGTTTCACCTTTTCTTATTCAAAAATAGGGGAAGTTAAAAATCGTTAATAAATCATGATCCAAATATAGAACATCAACGTTTTTGTTTCGGTTGTTCTCATTAAGAGGGGAAACGTTTTAAATTTGTTCGTAAACAAAAGAAATGTAAATATGTAACGAAAAACTGATATAAGCAAAAGATAATATCAGGTCGTGTCAATAGATATTAACAGAAATGTTTAATGTAAAAAATGCAATTATTTAGAATATGCTTTTGTTTGCTTTAACAGAATTAAAATAAAGGAAATCGATAATGTGATCTAGGATAAACGATTATTTTATCTGTTATGATGCATATATCACAACATGGATTTCGGAAAATCATATGTTTGGAGGAGCGATTAATAGATTCTTTGTATGGATCTGTTTATGGTATTGGTCTATTCAATTAAGACAATGTAAAATGTAATGCATTATCGAAAATCTTTTTTAAATTTTTGTTGTCATTGATTGATGGTAAAGGTTAGTAAAAAATGGCAAGCAGTCATATTATAAGCAAGACAATGGAAAAGTGCGGCGATTGGGCAGGAACGTAGCTTTGACTGTCAGTTGGATGTAACCATTAACTACCAAAGCCTACATTCTTTTCCATCCACCGGTACAGAACCTGCACTTGCTATGGAGTAGGTGTAGATCTTTTTATAAATGCTACCCGGTAGAGATCACTTGAATTGTGGCATAACAAAAGAACGAGAAGAAAGGTCTGGTGGCATCTAAAAAGTGCTTTGCACACAACCGCCAAGGGAGGTAGCCGCAACCTTAACGATAGCCAGTGAGGTGACAAATATGGTTCTAGAAGAGAAGAACGATGCTGTTGCAGAGGATTGCAGTAGTATCGAAGACGTAGAAACCGAGGAGGAGAAGAGGTAATTAATGGATAAAGAGACACATACGCTCCTCTCCGATAGCATCTAATAGATAGGACAGGAGCTTTGCGCATGGCGCAAGTGAATATCCACCATGCCAGAGCAGCGTCTATGATAGCATACTTTTCAGGGTACGGGGTACTGATATCTATACAGTTACACAGAGACTGGTAGATTGGTGCAACAAGAATAAGTTAATACACATTATTAGGTATGGTGCAAGTGATCACAGCGGGACATGGGGAAGTACGGATACAAACCAAAGAGATGAGTTTCTGTTAGAATTTTTAATAAAAGTAAACCTAAGCGTGTTTAACCTCTGGAATACATCCACTTTCTCACAAGTGCAAGACAGGACTTGTTAGATTAAACGGTATATGAAGTATCAATTTAGGACAGTTCATAAAGAACTGGAGAGTCTCAAATAAACCCTCTTTGTCGGATCATCGAATAATTTGGTTTGAACTGAATACTACTAAAGAGGTTCGAAACACCAGGCAGACAAGATGGGACCAATATGAGGAGAATCTAAAAGAAGATCTACAACTATTGATGATTAATAAAGACAGTAAAACATAAGAGTCTGGCACTGGACGAATAAGAGGAGGTAGTGGATAACAAAACAGTTGCTGTTTGTATCTTTTTGGACATTGAAGGAGCTTTTGACAACATCTCGCCATGAGCAGTCAAGTAGGCTCTAAGCGTAAAAAAGGTTAAAAGCACCATAACTGACTGGATGTGTGAGGTGCTGAGAACTAGAGGAGCATAAACCAAGGCTGGTAATTGTAAAATCAGTTTTGGAATTACTAGGGTCTGACTGTTAGGTCTGCTAGGTCGTATCACTTCTTATGTGGAGTCTGGTGGAAAATAAAATTCTGGTTCTATTAAGTAACAAGGGAATTAAATGTCTTGGGTAGACAGATGACATTGTCATGATTACCAGAGGTAAGTTCAATAAAACGTCTGGTAATATTTTACAAAGGGGACTGAATCTGGTAGAACCCTGGTGCAAATCTATGGGGCTGAAATACAATGAAATGGAATTCTCGCAACTGTTTGAACTTTTGAGAAAAACGTCAATTGCCCGTTGAATATTGGTTCACCATGAATCAGTTTGGCCGGTGCTTCTTAAAGTCTTATTTTAATTGCTTTTAACAAAATGTAGCAAAATTTTGTTGATCTGTCTTCACTTTTATAAAATATGCCAAAATTTCTTAGATCATCAACACCCAGTTTTAATTTTTTCTTTGTGAATGGAATAACTCATAAGTGAAATTTCTTTTTGTGTTGAATATTCTTTGCATAAAAAAACAATTTTGAATGCGTTTCGAACCATCTGTTATCTGTAAAATTTTTTGGAAATTCATTGAATACATAAAACACGTTTCGTCTGACCGTCTAGATATTTGCTTAAGTGTTCCACCACGCTTTAAGAATATGATTCAAATTTAATAAACAATCATGGATAAGCTGTCCCTCCAACAATGTAAAATAAGGTGATATATGTCAGACGTATAGTGAAAAAGTAAATGTTATTCCTGTTTTTTATTTTTAATATGTTTGCACCATTCTGGAGCAGTATATACGAAAAAGCTAGGAAAATGCCTACTAAAAGCAATTCCGATGCAACATCAGTCATTTGCTAATCATTAGATATTGGACTACTATTGGACCACTAATTAGATATGAATCAAGTGCATCAGAGCTTCTTGTAGTGGAAAAGCAAATCTTAAAAAACAAAAGGCAAGCGTTTGTTGTTCTGGTGTGTTTCATCATTTGTAAGCTTTAGCGTAATGTTGGCGTAGCTCAAGGCGGTTTTATAAAGACTTTTTGAACAGAATTGCAATCTTTGTTCTGGTTCAGTTTTTTTCAATTTACCCTTAGGGGCCAGGTAATTTATTTTGGAAATGGTCTCTAAAATGATTAAGATCAACCTTGAAACGATAATGTTTGTAGATTTACATTGCTATCGTAAGGTCATTCTTCTTCTATCAGCATTAGGTCTTAAACATTTCTCATTTTCTGCAGAGTTTCCTCATTTTGCCTCTTTCTTAGAACACCAACATCACATGTGGCATCACATCACATAACTCTTTTTGATATAGTCCATTTAGCAGCCGATTAACTTTTATGTTCTAGATTAAAAAAGGGTTGAAAAATCCTTATGGGTATCGGCATACTTTTTTTCTACTAAACAAATTTGTTCCGCTTGAATTTAAGTATGGTGTGGTAATAGATCTTAACGCGCCATTTGCTTCTTTTTATCGCCTATAGTTTAATTCAGTTTTGACATCCTGTAACAAGAAGGTATTGAGTGAGGTAATCATGCAAGGTTATCTGAGCATGTTGTATCAAAGTGTGTCAAAATTCTGCAAGTTCATTATGTACTTGAATGACTTGCACGATATGATTTTTAATGCGAGAGACCCATGTCAGTAAACTCTTTTCACTACATACCAGTCCATTCTGGTTCTACCATATTTGCCGTATTAACGTTATGTTCTCTTTTAAAAACATTAATGAATAAACATTGTCTCTGATAAGTTCCGGCACTAAACACCAACAATTTTTCTAAAGGAGTTTTTCTAAGAAAAACTGAAAAATGATTTCGAATTGCGAAATTCAAGTGATTTTCAATATGCACTTAAGTTTAATTGCTCACAAAAACTCCTCAAAATTGTTTATTATGTTTCTTCTCTGAGGATGTATAAGTATCACCGGATAATTTTAGCATATCAAGTCTTTCAAATGAATTTTGCAACTTTGAAAACCCGAATAGATGCAAAGCATAATGCAATTTATATGTCGACTGAATAGAGTTCATCCACCAGCACCTCTAAGATATGACTATTACTGCTATTGCTAGTGATATGTGATATTTCACATTGACTCGTATCTCAATAGCGGAGACTGCAGTAATATCCTGATCACTTGGACAAAATTTAATGCTGCCGTGTAAAATTCAGTAGGCATTTGAATGTGTAACTTCGTTTACCTTCAAATTTAAAAAGAGTTTTCCAGGTGCCCATGTATGTAATATTCCACGCTCTCAACATCAGAATTCGATAGAATTCCTAAGAATTACGATAGGTTTGTTTGAACCATCATCTCAACTGCTAAAAAATGCATCTCCAGAGGCTTCCGTGAAAAATACATTCCTGGCTGGGGTAGAGAAAGCGATATATTATATGACGAGTAGCTAGTAGTGGTGAGGGAGACGTGGTTGATCTTAGTTTAATCTTTGATTTTGTAATAAATTTTGAAATATTTTTAGAATTTTGAAAAAAGTTTGATTTTATTTAATTTTTACAATATTTTTGGAATTTTGAAAGAAATATGAATTTGTGATTTTGTAATATTTTCTCGAAACGCTAAATGGAGAGGCTGTTGAGTAGTTTGGTGATTGTATCATCTTTTCACTAATTTATGTTAATTTATGATTTGATTGAGGGTGATAAGGTTATGATTTTGTACATTTTATTCCATGATTTTTACAGAAATCTAAAAATCCTTTTGATCCAAAACGAGGACCAATATCCGATACTATTTCTGTTGGAAGACCGAAAATAGAAAAAAATCCCTCAACTTTTCCATCACACTAATTAAATTAGTTAAACTCATCAACTTGGCATCGCAATTTTTGCTGAAGGCATCAATTATGAGAAAATTTTCCCCAGAGAAATAAAAAAATCTAAATGCACCCATTCAAATGGGTACGATGTCGACGGCCATTTGGTTGACACTACTTCTTTTTGTATTACCTGGATTTCTTGACAAATTTCACAATTATTTTGAGTAATTTTCAAACATACGACCGTGCTATCATTTTGATCCGCACTATTCCGGTATGATGTTCATGTAAGACTTTTAACACCCCTTTCTTTTATGATGTTGGAATCACAATTCTATGCATATAAAAAATACTTCCAGATTCCGTCGATAAATTATTTTTATTAGAGAAAAACGAATTACACTCTTGTGGTTCTTTATCTAGCCAACCATTGAGACAGTTATTATAAATTTTGGATAGGACCGGATCATTAAGCGTGACTTCTTGTATTTTTTAAAATTTATTGGACTTTCCTCCGAAAAATTAAAATAATTGATGCTTATTTGTTCTACATTTGTTTCCTTAACTAGCAGTAACCAGGACAATGTGTTTCCCGTTTCACATTTGTGTTTCCCGCCTATAAACAATTTGGTAATAATAAGTAGACAAAATAATACCCCATCTCTAAAAACGCGCTACCGCTACTTAGGGTGTTCCTTTTTTGGGATTAAAAATCTCTTGAAGAGCCTGATGATCAGTATATATAATAAACGGTTGTCCATATATGTATTTATGGAATTTACGAATGGCAAAAATAATCGCTAAGGCTTCTTTATGGAGATGAGATTAGTTTTTCTCTGCTGGTGAAAGCGAATCCGAAGCAAATAGGACCGGTTTTTCTATCCCATCTATTATATGTGATAAAACGGTTCCGACACCATACGGGCTGGCATCCGTGGCAATGACTATAGCCATTTTTGGATCATAGAGCTCCAAAACCTTATTATTTAAAATTTAACTTTTTGTTTTTTCGAACGCCCTTGGACAATTTGTAAACCAATCAAATTTTACTTCCTTACGCAAAAGTTGATAAAGGTCTTTTAATTCCACAGACAGATTTGGAATGAATTTCCCATAGTAATTTAATAAACCAAGATACGACTGCAACTGTGACACATTCGTTGGAGCCGGCGCCTCCACTAATGCTTTAATTTTATCTTGATTTGGACTAATTTTTCCTTCTGATAATATGTGGCCTAAGCATTTTACACTTGACTCTAAGAATTTACATTTCTCAACGTTGATTCTCACATTATGTTTTTGTAACCGTTCTAAAACCAAAAACTATTTTGTTTTACATTCTTCTGAAGAAGATCCCCCAACTAAAAGTCATCTACGTTAGGAGCAGATATATTATTGATACACAAAAAAAGCTTTTCAAATGAGCTTTAAAATGGGAATCTATCATGAACTTTGGATACGCCGATAAAAATGAATATCAATTAACAAAAGAAAAATTACAAGATATAAAAATGTGATTACTATAAGTGGAACTCAAAAATTTCATTCTTGTACCATTAAATACTAAGACAATAATTGCAAAAATGTCTTAAAACTCAAAAGAAAATTTTGAATGTAAAATAAGTAAATAATTTTTAATAACTATATTTATTTTCTTTAACCTACATATATAATTTTTATGATATTTTAAAAAGTTTATTCAATAATAAAATATTTGTAAATTAATGTTAAAACACAATCTTTTACTTTACGATTCGATAATAATAACAAACATAGTACTTCTCCAGTCAAAAGTTCCGAAATATATTTAATTATTTATACGGCTTTTTTATTTGCAGTCGAGTCGAATTTCTTTTATAAGAGTGACAAGTGAATACTAAAAGTGGTAAATAAACATTTCATTTTTTTATGTCATCTAATACAAAGAAAATAATTGCAGAAGTGTTTTCCTATTCAAAAGAAACTTCTGTTTGTAAAATGAGTAAATCATTTTTAACAATCGTATTTATTTTATTTATTGTACTACATATATAATTTTTATAATATTTTAAAAAGTTCATCTATAATAATAAAATATTTGATATTCTACATAAAAAAATCTCTTAGTTTATAACGCCTTTTTTATAATTTTCCTTTAGAACAAAAAAAACTGATTCCCGACAGTCATATGCACAACGAGTTTTATCTATAAAACAAAAAATAATGCTAGTACTAAACTTTTACAAGTTGTTAGATATAAAATAAGCTTCAATTAAGTTTAAAAAAAAAAAAGGTGTAGTAGCACCAGCTTTTCTTCAATTACACCGTTTTTTTCTTATGTTACACCATTAAAACTTCTTTCAAAAAATTAACAGTGTACATTTTTAAAAACTTTGTTCTAATACCTATTCAACGACATATCATTTATGAAAATCGATTCAGTAGTTTTCGCTCGTCGAAATGCACTCACATCACAAAATAACAAGAAATTGAGGGGCACCCTGTGAAGACCCCTGGTTGAAAAAAAAAAATTCTAAGAGAACTTGTATTTTTTATTTATGAAAGAATATCTATAAACAAAAAATAATCAAAATTAAAAGGGGTCAGGTCAAAACGTTGTTGAATTTTCGTGAAATTGCTCATATAATTATAATTTATAAAAAATGCTATTTTAGTCCAGTAAATAAAGGTTAAAAGGTCGCAAAAATCCTGTCGCGGACGGGACCTGGCGGAAATTGTTGGTCGTACCGAGTAGTTTGGCGTGAGCAAAATTACCTTGGGGTTCCGACCCTGTGAGCCTGGAAAATGGCCCTCAAAGTGTCAGATGATGTTTCCAGGCCATATCTCCGGAAATATGGCAGTTAGGGTATGCCTGTTTAACCAGAAATGAAGGTGAGCTAATTATCTACAGAAATTGTCCTGCTTATTTTTATCGTAAACCCGATAGTTTCCGAGATAACGGACTCGAACCTTGTCCTGCATTTTTCTCTTCATCATGGAGCCAGAACGCCGCTTTACACGTATTTACTAAGGAGCGGCGGACAAATTAGCGGATAACTCGGTCAAAATTCAATATTTTTCGATGATTCAAAATTCATGTGAAAGAGAAAACCCGTACACTATCAAATTTAATATTACTATGTAACACTTACAAAGCTGGGGTAAAGTTTAACGGAACGATAATGCCAAAACTAGGCTTCATGCCTAATATCAATGTATAGTAATGATTCTACGATTTTAAAACGACGAATGTATCTCAAGGTTTTGAATCTTAATGTATTTAGACGAAGTTATTTTGACTGTTCGTGCTCAATAACTATCGCTATTGCACAATATAATTTAATTATTTGTTTTTATTTTATTTTGCAAATTTAAAGATTAAAAAAATATAGTTGTTAAAAAAGTAGCTTGAAACAACGTCTTTGTATTTGTACCAAAAATGTGTTATAATATGCTATAATTTCGCAACTAAGACACAAACCCATATGATCACGAATCGGAATACCATTTTTACACAAAGTTGTGAATCATTTTGGTAAAATTGGCAATATTGTCGATTGACACATATGTGTTCTTGAAAAGGTCTTCAGTTATTTTAATATTATAGATTTTTTTCTATAATTACGCTAGCGACAATACTTATGCAACGTTTAAACATTAAACTAGAGTGACAGGTTACTTTTTTTCGTCTATTTCCTATTTCAATCATCAATCATAAAATAGAATTCTAGTATCTAAATGACAAAAATTGATGACGAAATGAAATAAATAAAAACAAAAAGTAAAAAAAGTGCCAACACTTTTTTGTTCTAAGGTAAATACCATGAATCGAAAATTATCATAAAACCACTTTGATGAGTTAACTTCTATGTTGTTTGTTCTAGTTTTCGATGGTGAATTTTAGATCTTGTTTTGTGATGGTTTTTTAGAACGGTTTAATATTTAAATGGTTTGAATATACATTTAAAAGCAATTTCAAGTATGATAACATTTTTAAGATTTTATTTTATTAAAAAATTTAACATTGTTCCGAATAGTGAGAAAAATGATACATATGGAACAGAAAAATGGTTGTGACTACAGAATGGAATTATAGATGAGATTTATGATCTGAACGAATCAAAATGAAAATGGCATAATTTCTTTATACTCAGTATACATCGATTAGCTCTACCCGACAAGGTTGGTTAAAAAAAAGATCCACAATAAACTTTTTGCTTACACTGTTAAAAATATTATGAAATAAATTTTTTAATAATTGCGCTGCGCTGATGCAGTAGGTAGGTCAAGTATGTTTTTAGTTTCTTTTTTCACAATAAGAAAGTTCCTACCTTACGATTAAACATGTCAAAGTTTGGATATAGCGTTTTACTGTGCTAAAGATATTAATTTTACAAGATGTGTATGTCATGTCAAAAATTTTACGTTTAGATGAAATTCGTGATCATCGCATGGAGGGATTAGTTTTTATTAATTTGTTAATTTTTTTCTATTTTTTGATCCACGGGTGTGACAACCCCGCGCACTCCAGTCCCTGTTATTGGCACATGAGTTAATGTGAGATATCACATACCACTGGCAATAGCAGTGAGATATCACTAGCCAAGGTGATATCTTTGGGGTGCTGGCGGATGAACTGTATTCAGTCAACGGTAGCACTCTCAATCTTAGCTAATGAATATTCCTTGATGCTGGAACGCTGTAGTTTGCTCGAAGAAACGAGCCTTCATATAACTATATATCTGAGCTTTAATCATTGAAAAATATACTGCGTCCCATAATCAAGGATTATGCCATTAGCTGGACTATTGGCAAACCAATTTTAGTTTTGTTCCTGCAAATTTTTAAAACAAATTTGCTTTTTATCTCTTATTTTATTTTTAGTTTCCCTATCCTATCACGAAATATTGGCCTATGTCATATTTTATATGTGATAGGATTTATAGTTTAGTTGTCCATTATTTAACAAAAAATATTAAAAAAAAAAAAAAACAGATTTGCGTCCATTAACATCCTTTGAACGCATGTTGTTGTGGGACCTTGGTCTTAAAAGGTTTTTATGTGTTGTTGTGACACATATTGTAATGCCTACTACACATCACATTTTATTAAAAAAAAAAAAAAAAAAAAAAATAACCGACACTAAACGCAATCATTTTTGTTAGACTTCATACTTGTAGTATACAAGTACAACAAGTAAAATTAAAAATTCGTGTTTTTTAGAAATTTTTTAAATTGTTTAATTTGAGGACAGGGTGGTTTGAAAAATTTCTGAAAGTTCAAGAATATTAGAGGCAACTTTCGAATCAAATTGTAAGAGAATAGCTCAACAGATATTAACCGTTTTATGTCCGATGGAAAATTTATTATTTATTTTCTATTGGGTTTAATAAAAAAATACAAAGTAAAATTTTACTTACAATGCTAAAAATATTGAGAAACGTATTTTTTTAAGCTGACGCTGACGCCTTTTTTTGATTTTTTCCCAATATGTAATCCAGCCTTACTCTAACATATATCACGATATAAAAAAGTGATCTATTAAAGAGGACGATTCAGAACAATATGGAGGAGAACCATAATTATTATTCATTAGGTCAAATCTTAATCAACTGCAGCAAAATTGTATATTGATTTATCTTGTATGCGGTTGACATATATAATAAAGTCAAACCAGCTATAATAAAAATAATAATAAATTATGTACCTCATTCATTCACTCATCTTATTACTGTAATATCTAATACTATAGTGGCACCCTATCAACAATTCTCCTACGATAAACTACTAAATGCCACAATTTTCCAATATCATCTCAACCCAATTACAATTACCGATAATAATAAACAAAAGTAATCACAATATTCCATTAAAATAATTGAATTTTTAATGATGTATTCAATTCCATTTAACCAACAAAGATGATTTCAATATAAATCAACAACTCATTTTCTATCAGATTTCACTGAATTACGTTCAAAGATAAATTCACGATACCAATAATTACAATGATGATAGGATCTAGTAGAGGGATGTCGTGGATTTTTTGTCTGTTTTTTTTAAAAATTAATTAACGAATGGTCAGTTCATATATAATCGTGAAATTTTTATGATGTATATTATTGGAAAAAAGCAAGCGAATAGGAAGAGATGCATTATGTAAACATATAGCCTCTATTGAAAATACCAATATGTTTTTTAGTTAGCATATACTAAGGATATTTTACATTTGCTTTTTAATTCTGAATAAAATTCTGTTTAGTTTTACGATAATACAATATTCGAGTTTAACTCACTAACTGAAAAAAATATATGGATTTTGGCAGAATTCAACCGAAATTTGTTTTAAGCTAATCGAGGTTTATCTTGTTAGGAAAAAATTCAACCCCAACCAAAAACATAATGAGAAAAATAAATTTTCATACAAAATCAGTAATCGATTAGATTCGGGCATTAAAGTTATAATCGAATTATTAGTTCTGTAGCCAAATCGAATGTTAGATAAGTCAAAAAAAAAAATAAAGTAAAAAATAATTCAGGATTATGTTTTTTGTGTTGTTAATAAATGTATTGTTATAATTTTAAATTTATTTAATTTTATTTCATCTAAGTATTTTTTATCATAGTGATTTAATAGGTTGAGGGTAGTGCACTTGTTAGCAAAAATAATACAACCAAAAATCACGAGTTACGTTAACTGTTAACTTCGGGATAAGGTTGTCAATTCTTAAATTTTTTTTTTAGTATAGTTAAACATATATTTGATATTAATATAATAAGCAATAATAAGGTCCTGAAATACAAAATTCGAATGCCACGTCTAGTTTTTCTTGCGGGGTAAGTCTAACCTGGAAATTGGTGACCTAATAGATCCAGCACGAATTCTAAAACGTTTTTTTAAAAGCGATACGAGGCATTTGTGAAAAAACGAATTAAATAATCCTATAATATTTTTAATATTTTTGCACCACCAGTCCAAACGATTTCTTGTATAACTATTAACTTGACTGAGTCTAATATTGTTCAAGAACAATTTGAGTGGGTTCAAGAACAATTTGATTTGAATCCTTAAAACTACAAAGTAATTTATGGGCAGGATTTTTAGGGTTCCTGCTAGTTATGTCTAACATCCAACGCCTCGCCGGGGACACAGCAACGTGACGAAATAAAAAATCCTCCACACGGCGAAAACTTGGTCGGCTTGTTTTAAGAGGGCAAGTAGTAGTGACATAAAACTGACCTTATTCCCCCTAAAAAATTGAGGAATACGAACAATAAAGCAACCGTAGAAACATCTGTTAAATTAATCGAACACAATGATACCGAAATCGCAAACCTTGTTTCAATGAAATCAACATTCTGAAAGGAATCGAGGAGTTCCAAGTATAAGAAAAATGAGACACCACAAAATAAACAAATACCAAACAATATGACAAATAATGATATAAACGTAATAGGAAATGGAAGAGCACAGCACAATGCCAACAAAACTCATATACTGAGATTAGTCAAAAGATTCGCAGACGGTAGTTGCTACTGACCATCTCCTTGAACAAGCCGATGACGCTGTTGAGAAGGCTAGACCCGCGTTAGTAAAAACATAAAAAGAAAACGAAAAAGTCCAAAGCCGCAAAAAGAGCCATACAAAAGGACTGGTAATCCACTTACCTGGTAAGGGGTATCTGAGCCCACGTACACCCATGTGACGTAGAGTTGCGAGTAAAAACTTGTGATGAACACTGAACCTGCTACTAAATCACTAACAGGAACAAACGAAAGACTGCGTGCCTGGCTGAGTTTTTATTCCGACGAGATTCAGTCATGCGTGTCCGAGATGTAATTTTCCCTAGTTCAGTACAAATGATGAGATATGCCCGCAAAGGGGATGGTGTAAGCGGAATTAAACAAGCGAAAACAAAGAACAGGGGTTCTGATGACCCAAAAGGTCAAAGAAACCGAAATCATAACATACACAAAAATATAACTATAATTATTACATTTAACAAATATTGCATAAATGTTGCACTCATCCCTTGATTTGTTACATCATCCTATGTAATTAAATGGTTTACTAAGCAATGTTTTAATAAATCGTGGTTCATGTTGACCCATAAACTGTTATTACAAATTTTTGATTATGTTGACCAATAATCTTCCTACTAATTTGTTATAACAAATTGCTGATGATATTGATCAATTAGTTTTCCAATAAATTGTTATAGCAAATTGTTTACGGTGTCGACAATTAAGTCTTTCAATAAATTGCTGTAACCATGTTGCTGACGGCCTTGACCATTAAAGTGTTACAATAAATTTTAGACAGTAAAAAAACAAACAATAGCGACATCATAAATAAGAATTACAGTTCGTTGTTGATTAACATGATGGTCCTATAAATGCAACTCGTTGTAGCCAAAAGAAACTGTTTATCGTAATAAAAAAATAAAAATCGTTTTTTTATAACAAAGGCATTCAATCGGCATTAACGCGTTGACACTAGAGGTTTGGTTTTTTATTTATATATAATCGGTCTTCTTCTGAGAAGGTGTCACTAAAACATCAGTTGGATAAAATGACATTTTCAAAGCACTTTTAAAATTTCCAAAAACAACAATATTTTCATAGATTTTAAACGAAAAGAAATGCGATCTGGCTTTATTATTATACTCGCTGTAACAAGTTTCACCAACTCACACTTCTTTCTCTCATAGATTCAACAAAAAAAGATACAGCCATTTGCTAAAAACCTTTTACTATAACAACATCAACTTTTTGCAAATAAGTAAGTAATTGTGTACAAATATTTGAATAACAAGAAAATATCCTTTTATATTTTTACTAATTTAGTCACATTATATGCACAGTCACAACACGAAATTTAACATTTTACTATAATTTGACTAGCAAAAGTTTTCAAACGCTGAGTTTTCTTTCATATTTATCATCTGAACCCCAAAAACGAAAATCCAAGGAAATATATAAACAAACTTTATGAATAAACAACATCACAAAATGAGACAGCAATCGAAAAACAAAAATATCATTGCGTTGAACAAAAACAATATGAGAAGAAAAAGAAAAGATGTATTGAACGAGATGATTTATATAAAACAAAGTTGTTTAGACAAATGAATTTGTACGGTGTAAACAGCTTTGTTTCAAGCTCTTGAAACCAAAAAGTCACTCTAACCATTCCCTATGTTCAGTTTATCACTAAATATGGCAAATTTAGAGAATATTTTAAACGTGTTGGATTAAAAATGACAAAAAATGAGTTACAAATTAAACAAATTACATGTGATGTATATGAAATTGCATGGCAAGCTCTTCTGGACTGCTCTGATTACGAAAATTTACGGTACCAACCAGATCTAATCCTTCAGCTGCCATATCCTGTAACTGTGAAATTGTGAAGGGTTAAACGTTTATTCATTTCTTTTCATTAAAAAACTTATCACTTCACCGCTTCACATATACAGAATCTAGCTGCTGGTTAGACAAACAAGCTCAAAAGGTATCAGAGAATCCTTATAAATAAGCATGTTCACCATTAACCTACTCGAGGCTGAGGATTTATTTGAGCAACTTTAAATCTTTGACTGAGATAATAAAATAATATTTCTAAAAGAAAAAAGCGATACTTTAGACAGGACACAGTTGCGTCGCCTAATATATGGTCAATCACATGGCAACCTTTGTAAAAGTTTTGTAATTAGAAACATAGAAACGAGCAAATTGATCATGGTGTGTGTTCCATGTCAACCTACCTGGGAACTGCTGACCTTATTAGGTTGGTGTTACAGCGAAAGGCGGAGGATATATCGCTTACTCAGTGATCTTACACCAAGGCAAATCATTGACGCGTTACAATCAATGCAACACACGCGTCTATACTCTCCATCTCATAGATGAAAAATATGCTTAGATGGGCCTTAGTTGAGATTGCGTAAATGACGTATTACCTTGTAATGTGTTTGACCTTCATATGTGATTTGTGTTTGGAAATATCGCATCAGAATATTCGTTATGTAACTTTAGAAATTGCAGCAGTTGTAAATAAAACTCAGAAAATCTAGAGTAAAAATGGCTTTGACAATTGCACGAACAATGTTTATATATGTTTCGATACAAAACTTAAATATGTTTATTTCTGGTTACATCATATACGTAATAATTATATGAACATTACAAAATTCCTAAGCACTATATGCTGCCTAGAATAATTTATTTCTGAGAAACTGACCATTGTTGTTTATGCAATTAACATTTTACATCTCTTTCTACGTTCAATAAAGGTAAATTGTAGTATATTATGATTTTAATGCTGTCAATGTCTACAAATTAAACTATGAACAGCAATGTCGATAACAGTAGAATATATTAGTTTGACAAAGCTTATCTGTATGTATACCGTGCATTACGTTATGTTTATGTAATTTTATTGATTGAACGCCTTAGGATACTAAAAAAACGAAATTTAAACTGAGTTATGGACTTTATAAAATATTTAATTTAAAACTATGTAATAAAAAATATCAAAAATCTACTCCAAATATTAATTTGGCTCGTTTCAAAAATTGTATACCCAATAAAATTAAAACTCTTTAAATGAAATTTTAACAAAAGTTTTTCACATCCAACGATCTTGAGGTTTGATTAAAATCGAGCTAAAAATAGGCATTTTAATTTTTTTTCAGAAGAACAAAATGGCGGGAACACATGCAGTGAAAAATAAACAACAACAGTGAAAAATAAACAACAATGCAGATCATGTACTACATTGATTCTAAAATATTCAATGATTAAAACTAAAAGAATAAAAAAACAAATAATAGAATTTACTTTAACACGCTTTTATTATAATCGAGTTAAAAACTAAAATCTATATTTCATACATCAGATTAGTATTTAAATTGTATTTCTTTTTATCTTTATAGTATAGTGCCTGAATTTTTTTTTGAAACTGAAATGAAACTGATAAATGATAAGGTTGATTGAATATTAAATTTTTTTTTACAAAACTGTCAGAAAAATAATAATTATAATTTCATTCCTTTTATATAAACTAACTTCAACAATTAGAAATAAAAATTAACCTCGATCTATATGAGTTTTTGCAGCTTTACAATTATTTGTTCATTGTTAATCGATTTTGCCTGAACCAGCAAACTTCGCGCGTTTCACTAGAGCATCAACATCAGCCCATCCTTTTACGGTTCGAGTGACTAGGTGTAGAACTGTCGCTTTTCAACGCCATTTTTTTAACAGAGTTTCTCATCTCTGGAATGCCTTACCGGCGTGGGTCTTTCCTGATAATTTTAATCCTCAAAACTTTAAGATCAACATTAATAAATTCCTCAAAGAAAATTGAATAATACTTTCAAGCCCTAGTTCCTTAGTTAGCATGGTATCTTCGGATATTCAGAGACGTTGATCTATATTGGTTAACACTAAACATGCCTAACATAGAATAATAAAAAAAAAAAAAAAAAAAGATCTCCTAACATAGAGTCAAAAAAATCAAAACGACAAAAAAAATTAAATCAATAAAACCTTCTGCATTCCCCTTATATTAATTTTGTTTTAATTCTATGAAAAAAAAATAACTGTAACAATTCTACAGTAGCCACGTGTATTATATCAACTATTATTGGAATTGCACGTGCATGTATAAATGATTGTCAATTGATTGCAAGAAAAATAGAGGAAAATGTAAGAAAAACTCATCATTAGATTGTTTATTGAATTGAAAATTGTTTTTGCTTTCATTTTCTGTGTTACTAAATTTAAGTTCGTTAGCTTTGCTTTTTGCGTGTTTTTCTTAGACCTACAGTCTATTTGAATTAAAAATGAGATGGTTGATTGATTGCGGTATTAAATTTGTTTGCCGTACTTGTAATTACAGTTGTTTTATATTGTTATATTTTTATAAATATCATTGGGAGTATGACACTTTGAGGGTTGGTGAGCAATATAAATAATAAAACTGAATGTTTTTGACTTATTAAATATGAATAAAATTTATATATCATATATTTGAGGAAGTTGGAATAATAAGGAATTCGTTAGGCTTATTTTCGTCGTGAGCTAAACTTAAACGACATTTAATTAAAGATGGGTAGATAAAGGTATCCGCCTCTCACCTTGGCATATAGCTAGAATTTTAGTTTCACCTAAACCTCCAAATACACTTTTTAATTTCTTCCAACAACCTGTCCAAAACAGCAAAACCATACAAATCATTGAACGGTAAATTTTTAATCCATCGATTGTTATTGAAAAATTTTAAAGGCTGTAATTTAACCTTTACATACATGCACTTTGATTTCCTGTTAATCACTAGAACAGCATCAAACAAAAAAATACAATTTTACTGTTTTCCGCCACAAAAAAAAATAATAAATATAAATGACAACAATGAACATTATTGGAAAAAAATATAACAAAAATAAAATCATGATTAAAATCGTTTTATGATTAAACTTCAAATTTTCCAAATTAATTTAAAATGAAAACAAAATAAATTTTTTTTAATCTTGCTAAAACGCGGTGTTTTTTATTTTGTAATCCATTGTTATTGAACAGTAACCAAGCGACTCGGAATACAATACAATGGAGAAAAAAATTTGATGAAACTTTCCAATAATGTTGAAATCGATTATAAAAAAAAAATTAAATGAAAAGATCTGAATTGGGGCGCGAGAGGGATTGTGCGTCCAATGAATTTAAATCCCAATCCCAAATGTGTAGGGATGGAGACATTTAACATATAATTTTAGTTGGGGTGTCTTGTATAATTTTATAAGTATAATTTTATGGGGGTGTCTTGCGTAAATCAGTATCTTTATTTGTTTGAAATCCATTTGGTTTTGAGTGCTAACATCTACCTTGGAAACAGAATTCTTATTGCTTTAGTTAGATGCTCGTTACTTTAATCAAACATTACAGAACTTTGAAAGTATTCATTACACCATGCAATTCTGAGAGTATAAAAGGGGGTCAAATTATTCAATGAGCTGTTGTCTGTGAACACTCAATGAAGCTAGTCATTGAAATATTTCAATTGCAGATGTTGGTGTGCGGTTATGAAAGCAAGCATGTTATTGCATTGCAAGCGTTGTCGCTGTTTTATTTTTAAGAATTCCCTAAGAAGATAGCTAAAAATTTTAGTCGATTGTAATATGATGTGATTTAAGACTAAAATATCTCTAGTTAGTGACTTAAATATCTCTGGTTAAAGTATCTCTGAAAATAGCAAAGAACAGCAAGGAGATTTAGTTCTTTTTTGGAGATAGTCACCTAGTGGTGGAGATAGTAACCCTCGCACTCTAACACATTTTGTTCATCAGTAAATAAATAAACAACCTAAACAACTGTATTACTTAGTTCAAACTGTTAAGGTACAATAGACCTAGATAAACCTACATGACCATAAGTGAGCTCATATAGACTAAGAGAACATATACCTTATCTAAGTGTTCTTTTCTGCCCTTTCGTGTTGAGTTTGGTAAGTGAGTTTGCAAAAATGTGTCTAGTCACTCACTGTAATTGGTTATCGTGTCTGCGTATGGAATCCTTTGGATTTGTGCGGTCAGATGCAAATAGTTTAAAGAGTCTGTAAATCTGCCACTATTAAATTTAGGTTGCTTGAGCTTTTAATTTCAAATGACTAGAAACGAGGGGTTCTCCCGTCAGTTGATTGTTCTTTAAATTCTGACAAATAGCTAACGAGCTTTGTAGTTATCCTCTTGAAGGTAGGTTATCGCTCGGGTTGTACAACAATACATATCTTGGTATTTTTCGGTCGGTTATTAATTTACACTATTCTTAAATTACTGTATATGTATGGGTTAGCCATTATACTTTGGAGTATTTATTAAAAAAGACCACAGTTCTCGGTAATACTTATATAGTTCATGGATCACCACGTTTTTGCTTACTTCCCTAAAATCAAAAAGGCTTGCTTGAAAAAAAAAACAGTAAAAGTCTGCGTTTTAGTTCCAGCCGGTAGAAAAAAATTATTTTAATTAAGTCAGGTTATGCAATGGTCCGCTCGTTTACCAGCCAGATGTTTAGGAATACCTGGGTGCGCATTTGTACTAAAGCACCTAGTAATTTGTTTTCTAACCTACATACACGATGACTTCATTTTCATTCCCTCTAAAAAATAAAATAAGGCAACGTTATCAACGTTCAAAAGGAGGGCCAATTTAAACTTTTATAAACTTTAATTATCTTTGTTTTTTGTAACTTAATATTTACAACTTATAGATCGAAAGCCGAAATCTTTCATTCTCCCAATATCAAATTTAAGAAGAATTCTCAACATTTCAAATATACTTTCTAAACTATAAATTTGATAAATTCTGGAAAGAAAGTTTAATAAGTAATAATTTATGGTTTGATTATTTAATTGTAGCATGTAATTAGTTGAAAACATATTGCTCCAAATCGTGGGATAGACTTATTACCCATAAGAAGGGTAATCGGGCACCAAAATAGAAAAAAGTGGTTTTAAATATGAAATACAAAATCAGGGCCGGATATATTCAAATAAGGTTTACCCAAAAAATGTTTTCTAAAGTAGGCCCGTAACAGGCCCACATAATATTGTCCTAATAGGGCTTCATCTTGCTCGATGAACCAGGCCTTTATCACGCCCTGACTGTGTAACGAAAAGAATCCTTTCATTAAATATATCCAAAGACATTTGCTTTTGTGGACTAAGACACCCGTTCTTCTTTGTTCATCTTATTGCAATAACTGTGATGCAGTCATACACTCGCTTCCGCACTATAAACAAAAGTTCATTTCATAACATTAAATTTTATTTTCTTGTATTTACTTGATCCAGTGTATGATTTAATAATTTGATTCATCACGTCCTCGTCTACAGAAAACAAAAATAAATTGAAAAACAAGAAAGGAAAACCTATGTTTGTATGATTGGTAATGAAGAAATATATTATTCTCGGTGACTTTGTTTCTGATTGTATGGAAGATTACTTGTTTTGTTTGTTTCAAATAGAGGTGAAAGAAAAAATAAAAATTTAAAAATGCCGGATGAATAAAAATTCTCTCATATGATAAAATGTCAGAATTAATTTTAAGTTTAAATAGAATGTTTTTGAGTTTCAAGCTGTGTGCGTTTGTGACAAGTTTGTAATTATTTAATCAATAATTTTCCTAAATATAATTATAAAAACCAATAAAATGAACATCAACATAACTTATGTCGTACAAAAAAATAAAACAGCCAAGTAAAAATAAAAATTGATTTACTTTTGTTCTAAGTTTGACTAATTATAGTAACTCAGTGCACTTTATCGGTCATTTAAGATTTATAAAAGATAGTTTACTTTAAATAAAATAATATAAAGAATGCAGGTGATAATATAATTTTTAACTCATTGTTCAATTTCAATCAAGAACTGATAAAATAACAAGTAAACATGGGTAAATATGGGTAAAAAGCTATAAGAGTTTGCGTTTAATTGCTGTTCTCAGCAGACATTTATTTAAAATATGACAGATATGCTCTGGTCCGCAAAAATATCAGCTAAAGTTCCAGGAAGACGTAGGAGTGGATTTTTACCAACATACTTGGTGATATTTAAAGGAGCGAAATGCTTCTTTTAAAAAAAAATATAATATGACAATCAACGCAGTTATTTTCGGTATTTAAAAATACAAGTACCGGTATACCAGTTTTAATACCGGTATTGTAAAAAATTTAATTTTCATACAAAAAATGTTGTTTCAATTTTTATTTGAAATAAAAAACATAAATTCATTAATCATTTACATATCACGTAATATTCAAAATAAAAAAAAATAGTAAATAACACAACATATCACATTAATTGATTAAAACGAAACAAGTCTTGATCCTAGCTTATTTAGCAAAATACCAGCTGATGAAAATGATCTTTTAGATGAAAACAAATTTTGGTTGAACCGTAAGAAAGAATTCATAAAATTGTTGCAAATATACTCCCCTTGTTCCCTCATCTTCAGAAGGAATCACTTCGTTTCATAGGCCCTTAACTAGATCTTGAGTTAAACGAGTTTTTTCCCCAGTAACTGTGTAATTCAGTTTTTTACAAATCGCTTGATCTATTTTCTTTTTCATTAAGTTTTTACTACCAAACTCAGATTCAGTTTCATTTTCCATTTTTGCTATAAGCTCGACATTATCTTCCACGAGTTCCTCTATGGTCTCATCATTGGGCCATCATAAAAGACACTTCTCTATGTCGTTTTTCGGCATACGCTGAAACTTGATATTACTATCCAAATTCCGATTTGTGGTAAAATCTTCTTGTTACGCATGATGGAGATATTTTATGAGGTCCGAAACTCAGTCTTTTTGAAGTGAAAACGCGTTTTGCAATTTTGTATGGGGAAACATTTATATATTCGAGTTATCGCGTTAATCATGAATTCATAAAAATCATAAAAATTTCTTTTTACGAATTTTAAAAAATTGATCGATAATGCAGTTTTTTAAAGTTATTAATATAATTATCTTAAGGGATTTTGCATAAATATTGATAATTATTTGATTGGGTTTTTATATAAATATCGTTTTATACGGAATTAGTTTGTTAGATCAATGTTTTTTTGGTTGAGCATAATATGTATGAAATTGGTAAAATGAAAGTATAATCTGAAACAATTACATTTGTGTTTATCAAAATTATATGTATTGGAATTTAATTCATCATGATGTTACTAATTTTATCATCTACTAATTTTATCATCTACACAATGGTATGTAATACATGTTTCTAAAATTAAGTGAAGATTGTTGATAACATCGATTATATCGATTTAAAACTCAAAATTACGAGACTGAATTCGCACAAATACTATACGAAGAAGCATAGCTTATGTATGATTAAACATGGATGGCAATCATGATGAATAAACTAATTAAAAATGGTGGTACTTACCGATAGTGATTTGCAAACGGTAACAATGCATTAATACCAATGAATTTAATACTCAGCTTTCCACAGGAAGATTTGTAAAATTTAAAATTGTTGATCCATGGGTGTGACAATCCTGTGTACCTTACTCCCTGCTATTTGCATACAAGTTAATTTGAGATATCGTATACCAGTGGCAATAAGAGTGAGATATCACTAGCCAAAGTGATATCTTAGGGGTGCTGGCGGATGAAGTTTTTTCAATCAACGATAGCATCCCTTAGTCTTAGTTATGGAATATTCTTTGATGATGATACGCTATTTTTTTTAAATAAAATGTGTTTGGTAGTACAAATTACAATGTTTGCTTCAACTTTTGCTTGAGAATAAGCTATCTCATTAAACACTAATTGCTTAAACTACTATTAATTACTATATATGCGAAAGAAAAGCAAATATATAGTTAATCCAACAGTACATATAAAATTGCTTACCTTCAAAAGTAAAATAAATTCACAAACAAAAAAGATGGAAAAATTAAAACTTTACAGTGAAATTTTGAGAATTTTTGGTTGTATTAATTTATTGCATAGATACTGAAAACCGGGATTCAAATCACTGAATACCGGTATTAAATACCGGTCAACTTTTTGCGATATCCTGGTTTTCGGTATACCGGTATATCGGTGTTGTATTCCTTAGTTTTAATTAAATGTTTACAAACGATAATTAGTCATGGTTTTTTGAAGATAAACTTATTGATCAAAAACCAAAACCTTCTGTCTTCCAAAAGCGATTTTTAGAATTATTAGCATCTTTTCAAAAACCAAAAATATCAACTTTATCAATCTTTCATCTGCTTTTCAAATGAACCAGCTGATAAAAAAAATTTTACTTATCAGCAAAACGGGAAGTCCCGCTTAAATTTTTATTTTGTTTTTTTTTCTTCAAATATTCCCTTAAACATGATTAGATTATTCCCTAAGGTCATAGGATGTCAAATAGATTACAATTTACAGTAAGGTAAAAGTAAATAAAA
Source organism: Diogma glabrata (assembly GCA_963693315.1). Lineage (NCBI taxonomy): Eukaryota > Metazoa > Arthropoda > Insecta > Diptera > Cylindrotomidae > Diogma > Diogma glabrata. The sequence continues at coordinate 121,215,942 of OY856187.1, forward strand.
TATCATTAACCCATTTTAAATACAGAAATCAATAAAATATATATTTCAACCTTGAGGCTGAGCAATACTATATCCCTGTGTTGCATTCAAATTATTACTTACTTAAAACTTTATTGACGGCTTCAATGGTAACGCAATTGATATACAAACGAAAAAGTATATATATACAACTGTCGGAGATAAGCCAATCTTATTACAAATATTCATGTTTTCAAAATTTTTATTAATTTACATTTCTACGATCGTTCTATTCAGTTTGTGTAAGTTACCCGTTCGTTATATGTTTATTTCATATTTTAATATTTTCAATTATATTTTTTCCAGTTAATATAATCAAAGCAACAGAATGTTATCATTGTGATTCGAAAACGAACAGTGAGTGTACAGATGGTTTATTAGGAAATATTAGAGAAACTACGTGTCCACCTCAAATTGACACTTGTGTGAAAATGCATGCTAATGTCTATGGTGTAAATCGTGTTGTTAGAGGTTGTGATACAGGTGCCTGTTTTATTGTGGACAGAAGTAAAACACGACCTATTGCAGAACGAGCACAATGTTTTAGATGTGTTGGTGATCTTTGTAATTCGTCCAGTATATTTACTTCTAACATTCATATATCTGTATATTTATGTTTACTAGTATATATATCATAGAGTATTTTACTGATATAATTATTAAGCTTATATTTTTGCAATGTTCTTAATATTTGCAAATAAATAAAGATTTATTGGCAAGATTACATGGAGAAACTCTCATTAATATTGAAAAACCTACTGCACGTCTTAAGACCATCTTTGTGGAAATTCTTTTTATTTTAAAATTGCTGTAAACAAATAGAGTTGATTAAGTTTAACTTAAATTTAATATTTTAATTTTTTTAGTTATAATATATTCATTTGGTCTGTACCGAGCAAGGATAAAAAATCAGAATTTTTAAATTGTCTTCGCCCAGAACAAAAAAACTACACTATTATGTTTATATTTTTTTTCTCGTTTGTTCGTTAGTATTAGTTGCCCAAAAATACATACAATAAATACGCCGGACTAAATTCAATGCTTACTTTTAAAAATGTAACACACCGCCTTTTTGATGTGGTTTCAATTTTCATATATTTAGCTATCGTAGCTAGATTTTTCGAAATTGGACACTTTATATGAGCGAGTGATAGTTGATGCCTTCGATTTTCCTAAAATTTTCAGGAGAGATTAGTAGTACTGTGATAAGAAAAAGTGCATTCACCTCTTAAATCTGCCGCATTTGACCTTAGATAGAGGTCAAAGTTTAAGATCACAGGTAAATCGTATAAATTATATGATCATTTTACCGAATAAAACCATGAGTGACCAATGAAATTGCTTATGAATATGGATTCTACTTGATACTAGGTAGGTGTTAGCATAAATAATTTGGTGGTTCATTCATGGCTTTGAGGGCCAAGGTTATTCGAGAATGTTGTTTTTGTTGCTTTTTTTGCCTTGTTATTTGGCTATATGTCTGGTAAGCCCATAGGTGACCCTGCAATAACCATTGGATTAATTACACGACAGTACGCATGGAGGGATCAGTTTTTATTAATTTGTTAATTTTTTCTATTTTTTGATCCACGGGTGTGACAACCCCGCGCACTCCAGTCCCTGTTATTGGCACATGAGTTAACGTGAGATATCACATACCACTGGCAATGGCAGTGAGATATCACTAGACGAAATATTGGCCTATGTCATATTTTATATGTGATAGGATTTATAGTTTAGTTGTCCATTATTTAACAAAAAATATTAAAAAAACAAAAAAACAGATTTGCGTCCATTAACATCCTTAGAACGTTAGTTAATAACTTAAAAATCGCAATCTTACAGTACAGGTGGTATATACTGAGTGACGTTCCACATCAAACGGATCAAGGCTGTGCCCAAAATATCGTAAAAAATTTGTTTATGGCCCAAATTGAAGCTTACTTTATAAAGTTTCTTATAGAGTCTGGCATTTTCCTAAAATTTAAAATGGTGGGCAAATATGGCGGCTGAAAGCAATCATTTCATCGAGAAAGAATATTTTTTCCGATGTTATACTTAAAAAACTTATCAGATCATTTAATTGAAACCATTTTATGACGTATCTTTGCTTGCTTAATATGAATATAATATTTTTTTTGAGTTAGAATTCTCTATTTTGTTCCTAATCTTAAAAACTTTTAAAAAAGTTGTGTTTTTGGTTAACGATCATACAACTTTTAGTAAAAATGTAAAAAATCGCACTGCGATGAATATATTTTATTTTTTGTACAGGATACGTGTCTATAAACAAAAAAATTTACACGTCGTCTCTAACCTATACAAAAACTCTCAAAAAGTATTTCTTTTTTAAAACGGACACCCGATTTATTATACACGTGTAAAACAACCTTATTTCGATGTAGGTTGATTTGATGAGCTCCAACCTTACTTTGTACCAAAAACCAATCTACCAACCTTGTACTAAAGCTTCAACTGTTCGCTCGTGACCCCCAAAAATCTAATAAAAACTGTATTTTGAGAGCTCTACAATCACCCAAATTATTGTGAAATTTGAAATTTTTTACATCTGACTGACTCAAAAGGTAAGCTTAAATTTATTTATGGGCCCAAATTGAAGCTTAGTTTAGAGTCTCCTATGCTGTCTGGCTTTTTTAAAATTCAAAATGGCTGTGAAATATTGAAATATGGTGTCTGCAAGGTTGAACTACCTCAACATGAAAGTCAAAGAATATTTTTTTCGATGTTTCACTTGCAAAATTCATCAGATCATTTAACTGAAACCATTTCCTGATGTATCTTTGTTTGCTGAATACGAATATAACCTTACTGTCTGAGCCAAAAAGCCAGACAGCATGGGAGATTTTGTATAAGATGTTGATGACATGTGAAACTTTTAGTTTATAAACAATACCTGTTCAAAAAATTAAAATATATACCCCGCAGTCCAATTTTTTCGTTTTTATTATAAGTTGTGTGACGCGTTACTCCAAGACACAACTTTTTTAAAAGTTTTTAGGGTTAGGAACAAAAAAGGTGATTTTAACTCAGAAAAAAATATTATATTCATATTAAGCAAGCAAAGATACATCATAAAATGGTTTCAAGTAAATGATCTGATGAGTTTTTTAAGTGTAACATCGGAAAAAATATTCTTTCACGATGAAGTGATTGCTTTCAGCCGCCATATTTACACGCCAATTTGAGTTTTAGGAAAATGCCAGACTGTATAAGAAACTTTATAAAGTAAGCTTCAATTTGGGCCATAAACACATTTTTACGACTAATAGAACTTTGGGCACAGCCTTGACCCGTTTGATGTGGAACGTCACTCCGTATACTCCCAATGCACTGTGGGATTGCGATTTTGAAGTTATTAACTAAATCGATTATGACCATAACAAAAAATTAATTTATAATCAGTATAAAATCAAAAATAGCCTGGAAAATATGTAAAATGTGCATAAGGATACATTTTGTAAAACGCATAGTAGACGTTTGAAAAAAGCATGTATTAAAAAACAAACACTTCCCTCACAAAGTTTAAGCCTGGACCTCAAACTACACAGTATGAAGTATAATTACAGCTTTTTCTCAAACGATTTGACCGATGGCCTCTAGAGTTATTAACTTTGATCTTTTTTGAAAAATTATCAGCTTTGAGACTGTTTAGCTCCTAAGACCAAGAGTATCTCAAGCTGTTTTAAATTTTTCTAAGTTTTTTCATATGTTGTGTAATCAATCCAATAGTTATTGCTGTTGTTCACTTATGGGCTTACCAGATATTTAGCCACATAACAAGGCAAAAAAGCAACGAAAACAACATTTTCGAATGACCTTGGCGCTCAAAGCCATGAATGAGCCTTCAAATTATTTATGCTAACACCTACCTAGTATCAAATAAATTCCATATTCATCAGAAATTTTATGGGTCACTCAAGGTTTTATGGAGTAAAGTGATCGTATAATTTATACGATTTACCCTGATCTTAAACTTTGACCTCTATTCAAGGTCAAACGCGGCAGATTTTAGAGGTAGTAAACTGCACTTTTTCTTATCACAGTACTACTAACATATCCTGAAAATTTTAGGAAAATCGAAGGCATCAAATATCAAAAGTGTCCAACTTTAAAAAAATGACTCTTAATTACAGAGTTGTTTAGCGTTTAAGGGATAAATTATTTTGAATAAGTTACAGCTTTGTTTTAAAATAAACAGATACGTTCAAATTAATGAAAAGTCGGCATTATCAAATATATAGGTGTGCAATAATTTTATCGATCTGTCTTCTAAAATACAAGTTCTTAGTATTTTGAGTTGTCGGTATTGATGTTGAGAGAACAAACACACGAATGTAGTAGTTTTTGCATAGCATCGAAGGTTGTTAATGTAGATTGTGTTACCATTTACCAATAAGTATCAATAAATACGAAATTGCTATATTAAAATATAATTGATAATTAAATAAATTATATCATTTTATATTTTACACATACTGTTATTGTTTTACTTAGTAAAATTAGGAATTTATATTGTAGATTTATTTCAAAACATTTGAAATGCATATTTTCCACTTTATTGGTCCAACTTCCAATTGCCTTGATGTTAATAAGTTCGTTTAATTATTTGGGTTGTCGATTTTGACAGTTAACTAAGATATAGCTTCAAGTTGTCCAGCTGTTGAAGAAGGAAATTACAATTTCATTAGTTATTGTATTTATTATAATCTTTACCTCTCATTTAAAATAGCTAAATTGTTAAAAATTAAAATGTTAAGCTAAAGAATTAAAAATTTCAAATGAAAATCATAATATCACAATATGGTATCTTTCAAAATTAGATGCTCTTAACAAACGTTATTTTTCTTTGGTCTGTATCATTTCCCAATTCGCCTGGTGAAAATCAATTTATTTCAGGACTTATCTGAGAAGATAGATAAACTATAGCTGAGTACCCTAATGCCAAGATTATAGTTCTTGGAGAATTTAATTTTCACAATAAAGATTGGCCTACCTACCGCTCTAAAACAGGTGAAATTGGTAGAAAGGCTGAGGTTTATGCCATTTTCACAATTTCACCAAAAACCTATCAGACTACAAGAGTTCTTGATATTCCTAGACAAAAAATTAACTTACTTGATTTTTTTTGACAAATTATACATGTTTGGAACAGTTTAGTCGGTGGTTATGATCATTATTTAATCTCCACTCAATAAAATATAGAGACTCCACACAATTTAATGCAATCTCTCGTCTTGTACGGCACTATAATGCTTCAAACTGGCTAGGACTTAAATGTTTCTTTAAATGGTTCCATTGGAAACGAGATTTTTGTTTGGGACGGGAAACATTGCTGCTTTTAATTTTCCCAAAGCTGTTCTCGAGGGTATCCGAATTTTTTTTCCAAAACGATTGATTCCCTCAAAGGCTGATCTTATGTTTTTAAATAAATTCAAAACGGAAGTTAAAATTAAAAAAGGCTTTCAAAATTTTTGCCACAATAGAAAATGAAAATGGGACCTGGGACCTAAGTAATGATGAAAACCTGGGACCTAAGTAATCAGTATTGATTACATAGATGTATGTAGGAAGCTACATACATCTATGTAATCAATACTGATTACATAGATGTATGTAGCTTCCTACATACATCTATTGGTCTAGAAAAAACTATTTAAATAGGAAAAATTATAAAAACATTGATGAGCCCTACTGGTTCGCGCCATTTTTATAAAGTGTTAAAAGGCATTCAAAGTAATTTTTGAAAGTCTTCTCTACGTCCTGGATATGCTTTATATACATATGCCTGGAAATTGAACCAAAAAAAATCAATTTCTAGAGCTTCTTTTTTTGATAGGGGTTGGATTATTTTTCAAAAAAGTATCATTCAAAAAGTCTTTTTACAAATAAATAATTTTAAGTCATCTGGGGCGGGATGGTATTCCTCTGATTATTCTTAAAATGTTTACAAAGAAACCAGCGTCAAACCTTACTAAAATACTATATTTGTCATATAAGAAAGATACTTTTCCTAAAATAGGAAAATAACAGCTGTTTTGTTTGAAAGAAAGGTATAAAAACTGATTCAACAAACTACAGACCCAAATAAATTTTGTCGGGTGTTGCGAAAACATTAGAGGATTACATTAATTTTAATATTATGAGCTTCTTGTAGTCTTCTAAATTAGTTAACGTAAGATGTTACGCACTTCTGGAATAAGAAACTTGAAAACTTGATTCCTTGTAAGACAGAAGAAATGTTGCTGATTTGACAATTTTTTTCAAGTACATAATAAATGAACGTACTTCTCAGGAGATGAAATCAGTAGTACATGCATCTTCAAACTTCTCGTGTCATACCAAAGCTTCAGTAGCAGCTCATCTTTTTTTAGTTCTAATAACAAAGTACAGAAATGTAGCCTTGCAGAGTGATCTGCGTGAATCTCGCATCTTTGGAATACCTTACCTGCGTAGGTTTTCTCTGATAATTTTTTAAGCCAATCTTGACAGTAGCAGTGGACTGTAATGTTTTTGTTCAATGTGAAGAAAACCCGCTTTAAACAATGGTGAAGCCCAGGTAACAATTTAACCTAGGTAATCATTGAGTAAAGCTTTAAAAGAGGAATTTAAAATGGAAGGGGAAATTTAAAATTCTTGAACTATGCATGAGAAAAGTTTTATACAAGCTCTTCTCAAGGAGAAAAGGCGTATGAAAAAATATTCTTTATTCAAGAAGACACATATAATGCTTTATACATGTTTTATATAAGTGTTTGAATAAAGTTGTACAAAAGTTGTTATTCAAGGCTTATTCAAATACTGTCAAAATTACTTGAATAAAGTGCTTGAGTAAATCTTTACTCAAGAGAATTACTCAGTGCCTATTCAAGAAGCGATGCCACTGAAAAAAAAATTGGTGATTCTTTCCTTTAGTTATTTTGGCTAATTGGCGCATTGAACTCCTTTTTTTTGTATATTGCTGCTATTGAGTTAATCTTTTATCGGAAATTACAATATATTTTACACATTTCGCATCTTTACAAACGCCTGTAGCGGGGATTGAACTCATAACCTTTGATTCTCCACGACCGTACGCTATCCACTTCTCTATTTAGCAGCTGTCATAAAGAAAATTGAAACTTAATCACTATTGTTTAACAAATTATTTGTACAAATTTCAAGCTTCGGACCACTACCACGACTATGAATTAATTTTTATTCAAACATTTGATTAGGAATGCATATAAAAGTGTACTAATGGTTTCCTAAAATGAGAATATATGGGTTTTTGTTAAATATAATATTGGTTATGATTGAGGACAATCTCGAAATGAAAATAATTTTGCGTATTCATATACGATATCTACGCATGTGTTTCCATTCAATTGTACGATTAAAAATGATTAAAGAATAAAAATAAAATAAAAAAAGGAAAAGGAAAATAAAATCCATAAATAAAAACGTGCCTGGCAGGAATCGAACACAGGCCCGATAATGACTTCCTCATCGTTTACCCTTACGCACTCGTTCAATAAATCAATTTCCACGACAGGAATAAAACGTTATTCAATACAGAATAAAAGTATTACTCAAGCCTCGTATGGGGTATAGTATGCTGTGGTTGGCATTACGATCAGTTGCACAATTTGGCTGGTTAATAAATAAATGTTAAATGATAATATCAAATAAACGTTCTACGTTATATTTTCCATAAATCAGTTGCAATCTGTTGCAAGTTTTGCTATAATTTTTTTCCCAAGCAAATTGCGCACAATATGGCGATTACATACATTTAATACAAAAACGAATTGTATGACAAATTATCATCAGTTTATTTATTTGTTGACCAACTCAAATCATTATATAAACCATCATCAAAAATGGTAAATCTCAATCAATATATAAACCATCATCAGAAACGTTTGATTAAATGGTTGCGGAATAATGACAATTGCAAATTTCCATTGACGAAAATATCTCTACTATTTTGAAATAATCTTTTGTATTAATCAATAATAGTTTGTTGAAGTTCTTGAAGGTTTGTTAACTTTTTAAACGCATCGATAAGTGATTTAATAAAAAAACACACAATCGCGAATCAAACAACGAACTGTCAAAAATATTGACAGATCGATTTGCTGTAAATCTTTTAATATTCATTGAAAACAGCCGTATATAAGAAATATTACTTGAGTAACAATTTTGTTGAATACTACTAAAATTATTATACATAAATAAAGTCGTATACAAGGAACTATCCTTGGGTAAGAATCTTCTTGGATTCTTCCTAAAAGTTGTACCTTTATTAAAGGTTTATATAAGGGATAGAATTCTTGAGTAAAAACATCTTGAATACTACCTTAAAAGTTATATGTGAATAAAACCTTATAAAAGGTAATTATACTTGAGTAACATTTGCTTGAATATGCCCTAAATATTTATTATTGAATTAAGCTTTACTTAAGGAATTATATAAGAAACTTAGTGAATCTAGTCTTTTACAAGCTTTTTTTAGGTAAAACTTGAATAATATGGTCTTACACAATGCTTTCTCAAGTTAAGTTGGAATAATTTAAAAAATTTAGGCGAAATTGTTACCTGGGAGAAAACGTATCAAAATTAATACGCCTGTTAAGGCAAGTGATGTATATTATATTAAACGCCTAACAAGGCACTGGATGTATATTAAATAATAAGCTTTACATGACACTGAATGTCCATGCAAAGTCTAACACCGTCACAGAACTTGGTCTTAAACCCAAACGAAATATATATATATATATATATATATATATATATATATATATATATATATATATATATATATATATATATATATATGTATATATATATATATATATATATATATATATATATATATATATATATATATATATATATATATATATATATATATATATATATAAATATATATATATATATATATATATATATATATATATATATATATATATATATATATATATATATATATATATATATATACATATATGGGGCATTCCACGTGAAGTGGGACGACCAAAAATTTGTTTTTTCCCAAATTTTGGGAATTTCGTCATTTTTTTAGATGTATTGCCAACCCCTTTGCCGTTGGTGACGGTCACAAATTTGAATTTTTTTCGTGGACGACAAACGTGTTTATTTTGTAGGCAGTTTAACGCGTATACAATTTTTTAGAAATATAATAGTTCGTTAGAATTTTTTCCGTAGAATACGATAAAAAAATTTAAAAAAAATTTTGAGTGTTTTTTTCTCCCTTATTTTGAGGTTTTAAAGTTTAAAATCATTTTTTCGGTAATATAAAAAAACAAGGTTTTCACGTAGTTCTAAAACTTTATGATTTTTTTCCTATAGCTCCATGTAGGATAATTTTGTCCATAACAATTTTGATTTAAAATTTTACGTAGATTACGAATTCATTTTTCGATTTCCAAAAATCATCAATTTCAAAAATATTAGCCGCCATATTGGTGCCGCCATTTTCAATTTTATTAATTTGACCCTAAATTTGGATTTAGACTCGTCTGACTCTCTTATAATACATTCTTTGAATTTTCATTTTCATTTTACAGCACAAGATATATCGTGAAAACTGGTTTTTGGGGTGGTTTTTAACTTTCAGCGCCCTCTAGCGCTCACAACGATACTACTGCCATCACGCGATAAAAATAATTTAAAAGTGCATATTTCAAACTAAATTAAAAAAAAAAAAATTAAAAAAAACGTGTCGTACAATCCATAAAAATGATTTTAAACTTTAAAACCTCAAAATAAGGGAGAAAACTATCCTCAAAAATTTTTTAATATTTTTATCGTATTCTACGGAAAAAATTCTAACGAACTAAAATATTTCCAAAAAAATTGTATACGCGTATATGCGTATATACGTTGTATAAAAAATGACGAAATCGTTTTCTAATGGAGTACTATCAATTTCCAAAATTTGGGCACAAACAAGTTTTGGTAGTGATAGTCCCACTTCACGTGGAATGCCCAATATATATAATAACACAAAATTAATAATACTTTTTTACTATAAATAATTCAACTTCTTTTAAATTTTATAATAAAAAGTTTAACTAATCCTCACCAGTCAAAGGTTAAAACAAACGGACTTATTTTATAAAACCTTACTCCAAACTCCTACCCCAAAAACCATACCCAACATGGATGTCAAAATCCCATAAAACTCGATTTCCAGTAACGTCATCTTTTCGGAAACACAGTGTACTTAATCTGTTAAAATGAATAATACACGTTTACTAGATCCACATATAGATGACGTTAATGAAATAGTCGAGAATTTATTAACACAATTACATGTTAAATTGCCATCTTATTATTTACAAACTTATATTGACATATTACCGATAGTTATATATTATTTTTCAATATCAATAATTCAACTTATTGAATTCAGTTGTGTAATATTTTTATTTTTAGTTTAAGATCACCGTTCAGGCATGAACAATTTTAATCCTTAAAATTTTAAAAACAATAATTCGTAGACTCCTGAGTGAAATGTTAGTTTGAATCCTAATCCTAGATGGCCGCATGGTATCGTTGAATATTCAGAGACGTTATTTATAATTTTTTATAATCAACGCACTAAGCATGCCTAAAAAAAAATATTGCGACGCTGATGCATAGGCTGACTTCACCACAGCTCTGGAAACATAGTGTTCTGGATATATAGTGAGCTAATATCCATAAAATACTTTAATTAAAAGCAAACCAATATTATGAACTTCGTAGTTCTAATAATAAAAATATTAAAGCAGGCAGTAGTATCCCAACAAACATAAATTCTGTTGTACGAGAAAAAGTAAACAAAAATTTATTGGAAGTGACAAAGCGGAAATAAGAATGCAGAACTGTTGTAAACCGTACTAAATGTGAATGTACCAAATTTTATCCAATTAGATTATCAGGTACAGAAGTTATTGAGCTTCCAAAATAACAGGTGCTTGGAGGATCCCCTACCACTTTGTTCACTATCGCTAAAAAAACTAATCAGTTCCTTGCCATACATATTTGCATCTTTTTGCAAAGTATAATCAAAATTACTTAACGAACGAATGTTGTATGCTTCCAACAAACATTGAAACAATAAACAGGTGTTCGGGAGGACCCCACCATTTATCACAATATTGTCCAAAAACTAGTCAATTCTTTGTCATTAAAGTCTTAATCTTATTTCAAAGTACCATTAAAATTGGTTAATGAATGAAATCTGTATGCTCCCAACAAACTTTAAAAACAAAGTGTGAAAAGTCAGCAGTTGTATGGTAGACCCCCCCGCCATTTTGATCAATGTGTCCCAAAGGATGATAATTATCTTCTTACACTAATTGAAACCTTTCCATAAGTTTTATCATAATCACTTCATTATTGTAGGCTGTAGTGTTCATAAAGATACTGAAAAAACTGCCAACAATTAAAAACAAATTTTTTTACCGGAAGTAAAAAACCGGAAAATGGAATGCAGAATTTTTTTAAATTATACTAAATGCTTATGTACAAAGTTTCATCCAATTTGATTATCAGGTACAGATGTTATAGAGCTTTACAAAAAACAGGTGTATGGGACACCCCCCACCACTTTGTTCACTATCGCTCAAAAACTAACCAGTTCTTTGCCATACATGTTTGCATTTTTTTCCAAAGTGTCATCAAAATTGGTTCATGAACGAATGCTGTGTGCTCCCAACAAACATTGAAAAAATGATGACACAGTAAACAGGTGTTCGGGAGACCCCGTACCACTTATCCCAATATTGTCCAAAAACTAATCAGTTCATTGTCATTTAAGTCTCCATCTTTTTCCAAAGTGTCATTAGAATTGATTAATGCATGAAGTCTGTATGCTCCCAACAAAATTTAAAAACAAAGTGTGAAAAGTCAGCAGTTGTTTGAGAGACTCCCCCACCACTTTGATCAATGTGTCCCAAAAGATGATAATTATCTTCTCACACTAATTGAACCCTTTTCCATAAGTTTCATCATAATCCCTTCATTATTGTAGGCTGTAGTGTGCATAAAGACACTGAAAAAACTTAAAAACTTTACAAAAAAAAAAATTTACCGGAAGTGAAAAACGGGAAGTTGGGATGCAGAACTATTGTAAACCGTACTACTGTACCAAGTATCATGTACCAAGTGTCGTCCAATTCGCTTATCAGGCACAGATGTTATAGAGCTTTCAAAAAAACAGGTGCTCCAGGGACCCCCCCACCACATTGTTCACTATCGCTCAAAAACTAATCAGTTCTTTGTCATACATGTTTGCGTCTTTTTCCAAAGTGTCATCAAAATTCATTCACGAATGAATGTTTTATGCTCCCAACAAACATAAAAATTTTGTGGAAAAAACCACCTGTTGTATGGTGGACCCCCCAACCCTTTATCCAATGTGCTCCCAAAGCTGATAAAATCTTTCTCGTGTTATTTAAAAGCTTTTCGCAACGTTTCATGAAAATCGATCGGTAATTGTAGGCTACAGTAGGGAGAAAGACTTGAAAAAAAAACTTTTTAACCGGAAGTGTCAAACCGGAAGTTGGTAGGCAGAAATATTGGTAACAGTACTAAAACCTTATATACTAAGTTTCAATAAGATCATAGTTCGGGATCAGAAGTTATTCAAGATTTAAACTTGGAGGTGTTCGGGAGGCCCACCACCATTTTTTTCAAATTTGAAATGAATCCAGATCTTCCATTTTTAAGTGAACCTGTATCATTTGCCAAAGTTTCATCAAGATCTTATGCAGAAAATTCAATCAACCACCCACCCACCTACCGACCTACCCACCTACCCACACACCAACCCACCCACGCACACACTGACGTACACCAAATTTTTTTTGGCTATTTAGATAGAGGATGGTCCAAAACAAAAGAAAAAATAAAATTTGGGGTATGTAAGATTTTTTTTTTTCACGATAGATTGCATTACTTCACACAATTTAAAATTGTGGTGAAGTAAAAAGTTTCTGAAATACGAAAAAGTATTATTGTAATGAATTCAAAGGTTTATTCGTCAACGTACATTTATTTCTTTAATTTTTGAGTTTCCCTGATAGACCGGCTGAATCTAAATCCTAGAAAAGTTAGAAGCCAAATAAAAAGTAGCTAGATAATATCAAACGGATTTTTATAACCATTTAGTGACCATAAAATATGTTTTAAAAGGATTGTGTTCGTGGCGGTTGAGTTGAAGTGGAGGACGAGCTCGCGCTATTGTGTAGAGTATTTTGTAGGATTTTTGGTTCCAAAATGCTTTAGTTGATGTTTTTATTGGTTTGAAGGGATTTAAATGTAGGTTTAGGTGTGGTTCCCGTTTCTATTCTAGATGTAGCCTTATTCTACTTCTTATTCCCACATTTTAATTTTTAATTTTTTTAAGTTTGAAAATAAAATATGAAAATTTATTTTTGTTGCCTCGCCCGTCATTTATAGCGAGGAAATATCACAAAGCTTTGATATCTGTATAACTATTATATTAAATTATCACCCTTCCCCTATTAACCCCGTAATTGGAATTCGTTTGTCGATGCACAATAACTACTGTTTCTACGCCAAAAATCAACTCCAAAAATTAATGAACTCATAGCTCTCTTACAAATAAAACCAAATTGAACAAGCATGTCTTAACAAATGATTCAATTGAAATTGTAACTTAGATGGTTTACAAGATAACTAACAGTAGTCACAAACAGCAGACAAACACACTGTGGTGCACTGCAGTTCTGTTTGTGTTTCTTTAAACATTTCTAAAAAAACTCCGATCTGTCCATTAACTGAAAAAATTAAATTTAAAACAACAAAAACTGTAAAACAAAATAAACTATCTTCATTGTAAACCCACAGTTCACCATCAATCAATTACACCCGTTCAAAAATCGTACTGCATAAATTTCCATTTTAAAGTTTACCAATTTATTTTCTCTTCTCAACCATGATTAATTCCACGTGGAATAAAACCACAATATATTTCGATATAATCATTCTTTATTTATTCGAAAATACCAAATCCTATACCCCAATGTACCTTAATGCTTTAAACAAAACACCTTCGAATTGATTTTCGATTAAAAATTAACAAAAACAGAATAAAACTTTTAAAAAAATAACAAAAAACAAAAACTTAAACTTAAAATCTGCAAAAAGGAAAACACAAACACCTGTGATTCTATTATGAAGGCAAAAAAATTTTTTTTTGGAAAATGAGAAAAGCCGAAAATTTAATGTGGTTTTCCTGTTGAGACCAAAAAAAATTCTTTTTTTTATGTTTTCGATTTGACCCCCCCCACACTAGTTATTGTATCAGAATGGATGAAATGTTTGTATTGTGTTTTGCCATTGATAAGTAAAAAGCCAATTCTCACATTTTGAAATTCCCATTGGATTAGTCTCTTCGGTTTTGTTGTTACTGGGTTGTATGAATTGTTTTATAGAATATTTTATGTAATATGTGTTTTTATCAGAGGTATAGAAATATTTTAACTACAAATTCAGGTTTGGTTCTATAAAGAAAAAAAAGGTATACAATTTAGACGTGTTAACAATATTTGATTGATTGTAACAGGAAAACAAAAAAAATATTTGAAGAAATGGTAACACGTAATTTTCTCATAGCTTTTGAAGCTAGTATATTAGTAATTCTTGATTCACCTGCCTGGTGCTGATCGCCCGTTCATTTATAATAGTCCATGAAATGTAGAAAAATACTGGACTGATTTAAATTTTTTCGAAGAAAAGAGACTACGTTTTGCTGGATAACTCATGCCTCATGTCAATGACAGGTGTTACAGAGATATTGACAATACTATTCAAAAAATTTCATAATTCAAACTTGTTAATTTATTTTTCGAATATTCGATTAAAATCAAAACAGCGTTTAGAGTCATGCTCCATAAAATCCAAACAATTTCAATCTATCTATTCAATTTAATTTATTAATCCATGTACAATAATTTACAAATTTTAAATTAAATTAAAATTATTTAATAAAATTAAAACAATAACAAAATATTCATTTTACATTAAAAAATTTTTAATTGTTTTTCCTTATTCTTTCCGTATTCAATGAAATACATTTTTACATCATCGCTCATCTCAATACAAACCTCTCTCATCTCATACCTTTAACAAACGAACACAAAACAACACTATGCTCGCTTTTACAAACGTGAATTTCCCTGAAATGAAATAACAAAATCCATAATTCACCGTTAATAATTTTTTCACCTCTACTTGGACACAGTGAAACACGAAATTAAAAACAACAAAAATATGAAAATTAAATTAAATTATTAAATAATAAATTTATGTATTTTCGAAAACAAAAAAAAATGTATATAGTGGGAAACGAGTATTGAGAAAAAAGAACTATTTATATAAATGAAATTATTTTTAGGATGAAAAACGCGAGAAAAATAAACGTGGAAAATATGAAAATCATTTAATGGGATTTTGAAAATAAAAAAAAAATTAATGTTTTGTTATGAAAAAAACCCAACGTTTTTTTTCTTGTTGTAAATTGAAATAAAAAATTTAAATGAAATTAAAATTGTTTGTTATTGAAATGATAAAAGGGACAGTTATCTCTGAAAACCGTATATAAATGTATTCATTTTTAATTGAGCTACATTAAAGATGTGTTTTTACGAATAACAGCCGTGTGTTAACTATTTCAATTGAGAAATGGTGAAGCAATGTAATTAATCTGAGCATTTCGAAAATCCACGAGTTGGACCGGATAAATCTTTTTAGTTTGTCCAAACTTCGTACGAAGTGTCATGGTTCATACATAAACACTTGTAAAAGGCTGTCTTACTTTTATTTAAAAAAAAAAATAAATAGTCCGAGAGCTGAGCGACATAAAATTGCAAGCATTTTATAAAGGCTGCTTTTTTAATATTATGTCACATATGTTGAGTAGAGAAATAGTCTTCAGTCAGTCAGCTGGATTCGTTAGCGTTCAATAAATATTAACATATATTGAATGAAGTTTCCTTTTTCAATGGATATTCGTTTTATTGCATGTACATTGAACTGATCTACTCGAACGACTATTAAAATATATAATATTAAACTTAATTAACAAAATTAATAGAATCATATACAGATTTTAATAAAGTATATATTCAACAAATTCCTTTTAGTCTTGAGTATGAAATAGTATTCTAATATGAGTCACTGCAGTTGTTGTAAACACCACTTAAGTCATCATTTCCTGGATCAGTTATATCTGACAATTCATCATCTGCATATTAATATAAGTGCAAGTGCAATAAGCACAATGTTTAATTTCAAAATAATTAAATACGTAAGATAAACAGATACATCACGTACAATCTATTACCCGAAACATCGTTTTCATCAATAACAACAACATTCACGAATATTGGAAAATGTTGTGCTTCAAACCATTGTAACTCATACCGCCCGTCTATTTGTTGCCAATTCCTTTTCACGGCCACCTCTGATTATGCAAATACTTGAAATGTGTTCATTCTCTTTTTCGCTTCTCTTGTTTTCAAAAGCCAATTGTTTTCGAATAGCACTAGTATTTTTGTAGCTTTGTTACAGAGCAAACGTGTGTCTTTCTGTGAAAATTTATATCCCAAAATGGATGGAAGTTCGCATGTTTTATGTGTTATTTAGTTTTGTAACACTTGAAAATCTTGCTGTTGTTCTGGGCTCCTGGTTGAGTGAATCTGAAATTCTTAATAGCTACCTCACTTGATGAAATTATAACAATTTTTGTATTTCTTCCTGAATAGTGTTCTTTATTGATTTCTTGAACAGTTGAATTTGAATAGGACTAACATTTAAAATTTCATGACTTATATACTAGAAAATTAAATAAACTTAAGTTTAGTTTATTTGCAGATGATGAATTGTCAGATATAACTGATCCAGAAAATGATGACTCAAGTGATGTTTACAACAACTGCAGCGACTCATATTAGAATGCTATTTTATACTCAAGACTAAAAGGAATTTGTTGAATATATACTTTATTAAAATCTGTATATGATTCTATTAATTTTGTTAATTAAGTTTAATATTATATATTTCAATAGTCGTTCGAGTAGATCAGCTCAATGTACATGCAATAAATTGATTTCTTTTTTATTATTTTTATTTATTTTATGTTTTATTAATTATTATTATTATTTTATTTATAATATTTGAAACCTTTGAAATTGAACATTTAATGTTTGAAACTTGTGAAAAATATTATTGATTATAAGTTGTTATTGGAATTATTTAATAAATATGTTCAATTAAATTAATTCAATTACACACAAAATTATTTCAATTACACATAATATGCTAAATTTGTCAATTGTCTTCTTGGAGACCTTAAAAAATCATATTTAAATTAATTCTACCAATCTATTTAGTCCAAAAACCTTAACACAGATGAAAAAAATTTAATTAAAATTTTTTTTTAAAAGTTCACCTTTGTGTTCTTATAAGGCGATATTCTAACTCAAACTAATGCAACGATGTACGAAATACTATTAATCGCCGATTTACGGCCTATAAACGCTACCTAATGCAACACAATACGAAGTTAATCGTCAAGTAGAAAATATGTTACGTGACGGCATTATTGAAGACAGCCATAGCCCATCTAGTTCACCATTGCTGATTGTTCCAAAAAATCGGAAGATTCCAATAAACGTTGGCGAGTTGTTGTGGATTTTAGGAAATTAAATTATATCACTATTAGTGATATGCTTTCGACCAACTTAGCATATTACACCAGAAGTAACATCTTTTCAACCCTAAACCTAGACCAGTGGACGATAACAGGAAACTAATGTGACTATGATTGATGTTCTTCCAACAGTTACACCATCCTCATTGCTTCCAACACAGGAACGGAGAACAAGAAAATACTAGTCTTTTTGTCTTCCAGAGCCATTCTAAACCACCTTTGTCTTCTGGTTAAACCATGGAATTCACCATAATAGTCTCCCAAACACCCATTTGTTTATTATTTTTAGTTTGCTCGTTTTATTTTATTTTTCATTAATTAGAAGTTCAAATTCGATTTTTGTTTGGTTTTTTTGTTTTCGGTACGGTTAATCGAGCTATAAACTTATGAAAAAGAAATGAATATTAGCTTTGAAATTTTTTTTGGTTGTTGTAGATTGCATTGTCCAACATTTTGTTTTCATTATAACTAAAGCTTTACCGATCTTTCATTATAACTAAACCTTTACCGATCTTTATTATATAAATATGCTAGGCTATAATGTAGTTGAAAATATATGTAATAAAATTTGATACTAAATATTAGGCAGCTTCCATGCATGTGATGAAACTACATGTCTTGCTATAATTTGATCCCTCTATGTTGTATACTTCTCTATATATACTTTCCAATAACAATTTTTTATATCACTACTGAGTTGACGGATATATTTTTATTTTAATTGCCTTCACAAGGAACTACGTCTAATGCATCTTTTCTTTGTTCTTCGAAAACTGTTGCACCACTTGTGTTCATGGTGTATCGTAATGGTCGAAACTCGAATTATCTGGGTAATTAAAACACGATGTCACGATGTGCAAATATGACGAAATACTATTAATCTCCGATTCTCAGCCTATAAACGCTACCTCTTGCAACAAAATACGAAGTTAATCGTTAAGTAGAAAATATGTTACGTGACGGCATTATTCAAGACATAGCCCATCTAGTTCACCATTGCTGATTGTTCCAAAAAATTGCAAGATTTCAATAAACGTGGGCGAGTTGTTGTAGATTTTAGGTAATTTTATGATATGACTACGAGTGGTATACTTTCAACCAACTTAACATATTAGACCAGAAGTCAAGAAAGAAATTTTTGGAATTTTAAAAAAAATTTCAATTTTTGATGTTGTTATAATTTTTGCTATATTTTTAGAATTTTGAAAAAAATTTGAATTTTTGAATTCTTAAGAATTTTCGGAATATTATTAGAAACTAGAAAAAGTTTAACTATTTGATTTCATTCTAACTTTTGGAATTTTGAAATATGTTTCAATTTTTGATTTTGTTATAATTTTTGCAATATTTTTAGAATTTTTGAAAAAAATTTTGTGACGATTTTTGGAATATTATTAGAATTTTGAAAAAAGTTTGATTTTATTTAATTTTTACAATATTTTTGGCATTTTGAAAGAATGAATTTGTGATTTTGTAACATTTTCTCGAAACGCTAAATGGAGAAGTTTTTGAGTAGTTTCTGATTGTATCATCTTTTCACTAAATTATGTTAAGATATGAGCTGCTATAATTTTCTGGCAACAGATTGGTGTTTCGTGGTAGTTTTGTAATAAATTTCTAAACAGAGATAAAATACTTGGACTTTTACAAAGAGTTTTATGTTTGAAATACATCGCTGAGCAAAACTAAAAACAATGTCCTCATAAAAGTTTTATGCCGATAACTATATCAAAATCCTTAACCAAAACCGAAGTTTTGATATCTCAGAGCCTGAAATTTCAGACCCTCCATATTCTTGATAATTGTTTTTTGTTTGTTTTAATTTAAAGATAAGAAAATTATGTATTGAGGCAATAATTTGGTGAAGGCTGGGACATGGCAGAACACATCTCCACGCAATCAATGTTGAGTTCAAATACGCGTTTTTAATTTTGAAAGTGTTTTTAAAGTTTCTTGTAAGTCAGGTTGGTCGACGAAATACACACGCAATTAAGCTAGCGAGAGGATGGAATAGCATGTACGACCAACTGGTGGACATTAAAGGTCCTACAGACATAAAAAAGTTACACAGTTACTTGCAACTTATATAGGATCAAATGTAAAATATCAGATTATTGCAGATTAAATTTGCACCAATGCATCTCTATTTACCTCTCTATGCATTTACTTTACTTAAATCATTAAATTAGTTGTTAACAAAATACTTTAATTTTTTTAACTAAAACAAAAATATTTGTTTTTGCAGATGGACAAACGAGCAAAGGAAACATTCAGTAAATCAATTCCAGTATGTAAAAAAAACAAACCGGAAAACTGAAAACAAAAAATTCGAAATTGTCAATTGTCAATTGGCAAATCAATAGCCTCTTGTGGCTTCAATTCACAAAGGATTAAAATAGTCTTCCACCAATACTTCAAAACGCATTTTGTTGTGAGACCCGGGTTTTAAAAAGCATCTATATGCTGTTGTGATGTGACACATATTGTAATTTTTACTTCATAAATAAAATTTCATTCTTGTACCAGTTTAGTTTAATTTAATTTTAACTTAACTTATATATTGGTTTTTAAGTTTAACTTATATATTGGATTAAAAGTTGTAACAATTTTTATTCGATTTATTTTTCTACCAAAAAAAATTAAACAATACTTTGTTTCCATCCAACAACTAATATCATATTTCGACCATAATTCTAACGAACAAATCTAATACAACAACAACTAAATGCTATTAATTTTTACAACAACAACACAATTAAAAAAAAAAGGAAAATTGATTTTCATTCACAAAAGAGAAAATATTTCGAAATGAAAATCGTTTATTTTTTATTCAAAATATTTCTCCTGTTTTTTCCCGTCATGGATTTAGAATTGAATTGTTATGTAATTCAATTCTAAAATATTAAATCGTTTAGAATTTTTATAGAATATCAATTCGAGGAATAATAAAAATTTGAATTGTTCAATCATTTAATTGTAATTTATTTTGTTCATTTATAATTCGTTTGCATAAGCTGAAGGTTTGTTGTTTTTATGTATTTTGTTTTTGTTCTTTTCTAGATCGTTAGATTTACAGTTGATCTCGTTAGACCAACACATTTTCAGAACCAAAAAACTATTATATATTTTTTATGGGGCGTCGGTAGTTTTACATATAAAAAATATTGCGACGCTGATGCATAAGCTGACTTCACCACAGCTCTGGAAACATAGTGTTCTGGATATAAAGTGAGCTAATATCAATCAAATACTTTAATTAAAGGCTAACTAATGTTATAGATTTTGCGTAGTTCTAATTATAAAATATGGAGGGGCTGAGATCTCACAGCTCTAAGATATTAAGATTTCGGTCTGGTTTAAGGATTTTGAGGACATGGTTTTTAGTTTTGGGCAGCGATGTATATCAAACATAACTCTTTGTTAGAGTACAAGTATTTTTTTATCTCTGTTTAGAAATTTATTAAACAGATCAGATCATATATTAACATACTTTAGTGAAAAGATGATTCAATCAGCAAACTACTCAAAAACCTCCCATTTAGCGTTTCGAGAAAATATTACAAAATCTTAAATTCATAATTCTTTCAAAATTCCAAAAATTTTGTAAAAATTAAATAAAATCAAACTTTTTTCAAAATTCTAAAAATATTCCAAAAATTATTACAAAATCATAGATCAAAACTTTTTTCAAAAATTCTAAAACTATTGCATAAATTATAAGAAAATCAAAAGTTGAAACTTTTTTCAAAATTCCAAAAATTAGAATAAAATCAAATATGTATTTGAACTTTTTCTAAATCCCAATAATATTTTAAAAAACTCTTAAAAATTCAAACTTTTTCCAAAATCTAAAAATATTGCAAAAATTGAAATTTTTTCAAAATTCCAAAAATTATAATGAAATCAAAACATTAAAATTTTTCAAAATTCTAAAAATAATCTTAAAATTCTTACAAAATCAAAAATACATTTACGTCATAAAAATAGCTAAATTTTTTTTTCCAAAAAATTTTGCTAAAAAAATAAATGAAATCATTTTTTAACTCACTTAACATTATTTTTTTGACAAACGTACAATGCTACAATGTACAATGCAATGTAGAGAATTACAATAATAATAAAATTTCATTTCATACAAGTAATTAATTTTATTTTTTTCCAAAAAATTGGGTAAAAAAATAAATATAAATCTTTCTTTTGACACACTTGACAACATTTTTTTGACAAATTTATAATGCCATAATACTAGTTCTATAGATTTTTTTTAAGAAAGTTGCTGTTTAATTGTTTTAATAATTAATTTTCAAGTTTAAATTAGAAGTTAGAATGCGTTTCTTTTATTCAATTTTTATTGACATAATGGACTAAATTTAGTTTATTTAAAATGTAACTTTTGTGCTGTTTTGATTGTTACTTTTAGGATAATATAAAAAACGGAAATTTTTTGTATTGTTAAAGAATTCTTTCTTCGCCTGATGATGTTATAAGAAAGTAACGAAACACTTAGCGCCATGTATATCTAGATATATAAAAATCGAGAATGGCTGGACCGATTTTGCTAATTTTGATCTTGAAATATTTGTGAAAGTTTGGGAAAGGTGTAAACGGTGAGAAACATAAATAATAAGTAACGGAAAATACTAAAAACGACAATTTAATTTTCCAATACAAAACGTTCCTAGCTGTAAAATATTTGATGTTTTTATATTTTTTTTGAAGTGAAACTTCCTTAGCTACATATTTGTTTGAAATTGTTATAACGTTTTAGATGTAACGTTAAGTATAAATATAGTATATGTGGTTAAGCATTTATATTTTTAATGTTTTTACATGTATTTGTTCGTATAGTATCTGATTTGATTTTTAGATGTTGTGATCAATCCTGCTTTTGTATGGATTTATGTATGTATTGTAACGAAGTAATTACAACACCGTTGGATGATTCCCGGATTCATAGATCCACTACTTTATCATATATCTCACATTTTCGTTACACGCGACTTTCGTAACAAATTTTTTTTACCATACTTAATTCACAGTCCTCCGTTAATATATTTTCCGCTACACTAATTTAGTATTTCATTAAAAATAATATTTTTGTGTAATACACTGATTTTGAGCCACACTGCATTTTCACAAGCATAATTTCACTATAATGATTAATCTATTTCTCCGAAAACTCAAACCATAACCGCCGTCTGCTATTGTTGTCGTGAAACCTAAAATAGTTGTGTATATTTATCAATTTGTTTTCCTGCCTTAAAATTGTATCCAGTAATCAGAATAGAAATTGATCTGGAACCGTTATATTTATCGTTATCGATTCTTCTTTCTGCTAGATACATATACATTTATGATCCCCGCAAGCGGGATTCTGCTGTAAATCAATCGTAGTTTGCTATTTTAAAATTGGTTGTGATACGACATAATCCGATATCCTAATAATACTGGGTTTCAATTAACTTTTTTTTTTTTTTTTAAGGCGTTCATGCTCCATGTAGGAGCGTTGCCAGGCTAATCAGCTTTGAATATTCACCACGGTCATTCGCAACAGCGACATAATTACCATGGCAGCCGATTTTTTTAATGTCTTTTATTACGTCAGTCTCCCATTGTAGTCGTGGTCTTCCTCGCGGTCTACCACTCCCTGGGGTACTAACATACATTTTTCTAATCATTCCAGACTGTGAATCGGCTCGTAGAACATGCCCAAACCAAGCAATCCTGTTAGAACGGATACAACCTATTATATCAGGACCCTCAAGAAGGTCTCTGATCTCAAAGTTATACCGGGTTCTATACTCTCCATCGTCTGTCTTAAGTGGACCAAAAATGTAGCGCAGGATCTTACGCTCAAATACAGATAAATGCGATTCGTCATTTTGTGTAAGGGTCCACGTTTGTGACCCATACATCACAACCGGTCTAATCAATGTCTTGTATAACTTGAGCTTGGTGTTAGTTGATACATACGGTGATCCAAGGAGAGGTTTAATTGAGTAGAAAGTTCGATTACCTGCAGCGATTCGAGCTTTAATATCTGTAAGTATGCTGTTGTTTGAGTCAAGCATTGATCCCAAATATTTAAAAGATTCAACTCCCTCAATTCGTTCATCGCCGCACATCAAATCTTTCTTCTCAGCCTCTCTTGAAACATTCATATGTTTGGTTTTATTGTAGTTAATTTGCAGACCAATTTTCCTAGCACCACTCTCAAGCGACTTGAAAGTTTCACTCATAACAGCTTCACTTCGGCCGAGGATGACAACATCATCAGCGTAAGCAATCATCTGTACTGAGTTTATTGACAAGATATTGTTATTAGTCGGTAGTTTCTTTTGACGGCACACATATTCCAAGGCTAGATTAAAAAGTATAGGAGAGATAGCATCACCTTGTCTTAATCCGGAGTCGACTTTAAAAAATTTTGATATTTCGTTCTCTACTCGCACACAGCATTGAGAGTTCTGTACTGTCATTTTGCATAGTGATACCAGTTTACCAGGAATTCCCATTGACACCAGAGCAGACCATAGAGTCTCTCGTTCGAGAGAGTCGTAGGTCTGCCTGAAATCAATGAAAAGTTGGTGCACAGGTATATTGAATTCTCGACACTTTTCCAAAATCATCCTTATCGAGAAAAGTGCATCGGTGGTACCTCGGCCCCGCCGGAAACCACACTGATATTCTCCAAACAGTTGTTCAGCAAAAGGATTGATTTTGGATAGCAAAATGTAGGAAAAGATCTTATATGCTGTGCAGAGGAGAGCGATTCCTCTGTAGTTTGCACATTGTAGGCGATTACCTTTTTTATGGATTGGTATCAGCATAGCTGTGTTCCAGTCCTGTGGCATGCTTTCAGTCCTCCAGATCATTTGAACAAGTTCAAACAATCTTGAGGATTTCAATTAACTGCTGAGTCTAAATTCGGTTTTATAAAATTATTAACCTTCAATTATAATTGGTACGATCAAGTTGTCCGATATTGTTTAACGTAGGAATTTCTTACAGATTAGTTACAAAGAAAACAAAATAACATCTGGTTTTGATTAATTAAAATAATTGTCCAAATTGATTTAGTGCATTCGGCATAATTTGGCACCAAGTGGAAATGCGGTCTAAATATAATTTCGAGACTTCAACCTAAAGTCATTAGTTTCGCTATTCCCCTGTAGACGTACGACCAACAGTTGTTATTTCATGTGTCTGCACTTAGCAAATATATTGTTAAAAAATCATTTCATGATAGGCGTCTCTGTGCGTGATTGTTTTCGATCATCATTCATTAATTCGGGATGTGAACATGTTTGTATCTTTTTTGCTATAAAAGCGCCGAATTTTCATATTGCGATCTCTTAATCGACTTATTTTTGTCTAGATAATAGACAGCTGTTTGGTGGTTGACATTTCTGCATGCATGAAATAAAACCAGTGTCATGCCAACTCATTTTATTTTTAATTTATTTAAATTATTCTTTGTGTGATTAGTATAATTTTGTTAAATGTAGTGCTAGTAAATTCGGTGCATCTTGGATTTTGAATTCCAATAAAGTGTTGCGACTAATAGTTTAGTAATTTTCTTGTGTGAACCGTTAATGTTCTAGATAATGTGTGACCTTGTTAGAGGTTAGTAAGCTTAACAATCTAATTAAACCGGTCTTGCCTTTTTCATTCGTGTTATATGTTAGTTAAAATAAACATAAAATCTTACAGAAAATTTTTTTGCACGCAGTTCTGTAATTAAAGAGAAATTAAATTATTCTTAAATGGAGATGGATTGGATAATGTAAGTTATAAACAACTATAGATTTTGAGTTCAAATTGGCTTCGTGGACATTTCCATAGCGCATTTACATTACTTGCTTACCACTAGAGTCTTCATCGAACAAGTCATAGTACAGTGAACATACCATACCTGTAAAATAATCCATGTTATATAGGGTTAGGATTATCCCTTATGTTTGAGGGCTTATGACTAATTGGACATTCATTAAATTTCAACAGTAGTTTAGATTAACCCTGTATTGTCTCATATCAGAAAAAGGATACATTTAGTTATACTCTGAGTCAGAAGTTAAATTAGTTCCGTGAATACTTCTGATAAAATAAATTAAGGTTATCTAGCCGCCGTAGCTCAGACTGGGTCTGTTATATTATTCAGTGGAGAATTTACGCCTAAGAATATATCATAAAGTTAAACGTAGATGATAGGAAAATTTATTGTTCGGTGTTAGTCATTATGGAAACTGTACCTAGAAATTTTACCGTAACTTAGCATAGTACAGTAATAGAAAAATTAACTAAATTACATAAGTTGAATAGAAGATAACTAGACGATTAGGCCATAACGACTCGCTAATATTATACCATATTAAATTCATACCGAAGTTTGTCAAATAAATTTTAAAGAGATAAAAGAAAAAGGTTATGTTTTGTATTTGATGTTGGAAGCTTCATCTGTGTTTGCGAAATATATCAACTGATAAAGCAGATTGGCTCATTCCCGTTACTGGTGTAACGAAGTTTGGGAGAGCAAAGAGGAGTTACTTGTGGGAGAAGCATAACCACTTGTCGGGGTGATTTGCAATTATAATCTGGAACCTACAGTGGAAGGAATGAACGGCTGATGTCAAAGGAGTAAGTGGCAGGATCTGGACAAAACCATGCGGTGAGTGTCATAGTCTTATTACTTTTAGGTGTGGGTGTAAATGTGCGAGTATATTTGTTGCATGCGCGTATGAGTGTCAGAATTTTATTGAAACCATATATATACCAGAAATTTTGCATAGTTATTAAAATTACAAAAATTTTATGATATAAATTTAAAAAAAAAAAATCAGTAAAAATTTAACCGCCAAAGTAAGGGAAAGTTCAAAGTAGTGTTAACTGCCATAGATTCTTGTGATAATCATCCCTAAAGTGTTATTTCAATTTTATATTGTATTTATATAACAATATGGTTGATGGTCAAACGAAAGAACTTGAAGTTGTGTCACGTAATGGTTCATCGTCAAATTTATAAGAAGGTTGGCTTTCATATCAAACAATTGCATTATAATGCTTATACCAACAATATGAGCGGACTATAATTAATTTATCAACTAAAATTAAATAGAGATGTCATCATTTTGACAAGAACCTCAAACCAAATGGAACCGAATTTTTATTAAATTCTGGTTCTCGGTAGATGTTGGTAATTCACCCGTTCTATCTGATTGCCGAACAAGCTGGCCAACGTTACTCAACCTTATCCGCTCAACCAACGATGCTGTAAGTTTATCCATGAATGTTTTGTCTTGGCTTCGATATAATTCTTTTATTTTGAATTGTAAGTTAAATTTTCGGCAAAGGGCAGGCCAAGCTCGAATTTGGACCGTATACCAGCTGGATGACTCTTGTAGCTCGTATCAAAATATATTATTGGTATTGTATGTATTCGTTCCGATATATTTTATCGAATTAATTGGAATATAAAAAGGTAACCATAATTGGCCAAAAAATTCGCAACATAAAAATGAACAAATTTTATTATAATTTTTTTGTTTTATTCTGCATCTATTTAATATTTGGGATAGCGAAATAATATTTTCTTCATAGCTTATCTCCTTTAAAATAAATATTAACAAAATATATATATTTATACTTTCTATAAATTCATTTTAATTCTGATAATAAAATAATTCACTGCAAAGACCTATTAAGTGTATTCAACAACAATAGAAAAATTATAAATAGTGGCTTGTTTCAAGTGTGCTTGAGTGTGGGCCTGAATGTGGATGATGGTCAAAGAAACGAACTGTCTTGAAACGTCAATGTTTATCGCCAACTGTACAAGAATATTGGCTTTCATATGAAACATCCGCTTTATAATAATTATACAAAAGCGATAAGTGTTTGATTGATTTATCAAAAAAAATTAATTGGATAGGTAATCATTAGGACCAGGACCTCAAATCAAATAGCATCGAATGTTTAAAATCTGTTCATTTGTTTTATAATACATCTTTTACCTGATTGTCGAACAATATGGACACCTTCACTCAAACTAACCAACACAACAAACGATGCCTTAAGTTTATTCACCAATATTTTACCTTGGCTTCGTTTTAATTCTTCATTGAATTGTATTTTGAATAGTTTATTGATTGACGAAGCGATCGAACAGTTTTCCGGTAAAGAAGATAGAACTGTTTTGATGGAATTTGGTTATTTATTTGTCATCGGTAATTAAAGATCTTTGCGGACATGAATATGATCCTAAGCCAAACCTAAATTTATTCTTGAGGGATGATGCTCATAACTCGTATCAAAATATGTTGTTGGTCGTATTAGGTCAAACATGGTATATATTCTCTCCGATTTATTTTATGGATTTTATCAGAATATTCAGATGTAATAATAAATGTCAACGATTAGCAACAAATTTTATTATAATTTTTTTATTTGTTTTGGTCCAGTTAAGTTATAAAACTGTTTAGACCAAATGGTTGAACATGTAACATTTGACCCGTTTTCTTCTATAGTTCTTCAAACTGTTCCTTGTAAAAACGTACGTAAGAACTGAATCACTGGCAATAGAATCACGTCATTTTGGGGTTTTACATTTTTTTTTGTTGTTGTTTGTTTTGTTCGTACAATATTTGAGATATCAAAATTAATATTTTCTTCATCGATCCTATCCTCTAAAAATAATAATTATATACATATAGTTACCAATTTTTTTATTTGAACTTAATTGTTTTTTTTTTCGCTATATGGACATGGATGTAGGTATAGGTGTATGTGTGCATGTGTGTGCGGGTGGGTGTAGGTGTGTATGTGTGGGTGTGTGAGAGTAGGAGGTGCGAGGGCGTGTGAATGTGTGTTTGAATGTGGGGTTGGACATGCTGATCGCGGTTCTTTTGACTAGGGGGTCGCCAGAGTCTCATTTTGTTCACTTGTCTTTATTTTCCATTCCCGTGTTTATCATGTATTTCGCGTACATTTCCGTATTTGTACTGGAGTAGCAGGAATTACAACTCGATCCCAATGCTGTCGCTAGTCAGGAGCATATAAATAACCTCAACGCGACCTGCTATGCCTCATCGTTGTCTAACAACGAAGAAAGCGCTTCATTACAGTATACATAATAACCTTATTTTAATGTTTTTACTTGCATAAATTTGTTTAATAAATATAAACATCGATTTTTCATTTACGTATTATATTTACAAAAAAAATAATCTTTGTCATCACATCATATTAGCTCATTGTTTGCGATTATAATATCGACATGTTTCTCCTCGAATCCGGAAGATTTCTGGATGAAATATAGGAATGACATGTCTGAGAATGTGTTGCATCGTGTGCGTTGTCAAACTTTGAATCTTACACTACAAATAACTGCAAAAATTTACAATTAGACATTGATCATTATAGAAGATATGTGTTTATTGATGGTAAATAAAGTATAGTCGTGTTTGGGCATGACAGCACCCTATCTTCCTATGCGTGATGCATTTAACCACGAGTTGCAAAGAGAACAACAGTACCATACTGAAGTATTGGCCGAAAGAGTTCGTTCAAATGTTCCGCAACTGAATGGTCAACAAAGAATTGCCCACGATATTTTGATGGAAGCTGTGAACAGAGGATCTGCTGGAATTTACTTCCTTCATGCTTACGGGGGTACTCGAAAAACGTTCCTAATTTCATTGCTGTTGACAAAGATTAAATCGCAAATGAAGTAGCCCTCGCATTGGCTTCATCTGGAGCAGCTGCAACATTGTTAGAAAGTAGACGAACTGTACGAACTGCCATAAAATTACCACTAAACATGCAAATCAATGAAGCACTAGTTTGCAACATCGCCAAAAACAGCGCAATGGCAAAAATTTTACAGATATGCAAATTGATCGTTTGGGATGGATGTACGACGGCCCAAAAGAGATCACTGGATGCACTGGACAGAACGTTAAAAAATCTTCGTGACAACCAAAACATTTTTGGCGGAGCCATGATTCTGTTGTCAGGGATCGTCAGACTCTTTCAATTATTCCCCGATCAACTGTTACTGACGAATTAAACGCAGGCTTAAAATCATCTAATTTGTGGCGGCATGTAAAGATACTCCAATTAACAGCTAACATGCGAGTGTTTTTGCAACAAGATCAAACTGCGATTATGTTTTCGAAGCAGTTATTAGATTTTGGAAATGGTTGACACCTCGACCGGATTAATTACACTACTTACAAATTTTTGTCACTTCGTCAACTCAAAAGAGGAGCTTATTCAACGTGTTTTTACGGACATAAAAGAACAGTTCAGAAACCATAATTGTCTGAGTGAACGAGCAAAATTGGCGGCCAAAAACAAAGATGTCGATGATCTCAATGCAACCATTCATAATTTTCTTCCCGGAGAGTTGTTTTCTTACAAATCAGTTGACACAGTTACAAACCAGGATGACGTCATCAACTATAGCAGAGTGTTTTTAAATTCCCTGGATTTGCCTGGACTACCACCTCGAAATTTACATTTAAAATTAGGATCAGTTGTGATTATGCTGCGCAACATTAATCTACCTCAACTGTACAATGGAAGAGACTGGTTGTAAAAAGCTAAATAACGTCATCGAGACCAAGATCACCAAGGGAAAATACAAAGGAGAGGATATCTTGATCCCGCGTAAACCGATGATTCCAACGGAATTGCCATTCGATTTTAAGCGTCTACAATTTTCCGTCCGTCCGACCTTTGCGATGACCATAAATAAATCGCAAGCGCAATCAGCTTGGAGTTGCCCTGTTTCGTGCATGGGCAATTATACGTCCCGTGTTCGCAAGTCGGAAAACCATATTCTTTATATATTTACGCACCGAAAAAAAGGGAAAAATATAGTACATCAGCAAGCCATGAATTGAATAAGTGTATAACATGTGTTGCATTTAATGCAGATAAACATTTTGTATTAAGTTTTCACCATATTTTTCGAAAATATATGTAGGGAATACGAAGTTTACCGGGTCATCTAGTATTATAATAAAATTATAAACAAAATTAGAGCAAAATAACCGAATGACGTTTTTTATTAACAACAT
This sequence comes from Diogma glabrata, assembly GCA_963693315.1. Taxonomy (NCBI): domain Eukaryota; kingdom Metazoa; phylum Arthropoda; class Insecta; order Diptera; family Cylindrotomidae; genus Diogma; species Diogma glabrata. Next base: position 121,246,791 of record OY856187.1, read on the forward strand.
ATTATCAAGCTCAATAACCTTTTAAAAAAAAGTATTATATTATCTCTTATTTTTGACGCTTGACGTCAATTTAATAAAATATTTTTTTAAATTAATCGCAGAGTTATTTTTATATATTAACTTTTTGTGATTTTGGCCTTGAATTTCAAATTATTTATTTTAAGAAGCAACAATTAATAAAGACGAAGATAACTAGAGCAACCAAATCACAATTGATAAGAACTTATGCAACAAGAATTCCCTGGCGAAAATTCTTGTAGGAATTTTTGTTAGGATCTTACATGAACTTTAAAAGATCCTATGTAAATCTTGTATGATCTTGTATGATCTTGTAAACTTCTTGTCCCAATTCTCTACAAGAAATGATCATGATCATGTAAGTTCCTAAATAATTTTCCTACAAGAATTTTTGCCTGGGTTGTATATAAAGGAATTGATCATCATTCAATGAAACAATTCCACTCCTGGTGTTCTCATCAAGAGAGGTGTATCAAATGTTTGGGTCTATGCAGGAACTCTGGGGTTATGATTATCAGCATTGCTTTAGAAGCGAACCAGAGGTTAAGTATTTCATTAAATCATTGCCAACCGCCGAGCCAAATGCTGACGATTTGTACTTACAAAACAATAACATTACTCTTGTATATAATTTAAACAAATACATAATTTCATTCATTATCTCTTTAAGTCTCTTTATTTCATTATCTCTTTAAGTCCTTGCTTAAACTATCCTATTGGAAAACAAAGTTTAATGGAAAAATTGCATCGGAAATTTCCTATAAAATCCTATTAAACAATTTTTTTTCCTTTTGATTTATTTATTTATGACACATTAAAAAATCAAAATAAAACTAAAAATTGGTAGATTTTTTGTATGAAATCTACCTAAAATTAAACATGAATACATGAAAGAGCTAACAATCAATTTGATTGCGCGTCTTTTAGTTAAAAAGCAAAAGGTAAAATATTTGAGCATCATTAGATGTTTATATCGAGTGAGTCTTTCCCTGCCACTACATCGGGAGTTGCCAAATGGATGTCTGTGATGTCGCCATTGTATCCACGGATTCGACACACAGTTGCACAGTTGCAATGTGTTTTATGGTTTGTTGTGGAGTGCCGCAGTCACATTGAGGGGACTCTGAAATTCCCCACTTGTAGAAAGAATCAGCACAACGTCCTTGATTCGGTCTTATTCGGTTTAGTGTAGTCTAGGTATGACGTGGCAGATCGAAACCAAGTTGGATAGAAGTTGGGTTAGTAATAGAAAGGCCAGTTGTGTTGTAATGATGCCAGGAGGTGTCCCAGGCATCCAAGATATTAAAATTAGTTGCAAGCAGGTTGCTGGCAGTTTTATATTGAGGCTTTCTTGACTTCAATCGACAACTAGTGTGGTCACCGTTGTATTCGTGCAAGGGTAACGTGATGTTGTTGGTTACCATTTTATGTTCACGCATGAGGGCATGTGAGTGTCTGAGTGCAGGTGGAGTGATATTGCTTAATACAGGGAACCAAGTTAAAGGAGTAGACCTGATAGTACCACTTATAGTACGCATCGTGGCATGCAGCTGGCTGTCAACTTTTTGGGTATGTGTGCTATTCAACCAGACTGGTGCGCCGTACTCAGCTACTGAGTAAACCAGACTTAGAGCAGTTGTGCGGAGGGTAGCTGGAGTATCACCTCATGTCGAGCCTGCCAGCTTGTGCAATATGTTGTTTCTCGTTTTAAGTTTTTTTGACGTATTCTCTAGGTGGAGTTTAAAAGAAAGAGTTCTAACGAAAGTAATGCCTAGGGACTTTGGCTGTTGATTGTATTTAATAACAGTGCCGTTAAATAACACTGATAGTTCGTGTTTTGCTAGTTTGTTGTTTAAGTGGAAACAATGACTCTCGGTTTTTTTTAGATTAGGAAATAAACTCCACGTTCAAAATAGTCATTCATTATCGCCAGGTCAGTTGAGAGCAAATGTTCCAAGATACCTATGTCTTTGTATTAAGTGGCCAGGGTCCAATCATCCGCGTACCCAAATTTCTTTGATGTTGTGTCAGGAATGTCATGGATGGATTGTTAAGCATTTTGGACCTACTACAGGAATTATTTAGATGGACTTTTAATACACGATTACTCAGCATGTTGTTAATTAAACCCGAAATGGTGCTACAAGGTATTGCATTGAACAGCTTATATATAATTCCAATTCACCAGACTGTATCATATGCTGCAGTGAGATCGATGAATACTGCGCCTGTTTTTAATTGTTTTTGATACCCAGCTTCGATGTAGGATGCTAGTCAGTGCAACTGTGATTGGGACGGAAACCAGGTTGTTCGACTTGGATCTGGTCATTCAGTATCGGAGCGATACGGTTGCATATGAGCCGTTCTAACAATTTGTAGCAAATGCTCAAAAGGGCAATTGGGCGATAGCTTCCTGGTTCATTAGATGGTTTATCTGGCTGAAGTATCGCTATCACTTTTGTAGTCTTAAAGTGTTTTGGAAGATTGCCAGTTTCTAGGATAATCGAGAAAAATTTAGTCAGCCATTGTTTTACATTTTTTCCAGCATTTCTGAGAAATTCTGGAAAAATACCATCGTATCCAGCTGCTTTTCCGTTTTTTGTTTGAGACAGAGCTGAATCTAGTTCTTCGCTACTAAAAGAGTTCGCATACTTCGATGGAGACGAGAAATTGCGCTTCATTTCTCTTAGTTTACGTTTAATTGTTCTTTTATGAAGGCGATTAATAGAAGAACGAGACATGTTTACGATATGATTCGAATTGTCCTCTGGATTATTTATTTATTTATTAATTATTTCATTTTTAGTACGAGCAATTGAGTTTGAGCTACTCAGCTTCCGAAGGAGACTCCAGGCTTCCCTGCTTGAATGGGAAAAATCAATGTTTTCAACTGCGCTAATCCACTTTTGTTATCTCGCGGCGTCCAGTGAGTAAATTAAGTCATCAGCCACGTCTGCCTCACCACTACTAAGGTACTCCTCATATAATTTATTGCTCTCTCTACTCCATCCAGGAATGTATTCTTTTTCCTTTTGAAATCGATTGAATCCTATTCAATTGTCCTATAGAAATACATTATATCCTTTTAATAGAAATGAAAACATTTCTATAGGATTATAAATTTTTCAATGGGATTGATTACATTTTAATTGAATTTTGTGCAACCGTCAAATAATAGGACTAAACATATTTTAAAGGAAGTTTTGTAGTCTTAGAATTTCACAGTGGCGAAGCGTGCTACTGAAGCTAGCGTAGACATCTTCAAAAGTTTTATTAATATGCCAGTGGAAATCAATTCTAGTACATTATGATGAAAGGACGCAAAGCTAAGGGTTCGTCAACTGAGATTTGCACCCACATTATATCCAAAATGGCTTACGTCCGTGCATCATATACTATGTTTTATTCGCCGCAAGCAAAATATTTAAATAGATTGTTTAATTTAAATCAAAATTAAACATTTAATAAATTTTGAAATGAAAATATTTTGAACAAGAGTAACCTTTGACCAAAATATTTGTTATTTTTTTCCAAACAAATTGCATAACTCTTTATACGATTAGTTATACGATTTGCTTGGAAAAAAAATAACATATTAATAAAACAAAAAGATATACGATATACAACAACAAAAAATATTTGAAAATAAATTATTGAAAAGTTGGTTTTATTATTTATTTATTTTTTATATTTTTAAATATTTTTCTTAATTCACCATAAGCAAAATCTAACATCTATTATATTATTATATGAAAACTAAAAAAATTAACTGAAATATTATTTTTTTTTGTAGATCAATTATTCCTATGATTTTTATAGCTGCAAAATTATCAATATTGTTTTCTTTAAAAAACGGCTCAATAGTAAATTTTTGTAGAAAATCTTTCTCAATCGATAATAGTGACAACGCTTCCGGTCTTGTACTTTTCATAGAACTTCTTAGCTCATTTTAAATACGTTTCAAAGTACTGTTAAATCTCTCATACAAGAAACTGTGGTCATTGGAATTGTTAAAAAAAAGTTAATAATTTAACGACCTCACTATTAACATTGTTTAAACCATTTTCAGATGTATATTTTTATAAAAAGACCGGACTTTAATACTTGTTTTTATCACTGTATATTATTGAAAGCTCATTTCGATTCTTTGGTAAAAGATATAAAGGATATTGTAAGAAGAGATTAGCAAAAGCAGGTGCAATTGTTTTGAACTGTCCTGGGTCAACCAATTCTATAAATTTAAATCTAATCAAATCTGAAAATCCAACTTCCATTTGAACTATATAATTACATCAATTATTTCAAACGCTATGTGACCTTAAACATTTTAACAAAATCAAAAATTCAAACTTTTTCAAAAATTCCAAAAATATTGCAAAAATTAATCCAAATCAAAGATTGGAATTTCAAAATTCCAAAAATATTGCAAAAATTATATTATAATCAAAAATTGAAATTTATTTTCCAATTATGTCTCTTATTCAGAAGTCGTGGAATCTGGAATCGCACAAAAAATTACTCAAGAAACATCTCCATAATAATTACAATTTTCGGTAAAAAACGACATGTAATATGCAACAACTTGATATTTGCCAACTGTTCCTATAAGTTGGGAGGAGTTGAAACTGGAAAGAATCATATTCCATGTTCAATATCATGTTCTATTACATTTCATGTCATAATAGTATATTAAGAAACTAGTTTCATAATCGACGATTTTATCGCACGCAATCTGTTTAGAAAACGACCCGCACAGCGGGGAGTTTTCTAAAGGATAAGTGCGATTAAACGTCTTATGAAACGAGTTTTTTATACTATTTTTTCTATTTTGCATTTTTTGTCTTGAAATGTAAAAAAATGTGTATTTTATTAAAAAGTAGTCAGTTTGAAATTTTGTTATTATTACTAATTATTTTAATTAATTAAAATATTTAACACTAATTTAGATATTCTTATTAATTTTATTTACATAATTATTCGTTTTAATGTTCACTGACGTTTGTATAACCAATGTGACCAACCTTGAAAGACAAAACTTTGCGTATCGTAATGAAGGCCATTTCGATACGCATTTGGGTATCGAAATGACTTTATTTTAGACGCAAAATAGAAAAAGTTAATTTTGTTTTACAAAAAAATTGGTTAAAAAAATAAACGAAAATAATTATTTTGACACACTTAACGATTTTTTTAAATCGCTCCAGCGGTTTTCTAGATTTTGTCAACTGTGACCGGCCGGCAGACAGACCGACATATTTTTTTTCCATTTTTAGAATCGTGACCTAAAGCGTCGAGAAATACCAAAAAAGTGGGGTTAAAATTTCCACTTTTGGCTCGAGATTGTAATACTTAGGTCTTTCAGACCGAACAAAACCCCCTATATAGAAGCTTTCTTCATTTTTTAGCACAGTAAAAATCGTGAACTTGTAGTGCCATTTTGAAATTAAAATTAAATATAAAAAATTAAAAAAATTGCCATTACGCCCCTAACGCCATGCCATCTGGAAAACAAAAACTCGATATAAAAAAAATTCAAAAAAATTTAATCGAAAACATTAATCCAATTTTTTGCATATGGCAATGTTTATTGTTTATTGCAAATGGAGTGAATCAGTAGGGCTATGATTAAGGAGGTTTTGGTTTGAAGTAAAAAAGCAAAAAAATTTAGTAGTAATTTGCAAAGGGCGGTGATAATTACACACTATTTTTCTCGAAAATTTCAAATGTAACTAAATTGGTAAAAGCACGTGACCCCAGGCTGAGAGCAACCTGCAACGCCACTTGCTTGAGGGATTTTCTTAAAAAATTTGAGTATTTATCACCGGTCTTGGGAAATTCGATTGTAAATTGTTTTCCCAACTTAACTAAATAATTAAAACAATTATCATTTAACTAAAAATTTTAAGACATTTACCAATTTATAATTGCACCTAATATTATACTGTTTATATTTTTTCGATGTAGTAATTACATATAGTCTCACTTGAGCGAGGGAGGGTAAATTGTCTCTTCCTAAGACCTTCCATTTGATTAGGAGATTGATAAAAGAACCTATGATACGCTGATAAGTTGCACGTAAAACGTTTTACACTAAATTTAGTTGGTGGCAATGAATAAAGAAATCATTTGGACTCTTCAAATATTAAAAAATTGTCAATTCAATAATATAAGTTCAATAATAATATAATTAAATAATATTTTAATTAAAATCAACAACAATCTCCTTTATTTTGATATTATTTAATTGTTTTTTCTTAAAAAACCGAAATATGTAATATGACGAAACAAAATATATTAACAGAAATAGATATAAACAAAACTGTCTATTCAAGAAGGAACAAAAATTGAAAATTTGTTGTTGTTGCTATTGCTTATTACAGTAGTCATAATTTGAAACGTCTACTGTGAGAAAAAGATTTTTGTTTGATTGTATGAAGCTGGGCAATGTTTGTGTTAAAGGTTCAGGATCATAGCTAAATTTTTTTTGTTCTAATTATTGAAACTAAATGATTTTCTATGAACGTTTGACAAAATAGTATTAAGTCGACAATATGTGAACAATATAAAAACAAAGGTTCATATTTATATTTTGTTTGGGTAGACACTGTCTAGTGTGCCTATACCCGCCACTGGAATTTCATATGGAATCCTTTTCGATTCTTAATGGAATTAAAATAAAATAAACATATACAACCACTATTATTATAGTCTTTCGGACAAGAAGTGATAGCTAAAACACATAAAACGATTTTAACTATATATTTCTAAGATGGATAATACTCTAGTGAATTTTAACCAGATATAAGAAAAATTTCATTCGTATTTTCCTGTAAGAATTATCCATTTCCTATTGAAACTATTGCAATGTCTTCCCATAAAATTATATAGAATCCTATTGAAAAATACTGTCGTGAAATTACCTTTGTGAAGTTAGCCCGTAATTCTATCCCGTAAAACAAGGATAGTTTCATATGGTAATAATATTAAAAAATTTTATGCTATCATGATAGTTTATTTAAGTTGTATTAGGAAATAATGCTATTTCACTTGTTCAAGAATTAAGTTGAGTTTTCACTTAGAATCAATTTATATTCAAACATCATATTTTAGAAGTATTCGTCAAAATATTTCAAAAAAACAATAATTTTAACTATATCAATTAATTTTTTAGAGTTCCGTACTTTAAAAACGTAAAAACGGTACCCAATTGGTGAGACTTCGGATTCCGTCCGAATTTCTACATGATCAATTTACTCACAAACTATAAGCGCTATCAACTTGAAATGTTCTACTGTTTTTAAACATGTTTTCCCACGTCTACTGATAACAAAAAAAAATTCGTTTTTATTAATATTTTATGAACATAGATAGGGAGATAGTAAAACAACAGTTTTTTGTAAGGAATCGAGTTTGGTCTAGCAAAATCGAAAAAGTTCAAAATATTTCAAAAAAAAATTTCAATGATTTTTTGACTGCTTAGTTTTTTTGGTATTGCCAAAAACGAGTGTTGTTTTTCCTGACCCCAATTATTTTTGACTATGTCGAGTTGGGCGTCATATGAAAGGTGAAATGTTTTCTAGTCCAAAACAATTTTTTTGTAGTTTTCGAAAATACCGTTTTTGATTCATCTGTTTAAAATTCTAAAATTGTGTTTTGTGAAAGACTATGCACGTAAAATAATCGTAGAAGAGGATAAATTTTACTACGTTGTAGGAAATTTATATTATAGTAAATATTGATAGAAACGAAGTAGAGGAATAAACACACATAATCAGATTAGATCAACACAGTTTAACAAGTCAGATGAACTAAATTTCAGGCGAAAGGCGTTAGGTTGAAAAATTATGCGATAACATACCTGATACCTGTTTGCTATTCGATAGATAATCATTTAATATGGTTGCATTGCAAATGTTCTCTGTGATGTTGATCACTAATTACTATATACCTTACAGTCTATACTATATATAAAACGAACATAATATTCCTTTCGACTAACGAAAAATAGTTTCTTGACTTAAAAATGCAAACTTTCCGGAAATTGTGATTGGAGCACGATTACAAATCTTAGGTAATTTTTTCAGATTTTTCTTCCGATGGGGGCTGATATAAAAGACCGAGTTTATAAAACTTTATTAATGGTCGAGGTCATTTCGATGATAGAACGCTTGTATATTGAATAATACAGTCAACCCGGAAATTGTGACTATTCTACGAAATTGAGGATGGTTCATTGCATCATAAGTGTTTTTTTCAGAATTTTCTTCCGATGGAGGGCTGAGATAAAAAACCAAATTTATTAGGTCGAGGTGAGTTCGATGATAGAACTCTTGTATACTGAATAATACATTCTGCCAGGAAATTGTGACTATTTCATAAAACTGAAGATAGTTCATTGTTTCTTAAGTGATTTTTTCAGAATTTTCTTCCAATGCTGAGATAAAAAACAAATTTATTAATGGTCGAGGTTATTTCGATGATAAAATGCTTGTATATTGAATAATACATTCTGCCCGGAAATTGTGACTATTCTACGTAATTATGGATGGTTCATCGTATCCTAGGTGATTTTTTCAGATTGTTGACAAATTTGGTTTTTATCTCAACCCTCCATCGCAAGAAAATTCTGAAAAAATCCCCTAAGATACAATGAACCATTAACAATTATGTGGAATACTCCATCAAAATAACCTTGACCATTGATAAATTTTAATAAATTTGGTTTTTTATCTCAGCCCCCCATCGGAAGAAAATTTTATTCAAATAACCTAAGATACAATGAACTATCCACAATTACGGGAAATAGTCACAATTTCCGGGCAGAATATTCAATATATAATTCAATATACAAGCGATCTATCATCAAAATAACCTTGACCATTAATACATTTTTATAAATTTGGTTTTCTATCTCAGCCCCCATCGGAAGAAAAATCTAGTAAGATCAGATACGATACAATAAACCATCTACATCTTCGTGGAATAGTCACAATTTCCGGGCCGAATTAATTATTCAATATACAAGCGTTCTATCATCGAAATGACCTCGACCATTATTAAAGTTTAATAAACTCTGCCTTTTATCTCAGCCCCCTGTTGGATGAAAATTCTGAAAGAATCACCTAAGATATAACGAACCAACCACAATTACGTGAAATAGTCACAATTTACGGGCAGCATGTAGTATCCAATTTACCAGCGTGCTATCATCGATATGACCTAAGATACAATGAAGTGGAATACTCACAATTTCTTGGCAGAATGTATTATTGAATAAACAAGAGTTCTTTCATTGGCATGATCCTCAGTTTTAATAAATTTTAATTAAACTCGTCAATTTTTATCTCAAATTCTCACTGGAACAAAAATTCTTTCTTCTCACTTTCTCATGCGTCAAATGATTTTTGTTTATCCATTGCGAGATTTGGAAAATTTATAAATAATTTCAATAAAGTTATTAGGAATGGATATATCAATTTATATATAGTTATATCGCGACAGATCAAATTACGGGCTGAGAGTAGCATATACTAAATAATTGTTTTAAAATATTACATATATATTTAATTGAGAGCAGACAATTTCCCTAAAAATAGTTAATTTAAATGTTTAACATGTTTTTGAAAAATGAAAAAAAATTAAAATTCATACATACGACATTAACTAGTTTTACGATGAACAATTGTGATAGTTAATTTTTTCTGAGAGTTAATTTTTTTCAAAAACATGTTCTATATTGAAATTTCTTTTTCTGAGAGTACATTTTTGGGATGATAGTGTAAGTGTCATGACTCATGATATCACTTTTTAGTGTTGCCATCGCATTTTTACGGGATGAAAAACGAGCTAGCTACACATAGATCGTGAAATTACAATTTTAAGGTCGTATGTTCCTGTAGAAATTATATACACTTCCTATTGTAACTATCTCAATGTCTTCCTGTAAAACTATAAAGAATCCTATTAAGGAATCTTGTCGTAAGAAAAAAATTGTCTAAGTTTTATTTTCCTTTTCAATTACGTTCATTCCTATAAAAATATTTCAATAGGAAAAGTCTGATATTTAAAGGATTATGAGCTTAATTCCATTTTCCCATTAAATATGAGTCTTTCCTACCGAACATTTTTATGAAGTAAAGAATTTCTCGGTTGATCCCATTAAAATTGTACTTTTCCTATCCAATTTTCATCAATATTCTATAGGATTGTACTTTTTCTAATGGGACTGTTTAAGCAGGGATAGTAAAAAAGTAAGTATATTTTTTATTTTATTACATTTTCAATTTATATTTGAAATACATTATTTGCTTTTTATGCTACTAAATTTTTTGACTTGAACAAAAAAAAACAGTAAGAGAAACACAAACATAGATTGTTAATTTTTTAACTTTTTAAAAACTATTAAAAATTGTTGTAACAGCACAATTGCTAATACAACAAAACGGATTTTTTTTTAATTTAATACTGCTTAATACAATGAACTACATAGCCGTCATCCATACAATCCCTGGATGATATGGGGGAGTGAATTTAATGCTGTCACTCACTCACCAAAAAGAAAAAAAAAGTATTTATACACAACACCGGCTATTTATTATAAATATGTGTTCGAGCCAAATTTTTGAATACAAATATCCGTCACTCGTTTTTCAATTCAACTGGTAGATTATTAAATAAATGTAAGCCCTTATACATAAGATTTTGTTGTCCAGAGGAGGTTCTATAAAACTCTATATGAAAGTTACTGCCGCTTTTTGTGTTATGATCATACATTTCATCTATAGACCTTAAAGGATAAGAGTTTTTAATAAGTGAATATTTAATTTTATAAATAGAAAGAACCATTTCAAAAATGATAAGTTTGTTTAGGGGCATAAGGCTGATATCATAAATTTTATAAGTTGGTGTTAGAATTGGTAACTGTTTTATTATTTTTACACTTTTGTTTGCTTGTTTTGTTTACACTTGATTAATCTTATACTTCAGTCCATTTCCCCAAATTGGGAGTAAATACCTTACAGTAGCCATTATATGTAAGTTAAATATAAGGTTTCAATTTAAGAATTGACAATTTTCTCATTTGATATAAAATAAAATTAGTTTTCCTAATCTATCTTTTATTTTATCTATATGATAAACCCAGTTTAAATTTCTATCCATCCAGAGACCCAAATACTTAAAAAACTGTTACCATTTGAATACTCTACATTGTACATTTAGGTCCGATAAATCTACAGATTTATTTTTAGGAACAAAATATATATACTTTGTTTTGGATATGTTCATTTTCAGACTATTACTATCTAGCCACACTGAAAGGCTTTGATCAGATTGCATTTTTGGTTGAGCTCTTCACAGGTTTTACCTTTGTATATTAGTACTATGTCATCTGCGTAAAGTATTAGCTCCCCTTGTAGATCTAAATCAAAAACTGAGTTGGAGAAGATTATAAATAATAATGGTCCAAGTATTGATCCTTGCGGCACACCAGATTCGATTAATAACTCGTTGTTTTTTACTCCATCAATTTCAACAAATTGCTTCGTGTTGTGTAGGTATGATTTCATTAATTCCAAAGAGTTAGAATCAAATCCTATTTCATTTAATATTTTTAACAGAAGTGGGTGCTTCACACAATCAAACGCTTTCTTTAAGTCTACAAAAACTCACGATCCTAGAAATTAATTATCTCAAATTTGTTTTATATTTAAAACTAATTGTGATGTGGCTGCAAGCGTATTGGAGTTTTGACAATAGCCAAATTGGTTTTTATTAGTAATATAATTCTGTTCAAGATGATTAGAAATTCTATAAAAAATCACACGTTCAAATACTTTAGAGAAAATATTAAGAATAGTTATGGGCCTAAAGTTTTCCATTAACAGTTTATCTCCAGATTTAAATAAAGGAACTATTTCTGGTATCTTTAAACTATCCGGAAATACACCACTAGTAATGCAGTTGTTTATCAAGCTTGTAAGAATTTCTGTGAATTTACCTTCAAAATATTTGCAAAACCGACTAGATATTTTATCGTAGCCTTCCGAAGCTCTGCTATTGAGATTTTTCAAAATGTCTTTTATTTCACTAACGTTGGTTAAGCCAAACTCGAGAGGAAAAATAATGTTAACTTTTGTAGGAACAGATTACAAGGAACAGATTGTGGCACGATTTCTTTAATGCAATTAATGAAATACTCATTGAGTTTGGTACAAATGTGAGGAAGTTTATGAATTATTTGACCATTATCTTCTAAACAAATTTTGGAATCTTTCTTTTTTTTGTTCATTACGGGTTCATTCATTAACCGCCAGACTAACCGGTAACCGCCAGACTAACTCAATCTCATATATAACACACAACTTTTTATAATATAAAAACAATTCATGTATATACTTGTTATTTGGGTATTTAACTTTTTTTGTAGGATAAGTCTCTTTTTAGTTTATATTTTTTTAGTTCATAGTTTATCCATAATAGCCAAAATAATCAAAAATATCCTCGAATTAATTTTAGATAACTTTTATATTCTGTATAACTTATAACTAACCCATGTGATACAAGTTGTTATTTGTTTAAGTTTTTATGAACATTAAAAATATTTATATCACAACAATACTTTAAATCAAATAATTTTTTCGTATTAATTACTAATGAACAAAAGATACTTTAACTATATGTAATAAACAAACAAACAAATTAATTAAAATTAACTATTGAGTAACAATAACTTTGCTTTTTTGTTCAACATTTTTGGATTTACGTTATTACGAAAAATAATTAAAAGAAACAAAAAAACAGCCTAAAACAAATTATATTTAAAAAAAAAATCTTATTTATTTTCTTAAAACTAGTTTATTTTCCTTGGTTTTAAATTCAACCACATTCCATTATTTGGTGTCATGGTTCCTTTATATGTAGCTGGTTTTGCCGGAATTTCTGTTTTATCACAAACATCCAATGTGAATTTCAACAAAAGTGTATAAAAAATAGTTTTCAGTTCCATCAGAGCAAATCTTGATCCAATACAACTTCGTGGCCCCGTTCCAAATGGTATATAAGCTGATCGATTAATCTCATGTTTTCGTTCATCGTTAAATCGTTCTGGATCAAATTTCTCAGGATCCGGATAATAAATTGGATCATGATGTATAGCATAAATTGGTATCCATAAAAAAACTGATTTTTTAAAAATTAAGTCCTGATTGTCGTATCTCATACGAAAACTTTTATTACATAGACGATCGATGAATGGAGTTGGAGACCATTTTCTTAAAATCTCTGACACAAATTGATTCAAATATTTCATTTTAGAAATTGTTGTATAATCTATCGGATTTCCTTCTAGCTGTTGATTAACTTGATCGATTTCGTTAATTAACTTTAACTGAATATCTGGATTAACAGCTGCTTCATATGCCATATACGTAAGTGCTGTTGAAACTGTATCAAATCCTGCTATAAAGAAAATTAGACATTGAGCTATGAGCTCCTCATCGGTCCATTTAAACTTATTATGGGTTTTTCCATTACTTAATTCCTCAACCGCAGAAAACTGAATTGTATTTTCAGGTTCAATTACATTTGTTAATCGTCCCTGTTTCGTCAGGAGATCTATTAAATCAGGTCGACTGATATTCTTTTCGATACGATTTTGTATGGCTTTCAAAATAACGATGCTAAAATAATCTTGTTCAGTTTTACTAAGAAAAGATACTTTAAATAATTTCATAAGCCATGGTGTGAAAAAAAATGCTGCAAATTTAATTCCATGGGTTATTGTTCCAAAATTTAAAAGAACTTTCGCCATTTTAAAAAATTCATTTTCTGGATTTTTGATTGAATTGATTTCAACACCAAATGCACATGTTGCTATTATATCATTTGTAAAATGAGTGAAAAAATGTTTAATTTCAATAACATGATCAGTGGGGTTCTGATTGGAATACTCTGTGACTAAATCATTGGTAGATTTTAAAAGAAGATCAAACATCAATTTCATTTTAATACCAGTAAATGATGGACTTATAATTGATCTCATTTCACGCCATTTTTCACCTTTTAATGCCACCAATGTTTTCCCTAAAATTGGGTCTAAATCGCCTGGTACAATATTCCGATGATCTTCGAAGCAATTGAAATGTTTTATTGTTAATTGTTTTATTAACTCTGGATCTTTCAAAAAATACCCTGGACGATGGTTATCATAAAATCCAAATAATTTTTGTCCTGGAAATTCACTATACATTTCTTGCAAAAAATCACATTTTGATTTTGTTCTAAAGACAATCGATCTAGTATTACCGAACCATAGATTGGGTTTTAAACTTTTTACGTTTTTATCTGAAAAATACTTTCGGGTCTTAATACCAATCAATTTGAGTACAAGATAAATAAATAAAATTATTAACAATGAACTTAGAATCTCCATCTTGAGGTTATAACGCGCTAATTTTAACTGACAAAAACTGTGTTGGATATATTAAAAAAAGTGATACAAAAGTTTTTCAGGTCTCCCTGAAACTAAATCACTCAACTTTCACTAAATAATTATCAATTGTCTATTAATATTATTTCTTATACAACACAGTTTTAAATCTTTTAAATGTTGATCGAGTCTCAACGTTACAATTTGAACTAACTACTCTTTTCAGAATAATTTTAAATTCCAATTGCTTATCTCACCAAGAAATAAAATTAAACAGTTAAGTCGATTTATTTTACTTTACAGCTATAAATATAGCATTTTTATTAGAAGACCTTCTTGATAACTTAGTTTTAATCAAATGTGATGTGCAATCGGTATCGGAATTATGAAATCCGTCACCTTTTAACACCTAGGTCCCATATTAATATGCGGTAAAATTAAAACTTTGCTTTTGTTTTATTTTGAGTGCTGCCATGCAAAACATTTTCAACACTACATTTGAATTTATGTTGCTCCGCAGCACATTTTTAACACCACCATCTGGATTAAAACAGTTTAACGTTAACAACAACAACAATTTAATTTTAGTATTTTAATTTAAACTCATACTACAAAAATTTATATTTGCATTTTATAATACTTTTTATGCACCTAATTTTGAAGTACACATACAAATTCTTGATTATTAAAAGAAATTGAATTCGTTCTTTATATCGATCAGCTGTTTGAAATATCTAAAGAGAAAGTAGCTATAGAATAGATTCATTATGTTTTATATAAATAAATTATACACATTTTATACTATTTAGTTTACTTTACAACTAGTAGTTTATAATATTTTATTACTTTTCATTTAAAAATATTGTACAAAGTCACAATTTTGAAATTCGCGCTACTAGTTGTAAATAATTGTATGTAGATAGAATTTAGGTTATACAATATACCTTTGTCAAAATACAAACTTTTTTGAAAGCTCTCTTAATCATCTACCAAGGAAGCGATAACATCATTTATTTCATTTTAATAAAAATAATAAAAATTTGATAATTAATTAATTATGCTACTTTGGCATTTGATTAGCGGTATACATTTCTGGAATGTTTTTGCCATTATCACGGGATATTAAGTATTATTTTACTAACCTTTTTACATTTTAAGTTAGGAAATATAACAGCCAAGATTATCTCGTGTATAAACATTAAAGCTGCAATTAGACTATTGCAGAACTCTGCAATATTTCTGCAATAGTCGTGCAATGGTTGTGTGTAAAATATTCATTGCAGAAAAGTTTGGCAATGAACTCATTGCAAAACAGTGTAATGAGTCATTGCAATGTTTTAAAATGAGTTCATTGCCAATCTTTTCTGCAATGAATATTTTACACACTACCATTGCAGAAATATTTCAGAGTTCTGCAATAGTCTAATTGCGGCTTAAGTAATGAATTCAACATATAAAAAATATCAAGACTTCGTTCTGGGTTAAGGATTTTGATATAGTTTTCGGAAGAAGCTTTTATGAGCACATTGTTTTTAGTTTTGGGCAGCGATGTATATCAAACATAAATTTATTTGTAAAAGAAGTACAAGTATTTTATCTCTGTTTAGAAGTTTGTTACAAAACTAACACGAAACATAAATACTTTCCTGGAAAATGACAACAGATCATAAAATCTTATATATTAATACGCTAAAAAAAAACTTTCTGGAGTCTAAGGCTTTTTTATTCGCAGATGGTTTCGTTGAAAATTTTCACTGCTAACCGATATTAGTGTAACTTAGGTCTCAAAGATTTTTCACACAAATCGGATCATAAATAAAAAAGTTATAGATGAATTAAAAGGTATTATTGAATTTAACGCCCCCCCCCCCCCCCCCGCTATACAATATCAAATGGAATTGCCCAAGTTTTTTCTTTGTTTTTTTATGATTATTTTCAAATTTCAATTTAGTTTATGCATTGATTTAGGAGTGTATAGACTTATTATTTTTCTTTGTTTTTTCATTATTATTATTAGTGAAATGAATGTTGTGAATGAATGATAATGGTGTGAGTGAGTTTATTTTTTATTATTATTACTAGCTGGACTCGGCCACGCGTTGCAGTGGTTTAGTTTGGTTGAATATAAGAAATAAAGAAAACAAAACACTCACCTTTCTAATATGTTTTATTTCATAATACTTGAGGGTATTCAATGTTTTTTGTTGATCCATTGACTGTGTGGATATAGAGATTGCCTGGTTTTCCATCTCTAGAGCACGCAACATATAATTGTCCATGTGAGAAACAATTGTTATCTAGATCTAAACCACATGCTGCCAATGTTTGGCCCTGAGGTTTGTTGATGGTGATTGCAAATACCAATCGAATTGGGAATTGCAGTCTTTTAAATTGAAATGACATATCCGTTGGTATCATGGGTATGCGAGGAATGAGGACATCTTCGCTTTTGAAAGGTCCATTCAAGATTGTTGCTTCTACTACGTTGCTCAATAGTTTTTTTACTGTGAGTCGCGTTCCATTGCAAAGTTTTGGCTGATTGATAATACGCAACATGATGATTGGCACGCCGATTTTAAATTGTAATACTTGTGGTGGCATCTCTGGTAGATCAAGTGAATTCAAAAATTCTGTTGGATAGCTAACTGCTTCATCTGCTTCCATGACAGTGTCTACGGACTTGTATGTGACCTCCTCGCTTTGAATATTAGACAGAATTAAATTGTTAAGTTCATTGACGTCTTTGTTTTTGGCCGCAAGAATGATTCGTTCACTCAGCCATACGTGATTCTTATGATTACTTTGAATATCAGGAAATACTTTTTCAATTAATTCCTCTTTTGACGACACTAAGTTGCAGAAGTTATGAGGCAATAAAATTCGTCCTGTTGTTAAATCAACCGGCACCTTTCCGTCACCAATTCTCAGCAATTGATATGAGAATATCTCAGCTGATTTATCTTTTTGGTGGAGAACACGCATGTTTGTCGATAATTTTAACCTTTTCACGTATCGCCACAAAGTAGAATATTTCAGGCAAGCATTTATTTCATCCGCTGGTGTTGATCGGGGAACTACAGCTAATGTTTGTCTGAAATCTCCTGCAAGCAATATTAATGCATTCCCAAATGGTCTGGTATTTCCACGCAAATCTTGCAATGATCGATCAAGCGCTTCAAGTGATTTTTTGTGCGCCATTGTGCATTCATCCCAAATGAGTAGTTTACATTTCTGCAATACTTTTCGCATTCCCCATCCTTTGAAAATGTTGCATGTGGGCGTTTCAATGAATTGCATGTTTAATGGTAATTTCAAAGCTGAATGAGCTGTTCTTCCATCTGGTAGCAATGTCGCAGCTATGCCGGACGACGCAAGAGCTAAAGCTATGCTATTTTACGATCGAATTACTGCTAGAATCGTTTAAGAATCGTTTTAGACACGTTTTGCCAGTTCCTCCTGGCGCATCCAAAAAAAAGATTCCTCCAACCCCGTTATCAACATTTTGCATTAGTTGATCGTAAATTGTTTTTTGTTCAAACGTTAGCTTCGGGATATTTGATTGCACATACGACAATTACTTCTGTATTCCTTTTATTTATTTATGATGGATGATAGCATGCAAGTTCGTATTGATGTTATCAGCATTAGGGTTTCTCATTTCCCGTAGAAATTCAAATTCCGGGAAGCCGGGACAAAAAGTATTAAATTTCCGGGATCCCGCGAAATCCCGGGAAACGCTAAAAAGCTAGATTTTTCTAATTGGGTGGTAGAAAAATGTGTAAAATTAAAACAGCACAAAAAATGCGCTTGATATTTAAATTTCCATTATTTTTAATTAGAAAAACTTCAAAAATTAAATAAAAAAGAATACATAAAAACAAAACAAAAATAAATTCATAATACTAATTTTTAAACAATTTTTCAAAAAACTAGGCTGTCAATGGTGCCATTACTCAATTTTGTCCGAATTTTCGTGACGAAACGTCCATTGAACCATTCGTCCAAGAGAACCATTAAACATAAATTAAGAGAAATGAAGCGCAAGTTTTTTAAGTTTGAGCAAGTTTGAGTTTTCTAGTTAAAGCAATTTTATTTTAAGTTTGATTGGTTTTAATTTGTTGTGTTTATATTGATTGATTGATTGATTGATTGGACTGTAGGACCAAGCACTAGGCGAGACTCCCGGATTACGGCCGGGCCACTTCCTACAGTCGTTTTACATATAACAATAGGTAAGGATAGGTAGGTAATTGTAAGTTAGGAGTGAACGACCCGGTTACATCCACCTGGCAAATCGTATCTAGCTACTACTGTTAGGAGACAATCACAAGGACAATCACTTATACATATAATCTGCAATCGCCAATCAGCAATCCCGTATCTAAAATTTCTCGCCTGCAATCTCCAGTCGGAAACCTGTTATTCATGTAATTTATTAGTATAATAGGATGATGACTAAATTGTAGTCCTCTGCACTCTCCAATCTGAATTCATGTTATTATATTTATGGTTAAAATTATTTATGGTTATTTATGGTTAAAAACATTTATATTATGTACATATATATAAAAAACAATAAACCCCTTTGAAAATTGAGTGAATTTCATATAAAAAAGTATTGGGATTGAATTGGATAAAAATATTATCTTTTACTTGATGTTTTTATTTGAAATGTATTTATTTAAATTTTATAAAACATTATTTTATATAATATAATTAACGCAAGAATGTTTTGAATTTTTCTTGAAACACAAGAATTAATTTAACAAAAACAATTAACCCTGCTCGTTGATATCGTTCAAAAATCTTATTGGATTTTATGGATAATGTTTGGATAAATAGAAAGAGATAAATCTATCACATAAAATTATGTCAACAAATGAAATTTTAAACTGAATTTGAAATAATAACTAAATTTCGCTAGTTAAAGCTCTAAGTAGGTTTAAATTTTACACAAAATCGAATAGCACAATAACACCTTTATTTAGTTTTCTAGTGAAAATCAGAGTTAATAAATTTTACATTTAGGAAAGATTACATCTTGGTCGCCCACATCTTCCCATTTTTGAAAGCAATCTTACTTTAGAGTTTAATTATTAAAACCAACACTTTAAAACTATTATATTAGATATAAAACTGATTATTACAATTAATGTTTTCACTACATTTAGTTATACTTATATATTTATCCTTTAAGAGATTAATTTAGTTTAAAATTCACACTGTCACTTATAACAAGTGTTGATAAGACGACCATTCACCATTGTCATATATATATATACACATATATACACATGCACATACATACACATACACACATATATACACGTACATACACACATATATACACATGGACTCACATATATATACATATATACATACATATACATACATGTACACATACATACATACATATATACACACATACACACATATACGCAAACATACATATATATATACATACATACATACATACATACATATACACACATACATACATATATATACACATATATATATATATATATATATATATATATATATATATATATATATATATATATATATATATATATATATATATATATATATATATATATATATATATATATATATATATATATATATATATATATATATATATATATATATATATATATATATATATATATATATATATATATATATATATATATATATATATATATATATATATATATATATATATATATATATATATATATATATATATATATATACATATCCATACACATACATATGTACATATATACATACATACACACATATACACACATACACACATACACACATGTATACATACATATACATATACATATATACATACACATACACATACACATACACATACACATACACATACACATACACATACACATACACATACACATACACATACACATACATACACATACATACACATACATACTCATACATACACATACATACACATACATACACATGTATACACATACATACATATACACACATACATACACATATATACGCACATACATATATACCTATATATATTACATATATTTATTAACAACAAACATACATATTAAGAAGTTTTCACCTTATGTCCAACATACTAATTTATGTGGTATTGTTATATAAACATACATACATACATATATATACATACATATATATATATATATATATATATATATATATATATATATATATATATATATATATATATATATATATATATATATATATATATATATATATATATATATATATATATATATATATATATATATATATATATATATATATATATATATATATATATATATATATATATATATATGTATACATATATATACATACACAATACACACATATACATACATACACACGCACACATACATACATACATACATATCCATACACATATATATACACACACATATACACATATATACATACATATATATACATACACATACACACATACATACATATAAATACACACATACATACATACATCCATGCATACATACACACATACATACATATATATACCTATATTGATAATTCATATAAATATGTTATATATATTTTGATAATTCAAATATGGAATATATGTCTAAAATTTGTTTGAACGATATCTTTAATACTTTAGACGTATTTTTAGACTTCCTTTCATTTATTCCAAATTACATTAAATTGATAGAAATACGAAAAATGTTTTAAGAAAGTTATATATAAACATTAAAAACTAGTTTCAGTGATTATATATAAACATTTGTATTATATTCTGTAGCTGTAAATCAAAGAAAGTTAATTAATTCGAAGTTCTATTTTCATTAAATTTATTAAAACTAAATTAAATTAATGCCAAATCTCAGCTAGTCTCATATATATATATATGAAAATTCAATTATTTCGAATAGCGAACCTAAGATATCAAACCATCAGTTTTTTTAAGAAACAAAAATGTTATCAATGTTTTTTTAGAATAATATTTCACACGCCATGGCACCTTTTCAAGTTGACGAAATTTGTATCTTTATTTCTAATAAATCTGCATTTTCATTAATTATATTATGAAATTTAAACTAAAATACTCCATTTTATTTACATTCATTTATTCCTGGTAATGGCATTTTGATAAATTTTTTTATTTTCTCTAAATCAACAAACAAAATTTTTTTTTAATCAAAACAAGAAACACGAAATTCCAAATAGAAATGTTTATGTATATTCTCGAAATACTACAACAAAATTGACATTTGTTTTTTTTAATGTAAGAGTGTCCTCTTACATAATTATACCCAACTATAGGTGCGTTCGATTTGACTGAAACAACTGAAAAAACAACAACAATTGCATTTAATTTTTCAGTTGCTTCAGTTGTTTCAGTCAAATCGAACACGGCTTATATACCACGACTTGTTGATTAGATCGTTTCTTAATTTAACACTACAGAAATCAGATAAATTCTATAACCTTTTTAAAAATGTTAATAATTTTCATCGACTAAAATCACTACGGTTTAATTTCATTTTAATTTTAAATGAAAAAAAGTAATGAAAATAAACAACGACACAACAATGTTGTATCGAATTGAAAACCATAAATTACGAAAATTTCAAGAGAAAAAAAAGAGAAAAAAATTATTTTCCTGATTTTTTCAATCTTTTAATTAGAAAAATTAAATTATTTTTAAAATACCACCATTATTATATATTATTATATATCATATATTATATATTATTGAAGCACTTGGTTTGAAACACATTTTAGATAACTTTTATTGAGTAATAAGACACTTTAAATATGGTAAATTATTAAAGTAAAAAATATATATATATTTATCACGACGGAGAGTTTTATTCACGTCCATCTTCTTTAAATGCGCTCGGCAAACTCGTTTTAATTTGTTGTGTTTATATGTGTCAAAAAAACCATACAAAAAAACCATGATACCATATGTGTCAAAAAAAAACATTTTCCTAGTTTTGAACGAAATTTATTACTACAGAGGGAAAAGAATTAAAAACTACTCGATTTTCAAATGAGAAAACTTTTAATGTATTTGAAAAAAGTACAAAAAAATGTTAACAAAAATTAGCGGGATACCCGGGATCCCGGGATGCAATCCCGGGAAAACGGGATGAAAATTTACCCCCGAAATCCCGGGGACAATGGGATCCCGGGATCCCGTTTGAGAAACCCTAGTCACAACGTGATAAAGCAACATAATTGTTAACTCAGGCTGCTTTTTTCTAAAATCTAAATAGACTTGTGGCATAGTTGAGCCCTGTGATTTGTGAATTGTGATGGCTTCTGCTGCAGCCAAATTCTGTAACTGTGAAGCGGTGAAGTGATAAGTTTTTTATCACTTCACCGCAAAAATATCTAAGTGAGTGAAGTTTAAAAATTATAAAGTGACTAACACTGACTGTAACACTGACTTTTTGCTTGGCAATAAATTGAAATCGAATCTTTTGTGGTTATTTTTGGTGACGTGATTTTTGTGGAATATCCAAAGATATCTCTATCGTATTTGATTATTTTACATTCGGCATAGCCTTGAGCGGTTTAAATTCTTCACGGCTTCCTTCTTGCTTTAAAAGTTCTTTTTATATAAAAAGATTAGAGGAGTCTGTCTAATTTCCACACCCACCCCTTCCACTGTTTGGAGTACTTTCGGAGATTGATCGTATGACCAGACTTTTGACATCTTTTACTATTTTACTTTTCATTTCTGTCTGAGATGTATGGCAGACGTATGTAGCTTGCCTAACCTATATTAAGGTAAAATTTAAAAAAAAAATAGGAATCTCTAATAATAGTTTATCGGTACTATATGCAGGCATGAAAATCCATATACTTTTGTTGGATGCGATACAAAAAAAATTATGATCAAATCAACATACACGAATATTGTAAATGCCATATTGACTTCCAACAAAAAAATAATAAAGTTAGGCTGTAAGTAGTTTGTAGTTTAATTATGATGTAGTTTAATCACCAAAAATCTATTTAGAAGATCAAACATGTTCAAAACTATTTTACTCTGTGACAATTTCTCAATACATCCTCGTAACAGACTATGTTACAAATTTCAAAAATTATTTTTCAAAACCATCACATAGATGCAACATTTATATCCCTTATTCAAAAACTGATCAAAACAAAAGAATCTTAACGTATTTCATATCGGTATCATTAAAATAAAAATTTAACTTCAATCAATCATACAGGAAACTTATTTATCTCAATGGCAAAAAAAAATTAAGTCTCATATGGTTTGGCTTAAAAAAATAAAAGTAAAGCAAAACGGAAAATCTTTTAAAGCCGAATAACAAACATAAGATAATATTGAAAAGAACATAATATTTCAATTTATAGTTAAGTTGAACAATAACAAATCGTTTCTCTTCGTTATCAAATTCCCCTTATTTCCTCATTAAAAGTACAACGAACAAAAAAAAATTATCAACTGTCTCTCTACGATAGACCTGATTTTGATCCTCATTTTATACAAATCAACCCCTTATGTTTGATAGAATTTTAAAGGGATTTTCATTTTTATTTTGTTTACTGTGTCAACTTTAGAATGAGCTCAGTGTATATTATGATGATTGATTAAAATAAAATCGCTGTTTGAGTTGAGTTTGGTTTTAATGAAGGATAACGTATAAGTAGATGTAGAATAATAAGGATTGTAAAATTTTAAGTTATTGTTACATTATCGTTATTGTTTGGAAAAGATTATATCAAAATTGTAACAATAATTTCAATTTTATGAACTGACAAACAAGGGATAAATTTTTGATTAAAATAAAGCTAGCGAATGTGATATTTTGTTAAACGAATATATTCGTATATCGTTTATGTGCGTTTTTATGTGAGTACGTAAAAGGTTTTTTTGTTCTTCCAAAGTGGTCTTCTTTGCTTGCAAGGAAGGCAGCTAATGCAGGACGGTTGTGAAATCAGTCTAATGAAACGTTTTTTGAATTTTGTAACTAACTTAGGGTGAAACGAGCTGAACTTAGTCTACTAGAAGTTGAGCGATGCAAACTTCACTTTTAAGCTGAGAAACTCGAAATTTCGAGCAAATCAAGCTTAAAAAAATATTTATCGCTATATCCTCATATGCCCCACCACACCATATGCATCCACTTTAATAGTTCAATCATGGGTCACATTATTCACTTGTTGCTGCAAAAAGGACACCCAGTAATGGTCTGGTGCGGACCATTTGTGCAACCTTGTTCGGGATGTTGAGAAAATTAAACTGAATTATTTTTTTTTTTATAAATTTGTCAATACGAAAAAACCTGAGGCAACCCTTTATCCCAATCTAGTTTCGATTGCCAGAGTTTTCACAAAAATTGCTTTGCTAGTCATAACAAGGACATTTCCTAGTCATAGTGCTGAGGCAATCAATCCTTTAGTGTGATATGATTTTTTGTTTCTTTTGCTGAATTCACTTTGTTAGGAAAGAGTACCACGATTTCTGATATAATCTGGATGTGGTGTGCTAATACAACCTAGGGCTTTCGTATTCGTCATTACTTAAAATAGATTCGCGAACAACATCAAGAATAACTGGACAACTAAGGACTGGTGAAATCCACCCAAATAATGAAAACCGAATCCAATCCACACAGTTTAGCCAATTTCAAGCAGACAGTCGGTAATTAACCATTGTGCATAAACTGTGCACACAATGAA
Source organism: Diogma glabrata (assembly GCA_963693315.1). Lineage (NCBI taxonomy): Eukaryota > Metazoa > Arthropoda > Insecta > Diptera > Cylindrotomidae > Diogma > Diogma glabrata. Next base: position 121,271,977 of record OY856187.1, read on the forward strand.
ACAAAATTCGCTTCGGTTCAAATTCCGATTCGACGAAAACAAATTTTTGTAAAGCGCCTCGAACGTTTTAAACGGTATCTAAAGTTGCGAAAAATTTTCAATAAGGCTTGTATCGCTTCTATTATTTCTGATACCTATGATAAAATTGTACATGGACTTCTAGACAGTGGTACCACTATTAGCATTATAGGAAGAAATTTCTTAGAATTGTAAACCAACTTAGAATTGCTGGAATTAAATATTTCCAACTACCATCCGCCACCATCCATACATTAAATTTCCACATATTATCCGCACAGCGGATAGCACACATAATCAAATCTTGGGATATGTTGATGCCCCCATTTCTTTTAATCGCTTCACAAAATCTTTTCGTTTCTATGTTGTCCCAAGTCTGGATGAGGAGTTGTACCTGGGCATCGAATTCTGAAGGGATTTTGGTGTTAATCCTTCATATATTGGTGATTTAATTTTGAATGTTCGAATTCAAGATCAAAACCGTCATAGTCTCGGTGATCCGATTGCTAAAGAGCTTTATAATATGGAAGAATTTGCGACCATCAGATGCGTGCAACTGATAATGAACTCTAGATGGCAAAAAGTACATCTAGAAAACTCGGCATCCTTCATTACAAAAAAACTTATTCAATCTGTCTTTCTCCACCTGTACCTATCATTTGTTATTTGATATTTATTAACATTACGATTTATTTTTTTTATTTATTCCAACATATTCATCTATATTTTCTAACATAAATGCAATCTTTATTTTTTACCATAAATGAAATTTACTGTTAAATGGCAATCTCGTTGTTCGCATTCATCTGTTTAATTCATTGTCTTTGCTTTGATATTGACGTGTTTGGTCTTCTTATTTAACTATCAAATATTATTTCATTTCAACACTATTTTCATTTATTCAAGCTCTGTAACGACCAACAAATTCTTTTAAAGTTTAAACAAAACAGTCCTTACTCAGTCCTAATAATCCAATTTAAATACTATAAATAACAGAATCGTTCCGCACTACCAAACAACTTATAATCATATCTTAAAACTATTGTGGCGTACACAGTGTTTCACAATATTTTTTTCAAAATATTTAACTTGTTCTTATTTCGCATGCGTCGATGACATTAAACATTTTTTTTTATTATTTTTTCCTTGTCAGTATGAAATCAATATATGTTTTGTTTTAAAACGAAATAAGGTAAATTAATCATGCGTAGAAGCGCTGATGTTGATATTGATAAAGGACATTTCATATTATTAGTTTTGGCTTAACTGTATTTGTAATATGAACAATTGATTGAATCTTGAGGGTACTTTTATTTTTTTTTTGATAATATTGGAATGAATTTCAATCTGTTTTATTAGTATACGCGCTAGATTTGCGGTGTGTGAGTTACATGTTTGTTGTTTTTAATAAAATGTGAATGCAACAAAGAGAGATAGATATAAGTTATTTTGCAAAATAAAATCAATGATTAAGTTGACATCATCATATAAGTGTCGGACCTTGTCCAATTTAAGTTTTCAGCTTTGATTTGCTTGCAAGTTTGCAGTTTTTGAATATTTAAGTTTTTAACTTTGATGTGATTGTAAGTTCGGTTTAGTTTTTTCATTTATATATAGCTCACTTTTGAAATTTGATTTGATTGTAAGATTCGTTGAGTTTTGGCTTTTTTTTGAATAATCATTATGAACTTATTATCTGATTGCTGAAATGGAAAAAAAAGTAAACTAACATTAAAGAAAATAAAAAAAAAATTACACCCAGTTCGCGATTTGGATTTTGTTAAAAACGCTTTCGGGCACATATAATAAAATGATAATCGTAAGTGATAATTAATAAGTAAACATAATTTCATTTTAAAGTATTAAAGCTTTCAATTTAATATGTCTAAATTATTATAATCTACTCTTCTGAATTTTTGAGATTTTATTTTGTGATTTTGTTATGAATAGTTAAACTATCTGTATTAGAGATTTGGCTGGGTCAGGGGCCACTTGTTTATTTAATTTTAATTGCATTCCTGAAAATAAACAGAAAACCGTTTGATAATTTGCACAAATAATATACCGCATTTTACAAATTTTAGCATAAGTTAATATAGTCGTAGTCGTAACTCCCCAAAAAATTTTTAAACAAACTACCTTAGCTATAATTTGAACAGTTGAAGTTGATCGATGAAATCCAAGCTGGACCATCATTGTAGAATAAAAAAGCCGCGATTAGTTGGGGAGCCTTTAATGGAGCTTTGAGAAACATGAATCTCCAAAATGCTTTGACATGAAATAAAGTTTTTTGTGTATGACTATCCCACTTCTGATACCATAAATATGAGATGGATAGCTTTGGAGTGATATAGTTTATTGAATATGTTTCATTTACCAAGACCACCTATATATTGCCTTGATTAGTGATATCTCAATCCTATAGTCAGTGGTATGTGATATCTCACGTTATCTCAAATTAAATTGCAGGGACTGAAGTTCGGAGGCTTGTCACACTTGTATAGTGGTTTTATAAAATATGTATTCACTAGTAAGCTTAATATAAGAGTGAATTTCCCCTTTCTCGTCAAAATTCGTATTGAGTTATTACTATCTACCTTAGTGTACCACCGCTATGTTTTGCAGCTAGTAATCAGTTTTAAAAATGCTCAGGGAATTCAGTTTAACCGAAAACTAAACCCTGCACCTCATTGAAATGCTAAAAGAAAATGCATTTCGCAATCGAAAAATAGTTTTTAGAAAAGTCTCACCTGTAAATGTATGTAATCATTATTAATTTAAAAAGAAGGTGCTGTACACTCAGAATATTTTCATTCATTTACGGTAAACTATCCAAATTATTCCAACTCATAGCAAAACAAACGACCTAGATTTACTGTTTTCGTGTCATATAAATCCAAATATTTAAACTCAAGTGAAACAACACTATTTAGTTGAAAATTTTTTATCCTAAAATCTCTGTAAGTACTTTATGCTAATGATTTCCATAAATTTTCTTTTAAGAATAAATTTAAAAACTTCTAAAGAAAACAAAAATAAAAATAAAAAGTCCCAAAACAAAAACGAATCCTTCAGACGCCAAAAAATTTTCTCGTATTTTATCTGCAATATATCATTTTGCGAAGCAACAATACAAGTATATAGTAACGTAAACAAACAACAAAAATTATATCAACGAGTCGATAAAGAAAATTGTTTAAGCGTTTAATGAGTCGGGAAAATGGTGACAACCGGTCTGATTATTATACTTAAAGTTTTATAGAGTTCTCGAATTAAATTACTATAAATCAACACTCAAAAAGTAAACAATTTAATAGAAATCTTTGTTGTGAGATAAAAGTTGTACGAGCTTTTTTTTTTCGTATTCTTAAGAGAGAAGAAAATTTTCTTGTAAATCTTAGATCCATTAAATAAATATTACAAAAGATGGATGAAGAATGAAGTACAAAATTTGAAGTGATCATCAAATATAAATTTTCATTATTTTTCCATATGATTTCATCTTATGAGTATCTTCGTCGTCTTGAGTTTCATACTTTTTCTTTATCGTATTGAGTAAATAATTGAGGATTTATAGAAACAATATTATGAAAATTGGTAAGACTAAAAGGGTTAGAAAATAGATTAGGGTAACAAAATAATATGTGAATATATTTTTTGATATATTAAGTGTAATCGAAGCTTTTTTTAAAATATTGAATCTACATCAACAAAATGAGTTTATATCAATTTTGAAAGGTTTTGCTTTTACATATTATGACATTATATTCACGATGTATGAAATGAAAAGATATCATGAATTATTATTCCGATGAGGTTTTGCTTTAATACTCGTCCTTTAGGTGAGGATGTGAGGATTTTCTATGTGAGGATTTTCTCTACACAAAGTAAAACTGTTAGAATGGTGTGTGTTATTTTTCCGACCGTTATAAATGCGCTTAAACTTTTTTGCCTATCCAGTTTAGAGTATTTTGATATTTCTACAGATTTGCAACTGCAAGATTCAAATGAAATTAATAACGTCTCGGTTGACGTAAGCCACTAATATGTTTTCATAAATTGTTTGACTGTAAAACTGTGTATCACTCAGATAAATACATTTTCTTAATTTTGCTCCCAACAGAAGGTTTTAATTTGATTTAATGGTCTGTTACTTCGTTTTGACTTACATTATGCACATTTTTCTAATAGTCCATGGCAGTCAGAAACTCTGTAGCTGCTTCAGATTGGTACTACATGTTGCCCTTCTGCAGTTTCATCACGCTCGCTCTATGGATATATAAATAGTTGATTAACAATTTACGACTTTAGACCAACAATTTTTTTAAATATACTACAAATTATGCCGATTTCATATGTAAGATTATTGATAGTAGCAAAACCAGCTCGGCATCTCTGACAGTATTTAAAAAGAAATTTAAGTCAGTGTTTCTGTATGACAATTTACATGCATGATATTACATGACAATCTGTTTCTGTTCGCAAGGCTGCTTTTTGTGTAAAGTTCTATAGTTGATTCAGTAAGTGTCAGAGACTTAAGTAGTCCTTAAAGGTGGGGCATAGTTTTAATGCGCATAGTTTTTAATGGGCATAGATTTTAATGGGCCAATTACTTTAAAGGATATTATAATTTTTTTTTTTACTTTTACGTTATCGACTTACAGTATAGAACTTTCAATGCGATATTTTTTATGCAGTTTTATGTTTACTTATTGTGCATTATCATCGAAGTGTAATAGCAGAATTGCAAAAGATCTACGTTTAATCTTTTCATTAAAAGTGTTATGTGTTCAGTTACGGAATGGGCAAATTCAACTCTTTTTTCAAGCACCGCGCAACCTTCCTTAGATGATATGATTAACGAGCACATTGATGGACGATGGTCCTGCACAAATTGCGTCCACCAATTATCAAATATTGAAGACGGAGGTTATATAGAAGACATTCTGGCCCAGCACAGAGCAATGTTTGATACTAATTTCGTACAATCAATATACTGAAAGAATTATTCCCCGGTAGTAGAAGCCAATGTTTCTGTTCTTCTGGGATAATTGTGTTATCCAGATGACCAATAACTCTTAGTACACAATAATTGTCCTGAAATACCACAAGAGACCAAGGAAACTGCTTGGTGAAGGACACTGAGTCTTTTTAATGCAATGTATATCGTCACCAAAATAATTTTGGTGAACCAATCTTATATTATGCATTAAATAAAAATATAATCAAAGCAGCGTTTCAATTTTATTTGTATTTTGCATTGTTAATAAAACGCAACATATAAGCAGCCACCCAAATTAACAATGTGAGGGATAAGCACCGAAAGAGAGTTTGTAGCCAAACTTTGAAGTCAGGCAAAACAGGACAAACTGATGAAAGGCTCTTGAAAAATTCAGATCCCATCCACCAAAGTGAAGGCATAAATACTCGTGATTCTAAGTTTACTGGGGTAGCTGCGTTGCGAAATTAATGCGATTCTGTAGATGATGTTATATCTTGAATTCTTGAGATAAAATATGCCACAAATACTTGGGATATTAAAATGGCTCAGACTTAATCCGATGCAACGTTATTTGTCAATACGTCCATAGATATATCGCATTAAAGGTCAAATTTTAAAACAGAAGCAATATTATGAAACACTTCAGACAAAAACTCCAACCGAAGGATTGTTTCTTTCTTCATAAGCGATACCCTTGTTTTCGTACGAGGAAGAATTAGCTGACACTGGCTTCATGTTATATTTTGCGAACACATTATACTCTCAATTCAATAAACGCAATTCCCAAATCTCTTCCGAGTTTGATGATTGATTGGTAAGCACAAACACCAGGTTTTATTAAGTATTGAACTCCACAACAACAGGAGAATAATAAAGCAACAATATTCCTATCTAGAATATTCTTCAAACAGATTCGAAACTCCAACGGTTTATTGTAGAAATTTCCAGTAAGTACACAGCGTCCAAAATAACACAAAATACTTCTATTAAACAACATAGTCCCTGGGCCTTCACCTACATAATTTTGTGATTACCACATATTTTATACTTCGTAAGACGCTTGTCCTTGACGAGTCCTACAACTTTTTTATCTGCCATTTTCCTTGATTCGGCCGCTTTTTCCCTCGGGATTCTCCGAAACATGGCGATTTCCCGGGGTCTTGTGTATTTATTACCATAATTTTGTTATTTATTATAGGGGGTGGAAATTTGTTTTAGAAAACGAGGGTAAATTTGTCCGACAAAAAATTGTCTGCTTTTGTTGAGTCCGACAACTCAAACTGGTCAACATACCAGGGAATTGAAAATCAAACACCACAAATCTAGTTTTCACAGGATTGTTTAACAAAAGTTAGTGAAATTGAAGGGTCATATTGTCCGACGAATTTTCGGCCGCGTTTTTACAGTCTGACGACTGGAAGTCGGAATTCTGGCGGGGTAGTGTTTATTGATTACCACATGTCGGACAAAAATGAAACACGATAAAAAACCATTTGCTATTATAAAAAATCGAGTTGTCCGACAAAAGTATAGCCGCGTTCGGCCAGTCCGACAAGAAAATGAGAAAAATATTTCAGGAGAACGATTATTTTTGTTTCTTTGTTAAATTTGCTAATATTTATGAACAAATCTAATGTATACATTTATGACGTAACATTTTTTAATGAAACAGTGTTTACAGATGGCACTGTATAAAGAAAATTAGAAAATTTTTGTAAATAGAACAATTATAAAAAAGGAGCATGTACCCAAAAAATGATGTAAAACATGTTCTCATATTAATTTTAAAAATTTAAGGATCATTAACCAGTTGAAAAGGTTATTTACACAATTTTAATTAAAAAGATTGAGAAGGATTAAAAATATGCGCGAATTTTAACAAGGAAAAAATATTGCCATTTTTTCTATTTACCAGATTTAAAACTATATGCGCCAATAGAGTATATAAATATAAATGATACTTTTACTCTCCGCGAGAACGGAAAAGTAGTATATATACGACCGATATTTTTAATCGTCGTCTTGCAATCTGGGACCAACAAAAACAAACAGCTGAATGGAAAATAACAAGCAACACAAGAAATGTGGCCGCCTAAAGTGTGCTTATTATCATATAAAATATAAAATACTAGCTAATGTCGTACTTGCTTGACTCATTCCGTTCGCCGAATCTATCATCGGTGACTATCAGTGTTGTTTTCGTCCCAACCGCAGATCAATGTTTTACCTTAAGGATGATTCTTGAAAAATATTGGGTGATTACCATCAGCATTCATCAGCTTTACGTTGATTTCAAGAAAGCATATGATATTATTTTATCTCCGATCATATTCCATGGTATCCCAGAGAATCTTGTTTCTCTGGGTAAACTCACAACATAGGGATCAAATTGTAGAATAGTAATCAGTCA